>CM055755.1:7318426-7918426 GCA_029465975.1 Dallia pectoralis
ATCCCACTCACTCAACTTATGCTGGGTAGAAATACCATCTACCCCCCTCGTAACTCTCGTGTATACGCTCAGACACGGGCAGGGCAGCATGGTAGGAAATCCCGGCATGGCCAGGCTGTACAAATACAGCTCAACGACAGGATGAGCTTCCAGCCCGGAGAGAGGAATTTACCCTCTGCGCGCACGTGTGTGCACGCACACACACACACACACACACACACACACACACACACACACACACACACACACACACACACACACACACACACACACATACACACACTTATCCGCAGACCCACACAAACCTGCAGTACCAACATACAACTGTGCACATAAAGGTATAATAGTACACAGCCTCTCCCCACCTCTCTCTGTGTTAGCCTCCCCACTTCTCTCTGTGTTAGCCTCTCCCTACACATCTCTGTGTTAGCATATCCCCACATCTCTGTGTTAGCCTCTCTCCCCACCTCTCTCTGTGTTAGTCTCTCTCCGCTTCTCTCTGTGTTAGCCTCTCTCCACACATCTCTGTGTTAGCATATCCCCACCTCTCTCTGTGTTAGCCTCTCTCCACACATCTCTCTGTTTTAGCCTCTCCCCACCTCTCTCTGTGTTAGTCTCTCTCCGCTTCTCTCTGTGTTAGTCTCTCTCCACTTCTCTCCCTGTCTCCCAGTCTACATTCCACACGAACATGAAGAGCACTTGAATCATCCTGCTACCAGAAGTGTCCCCATCAGCTCCTGTGTAATACAGATTGCCACCAATGTCCTGAAATACAAATTGCACTGACGTTATTATAGACACACACACACACACACACACTCAGTGACAGCGTTGTCATGACAGCGGTGCATGAAGCTGGCACATCAAGTGCATATTGGAATGTAACCACAGGCAGACAGATCCATGGTGTAAGAGACACACTGGATACAACCAGGGAGTTGGACGCCTCAAGGCTCATCGATGTCCAAGGGCAACAAAGGCTATTCTGCCTGGTCCGAACCAACAGAAGATCTACTGTAGAACAAGTCACAGAAAGGTGAAATGTGTCACAACAATGGCTGGTTTTGGGAACATGATGAGGAGTTGGTGTTGCTCTGGTCTCCAAATTCCCCAGATCTCAATCTGATTGAGCATCTGTGGGATGTGCTGCACGTCCTTGAAGGACTTGAAGGACCTGCTGCTATTTTCTTGGTGCCAGATACCGCAGGACACCTTCAGCTGTCTTGTAGAGTCTGTGCCTTGGCTGGTCGGCGCTGTTTTGGCGGTACGTGGAGAACCAACAGCATATTATCATTACTTGTATAACAACATGAATTAACAGATGGACTGTATTATTGAGCGTCTTCACATGCGAATAGATTGATTCAGCGCTTCAAACAAACCTTCATACCGACAGCCACAGTAACGCTGTAGAATATTGTCTCGCGCTCTAATGCTTTTTGAACATGCAATTACAATTACAACGCCTCATGTTGAAGTTCTGCGAAAATGGAAAACCTATTAAATAAAACCGGAGAGGAGAACGTATGACCAGCAGGTTGGGTTCTTGGTGAGACGGCTCATGAACGAGACACATTAATATTAATGTTATCAACTCAATCACTCTCAAGCGGTTCAACAACACATGTAGCCGAATCCCACTCCGCATCCGCTATCCAAACCCCAAAGGACACACGGTCTCCTCAGAAATAAAGTGGTTCAAGGCCAGGGTGCTGATTGGCTGAAAGCTGAGACGGCATTAAAGAGAGTAAGCGAGGGAGATGCTACAATCTGTGATATCAGCCTCTCATTGCTCGTCTCTGACCTAAGGCTTTATACACACACACGCACACACACAGTCAAAATCTCCCATTAACACACACACACACATGCATGGAATTCGGAACAGATATTGACCCTTTTCCCCCGCCCTGCTGGCCCAATAATTACACCCATATTCCATTATTCTCTCCTTTCTGCTTTTCTTACATCCAGGAAGTGCTTAGAATCAGAGTCTTCACCCCCCTTTTGAGTTAATTGGCTTGAGAACGTGCACGATTCCTGGCTACTTCAAATGCTCTAAAACAACAGAGCAGCATAGCACATCTCCCACCAGACACTATCCCTCTCGCCCCCCCATCACCCCCCAACGTGTCCCCCTTGCTGGCCCACAGAGAGCAGCCTCCCTCCAGCTTTTGCAGGAAATTACCTTGTCTGGCCACGGACAGACAGCAGAACGGACAGACAGCAGGCAGACAGACAGCAGAACAGAAAAACAGCTGAACAGACAGACAGCTGAACAGACAGACAGCTGAAAGGACAGACTGCAGAACGGACAGACAGCTGAACAGACAGACAGCTGAACAGACAGACAGCTGAACAGACAGACAGCTGAACAGACAGACAGCAGAACGGACAGACAGCTGAACAGACTGACAGCTGAACAGACAAACAGACAGCAGAACAGGTGTTAGTAGGAAGTAGTAGTTACAAGACTGTGGAGGATATAGAGGTGGGATAGGAAGATAAGAAGTGGAAAACAATAAGAGAGAAAGAGAAAGGAAGATAGAAAAAAAAAAGATATAGAAAAGCGGGAGCACTAGAAAAAGAGAGGAATAAAAATAGTGGACAGGTTAAAGGGGGAGAGAGTGGACAGGTGAGGGGGCAGATGGTGGACAGGTGAGGGGGCAGATGGTGGACAGGTGAGGGGTAGATGGTGGACAGGTGAGGGGTAGATGGTGGACAGGGGAGGGGGCAGATGGTGGACAGGTGAGGGGGCAGATGGTGGACAGGTGAGGGGTAGATGGTGGACAGGTGAGGGGGCAGATGGTGGACAGGTGAGGGGTAGATGGTGGACAGGTGAGGGGGCAGATGGTGGACAGGTGAGGGGTAGATGGTGGACAGGTGAGGGGTAGATGGTGGACAGGTGAGGGGTAGATGGTGGACAGGTGAGGGGGCAGATGGTGGACAGGTGAGGGGGCAGATGGTGGACAGGTGAGGGGTAGATGGTGGACAGGTGACGGGGCAGATGGTGGACAGGTGAGGGGGCAGATGGTGGACAGGTGAGGGGTAGATGGTGGACAGGCGAGGGGGCAGATGGTGGACAGCTGAGGGGGCAGATGGTGGACAAGTGAGGGGTAGATGGTGGACAGGTGAAGAGAGAAGTTGCAAAGACAGAACGGGGAGTTGGGGAAAATGTAGTGAATATATTTCTATTATTTATTACTTAATTAACCTGGTGCCCACACACTTTTTCTGAATAAACCAATTACACACACACACACACACACACACACACACACACACACACACACACACACTCAGAGCGAAGGTGATGGTGCAAATCCCTTTCTCGTTTCCTGTTAATCTAGAAAGTCCAATTACAATCAAATCTGCACACAAATTAAATCATTAAAAGCTTCCTTCACAGAGTATCCTCCGGGTTGTTCACTTAAATGAAAAACACAAGGCTCAGAACATGATGGAATTGCGTCAGTCGATTTGTGCGCTACAGCGCTGTATGCTCCAGGAAGCCCATACGGGAAGAAAAGAGAGTTGTGTGTGTGTCAGGCCACAGGTGAGTGTGTATGGGAAATTCAGTGATGGACAAAGGAGCGACCAGAACAAAGAAGGAGTAGAGAATGCGAGCGAAAGAGAGAGAACCAAAAGAAAGAATGTTCTCAATGTGTTCTCTGTCCCCGTCTCTCCTCCGGTACCCCAGGGACAGGGCCAGCCTAGCTCCCACGCAGCAGGAATGCACAGGTAAACCCAGTGTGTGTGTGTGTGTGTGTGTGTGTGCGCACGCATGCGCAGTGAAAGAGGGCTATTGTACAACTGAGCTGAACCAACCCAGAATGCAAAAGACTACAGCCTAAATATGAATTGGCATGACCTAGTTGTGAGTTTTAATTCTCATAAGACACAGCATGTCTGTTGATGTGACATGCAGAGGTCCATGTAGTTGGGGAGATGACCGATTCACAAATTGGAATCATTTTTTCCAGTAACCCAAGTCTTCGTTACCTTTAGTAACCCTAACTCAGGAACCTTTTGTTACGCTTAGTAACCATTAGTAGCCCTTACAAAGGAACCCTTAGAAACTCTCTTAGTAATCATTAGTAACCCTTAGTTACGTCTCGACAACCTAAACATACACGACCCAAAGACACAGACACACACACACACATACACACACACACACACACACACAGCTATTAATACATAGAGACACACACACACAAACAAATCCAGCTGAATGTAAGTACCACCCACCGAGATCTCGCTTTCTCTGAAAGAGAACCTGACCTGAAATCAGATTTAGGTCTTAAGATTTGATGTCAGGATAATGAACGACTGACCTAAGATCATCAGATGAGGACCACGGCCAATGCTGTTTCCTTTAACGACATTTGTATGAGCCTCACACTTAGGACTCTTGTCACAGGACTGATGAAACCCTAAGCCCAACCCAGTTCCTCTACACCTAGCCAACGGCTACAACATAACATCCGGGTGGAGTATAGAAAGCATAGCTAAAACCGTTTTATGTCACCATGTATCCAGATGACAATGGGAGGCTGAACACAGGCTACAACAAGCAGATCTAGAGCAATGATTCTAGCCACGTTGTATTTTGGAGAGTAACGACACTTCAGAGAGATTATATGCACCTTTGTCTATAAGCTCTTCCTGGCCACTCCTTCTGGTCCTCCTATTCACACCACCTATTCACTGGCGGTGCCTGAGCTCCTATTATGACACGGACAAAACAGACAGTCCCCATGGTCCCCTCCTCCACCAATCAGATGTCAGAGTGGGTCCAGCGAGAGATCGGAGAAATGACCTCACGGTTCTAAACGCTTTGATCTTTTATATCTCCACGGAAACAGCGAAAACATCCCAGAACCCGAGCTGCCTCTGGACGAGGGGGTCAGACTACAGCCAGTGAAGGCCAGGGAGACAATGCAGAAAGAGAATACGCGTTCACGGAAGCACGGAAACGCGTACAAATTATACACATCCAAAACGCAAGCAAATAGAAGCGAGCGCGCGCGCGCACACGCGCACACACACACACACACACACAAACACACACTCACTCATTTCCCTAAAGAGATTAGTGGAGAGAAAGCGAGAGGGCAGGAGACAGAGAGCGAGCTCACCTTTCAACATAATGACTAGGTTCACCTGTTGGTACCCTCACCTGGGGCAAAGGGGATCAGAATACCGCCTGAGGCCCCCTGGCTCCACCATCCTCCCCCAGACCCCCACCTACCAGATAATGTCTTTCAGATACCTCTCTCCCCATGGAAATGCATTCATGCTGCCTCTCTGTGTCTGTCCCTCCCCTGCAGCCCGGCCCACGGCCGGCCCTGAAACTGATCCAGGAGGACTTTCTGCCGGACAACTTTCTCACACTGGAGACCTGCAACATACATGGCTCCCCAACATGGATGGAGACACCGTTTATTTACACATGAAACTAATGCACACAGACACACACGCGCAAAACAAGCGTCTGCTTTAATACTTTGGTATTTTAATGGCAAAACATCTGACTGGTAGACATTTGGACTGCCTCTGTAAGCACAGAAATGACAAACAACCTTCCACAGGGGAATGTACTGACAACACACCATAGACGCCAACAGTGTGTGTGTGTGTGTGTGTGTGTGTATATGTTTGTGCAATGTGTGTTTGCGGGCTTCTGACTGGGTTTCTGTGCTTCTATGTGTGTAAAAATTGAGCTAGATGAGTTCCAAACAAAAAAGTGTTCAACCCCTACGAGTGTGTTTGTGTGAAATGTAAATGTATTGGTCCCATCACCTGGTTGATCACCTGGTGATCTTTGGATCACGGGACAACACGCAGGTGAAACTGCATGATCGATACATATTTCCATCTTTTCAGGTCTGGGATTTAAACCAACAACCCTTCACTCAAAGCACAAGGCCACCTTCTTTCCTCTGCATGTGTGTGTGTCTGCATGTGTGTTGTGTGTTTGTTTGTGTTCCAGATGCTTCCAGTCTTGATGTACAGACGAATGAGCTCCAATGCCAGCCCAGCTGGTCACTCTAACCAGAGTTAAACGCAGTCCACTAAGGCTTTGCTCAATATTAAAAACATTATTAAAACCAATAATTACAATTGTACCCTCAGACCTCATCCCAGGTATTAGATGAGGTAGTCAACCTCACAGAGGGCTCAGACGAAATTCCAATAGAAAAACGATGGAATTCTCTCACTGACACACAGCTAGAGAAGAACCGGTCCGATCTCCACTGACACACAGCTAGAGAAGAACCGGTCCGATCTCCACTGACACACAGCTAGAGAAGAACCGGTCCGATCTCCACTGACACACAGATAGAGAAGAACCGGTCCGATCTCCACTGACACACAGCTAGAGAAGAACCGGTCCGATCTCCACTGACACACAGATAGAGAAGAACCGGTCCGATCTCCACTGACACACAGCTAGAGAAGAACCGGTCCGATCTCCACTGACACACAGATAGAGAAGAACCGGTCCGATCTCCACTGACACACAGCTAGAGAAGAACCGGTCCGATCTCCACTGACACACAGCTAGAGAAGAACCGGTCCGATCTCCACTGACACACAGCTAGAGAAGAACCGGTCCGATCTCCACTGACACACAGCTAGAGAAGAACCGGTCCGATCTCCACTGACACACAGATAGAGAAGAACCGGTCCGATCTCCACTGACACACAGCTAGAGAAGAACCGGTCCGATCTCCACTGACACACAGATAGAGAAGAACCGGTCCGATCTCCACTGACACACAGCTAGAGAAGAACCGGTCCGATCTCCACTGACACACAGCTAGAGAAGAACCGGTCCGATCTCCACTGACACACAGCTAGAGAAGAACCGGTCCGATCTCCACTGACACACAGCTAGACAAGAACCGGCCCAATCTCCAGGGCCCCATGAAAACCAGACCTTCTCCCACACCAACAAACATTGCAGTTAAAGCTGGGGAACTTCGTCTAATGGGCATGGGTCAGTGGATGGACAGAATGTGAAGGGTGTAGTCGATATAGTGTGTTTATGTGGTGTAGTCGATATAGTGTGTTTGTGTGGTGTAGTCGATATAGTGTGTTTATGTGGTGTAGTCGATATAGTGTGTTTATGTGGTGTAGTCGATATAGTGTGTTTATGTGGTGTAGTCGATATAGTGTGTTTATGTGGTGTAGTCGATATAGTGTGTTTATGTGGTGTAGTCGATATAGTGTGTTTATGTGGTGTAGTCGATATAGTGTGTTTATGTGGTGTAGTCGATATAGTGTGTTTATGTGGTGTAGTCGATATAGTGTGTTTATGTGGTGTAGTCGATATAGTGTGTTTATGTGGTGTAGTCGATATAGTGTGTTTATGCGGTGTAGTCGATATAGTGTGTTTATGTGGTGTAGTCGATATAGTGTGTTTATGTGGTGTAGTCATTAAACTCCGAACCCCATTTTTACAAACACAGACTTAGACTAGTGCTGGACAAAAAGAATCAAACTCGTTGTAGAATCTCCATCCAGCTTGATTTTTGAGTCTGTGAAAACTGCCCTAAAACGCACAGCTCCAAAAATTCCTCTTTACTTATATTTGTTGTTTCTATTCTCCCAACTTCCTGTTGTCTTTTGTCGATGGGGAATTCTGTGGTAAAATTATTAGGCTTGTACTTTAATTAAGACGAGTCATAGCAGCCAGCCAGGACTCACATACCAATACTGATACAGCAATAAACATCAGTCCAGTCCAGAGAGCAATATGACAGACATTAAAGACCTATGGAGAGTAGAAACAGTGAGAAGTAGAGACAGAGAGACCTGAGAGAGAAGTAGAGACAGAGAGAGTAGAAACAGTGAGAAGTAGAGACAGAGAGAGAGAGAGAGAGAGAGAGAGAGAGAGAGAGAGAGAGAGAGAGAGTGAGAGTGAGAGAGAGAGTGAGTGAGAGTGAGAGAGAGAGAGAGAGAGAGAGAGAGAGAGAGAGAGAGAGAGAGAGAGAGAGAGAGAGAGAGAGAGAGAAGGAGAGAGAGAGAGAAGTAGAGACAGAGAGAGAAGTAGAGAGAGAGAGAGTGAGAGAGAGAGAGAGAAGTAGAGAGAGAGAGACCTGAGAGAGAAGTAGAGACAGAGAGAGTAGAAACAGTGAGAAGTAGAGACAGAGAGAGTAGAGAGAGAGAGAGAGAGAGAGAGAGTGAGAGAGAGTGAGAGTGAGAGTGAGAGTGAGAGTGAGAGAGGCAGAGAGAGAGAGAGAGGCAGAGAGAGAGAAGTAGAGACAGAAAGAAAAGTAGAGACAGAGAGAAATGGTATTGTCTAGTTGTATACTGTACACAAAATATAAAAAGTCTACACACCTCTGTCTGTTAAAATGCCAGGTTTTTGTTTTTGTGAAAAAGTTATAGAAAGATAAATCATGTCAGAACTTTTTACACCTTTAATGTGACCTATAACACGAACAGGTTAACAATAACATGGTTGATTAAGCGTCCTTAAACTAATTATTTGTTGAAGCTTTTTTTTTATTTTATTACAGCACTCGGTTGGGTTAGAGTCTATTAGCATGGCACATCTTGATTTGGCAATATTTTCCCACTCCTTTGCAAAAGCGCTCTGTGAAAACTACTCTAAACACTATCCGAGGCCTCTGTGAAAACTACTCTAAACACTATCCGAGGCCTCTGTGAAAACTACTCTAAACACTATCTGAGGCCTCTGTGAAAACTACTCTAAACACTATCTGAGGCCTCTGTGAAAACTACTCTAAACACTATCTGAGGCCTCTGTGAAAACTACTCTAAACACTATCTGAGGCCTCTGTGAAAACTACTGTCAGCACTATCCCACTTCTCTGTGAAAACTACTGTCAGCACTATCCCAGGTCTCTGTGAAAACTACTGTTAGCACTATCCCAGGTCTCTGTGAAAACTACTGTCAGCACTATCCCAGGTCTCTGTGAAAACTACTGTTAGCACTATCCCAGGTCTCTGTGAAAACTACTGTCAGCACTATCCCAGGTCTCTGTGAAAACTACTGTCAGCACTATCCCAGGTCTCTGTGAAAACTACTGTTAGCACTATCCCAGGTCTCTGTGAAAACTACTGTCAGCACTATCCCACTTCTCTGTGAAAACTATTGTCAGCACTATCCCGGGCCTCTGTGAAAACTACTGTCAGCACTATCCCAGGTCTCTGTGAAAACTGCTGTCCAAAGTCTCTGTGAAAACTACTGTCAACACTGTAAAGCTTAGCAAGTTCCCATAGTAACCACAATTCTCCCTGTACTCACCGGCCAGGAGTATTTGAAGGGAATGACAATGTGCCCGGTAGTGCCATCACCTCCTCCGTCACCTCCTCCATCTCCTCCTCCTCCTATCCTATCGTGACCTTGATAACGGAGGGATTGGGTGTTGCCTCCCAGGACGCTGGTGATGCCCACCCCAAAGGTGCAAGTTCCACCGGGGGCCACCCGGGCCTGGTACTCCTTGAGGCAGGCCTTGAAGAAGGTGTCACACTGGTCCCTGAGAGAGCAACCCTGACGCCCGGTGCCCTGGAGGTCACAGCAATTCCCGTTCTGCAGCACGCCATGGAGGTTCTGAAAGTGACGAATCTGCAGCTCAAACGTCCCCCCTGTGAACACAGACTGGAGGGGGGAAGTGACAGGACACTTGGGATGAGTTCTCACACATAACACACACACACACACACACACACGATTGTATTATCATACACAGCACACAGGGAGAAGGTGAACCTATGAAAACCAAACCATGTCTCGTTCCCAGTGTATTTGGTGAAGAAACCCTTGTAAGCGTGATTAACGCAGTTGCTCAATGTCATGCTTTCCAGATATAGCAATCTCAGCATTACCCCACACACCACCGTCACTGTCTCTCTCTCTCTCCTGCTCCGTTAGCGACTAGCGTCAACCGATACTTAAGAGACACATACGAAGAGGGACCGATAAAGAACAGATAACATCGGTACAACCTCTCTCTGTCGGTGGAGAAGAAATTGAGAGACGTGGAAATGTAGAGAAATGGAAAGTGAGCGCCGCTCACCTCTGTATCTTTCTGTTCATCTCTATCTCTGCTATCAGTCTCCGTCTTCCTCATACTGCTGATTTAACTTCCCCTTTAACTTCCCCTTCTCTGTCATGCGTTTCCTGCACCTTTCTAACTCAACCCTTTCTTTCTCTGTATCGGTACACCTCCCTATCCTCTCGCTCTCCCTCGGTTCCCAGGGGGACTGAGACTCTGAGGGTCTCCCTCTGTTCCCAGGGGGACTGAGACTCTGAGAACTTGGCACCAGCCAGTTCACCTTGATTCTGTCTCCCTTCGATATCTGGGAACAGGCTGTAATTCTTGCCCTCTCTTTCTCGCTGTCCCAGTTCTTCCTCTCTGTATGGTTGCCGATCTTCTTCGCGTCCATCTCCTCTTTTCCCTGTCTGTTCATGTCGCCCCCTCTACGCCTCGCCATCTCACCCTCTCTCCTTCTCCGCCTCTCCCTGTCGATCTCTCCCTGTTCGCCTTTCCATCTCTCCGCCTCTTCCTCCTTTCCTTCTCTCCCACTCAACCGCTCAATCTCACGCTTTCCGCCTCTCCAATCCCTCCCCGTCTTATCTCTCTGTCTCCATCTCTTGCTCTCCGCTTCTCCAATCACTCCCTGTCTAATCTCACTAGTTTCTTTCCGTCCTCTCAGAGTAACAGCAGCCGGACTGGAGTATCTGTGTGTGTTTATATGTGGTGCGGAGCTACTATAAAACCACAGAAGTGTTGTTACTGTTTGGCGCTTTGTGCATCTCCTGGCCCAGAACTAGCGGGATGAAGTCCTCCACATGAGACAATGTGTGGAGATACATGCCCTCTAATCACTCTCCCTTTGCCTTTCTTCCTCTCCTAGCTCATCCTCTCCCAGCCATTCCAGGCATTCCTGCGTTTCAGCGCACTGTCTGACCACTCCGAATACTCGAGCCTCGACTGTAACTGCGGAAAGCTGCGGCCATTAGGGCCCTGTGAAGTCCAAACTGAGGTCAAGACTCGCACCACAACCGGATAACTGGACTAACTCAGTGGAACAAATAAACTCCTCACATTTCACACTTTCGTTACATTAACACTGTTGCAGTCTTGCGTGTTTGTTAATAATTGGGTTACATGAGGTCAAGATATACTGCACCAATAACTGGCAGAACACTGTATTAAATCATGTCCAGGACTGAATACCCGGACCTCAGAAATACAATGTTACTCTCTCGCCTCATGTTGCTTCTGTCCTAGACAACAACTCCACCGTTCTCCTCCGTCATTATTAGGGTTCATTTTTTATGAGAATCGCACAGCATTCTGGGTAAGGGTGTGTTGTATTTGTCCAGAGCTTCAGAGAGAGCCATGTGGATGTTTCTGTACATTTACACCCCTGACCTATAACACACACACCTCGATCCACCGGCCCGCACACATGCCGACACCACACACACACACAGGCAACACATCACACACACACAATGCCTTAGTACACATTCGTACATCCATTAATACATAAAAACATACATACATCCATTAATACATACCTCCATACATACACACACCCATACATACATGACATATTTATTGCCTGACTTGGTCGAACACATCGCACAGATGCTCAAGAGAATTGAGTCCTGGGAAATTTTGAGACCAAGGCAACACCTTGACCTCTTCATAATGTTTCTCAAACCATTACTGAACAATGTGTCTAGTGTGGCAGGGTGCATTATTCTGCAGAAAGAGGCCACTGCCATCAGTGAATATCATTGCCAGGAAAGGGTGTTCCAGGTCTGCAACAATGTTTAGGTAAGTTGTACATGCCCAATTTCCATCCACATGAATGCCAGGACCCAGTGTATCCCATGAGCCCAGAGCATCACACTCCCACAGCCAGCTTGTGGTTCCCCTGCAGTGCATCCTGGTGCCATCACTTATTTACTTGATTTGCCAATTACACAATGCATTCTGTTTGTACTCGTCATTGCTACCTCTTGCCCTATACTGCTTGCCTATATATTTGCCGTTTGCACAGAAGTTTTCCGCTTGTCTTGCCCTCTGCACATTTGCAATTTGCTATTGTTGATGAGACCACCTGAACATTAACTTATCCATGTCCATTGCACCTCCCTATTGTACTCCATCTCATTTGACTCATACATCGGCACATTGACACACTGCCCTGCATATCATTTTTGCACGGCTCCTTTGCCTTTTCTGTTTGGACGCGAACTGCATTTCGTTAGGTCCAGTTCTGACGCTCGCGTGTCCATTGTAGGTGCTTTAGACAGTGGACATGGGCATTCTGACCCGGTCCGCATGCAGCTACACAGCTCCATAGGCAGCAGGGTGCGCTGGACTGTGTGTTGTGACACCTTTCACTCGTCGTAACCAACATTAACATTTTTAGTGACTTCTGCCACAGTAGATCTTCTGTCTGTTCGGACCAGACCAGACAGCCTATATTAGGGCATTGGGCGCTTAACACCCAATTGCCGGTTTGTGGGGTACTCACCACTGCTGACCAGAAGCACCCAGTCATCTAACCATAGTCCAAGTCGCTTAGGTCTTACTCCCTGCCCATTTCTAATTGGATACAACACTTTGACTACGACATCTGATTGTTCACATAATCTACCTCGACCTTGACGTGTGCCCTTGTCAGGCGATGATCAACGTTATTCGCTTTACGGGTGGTCATAATGTTTTGGCGTAGCCTATGTATGTATATATGTTTGGTGTATTTTTATTCAGACTGCGCGTTACTTCCTGGCTGTTCCAGCTCTCAATGAACTTGACCACGCACGTAGAGTGTCCAACTGCAATTGACAGATCGGGAATTGTTGTCTTCTGAGTCGTGTAGTGGCTCGATTGTCGAGAGGACATATAGAGCAACAAGTGCATGACGGTGGGAACAGCACCAAGTGACTAACATAAGACATATTTAGGACAAGGGAACAGAAGAGGAGAAATGCATGGAGGAGAAACAGACTGAACCGTTGATTTCAAAGCACGTACGGTTAAATAACCTATGGAAGAAGGTGCGCTTAATCGATGCGGCTCACCTGCGGTTGGACAGCAAGTGCGACGAGAATAATCAGCGTCCACTGCTGTCCGGTGTTCCGGTGGTCGGTCCTGATCTCTGTCCTGGAGCTGCTGCCGCTGGAACCAGCGACCCGGAATCGCCCCTGCGCCCCGTCCGTCTCCATCTTACTGTCACCGGATCGAGGACTTAAACCGAGGCGGATACCCCGCTAAAACACCACACATGGGCTCTCGCTGAACGCCAGTTCATCTTCTCGCATTCGTGGAAAGCGTTACTGATCCGTGATCACGTCCCTCTGGTGGAGTCCTGCCCGCCTGGCCCCAGTCGATCCCCTCGTAGATGTGTCCCTACTTCGGTGCGGTGTCCAGGTTATAGGTGACCACGGAGTAAAAGCACTGTCACTCCACCCGGTCGATCCTCCTTCCACCTGCTGTTAAGAGGCTTTGAATGTCACTGACTTGATCTTTCATCCCGATTACTCACTTTATTCCCTCTGCGCAACACAACCCCCCTTCAAAACACTAAACTAAATTCCCATAGCTTGTACTCTTTCCTTTGTGCGACGCACTACAATCGAGACGCACGTTGGGCATCCTTCCTCCTCCGCCGCTCCAGACGCTTTGTCCTTAATTGTTCTGTGCTTTTATCCCCTGGATGCTGTATCTTAGTCTGTCTGTAGGCTTTCTAAACCCTTGGGGTCACTTTCCTGAGGGGGAATCCGATCCGAATCAACCCAGGTCCCGGGAAACGATGCGTGCGTATCCGCTCTGTAACTCGTGGGAGAGGCTCTGAGAGTGAGCCAATGAGAGTGAGGGAGAGCGCGAGACAGAGAGAGAGAGTGTGAGAGAGAGAGAGAGAGTGTGAGAGAGAGAGAGAGAGAGAGTGAGCCAATGAGAGAAACACCGAAAGTGAGTCAATGTACACGAGGGTGTGTCCTCAGGCAAGGAATATCCGACGTCCTCGCACCCCTGTTCAGTTCTCCTGGGTTCCCACGGGTTCCCACCGCTGCGGGAATGCCTCTCCTATCTTGCGGTGTATCAACATCTCAGATCGTCCTGATTAACTGACAGTGTGCTTGCATACAAGTAGAGCCTAACTGCTAGAAGTTATGAGACTAAAACAACATTGCATACGGACTACTTCCAAATAATCACTGACCATTATTATAATTGACCATTACAATATTCAAAGGATAGACGTTGTGAAATCAAGTGTTTGGTTATAATATATGTGTGTTTGTTCTTGAACATTATAACCTGCTGTCATTATGAAAGTCTGATCAATACCACACCCACTCTAAGTAGGTAGGCCTGCCCTAATTACGTAAACGTTAAATAAAGCATTTTTGCGGAGACGTTACTGAGAAAAATACGCATGTCTACATCATCTACATAAAGCCTGAACATAAATAAATTAACACACGTTTGAATGTTTGTTCGAGAAGCAGATTGGCGGTACAAACTCAAATGTTTACCAGGTGGGCCACCGTAGGTGTGCGATAAGCATATTCTACTACTAAAGAGCCTATACAGCAAATAGACATTAATGAGAAGTGGGTTTAGTCTCTCTGCAGTTTGACGCGGTTCCACAAAACATGTTCCACAGTCAAACGGGTTCGAATTCAGTCCGTTGAAACTACATGAGCCACCGGACAATGTATCCGCTTCTTCCCTGAAATATAATGAGCCAATGTTAGTGACCCCGTGTGTCCTCCCACCCCTTGTTCCATTCTGTGTGACAGCAGGGATGGACTTGTTGCTTATGCGGACGTCCCTGGCAACCAGTAGCTCCGCTGTGCACTGATCCGGGGACAGAACAGAGAGCTCTTGGAGCGCACAGTGTTCATTAATCATTTCAATAATCCACCATTGAAAATAAAGCGGCCCCCAAGATCATTTTAGATTATTTGGGCACCTGGTTACAAGTGAACGGCCTGCATTTATCAGCATGATTTTGCAGTTAGATGTACAACACTGCTTGGTCGGTAATTGCTTGGAGCCCACTTAACAATATGGGTTTGGGGTTTCATGGACCAAACTTAAACTGCGGTAGGTTTTATGCCCATGTGATGAGAACTTGCCTGTGTGATTGGTATAATTGTGCATGTCCCAGCTTTCTGGGTCAATTACTGAGTGGACAATTAAGGCACAGAAAAAAAATCCAGTATCAACCCTATTTCGTGCATGGATGTGCATATTCGTAAGGCCTGACCATGTCCTCCCAGAAAATTTAGTCTGTTGTATCCATGTTATTATGCAGGTTATACATCTAGTATAGGTAGGTATAATATAAAGACACCTTGCACGTAGCCTACTATAAACCTAAAACAAATGCTAAAAAAATATTCAGATGTTTGACTGTTCAATTGTGATAACTGATTTGTCGTGTAAATTGTTGCCTTATATATAAATAAACACAACGTTGTAGGGTGCTTGGAGAGTCATGGTAGTGTGACATGTGCAAAGATTTTCAAACAGTGCCCTCAAGTGTCGTATCGATGTATATTCTCCAATGTGTATTTTGGCCTGACGGATTCTCTGACAAAGCGGCATATTCACGATTATTTTACTGACTGAAGGTCCACCTGGACCGTTCTGTATTCCTTATAAACATATTTAGTAATGTCTTTATATGGTAGTTGCATAGCGTGCAATATTCAGTTCTGTAATCAGGGTGAATACACAAAGAAAGTAAAACAAAAAAAAGCAATTAAAGGTTTTACATTTATAAAACATTTGTTAAATCAGAAAAACGTACATTGCTGGATCAATTCCGTAGAACAAACCCTGACCTTCTAAATTTAGACACGAGAGCACATTTTGTTGTTACACATTCCAAAGTGGTTAATTAAAACCCCTTGGAATAGAATTTTGTAAATATTCCTATGATTTTATACAGACCCTCAAGTTATTTCTGCGAAACAAAAGTAATAATGTGCCTTAAGTATTCAAACTCTTGTCCTACTCACAGATGTTATATATATGTTACATCCTCATTCTAAAATGGATTCAATCGATTTATCTTATCAATCTAGCAACCAGAGAACCAGCCAGAAGGACAACCATTTGTGTAGCAGTCCTACAGATAATAGGGCTCATAGATGGAAACCATTCCTGAGTAGACGGTATATGACCTGATGGACTCAAGAGAGTATGTGAGAAAAAGATCAGAAGAGCAAAAATCAAACTATTAGTTCTGAATGAGCAGTCTGTGAAACATCACCTGGGTAATAAGATCCCTAATGAAGCATTGTGGTGGGATCTCCGTGCAATCAGGAAAGATACACAGAGCAAATTAGAGGGGTTATTGAAGAAAAAAAACAACCTGAACCTAACAGTACAGAACATCAGACTTGGTCAAAGATCTATCTTTCAGCACATCACCCTGACACACACTGATGTGGCTTCAGGACACATCTGTGAATGTCCTTAATTGGCTCACCTCTGCCCAGTCTGACAAAACCCACTGAGCCTCTGTGGGAACACATTTTTGTTTACGTGCATGATTGAAAAATATTTCGAAAAAGTGTTTTTGCTTTCTATTAACGAGTAGCACGCAAGGAATAATGTAAGAAATATTTGAGAATTACAAAAACAAATGTTCAGAAAGTGAAGTGGCCTCAATACCTTAAGCACTGCATCTTATCTGATTTAAAATCCAAACGGCTAAAGTACAGAGCAGAAAACAAAACCTCAATGTCCAAATAATAACGCTTGATCTCACATGCTGCGTAAACAGTGTATAGATACATATGTTCTGATAAAGTAGCAAAAGCCAGGAGTATGACGAAGTTCAATCGTGCTAATCGTTTAAGCATGAAAACAGACCAGGGTACTTTGAAAAGTTCAGAGTGGCCTCGGCTCTTCTACAGTACAGGTGAGTTGCCTGCAGGTAAACAGCCCATAAAACTCAAAAAGGTGGCCTGAATCCAGGGTTGACCCAAACGGATCGTTTTTGGAATAGATGTTCCCAAGGTTGATAACCATAAACGTGTGTGATGTCCCAGAGAAGTAGTCTCAGTCACCCAGCTGAAAGATTCCAGTGTGGGACCCAACCAAGCACATTGACATGCACGCCCTCTCACACAGCAGCTCCTAAAAGTCAAATATGGGCATGTGGAAAGAGCTTGGAAAACTTTGGAAGTAAAAGCATCTTGGGTGTCAGACCTAGAAAGACAAAATGAACACTTGTTTTCCAAGGGTCTTGGGGTAGCAGATTGAAATATAACATGGGGGAGCACATATTTCTACAAGCAAATAAACTTGGTTAATTCATTTAGCTAATTAACATCACAGACACACCAACAAAATAGCCAAGGTAGTCACCTAGAGACGACACAAAATCAAACCAAAAGCAACACAAAAAACTGGATTACAAGACAACCATAACACAAAAAACAATGAGACACAACTTAGAGGAAAGACTTGATTATACCATTGCATATTTGTAGGGATATGGGCAGATGAGACAAAACTACAACACTACCAACATCCGAGGAGGGTTTGTAATAAATCTAGGTATTTTCTCATGGAGAGTCACTGGATCGACACCATTAAGCACAACGAGATCATAAAAAATGATCTACATTCACATAAAAATGGCCCACTGACAACAGAAGCTATGGCAAAGACTCTCCCAGAGCACCCATAGAAAACCTGACGCGCTTAAGAGAATCTGCATGAATGAGTGGTGAATTGGGTCAGATTGCAGAGCAGACTGGGAAGGAATGTCTACAGACATTTGAATATAACATCCCCGATATAATCCTGATGTTGTGGCTCAACTGATAACATTCCACAAATACTTTATAAAGCAGAAAAGCCACAAACTAATATCTTGCCAAAATCCAAATCCGTCAATGGAGCCCAAACGCCAGCCGCACAAGCCTTGTGGGATGTCTGAATAAAGTGACGTTTGCTGGGTACCAATTAAGGCAGTTTCCACCGAGTGGAAACCCAAACGAGAACTGATTCATTCAGGTTCAAATGGGGGGTTACTACTTGGCAAGTGTCAACAGGCAGGTTAAAAGCCATTAGAACAAAGATGTTACATTACAAAAGGGCATAATTAGTGGGTTTGCATGACACAATAAAAACATGCCAGAGCAAACCAAAGCACAATTGTCAGGTAAAATCCCCTAACATGGACACCAAATTCAGTCAAAACATCAACGTGAACAAAACTAAACGTTGACATGAAGGCCAAATTGTACATAGTTTACAATCAATACAGATCAAAATAAGAAATACATTTCAGGCTCTGAATTGAACGGCATACCATTTTTCCAATAGATCACATACAGCAACATAAGATGACATGTTTTTACCAGGCGGTTAACAGCACCTCAAACAGAACCCAACCAGATACATTGAACTAACCAGAAGTCTTACGCTGAGAGGCGCCTGATGTACCCCGAATACAGACACAGGAAAAATACACAATAATCACTATAAAAACATGTTTAATCACACAAACAGCTCCAGGTACAATGTCTGGACGAACCAGGACACTGGGTGCAATGCTTCATGGCTGAAACGGGAAAATTAAAAACATACTCGCATACAAACAGCTGATTTGATCCAATCGGGAGAGAAACAGAGTGATAGTTGGTAGTAATCTTAACCAATTATAAATGTTGGCCTATGAGCCACTGCACAGCCAGTAAGTGACAATAACTGCATGCAGTGTTATTTTTAAACCAGACGTATTTAAATCAAAATGTATATTCTGCTGAACTCTGTAACCCAATGTCTGAGCTCTAAACCATTGGTTACATAGTTTATCTAAGTTCAACAGCAGCAAAATCAGGTGTTAAAAACAAATGTCTACAGGCATACTTGACAGGAATCCATGTGACACTCCTTACCTGGTGAGGCACAAATACAAAATAAACACATGGAAACCAGAAATGTATGGCCACCTACAGATCAGGTACGGAAGGAGCCGAAATTCAAGATCCCCGCGGAGCAAAGCGCTTCCTCAATGGAGAGGCTAGGTGCCAGGGTCATCCTGGAATACATCTGAAAGTCTCTGGTATGTAGGTGTGTGGTTTTATTTCTTGGCGAAGGAGATCTTCATCGCATTTGTCTGAGTGATCTTAAAGCCTTGAAGAGCCTCTCTGGCTGCCCCAGCCTGGACATCGTTATCGAACTCCACAAAGGCGATGTCGTGGCGACCAGGGACCAGGCGCACCTCCTTGAATCCAGGGAACCTGAGATGTAAAGAAGAATCATCAGCACAGATCCAAGACAGGACCTACACATTGGAGAATGACAATAGAGCAGAAGAATTAAATATATTTGGCCAGATTCATTTGTACAACACACAGAAAGACAAAACAGACAGTTAAACGAGGTACGAACTGGTTGAAGAGCATAGATAGCATGAGCTCGTTGGTCTCTTCTGGGAGGTTGGTGAGGAACAGGATGTGGTTGGGAGGGTTTTCCGCAACCTGAAACAGCAACAGAATAATACAGTGAGTTTACAGTGACAGGTGACCCACTAGACCAGATTGAAGGGTACCTAATCCGTATATTTTATAAAATGAGGATAAAACAAGGGACAGAGGCTGTAGTTCTGATAACACATGCTTCCATACCTGGGCATGGGGCATCTGTCCAGGCATCTGTCCTGGCATCATCCCACCCGGTGGCATCTGTCCAGGGCCCATCCCAGGGGGTGGCATCATGCCCGGAGGGGGCATGTATGGCGGCTGACCTGGCATGGGCATCATACGAGGACCCCCACCCATGGGCATTCCCTTCAGAAGAAAAAATATATGATCAGGAAGAGTTTAGATGCAAAGGACCTGATTAGGGCAGGATTAAAAAAGTGTTTAAATCTTGGAGCAGTAAAGACAGGCTCACTGCTGAACACTTACAGGCATGGATGTTGGTACTCCAGCACCCATAGGTACAGCAGGGGCCCCTGCCACCCCCTTCTTGGCCCCTGCTGCCTCTGGGCCCTTAACCTTTGGCCTCTTCTCCTTC
This sequence comes from Dallia pectoralis, assembly GCA_029465975.1. Taxonomy (NCBI): domain Eukaryota; kingdom Metazoa; phylum Chordata; class Actinopteri; order Esociformes; family Umbridae; genus Dallia; species Dallia pectoralis. Next base: position 7,338,481 of record CM055755.1, read on the forward strand.
TTGCGGTCTCGCTCTACATAGGTGCCTTTCATCTTAGCAATGATGTCAGAGTCCCCCTTAGCGTAACCAATGCGCTGAAAAACAGGCAGAGTTGATGAAGACAGAACTAAGCGCCTGACAGGGCCATTAGTTAAAGACAAGTCAAGGGAAGGCTAGTTTTGAGTGCGACATGGTATTGAAAGTAGCTCACCATTGGCTTGTCGTAGAATGGGAATCCCTGCATGGACCGTAGGGCATTGGAGGCACTGTTGACCTCCTTGAAGATGACAAACGCCTGACCCCTCATTTTTAGAGAGCGTGCCACCAAAATGTCCAGAATTTGACCAAACTGAGAGAAGATGGCATACAACGACTTTTTCAGCTCTAAAAAGGACAGAGAGGTCAGATCAATTAAGGCAAAGGAGTCATTGACGTAGAATAGTAACCAAAAGCAGGGGTAGCCATCTTACCATCTTTTTTAATCTTCTCGTTGAGGTTATTGATGTATATCGTGTGGTTCAGGCGCATTTCCGGAGCCGCCATCTTTATAGAGCACAGAACAGTTACCTCGCTAACTAGCAAAAGCTTTGTTTAACTTCCTAAACAAGTTATATAATAAGTTCGCAAACAAACTTAAACGAGTAGTGGTACTCAACTTGACTACATGATAGGTTAGCAGTTACCCAATTAACTCGTTTAAAGCAATATACAGCTAAGAGCCACACGTTTGAATGGCACAAGAAACATTTAACTATCAAACTTTTATTTCGGTTTCTATGTGAGAAAGAAATCAATCAGTAATTGGCGTTAACTAGTTAGCTCGCGTCTTGCTCGTCTATAGCCTGCATTATATTTACTAAACGTTTAAACATTAGCTAGCCTAAACATTAGCTAGCTAGCTGCTGCAACAACCAATTCGGTCTGGGTGATGACGAACACACGCTGGTATATCGACCACAATTTCGTTGTTCCTAAACCCGTACTTTATAAATATTCGCCAGAAATAAAGCTAGAAAATACCGAATGATATGGAAAACAAAATTACCTTTCAGCAAAGCAAGTATCGACAATCAATTACTAACAAAATGCCAACAACGATCGAGTGCTTGGCGTCCACCTCTGAAGAGCTGAGTGCTACAAGGTTTAGCCATAGAGGTCTTCTTCTGTTATTTATTGGCTGATCGCACCGACCTGAACGGTGTATATACTGCCACCTACTGCACCGGAGTGTGTGAGGCCGCATATATTATACCAGGAGGGCCGCTATTTCAGCTCAGGGGCAACATCGGCACAGTGAAATTATATAAGGGCCACATTTGTTATGTAATTTGTTCATTCTAAAAGATTTGTGGGCCAGAAAAGGGCAATAATTAAAATGTATACACATAACATATATACAGGAGGTGTGTTATATCTAAATAACTTTAATTCAGATACATTACAATTGGACTGCCAAGTTATTTTGTACTTCCTCTCAAAACTGTTTTAATACCTTCCGTGGCCATAGTTTGCCCACCCCTGCATTATACTCTCTGGCACAAACCTTTCTCCTCCCACACTGGTCTCAGTCGTGTAAAGTCCATTGTTGAAAGTGAAACATGTTGTTGTATAGTTTAACTAAATACAATTCTCAAAGTTTTGATTTGAGTAACAAAGAAATCTATTCAAATATCATAATTTACTTGAAAAATGAAACATATTTCTTATTGCTTTCTCAACTGTTGTAGACTGACAGGGAAATGCTTACCTATGGGCACTTGAAATAGTTTGCTATAAATAAATATATTGGAGACAAAATGTGGCAGCAGTTATAAAATGGGGCACCAGTTTCTTCAGTGACACCCACAGAATATCACAGTACAAACATTGTAGGTCTAAGTTTCCACGTGGGACTAAGTGAGCCACAAAAGCAATCAGCCTATGGTCTGTAGGCAGCACTGAAGCTGCTACATTCTTCAGCATGGACTATAAACCCCAAAGTGCACGCAGCAAAAGGAAACGGATGCACAGTGGCTGTAAAAAAACTCCCAAGTAGGTTTGGAAACTTAAGTGAGGAGCCAGGCTCGGAGGTGTGCATGCAACATCCGTATTTATATTACCATATTAGGCATAAGGCCTTATCCACATATTTGCATGTTCCGATGACCACAGGGTCAATAAATACAGATGTGCTGTGTCCACAGTCTTGAGTCCGAATCCAGATCAGATGCACAACGGGACAGGACAGCGACAGCAGGAATCCTCTGAGTTGCAATGCAACCAGGGGAAATCTAGGAGATGTCATGCCAGGAAGTTCTGAGACCTGGTCCAATTGGGGCTCAGGCCTTCTTAAGATTCAAAAGTATAACTCATCAAATAATCCAGACTGATGTCAATCCTCAGTTACATAAACGAATGCACAGTTTTGGACTGAAGACAGGACAGACCCCAGGCACAATCTATCTTAGTCTCTTTTTAGAGAATAAGACAGTAGATAATCGCGTTCGATAGCAACTTTTATCTTGAAGGCAGAACTCTTTTTCATTTTGTTCATATTATATATTTTTTTCAGTGGCTGGTGTCATTTCCGTATCCTGTATTCACGTGACTACTTCGCCTATTTACAAACGTCTGTTAGACTCCATGCTGCGAAGTATATCCATGATTATTAATCATGTTGATTTACTTTCAGACACACTTCTAAAAAATGGATTTAACAAACCCGTATGGGCTTCTCGTCGTGAAATGTACTGCGATCTGAAGGCAAGCAATTGTTTCAAACAAATTGACTACTTCCTTCTCTAATTTGTGTAGTTATTCCGAGTAGTATTATGCCATATGAAAAATAGCTTAATAAATAGTTTAATACTTAAATTACAGGTCATTTTAATGCAGACTAAAATGACCAGTAAAATGAAATTATTATTATTAGAATTGCGGGTTCCCCCGCCTGGGTAATTCATCCCCAAGACACAACTATTCTAACCAGCTCAAAAACAACATAAAATGTTCTCTCTTCCTAACCGCGCAGAACTTACTCTGCTGAGAAACAAGGCATATGTCAATGGAGCACCCACCACCTCCTCTTCCACCACCACCAGGACCACCGCAGCATACTGCATCATCTGTGCCCAGCCAGAAGAAACTGTATCAGGCCATTGCAGCAGGAAAGTCCCCTGTCGTGGGGGATCATGCGGAGGCCCGGTTACTACTCGGTCAGAGAGAGGCCAGGTTAGTTCAGCTGCTTAGAGAACAAGTGTTGGAGCTCAGCCAGTTCAGGTTGTGCAGCACGGTGGTGTTGTTCTATAACACGCCGGACTGGTGTGATTGTTGTCAACACGTTTTTGAATACGTCATGCAGATTCTGAAATGTGGTCAACACAGACCTGGGGTTGTTCCACACGTGGGCATCCAGTTTAAAACAGTCTCTGTCCATGAATGCAAGAGTGTATGGATGGATCCTGTGTAGGGACATTTGCAAACACGAGATGTTTAACTCAAACGCTCATGTAAAAAGGGCATTCAAAATAAAAGTGATTGATTGATTGAACTCCTCTGTTTGAAGTTTGTTGATTGACTGTTATCTCTCTGTCTGGATGCAGTTTTAGGAAGGACCTGCAGTGGGTGCTGTTTAACAAGTACGTGCCGTCCCTGATCCAAGATGGCCCACAGTAAGTCAAGTAAGGCTTTAAGCTTTTTAAAATGAAGACATTCTTCACTTGAGGTAATAAATAGGGTACGCTGGAATTCACCTTTCTTTTATTAGTTGATGATGTATCTCATTAAATGCTATTGAAATACCTCCTGAGGCATGTCCCTTTACTTTCTATGCACCCCAAGCTGAGGTGTTTTTATATGTGTTTTACTGTGTAGGTGTGGTCTGGTGGCTTTATGGATGGCAGGTCATTTACGACAGCCCCCCGTGAATATTTCCATGGAGACTGTGGTGCAGACAGCTCTGGACAGGGGCTACACAGCCCAGGGGGAGATGTTTTCTGGTAACACCTCTGTGCTCTCTAAGCCACATAAGCACACACCAAGTTATACTGATTCACCATGGTTTCCCGAACCTCTTGTCGGACTGTGGCCACACCGATGTTTCACATGTTTATTTTAAACCCAGACTGATTAAATTATTCAGCTAACCGTTAAAGCTTTTATTAATTCCAATCAGGTGAGGTTGCGAAAGTGTAGTATTAAGCCTCGTTTTTGTGTGTGTGTGTGTGTGTGTGTGTGATTCAGCTGGTGACATGGCCCTGCTGGCAGAGGAGGTGACAGGCTGCAGGGCCCAACTCCTTTCAGGAGGGATGACGGGAGACAACTCTATGGCCGTCTTACAACATCTAGCCGACGGACGACCCGTCCTCATCCCGGATCCTTCGTACTGTCTCACAGGCTCCTGAATGCAGTGAAGTACTGGCTGAAGTCCTGGCTGATTGGTTCAGTGTTAAACGGAGGATGGGAAAAAGGAGCTTCTGAAGTATGACTGCAAGGATTTTGATTACAGCTTTTTGCGACAAATTACTTTCTAGAAAAAGAATCGGGGAAGTTTAAATCCCCTGAAGTCGTTCTTCAGAAGCTCCTTTTTTCCATCCACCATTGAACACAGAACCAATCTATTACCTGTAATAATCGTAGCAAAGAATGAGAAAGCCGAAGGCCTTGTCTCCGGTGGGTTTACTAAACAGTCTGCTTGGTTTATGTCAGACATGGCTGCCTTGACTCCTTGTGGTAGGTTTGGACGCATGCAAGCTCAATCATGGTTTTCGTCCAGTAATACATTCTCCGGGCGCGTGGGTGCTGGTGAGTACTGCCTAATTGAGCGAGCGACACGATAAGCAGCTGGCTTTTCATATGCTTTGCTGGACACGTCTTCTGACAATCTTTTGAGTCTGCTGGGACGTGCTGCAATGAAGCGAGGTCATGAGCGCCAAATGGATTTACCCGGGAGATGGTAAATCGGTCCCAGGAAGTAGTGATGTTTCAACGGTGACCTAGTGGTAATTGTCACCGTATGGAACAATCTCTGGCCGTATGCATGTTAGTTAGTCACACGCTATACATAGATCCTACCACTGGAGGGATTTGAATAAACTTGGGTCAATGAGGCCTCCTAGATTGGGCATTACATGAGGTGGGAGCTGAAGTACTCAACTGACATTTGTAAGTCACATTCAATATCTCAATTAGCCTAATAAGGTAAAAGGGTTTGTGGGAGACGGCATGTTCACCGTTCCCTGAGTATTTGTTTCTTTTGTGTTTTACCACTTAACCCTGACATTTATAAGTGAATTGTTACATTCTTTCAGCAAATATTTAGATTGCAACGGGAATATGTGATTTTTGTGTTTGAGGTCCTTGACTGTATAAACACAGATATGACGAGGACTTCAACCATGAGCCATGTCAACGTAGTGGACACAGGGCACACTGGGCCGTGGCCTCAGGTAAAACACACACACACACACACTCACACTGGGCTGGGCCTCCGGTACAATACACACACACACACAGGGCACACTGGGCCGTGGCCTCAGGTACAACACACACAGGCCACATTGGGCAGTACCTTCAGGTTAGACCAGAGCATGTTCACTACAACTCACACACAGCCCACATTTTGGCAATTGGTCTTTCGTTTAACATCTCCATTTCTCCCAGGTCTCATGCTGGGTCTTGACCAGGGGAGCGTGAGCAGAGAGCACATCCAGCCCGATCCCACTCTGCCCTGGCTATTCCTGCCCCAGGACGGTCCCTCATGCCCCATCCCCACCGCAGGGGTAAGAGAAGCATATATCCTGGCCAAGCAGGGTAAGAGCCTGCGCTACCAGCTGTGGAGCCTGGACAAGGTGTCCCAGAGCAACGCCCAACTGAGGGACATAGACCCCAAGAGGGCCGGGGATGGTACCAAGTACGTGTTGCCCGAGGGAGGGGTGGAGGTCGGCCTGGCAGGCCAGGTGGTGCTGCTCCACGCCGGAGGACGGACGCAGTAATCATTGGCCTTTGGTCGTGGAACAGCATATCAGTGCAGTAACTCGAGGCCATGTTGACAGAATGTAGGGATGTTTATTATGTGTCTTGTTGTTCACACCGTACAAAAAACACCAGAGGATGGTCATAAGGCTGTTCTTATCTTGGTCTCCACACACTTGACAGACTCAGTTTCTTACTTTGCTTCATAAGCACTTATGGTCAGACATGCTGTAACACTGGTAACAATGAAAATCTTGTGACGTCCTGTATTATTGCTGATGACCAGTCAAAACGCCTACAGAATAAAGGGACATGTTCACGGTTGTCAGTAGTTGTGTTGTTGAAACATGATTGTGTGGTCTACAGGACGTGAACATCTCGCAGACATGAACTCTCACGTGATCTAATGGGATTACAGGTAATAGATTAGTTCGGTGTTAAACAGTGGATGGCAAAAAAGGAGCTTCTGAAGAATGACTAAGGATCTTGGTTACAATTTATTGCAACAAATTACTTTCTACAAAAAGAATCGGGGGCGTTTAAAACCCGGGAAAAGAACAATCATCCTGGCATGTTGTAATGCGCGTTCTCCTGAAGTACAGCCGGTAGACCGCCACAGTCTCCTACCACGATACAACATGTCATATCGCTGGGCTACGATAAACATGGAATGTAAGATACATATACACTGATGAGCCAAAACATTATGACCACTCGCAGGTAATGCGAATAATGTTGATTATCTCCCAACAAGGACACATCAAGTTCTGGGTAGATTAGATGTATGAGAACAATCAGTGCTGCAGTCAACAAGTTGGATGTAGGAGTGAGGACCTGAGCAACTTTGACTAGGGCCAAATTGTTATAGCCAGACGACCGGGCCAAAGCATCTCTGAGTTGTCAAGGCACCATAACTACCTACAGACAGTGGTCAGAGGGACAATCCAAAAACAGGGGACAGGATGTTGAGCGCGAGAGCAACAAAGGCTATTCTGTCTGATGCTCACCGACAGACAGACAGACTGTGAGACAGACAAGTGAAAGAAATGATCATCATAGTTATGGGTGGAATGTGTCATGAAAAAGTGCATCACACCCTGTAGTGTTTAGGGGCTTTGTAGCTACAGACAAGTCAGAGTGACCATGGAGCGGTGGGAAAGGTTTCTTCGTCTGATAAGTCCCGTTTTCTTTGACATCACATGGACGGCCGGGTACGTGTATGCTGTTAAACTAGGGAAGTGATGCACCAGGATGCATTGTGGGAAGACGACATGCCAGTGGAGGGAGTGTGATGCTTCGGGTAATGCTGGCCTACCCTGGGTCTAGACATTTGTGCTAATGTCAATTTGGCATTTGCCATATACCTAAACATTGTTTCAGTCTGGGTACCCCACTCCATGGAAATGGCATTCCCTGACTGCACTGGCCCTTGTCTTGTTTCTTTCTCCCCTTCGTTGTTTGTAATGTTTTAAGGAACATGTGTTTGAGGTGTTGCCATGGCCTCCAATACCACAGATTGATCTGCTGCTAATGTTTTTTTTTGGTGCCAGATACCACAGGACGCCTTGTAGAGTCCATGCCTGGTTTGGGTGGTGCTGGACCAACAATATTTGCCAGGTGGTCATAATGTTTTGGTTTGTTTGTGTGTGCGTGCGTGCATACATAAAATGCTTTGTAAACAAAACAATGTTGCTCCATAACGTGCTTTTATGTGTGGAATGTTCGAGAATTGTCCACAGTAAAAATAGCATTCCAGTTCCATTGGGCCAATATCAATTTACAGTGATATATATATAGTCATACACAGAAGTTATCTATTTCCCAGAGAGAGGAATTTGCTTACATTCAAAAACAAAACCGGACATTGGTGAAGATAATGGTTAAAGACATTGATAGGAATATAGGCCTAGAGTCACAGGGACATTTGACCGGGCACATTCAGTAAAGTGTCATTATGGGTAGATTGTGTGTGTACATTTAGATCTCAACTCAATGAGGAACGGTAGTGTTAAACCAGCGTTCCCATTCCTCTGAAGAAAAAAAACAGTACAAAAAAACAAAGACAAATGCAGAAATCTGCCGCAGTTACAAAACCAAACAATCCCTTTAAAGCAATTCTGTACTAAATTAGAAATATTCCAGTTAATAAAAAACCAAAGATGTTTCATCATAACAAACGGGTTAGTTCCAGTTTAAGGTGACTAGTTCTACTAGGTTAGTCACTTCTGATGTCCGGACAATCTTTGCCAATCCAGAAAAATAAAGTAACATTGAACAAATATTGCGTCACAAATATGACTTTCGGTTAACTTTCATTAGATCGGAATATGGTTAGCTTATGACAATCTGGGATGGCAGAGTAAATCCATATTCTGACACAGGCAGGACTCGCTTTGTTCAATGGCTTTATAAAAAAATAAAAATACAGTGCCACACAGTCATGTGCCTACTTGGAAAAAATGTATAAAAGAAAACATATTATTCCATCTAGTTTTTGCTCCAGGGTCAACAATGCCAATCAGATACCACGTTGTTTAGACTGAGAGCCAATCAAAAACAGTCTCTAGACTTTACCATGTGTCAACCTTGAAACAAATATAATATTACAGACACCAGTTTAACTCCAGAAAACTTTGGAATGGTAAAAATATATACAAAAATACCTGTCTAGACTCCCAATATGTAGGCACCAAAAAGTTCAGTTCTGACAGGAGAGGCGAAGGCAAAATATATTTTTAAATAAAACAATTGACATAAATAGGCTAAGCACTGGAGTTCAAATATAGAGACATTTCAAATGTTCTAGTGTTGTCAAATACATACAAGTCGTTTGCTAAAGTTAAACGGTCCAACGGGGAAAATAAACATTATCCGTCACATCGAAAGGGCACTTGAGGAGGATCAATCCCATAGGATAAAGTGGGTACAGCACAAGCACACTGACTTCCCATTGGCCGAAGGTTAATATGGGGCCGGACAAGTTGGTGTGTCTGTCAGGCAAAGCTGACAACATGGCTCTGGCAATGAGAAATGAACAATAGGGTGACACGTCGGTTGGTCTGGTTGGTTTTCCACACAATCGCCGAGGGACACAGCGATAGTCTCATTGGCTAACATGCCATGGGTGTTCTCGCGGCTTCCCTCGGTCATCTCCCTTGCCGTTCACACAATTCTTCGGTCTCAAATCCAGTTTTTGTAGGAGAAAAGGTTCCCTGACATTTCCCAATGTTCATAGTGCGCCCTAAATGGGATCCTGCTGAGAACCGGGTCCTCCCTCAGGTTTTTGGTGGGAGCATGGTACCTAGGACGTCTATAAGGTTGTCCAGACCCCACAGGTAACCATCCTCACGGTTGCCCTCCATCCAGGGGGTCCGGTGGTCGAGGGTGACGGGCTCCGGCAGGGGCACGGTCTTCCCAAAGTCTATCATCCACACGTAGGCCTTCCCCGATGCGTCGTGCACAAATAGCAGGGAGCTGCCCACCACCTGGGACAAAACATGAGGGATCAGTCGGGGTCTGTGTGTGGCTGGGTGTTTTGGGTCTGAGAACCACTCCGAACGCACGTTTAATGAGACAGCTTTGTGGAGGGAAAGCATGTGTCCTGAATATCCCAACATTGTCTTAATAGTTGCCTGTTAACAGATCAGACAGATGTGTATATAGAAAGTGAGATCTTGCTGTGTGTGTGGGCGTGTGCGCGCGCGTGTGTGTGTGTCCTACCTCGTGTGTTCTGAAGAACTGTGATTCCTCCAGAACAGATCGCAGCACCTTCAAACGTTCCAGATAGAGTTCCTAGCCGAAAGAAAAAAGACCAGGCGAGTCAAACGAACGGTCAGTCTGACGACGGGACTAGGTGGGACCTCCAGAAACAAGCCTTTACAAACACCTACCAGGATCTGAACGTCGCCACCCACAAAGTCCGCCAGGGCCTCCATCACCTGCGCCCGGTGTTTGGTCTTCTTGAAGTTGGTGTTGCACGTCCCGTCCGCTTTCTGCACAGCACCAAATAACAGCATTAGGCCTCACAACCGGGCCCCACCCCTGGTCACCGGGCCCCACCCCTGGTCACCGGGCCCCACCCCGCATCGCCTTACCTTGATGCCCTCTATGCGGAAGCCCATGGTGGCGGTGGAGCTCAGGGTCTCCCTCCACTGCATGTATCTGGGCTTCAGGATGGCCCGCTGCAGCCTCTCCTGCTCCGTCGGTGCCCCGGGGTCTACCGCCACCATCTTCTCGTACATGTCCTTGCGTAGTCGCGGACGCTCCCGGGCCTTCCGCAACTCCTCCTCCAGGTAGGTCCTGACAACACGTGGGGGGGATAACCACGTTAATTATCGGAAAGATGGTCTCATCTCCGGCCTCTTAGAACCTCAGCGCTCCCTCTTCCTCTCTCACCTGGTGCCCATTTTGCAGTCCATAATGGAGGGGGAGTCAAAGTCAGCCAGCAGGTCGTCCATCAGGTTGAACTCCTGTTCGTCCCTCAGCACCACGCCATAGTAACCAGGGACGAAGGGACGCAGAACGTCTCCCATCAGCAACTGCAGGCACAGCTGCTCTATCTCACAGTAACGCTTCAACAAACGGCCATCCTCCCCTGCCCGGAAGTTCCCTAGGAGACAGAAAAAAGTGAGTATGGACAGAGAGAGATATAGAGAGAGAGAGAGATAGAGAGTGTGAGGGAAAATAAATATAGAAATGTCCAGAAAAAGAAAGGGAGTAGGGTTTACCAGCGTGCCCAGCCAGCTGCACCCAGGGATAACGCTTCTTAAAGGACACAATAAATGGAGTCCACTGCACCATGGTCTTCAGCTTCTGCCATGGCTTGACCTGGAAGAACAGAGCAGTGACCGGCAGGTTACAAACCATGAGCCAGTAACAGCAGGTTCACAGTTCAGTGTCTCCAAACAAATCCTACGTCAAAACACTGGATAGAGATGTTGTCCGGCTTATCAATGGGCCACTGACTAACTGTGAAGGTTAGTGAACATTTCACATGGAAATCCCTGGCCTAAAGTAACACCGAAACAGCCAGTCACTTGTGCTGACAAGAGGAGACAGAGACCCAGCTCTTGTGAGTCAAGGCGAGATAAACAGCATCTCACACAGCGCCCATTCACAAAACATAGACCAGAACCACCACAGGGACTCCACAGCAAACACAGACGGCCCTGGCCTACACTGGAATCCAGGATTTGATTAAGTACATGTGGGAGTGTGTGTGTGTGTGTGTGAGTCTGCCCGGGCATCTGGGGGAATATATATATATACAGCGTGCAGACTTGGGTTATCTTTCTTGTGAAACACTGCAAGGTCATTATGCAGGGAGCTAAGACACAAGCAAAATGAGAGGAAAACACAGCACCAGGCAGCCATCCAGCAGACCAGCCAACCAACTCTCCAGCCATCGCCAATGCCTCTAATCTGATCACTGCTGAAAAAAATGCCTTAATGAGTTTTATCAACCAAAGTGTTGGGTAATTACTGACTGAGGAAATAGTAGCTATACACACACACGCCAGAGATTGCATGGTGAAGAGCAGAGATGTTCTACTAGATACATGGTGAAGAGCAGAGATGTTCTACTAGATACATGGTGAAGAGCAGAGATGTTCTACTAGATACATGGTGAAGAGCAGAGATGTTCTACTAGATACATGGTGAAGAGCAGAGGTGTTCTACTAGATACATGGTGAAGAGCAGAGGTGTTCTACTAGATACATGGTGAAGAGCAGAGGTGTTCTACTAGATACATGGTGAAGAGCAGAGGTGTTCTACTAGATACATGGTGAAGAGCAGAGGTGTTCTACTAGATACATGGTGAAGAGCAGAGATGTTCTACTAGATACATGGTGAAGAGCAGAGGTGTTCTACTAGATACATGGTGAAGAGCAGAGGTGTTCTACTAGATACATGGTGAAGAGCAGAGGTGTTCTACTAGATACATGGTGAAGAGCAGAGGTGGATCTGGCCTTATACATGAAACACAGACACTTCCGAGCCTTAAAGCTCCTTAACAGCTTAACCCAAACATGTACTATATCTCATAGCAAACGAAACAAGAAGCGCACACACACATAGGACAAACGTGCACATCCATCAAAACATGTGTGCACACATAAGATTTAAAACATTATAAACTAAAGACGATAAAACCCGTTGCTGTCAAGAGCCAGGTGCGCTGACTCAAAGGTAGTGAAGCAACGAATCGTCAGGGTGAGATCGGCCTCAGCTGCCTCTAGCTAAGACAGAAACGTTCGTCTATAATTGTCCACACGCTAAAACTCAGGCCTGACAGGTTAATGAGCAGCTGGGGGCAGCACACCTTTATCTCCTCTGAGATTAAACTTCCCTTTTCACTTCTAGCCTGACCCGAAGTAACCTGGAGGGGAAACATATGCCGTGTACGGTGTCTCTCCGTTTGTTTTGTTCCAAAGTTTAAGATATATTTTCAGGCACCTGCGCTTCATTAATAGAGATAGTGGTTAGAGAGAGTTTGACAAAACAACTGGATTGGAACCTATGCTGCAGCAGTACATGGCTCCAGGAGGCCTTAGACTGCTGGAACGCCTTAGGCCACACCCCTTGCACAAACCTCTCTCCACAATTCCAAAAACTCCACTTTCTTTGTCCGGTTTCTCCTCCCCCCCGTCCTACACTACCGGAATGCTGGGAATGTTGCAAGCCCCTGTCACACAAACACGTCAGCAGTGACATTCTGAACAACAGTGTTGACCACATGACGAACACAAATACGGTGTTCAGCCCACCAGGTCAGATTCTAAATGCTGCAAGGCTCCGACCCTTTTGACAAAATTCCATGACAAGTTATTCTGACGGCAGTCGTCATGATATAACACTGAGGCTCAAAAAATACCGTAGCCCAGATGGAAACAGTCAGTCAGATAGAAAGTCAGCCAGCCAGAAACACAGTCAAAACGCCCACTGTGACTGCACCATGTATGTAATAATTACGACAAGGGTTACAAACCAGGTGCAATTAAATGTGTTGAACTGAACACACAACTGAATCCGTCTGGAGGTACTGACAGCTCCTCTTCTACTAGCTCTCACCAAATATTTTCCTCTGGAGCCGGATTTCCCGACTCACCTGTCCAGACCTGCCGTCCGGACATAAGAATACCCGTCTACCTGTGCCAATAAAGGAGTCACCAACTTCACCTCCTTGCACGAACACAGTACAGGGACTATGTCTTAATCTCGGCGGTACCCGCCGGTGTCGTGTGTTTCTCCATCTCTGCACCACCTGTTACCTGGCAGATGTAGTTGTAATGGAGCAGCAGAATGGCACTGACGCTGAGGCACAGGGACGCGGAGACGAGTCGAGAACGCCCCCACGCGCTCCTCACCATGGGCGCGAGCGGTTTACCGGTGCAAGCAGACCCGCGAGTAACCAGCCCCGTCTGACCGTGCCGCAGCTGGGTCACGTGGGGGTTTGAGTGTAGCCCGGCCCTTCACCTCTGGTCCATCTGCTAGCCTGACAATAAGCCGTCAGCCATTCCTCAAGACTGTTATCCTCCGTATTTACATCTCCAATCGGCCTCATCGGTTATCAGATGCAAATGCCAGGCTTCACAGACACGGCAACCCCCCGATGGTGGTAGGAGACAAACACACTGCTCCCCCACTCTCCCCCAGGCATGTCTCTAAAACACACGGGTCGTCTCTCTCTTTCTCTCTCTCATAACAGTATTTCACTAATCCCTCCCACCTGATACTTTCGCCCTCTTTAATTGGTCAAACACGGTTCTCTCTAATCCCCCACCGCTGACAGCCTGTCCTGAACCTGTGTTCTCAGAAAAAAACAGCACGGTGAGCCAATCTCTCAGAAGAGACCACGGTGACAAACACAACTGTGTCTACGAAGAAAAACATAAAAATATAGACGCAATGATGGTACTCCCTGATAGCAGTGGGCTCTTTCAGCAAGAGAATGCTCCCCGTCACGGGAGTGGTTTGAGGAACATGATTTAGTGTTCAAGGTGTCGCTCTTGCCTCCAAATTTTCCAGATCTCAATCTGATTGAGTATTTGTGGAATGTGATGGGAGGCCGTTTGAGAATCCCTGGGTCGGCGCTGTTTTGGCAGCACGCTGAGGACCACCAAAATACCACACGTTATGTTTGGGCTCATCAGTGTATATATTTAAATATACACTGTATAGAGCAATATAGAGAATGTATGATGTAGCGATAGTGATACAAAGAAAGAATAACGTTGCATTAAGTTCTTCATCGAAAGACTGCACAACAGCTTCTGTGAATCCGGAATATTAGAAGGAAATGAACAAGTCATGAGCGTTTAATCACTGCGATACCCTCCCCCACTGCTGATCTCCCCCCACCCCCTGCGGTTTGGTTTCCTTTTGTCCCTGATAAATTCCTAGGACAATTGTAAACACAGAGAAAGTAAGCTGAACCTGTAAAACGGCTCTAACCAGCAAGGAGTGACATCTTAAGTATGTCTAACCTGACTAAGTAACAGGCTCTCTATATATAAACTTATATATATATACACACACACACACACACAAGTTAATGCTTAGCATTATGTAACAAATATATGGTATGACTCCTGTGAAGTATGCCGGTAAAGTATGCCTGTAAAGTATGCGACAGGTAAATAAATGTATCTGAAAAATATGTAATTTTGCTTCTCTTGAACCCTTAATGAGGTATAATAAAGTCGTCATGCATTGTGAAAATTGACCAAACACTCAACCAACACGCACCCTATCCCAAGAGGTAAAATATCCAGCTGGGAGCATTAAGCTTTGTAGATGCTTTTTTTTTTTAAATATGACATTAAACAAAAAACAAATGGCACTGCAAAAAAATATTTTAGAGTCAGTGTTTCAAAATGAAATTTTAAAGAAGGGACAGCATTTCAATTCAGCATTTATAAATCAAGAAAATCTCAGAACTGATCAGAGTTTTTAATTCTTAAACAAAGAACTGTTTGTATCGGTCCTTATCTGAACAGCTTTAAACATATATGAGGTATCCCTCAGTTATGTATTCACAACACCACGGTACCACTGTTGTGAGTTTAATACTGCTGTAGTTTGCTTGTTTACATAGAAACCACATCCCTTCAAATCTGCACAATGTACAGCTGAGACCACAACCAGTTCAAAGGAAAATGTGCATTTAACACTAGTGCGATCATTCAATATTGTAGTTGTTGACGAGCTGGTTCTTACATGTCATGTAGAGTATGTGTATGCATCAATAAAGGACTGTAATGTGTGTGTGTGGGAAGTGTACTTTACCACTCCCGACTTATAGCTCGACCTACATCTTCCTCAGCATTTTCTTCCACTGCTAAGGTTTTAGGGGAAAACCTTAGGGCAAAACCTTAGGGCATGGGGACTAAGCCGAACAGGGGTGAACAGACGGAGATACAAAGTCACGATACACGCAGAAAACACACTCAACGAGCATGTAAAAACCAAACTGGAAGGAAGAAAATGCAACAGCACCATATATGGAAAGGATGTCGCCTAGCAACGCAACTGCCTTCAGCCCAATTTTCCATGACACACTCGCAGAGCTGTGTATGCAAGATGGCATCAGACTATACTGTGTGTGTGTGTGTCTTCAATTCGAAGTATGCACAGTGTGAGTAGGCAAGTATTTTTGTAAGTACGTCACTGAGTAGTGTCTAACAACTGGTTTGGCCAGAATTTGAACGCATGGCCACAGTTTTGACACACAAGACAGAAAGAGATATGGCTCAGTAGTTACTTAAGGATGTTTGGTTAAAAAAGTTTTAAATCACTAATTGACTCAAACACAAACACAACATGAAATAGCACTAACAATGAATATGCAGAAAGACATACGGCAACAGTGTGTGTGTGTTAGATAAGTGGTTTTGTTTAACTCAACAGTAAACTAAATTCTACTATTTCCTATTTCCAGCACATGTGAGTCAGTGGTGTCAGTATAATGTCTTGCAGGATTCATGTCCTTTCTGTTCAGGAAGAGAGTCTGTGTGGCCATTTGTCAATATTGAGGAAAGACGTCCTGTTTTTGAGCTCTTGTCATTCCAATAATTTACTGTCGGTGTGCTAAAAAGGGTATGTCTCACCGGAGGAGGAGAAATGCACCACTGAAAAACAGTGGGACGGGTTAAACAAATATTCCCTTGACTAAAAACTCATAACAATGACAACCTGGAGAAAGGTTACAGGCACATGAAAGATGATCAATTGAGATTACTCGTTTGGAAGCTGGTGTATATTAGGTGTCCTGTTTGGAAATTTAACAGGAGCACAGGGTTTTAAACCCTACTCTTACAATACAACCAGTAAAATACAGTACCGTGGAATCTTTTGTGACAGCAGATAAAGGTTCACAATCAGAAAAAAAATTCTCTATTCATCAGCTAGGGCACAATTGTATAGTACGCAATATTATGTATTATGTATTACGTTCTCTTAAAAGCAAGCTTGTTAACAGTTAACTCTTTACACCCAACTGGTCCTTTCCTAGTTTCCTAGACAACAAGCCTTTTCTAAGTTCGTGTATGTGGGATATGATTAAGAAATAGAGAGGGTATATACCAGTACTTCTGAGTAATTGTGAATGCCTCAGTCGGACAGGTGAAAGTTGTAAGTAATCACAAATCTAATTATAAATAAAATATAGTTGAGTATCTTCAATAGCATGAAGTGTTAATTAATTATGCCTCATTGGCCCATCCGAGGCATTTGTAGACAACATTTAAGCACAATTAATATCCAGGATGCATAATACTCTAGTATTTTATGCATGCAATTTCACACCCATATATACACCTGTTAAAAACGCAAGCAATATCTCACACATACTTCCAAGATAACACACTCACCCACGTGGCCTCGTCCGGACTGCTGAGCGTGTTGCAGGTACTCCGGGAGGGACCCAACTCCACATCGCTGGGGGTGAAGTCGTCCTCGGACTCCTCGAAAGACGAGGCAGACGACAAACAGCCCGCCGAGGACGAGTTGGAAAGCTTCCGGCCGCCGCGCGTCAACGCCGGGGAGCCTCCACAGCCACTATCCGAGCAGGGGGACTCGTCGTCCGCACGTGGGTCCAGGGACGACCCGTCGACTTCAAGCCCGGCGGTCCTCGTATCTAGCGTGTCCCGGGCTGCTCGACTGGGACTCGGGTCTCTGGTTATAATCAACCTCGGGATAGTCCCGGGGAAACTTTGGCTACACAGTGGACTTTGGATCGGTTCTATTGGCAGGTTCGCGGAGTTACCCGAGGGACGCGCCGACCCAATCGAACAACAACTGTTGGAGAAATCGCTGTGGTCAGTGCTCCCGGCGGCCTGGGGCTCACGGGAAACAGTGTTCAAGTACGAGTTGGTCTTCTCGGCCTCCTTGTGGAGTATTGCATTCGCTATCGGCTGGTCCAAACGCAAGCTCAGTGCCGCCCGTGTCTGTCGTGCATGCCCGTCATCGGACGTGTGCCGCTGGACTGCACCATCCGGCGGTATCATTCCTGACAACAGGCAGACCTCGGAAGCAACCCCGCCCCGTGTATTGACTCCGAACGACTCGTTTTCCATTTGCCTTGTCGGGGAATTCCAGGCATGATGGTCCTGTCCGGTCTGTTCCGGGCCGCCGCGCAGCGTTCTAGCCGGTTCTGTTCGGTCGAATCCGCCGGCGTGCGCGTTAAAGCCCGGCGCACCTGGAGACGTGCGGGCCGCTCCCTCTCTTATCACCGCGTCACGGTTAACAGCCGGGGTGTTTTCATTATGAACTCCCGGTGGGCTCCTCGACAACTTAACTCGCCCGACACCACGACCGGTTTCCGGATCCCCAGGTCCAATTAGCAGCCCCGATTCCGGTGGACCAGTGTTTGGTGGGTTTCCATCGAGCGACTGCAGCTGATTGTTCTGTATTGATTTCCCAATAAACCGGTCACTCAGTTTCCATTTCGCTCTGCGTGGAGCAGCAGCCGCGTATGAGACACTGGAGTGCGCCTGACCCATTCTGTGTGTGTGTAGGAGCGCACATACCCCTACAAGTCACACCCTCCAAGATGTCGGGTGGATTAACCAATGGATGCCTGCCACGTCACTGACTGGGCGGTAATCCAAGAGATAGCTACAATTTAATAAGATAATGATTCGATATGACTTTATGTTTTTTTTCCTCCGTATTTATGACTCTGTTTGCCTTTTTAACTGTTGTATCGTAAAGATTTAATACAGATTTATTTAAAAAAAATGAAAGATAATGACTCGATATGATAACCTGGCATTTAAAAACACCATCTGAGCATTATTCGAGTTGGCAAGCGTCAGAGCAGGGGACCCATGGCAATTGGTCCAATTAGAAACAAGTCGAAACAACACATGAGTCACGTGCTCCACTCGTTGCCAATATGCGAGGAAAAGTATAGGAACATGTTGATCACATATTGGAATGTTCCATATCTGCAAGAAAAGAAAAACAAGAAAGGGTATATAATCACATAGCAGTTCACACAGACTTACATAGTTCACTGAATTTCTTATTGTCTTACCAATGCTGCTACTGCAAGTCATTACCTACTGCAATACCAGTGTAGACCAATAAATTAATCTAACTTAATACTGGAAATATTGCCGTTGTTAAAACAGAGACCGTGGTAAAGATTTTATAGTTCACACATACGACAACTCCTATGTCCAGATAAAACTGCCTTAATCGACTGCCGAGTGCAGGACAGTACGTGCTGGCGAACTGAGTACTTAGGAATCGGATTAAAAGTGGAGCCCCCAGAACGAAGGCATTTAATATTAAGGTTGGTACTTCATTACTTAAATATTTTCAATTTAGGAAAAGACTACAGAGCTTCTTTGCACCCTCCGTTCTTGAACAGTCAAGTGAGTTTTTCAAGAGTCCCTCACATGTCCGCTGCAGCCAATTGTTGTAGAATAATATTGTAAATGCTTGTGGACAAATTTTTGCACACAGAAATGTAGCTAAATGTGCCGATACAACATTTAAGAAAATACATTACACCAGTTCAGTAATTTATTTTTATACTATTCTCTGATACAGCCTGCCTTGCATTGTAACTGATTTATCTGGGGAATGGGGAGGTAATCACAATTAAATAGCTGTCCAGACAGGTCTCAGAGGAACTGAAGGGCCAACTAAGACTCTCCCAAAAGTAGGACAGTTATAGTAGTTATGGTTGTGATATGGAATTGGATGCATACATTGGGAGAGAAAATGAAACATAGAAACATAGAAATCTCTGATGAATTTCGTAACAGTTTATAAGACTATTTTAAGTAATAATTTGCCAAATGTATGTTCAGCGTCGGAGCACAGTTTGTCACTGAAGTGACATGCAGGCATTATTATGCATGATTGTATTTGTTTTTAAACGGTACGCATGCGATTGCCAAAATAGGTTAAAGCTATAACCCAAATCGTTTTCTGCTGCCCTCCAGCGTTGCAACGTTTACAGTAGGCTACCAACACTGTCTCCCGGGGTTATAATACAGACCTTAAAGGGGTTTCGTTTGTACAACCATTTATGTAACATGCAACAACAAGTCCTGACTCAAGTGATCTACGACACGGATGTGGGGTCAGTTCGTGTTCTATACGTTGTGTCTCTTTTGCCCTAATTGACTCATACTCATGCTGCCTGACTGTCATACCGAGACAGGAAAGAACCAGGAC
Source organism: Dallia pectoralis (assembly GCA_029465975.1). Taxonomy (NCBI): domain Eukaryota; kingdom Metazoa; phylum Chordata; class Actinopteri; order Esociformes; family Umbridae; genus Dallia; species Dallia pectoralis. The sequence goes on from CM055755.1 coordinate 7,358,104, forward strand.
ACTGGACAGTTATGTTGAGTCAAGAGTACTTAGACAGGAAATGAGACACAACCCGTCACCTCACCCACCCCCAAACACACACACACACACACGCACACACACAATAGTAGCATTTATCTCTGATAGTAGTTACATTGCATATAATGTTATTTCTGAAATACTGTCATTCCCTATACCAGAAAGCATGTGGAAGACAGAGAGCTAATGTGACTGCTGATTAACACACAAACAAGAATATATCACTGAAATATGTACTGTCCCCAATACCATGACAATAATTATCTGATGATCACAACAACTTGGAATTAATACATGTAGCAGGCTGGTTAAATGCCTATATGGTCAAATATTAAAATACATTTGACACGAGAAACAGCGTTTTACACGCCAGTGTTATCCCGAATTAAGCATCAGCAAAAACCTCTCATTTCAAGAGTTGCCGATATACTCCATAACATGAGTCTGCACATACCTCTAAGTTTTCCTGAAGTGTTGCTTGAAGCTGAGCCCGTTATCTGTATCTGGCTGTGACATATCTTTACGGTCTGCCTTTTAGGTCTGCCAATATTGTGAGGTAAGAACGCAAAGTAATGTGAAAGAGGAAGCACATATCAAACCCTTTGCTCAGGGTGTGTTTCAACACACTAAACATATGTTATGATGACATTTGTTATGATGCACACGCACACACACCAAATGACTCCCAGGGCGCATATAATGATATAGCCCTTGCTCAAATACAATCAAAGGATCAAAACACATTTAGGCTGTAAGTGTTATATGAAAACCATACCGTATAGTGAATATAATTGGGATTAAGTGAATTGGGCAGGCTCTTAACTTTAAAAACCAACAAGGACCGACAAGCACTTTTCTCCTCCGTTCCCGTTGCAATTGAGTAACATTTCACACGCATACACCTCGCCGACGTACGTCACTGCTTCTGAGCTTGACGAAACAGAACGTTTGACTCTTTCGACGTGCCGTAGTCCCGGAAGTAATTTTCGACCGGCGTTCTGCGGACTTCGGCTGACTTTCACGGGTTGGTTGACTGTCATCCAGTGGCGAGTTGCGTAAACCCAGTTCGGCCCGTGCTGTTTGCGATCACACCACCAGAATGCGTCTTCTGAAAGCCGGACTGACCTTAGGTCAAACACATTTAAGGAACTCGGGAACCCTAACATTAAAAAAGGTACGAGATAATTACAGATCTGGGAAATGGGACGCCGACATGTGCCTGAATTGGACACTGCTATGTCGTTATCCTCTAGTCTATAGTATTGCGTGGGATGTCTAATAGACCATGGTTTATTTTTATTTTCTAGGTGTTGCTAAACAGCTGTCGGCCGTGCTCCTCCGGTGTTGTTCCCAATGACAGAATCCGCAACATCGGCATTTCTGCACACATCGACTCGGGGAAGACTACACTCACCGAGCGCGTCTTATTCTACACGGGCAGGATAGCCGAGATTCATGAGGTCAGCTATTCCCCGGTGGAGAATTCCTTTGATAGTAGTTGGTGCGAGTTGTTTCTCTTTCAATCGGTGTGGTTAAGAGGCAGACCGACAGACACAACTGCGAAGGATCCCTGTTTTATTTGTGTTTCAACACTTTCTAGGTGAAGGGAAAGGATGGAGTCGGTGCCACCATGGACTCCATGGAGCTGGAGAGGCAGAGAGGCATCACCATCCAGTCAGCTGCCACGTACACCATGTATAAGGATCACAACATCAACATCATAGACACACCAGGTATGACAGGAGCTATGGCAAAAAAACACCTGTGCCCAAATACCAGATGGGTACCTCGAGTTACTTGTGAAATTCTTATAACCTCCCTCTGTCCTGACCAGGTCATGTGGACTTCACCATCGAGGTAGAGCGAGCCTTGCGCGTTCTGGATGGGGCCATCCTGGTCCTGTGTGCCGTTGGGGGGGTCCAGTGCCAGACCCTGACAGTGAACAGGCAGATGAAACGCTACAGCGTCCCGTTCCTCACCTTCATCAACAAGCTGGACCGAATGGGCGCCAACCCCAACCGAGCCCTGCAGGCCTTGAGGTCGACATCTCCACGGACTCGACCTGGTTTTTCATAAGCTCTCGTCTGGTGCTGCTCTAACTCTTCTTGTACTCTCGTCGACAGGACCAAGCTCAACCAGAACGCGGCCTTCGTGAATATCCCCATTGGACTGGAGGGAAACATGAAGGGGATCATTGACCTCGTGGAGGAACGCAGCGTGTATTTCGAGGGTCCATTCGGGTAAGGTGACGGCTTGCGAGGTTATCGTCCCACTTTCTCTCCTGGGTTACACACAGAACTCAAAGAATTCACAGTGTGTCGTGACCTTCGCCTCCTCTGGACCTCAGACAGAACATCCGGTTGGACGAGATCCCGGCAGAGTTCCGTGCGGAGGCGGCAGACAGGCGACAGGAGATGGTGGAGTGCGTGGCCAACGTCGATGAGACACTGGGCGAGATGTTCCTTGAAGAGAGGATACCTACTGTGCCACAGCTTAAGGTGTGTGTGTGTGTGTGTGAGGTCATATGGTCATAGGGTCCTGCCGTAGCCCTGGGGCGACTGACCGTTAACTCTGCCCCCCCCTGGCTCTTGACCTCCGCCCCTCGACAGGCAGCCATACGCAGAGCCACAGTCCAGCGCCTCTTTAGCCCGGTGCTGGTGGGAACAGCCCTGAAGAACAAGGGGGTCCAGCCTCTCCTGAACGCAGTGCTGGAGTACCTGCCCAACCCCACGGAGGTCAACAACTACGCCCTACTGAACGATGAGTACGTATGAACTCTGGACCTCTACATCACTGAAGCCATTATATGCCAAACTCCGGCATTACATTATATGCCAAACTCCGGCAGACACTGTGGTCTTGAGCTCAGGAAAACAAGTTATGTGTTACATGCATGTTTATAATTGGAGTGTTGTCGTCACCTGTGTGCCAGCAATTCCAAGGACAGCACCAGGATATTGATGGATCCCACAAGAGACGCCTCAGAGCCCTTCGTTGGTCTGGCCTTTAAGCTGGAGGTGAGCTGATCGCAGCCAACCAATAGTGTGCAGCAAGCAAAACTTATTTTCAACAATTTCACGTTTTCACAGTAAAACAAAAATATTCTTCTCTCTCTTCCTTTTCCATTTCAGGCGGGTCGGTTTGGTCAGTTGACATACGTTCGTGTGTATCAGGGCTGTCTAAAGAAGACTGAGTACATCATTAACACGCGCACGGGCAAGAAGCTTCGTGTGCAGAGGCTGGTGCGTCTCCATGCCGACCAGATGGAGGTGAGAGTCAGGAAGTGAATATAAACAGGAAGTAAATCGGTGACAACAGTGCCCCTGTGTTCATCATGAGAGTGGCATTGTGGTCAGAGTTGCGGGATGTTCCATTAGGTTTTCAGTTACTTCCCACCACATTATGTCATTCATGTCGAATTTATTTTACATGAGGTATCCAACTCTACTTTTTATACCACAAACGCTAGGCTACTCCGACACTGACGTACATGCTACAGAGATCAATTTACAGTCAGTCATTGAAGACACAGATTGAAGCCCATGGGGATATTTCAGTAAAAAAAAACATTGATGTTTGTTGGCCTCTATAAAATGTTTTTGCCTGTAGTTGTTTTTGTGGTAAATTGGGAAAGGCATTTTTGCTGTTGCCTGTTGTATGACAAGCCTAAATGACAAATAGGATATTCAAAATTTAACATGTTTGCTGCCCAATTCTAGCTTCTCCTACTAAAGGAGAAATGCATAAGCCTGTATGTGACTATGTAATACTTTATATTCCATTTATTTCTGACAGACTGCAATTTTTTGTTTCTTCTGTGACTTTTCCATATAATGTTGACTATTTTATTCCAGGCACTGTTGTATTAGATGAGCAAACAATCCAATTATTTGCCCAGCCAGAGATCAATAACCTAACGTAGGCTACAGATTTAGTCAATCATTACATTGCTTATCAGAAAATTCTGTATGGACTAAAAATACGTTGGCAATTACGCCGGAGACTCTGGCCTTGGTGAAATCGATGTTAAACACAACTCATGCAACTTTATGTTCTAAAACAACTTTCATTCATGAGACTTCATGCTCTTTGTCCATTCCTTGGTTTGTTCAGGATGTGGAGGAGGTTTACGCAGGGGACATCTGTGCTTTATTTGGGATCGACTGCGCCAGTGGAGACACCTTCACCTCCCGAACCAGCGCCAACCTCTCCATGGTATGTCCCAATGGCCTGCAGGCAAAGAAACACCACAGACCTCCAGAGGCCACTGACCCACCACAGACCTCCAGGGTCCCCTGACCCACCACAGACCTCCAGAGGCCACTGACCCACCACAGACCTCCAGGGTCCCCTGACCCACCACAGATCTCCAGGGTCCACTGAACCACCACATACCTCCAGAGTCCACTGACCCACCACAGACCGCCAGAGTCCACTGATCCGACAGACTACCGCAGGCCCAAATATGGATTTGAAGTTGCCACCTGTTGTCATGTAATATGGATGCTTGAATCCATATGTGTTTCTCCCACAGGAGTCCATCCACATACCAGAGGCAGTCATCTCAATGTCTATGAAGCCCTCCAACAAGGTGTGTCTGCTATTCCGTTGAATGTGTAGAATGGAACATTAAGCCTGGAGAAGTGTTGCAAAATGCATGGAAACAATTCAACAAATTCAGTCTTGCACCAATTCTGGTTTTAACCTTTGTCTGGGTTATCTGAGCGTGCACACCAAGCATTTCCGTGATCATCTCCTCACATCCTTCCTCATCCTCCTCCTCCTAGAATGACATGGATAAATTCTCTAAAGGCATTAACCGGTTCACCAGAGAAGACCCCACCTTCAGAGTCCACTATGACACAGAGAGTAAGGAGACCATCATCTCTGGGATGGGAGAGCTGCACCTGGAGATCTACTCACAGGTACCCGGTCCGACTGAAGACCTGAACGTCTCCTCAGTGGTTCGGGTTCATCCATTGTGTCTGGAAGGACGATCGAATGAGTAAGACATTTGATGGCGTTTGAGTGCAGCGTGTGATGCCAATCCTGTCTGCCTGTCTGTCTGCAGAGGATGGAGAGGGAGTACAACTGCCCCTGTGTGATGGGCAAACCCAAGGTAGCCTTCAGGGAGACCGTGACCAACCGGGTATCGTAAGTACAACACTAAAACACTGACGTTTTTTTTTTCTGTCCTATGACGGGGACCGGGAAGAACATTTGTAACACTAACCCCAAATGTAACCTTCACACTTCAACTAACCCCTAAACAGGAAATGGCCTGTTTCCATGTCGGGACCAGAGTTATCAGGTTTTACCGTATTTAAAGTGGAATATATTTATTGCGCAACTCGCATCTCATTTGATGACAGAATTTGATGACATAAATCATTTTATCCTTTAAATACTTTATTCAATTGAGTACATTTGCTAAAGAATATTCTTGTGTTACGATTTAAAATTGGACAATGAATGTATTGCATTCGCAAGGCTGAAGTTACACCATATGACCATGTATGACCCGTGGTCACCTCTCAAGAAATGGTGGTGAAAGTAACCGTAATAATAATTACTCAACCATAAACAAGTGTGATGTGTAAAGGTCTGCTTTTTCAAGCTGTATAAAAGGCTTCACAATTCAAAGTCCTTAAAAGTGTTATGTTTGTTAAGCAGAACTTGGTTAAGGCTGTGAAGTAAGTTGCTTATGTCAGTTGGTGGTGTCAGGAGGAACCTCACAGTGGCACTTTGGCAGCAGCTCTGTTTGCAGGACTTTAACTCCCTCTGCTGGGGACCAGGTGAATAGCATTTTCCAGTGGATGATCTCCTGTACACACACACACATGAACACGCACACATTACTAACTGTTTGGGAAATAAAAAATAGCATTTCACCTAACCCTAACTTCAACCTGATCTGTATACTTAAGCTTCCCTATTGCCTAATCCTTAACCTAACCCACAATATCTAAACTTAACCCTAATGTCTAAACCTATCCATAATGAAGTTTCACCCTAAACCTCTTACCCAATAGGTCTAGTTTTACCATGTGCTAGTAGAACCTACATACACACACACGTATAGTAGAACCTACATACACACACACACACACACACATGTATAGTAGAACCTACACACACGTATAGTAGAACCTACACACACACACACACACAGTAGAACCTACATATACAGTAAAACCTTTATACACACCCTTTAATAAAAATAAACACAACATCTGAATAAAGACAAATTGTAATAGTTTGATTTAGTCACCTGGGAAATCATTTCATGCAGCAGGACATGGTACTGGAATCTTAGCTGGTCCTTTTCAGTCTCCTGTTTTGGGACAGAGATCCAAGGATCAGGGAGGTGATGCAACTAAAAGTGTAGGTGCGTCTCCAATTTACACCACGTCTTCTTGGCGACTCACCAGCTGTGTAAAGTTGGCCACGTGGGCCATGTTGTAGAGGGTGCTCTCGTTGGACTCCCTTAGCATGATGAAACTTGAGGCCACGCCCCCAAGTTGCCAAAAGGGTTTCATGGCGGGTTCCATGTGACCGTAGCTGTCTATCAAAGAGAACACAAATCCATCACGGTCAGAATGCAGAGACGTGTGTGTGTGTGGACAGTGTGCCACGGCTGTGTGTGTTGTGGCTTTATGTCCCAGTTTCTACCTGGGATGTTTTCTCCTGACACCAGGTTCTTCCCGTCTCGGTGTTGCTGGTAGAAGGCCTCTTCCTGAGCTGTAATATTCTCTGAAAGAAGTTCCGCACACAAGGCTTGAACCTGAGGAGCACCTGGCTTTTCTTCCCCTGGAAATAGCAGCTTTGCAGAGCACTTCCCCGAAACCTGAGGGGTTAATGCGATGAGGGGAAGGTTGAAAATTGGGAGGTGAAAATAATGGCATTGTGTTTGAAAGAAATCCAGATACAGGAAAGGGCAGAGAGGAAGAACTAGCACAGCATCTACCACTGTGGCAGTGTTTCCATGGCCACAGAACAGCTTAGTCCTACAGAAGACACTGCTGTTATCTCTGGAACAGTCGGTAACAGAAACTTATCAATCAGGTCTTACGTTGCTGATCACCTCCTGCATTGTAAGTTCCAGCTGATACTTCCTACCTTCCGTTACCTCCTAAAAGAGGAAGAGAGAGAGGAAGAGAGAGAGAGAGAGCGAGAGAGCAGAAGTGAACTACTTAAGATTTGTAAGCAAACAGCAACACTTCTCCATAAATGATTCACCCCCCTGACAACTTAAATAGAACTATTCCACAGCTGTATTATTTGCTATTGGCACATTCTCAGAATGCAGCTTTAATAATCTTTTTCCTCATAGTGACTTTTTATCCCATTAACACCAGCTGTCACGCAGCCATCCCTTTAACGCACAATCCTTGACACAATATTGACTGCACCCCCCCAGTATTAAAGGGATGTTGACCTTGCCACTCTTACCTCTGCACTGCCGCTGTGTACTGTGCTGAGAAAGATCCATCTGTAGGGAGAGCCATGCTGGGTGTTCAGGTAGTGTTGGACCACTGCAGCTGCCCGACGGGCTGGGTAGTGACTTGGGTTCAGCACACCAGTTGCCATGACGTCTGCTATCTCCACCACCTTGCCTTCCTGGGACAGTGAGAAGGGGACAAGGAGCAGGGTCGGGCGGGTCAGCCTTCATTGACTGGACTTTGAACACTCTATGTTGGTGGAAGGGATTGGTCGTGCCCTGCTCTAGTTCTACATATAGAGAGTAAATCTGAGGAAGGAACAGGAAAGGAAATGAAAAGAACAGCAGTAAGGGAAGCCTAGTTCAGACACGGAGATGGTGCTCTTGCCTGTCCTGGAAAAGTGGCGGCTTCCTGACTGTTGAGAACCTACTGCTGGAAAGTTTGAAGACAGATGCACAACGGGAGGCTAGAACTGCCTACTTCCTGCTTCCTGACAAATCAGGAATTCAGTTAGGACCGCCCCCCTTAAAGAGACAGGCAACAATTTTACCCGTGTTACTGTGGAGGAAAAGCATTGGCAAATTACCATGCTGTGTTTATGTGATTATTCACAGTTTGGATGACTGTTTTGAATTTGTCTTTGACCCATTTGCTAGCAATAATGTAATTATTTAAATTAGTTACTGATGTTGGATGTCTGCTTCAGGTTTGACTTCACTCATAAGAAGCAGTCGGGAGGTTCGGGACAATACGGTAAAGTGGTGGGAGTTCTGGAACCTCTGGACCAGGACGAATACACCAAAGTGGAGTTTGAAGACCAGACCATCGGAACCAACATTCCTAAACAGTTTGTGCCGGCCGTGGAAAAGGTATCAGTGCTGTCATGCAGTCTGTCTATAACATGGGTGCTTTAATAAATTAAATGACCTCCTAGTGTTTTCGGTAGAAATGCTGTGTAAACTGTTTAGCTCGTAGCATGTTTTTCACTTTTTTCTGTAGGGATTCACAGAGGCCTGTGAGAAAGGGCCTCTGACTGGACACAAGATCTCCGGCCTCCGGTTTGTGCTGGAAGATGGAGCGCATCACATGGTGGACTCTAATGAGATTTCATTCATCCGTGCAGGAGAGGGCGCTCTGAAACAAGGTGGGTGTCAACCCTCTGGTTTTCGCGCACTCACCAGGCCTCCATACCTGTCTTCTTTTTCGTGACATACATGTGATGTGTCTCCTCCCTTGTTCCACCCTTGTAGCCATGGAAAAAGCGAACGTTGCCGTGCTCGAGCCAATCATGTCGGTAGAAATCGTGGCGCCCACTGAGTTCCAAGGGACAGTCATCGCCGGGGTCAACCGTCGCCATGGTGTCATTAGTGGTCAGGACGGGGCGGACGGCTACTTCACCCTGTATGCTGACGTAAGTGCCGCTCTGGCCTATGACCTCATGCCATTTTATTCCTTTAAAGGACAGGATTGGCTGAATGTTTGTCCAATCACTGTGTGTTTGATGGCTTCCCCCTGCTGCCCGTCCCCAGGTTCCTCTGAATGACATGTTTGGTTACGCCACAGAGCTCCGGTCCTGCACCGAGGTAAGGCTCTGGTTAGGGCGACTCTAGCCATCAATCTGTAATGAATGTTTAGTATATCAAGTAAACGGTTTTTGATTTTAATAAATAGGAGTTAGCATTTGCCCGTTTGTTGCTGCATATATTTGAGTTTAAGTTTTAGACAGCTTGATTGGCCTGGAAGTGGTGTGAACCGTTCTAAAGACATTGCGTGTGTGTGTTGTGTCCAGGGGAAAGGGGAGTATACCATGGAGTACAGCAGGTACCAGCCCTGTCTGCCGGCCGCCCAGGAAGATCTCATCAACAAATACCTGGAGTCAACAGGCCAGCTGCCTGCCAAGAAGGGGAAGTGGAAGAACTGAGGGGATGACACACGCGCACACACACACACACACACACACTCACGATATGCACGCCACACAACACAAACACACCGTTACGTGGCGGAGCTTCAACTGTGTGGTATGCTAACTCCACAGCTAGCGTGAAACGGCGTGGATAAGGCCAGCAAAGAGGTAACTTTAGGGTGGTTCTGCCTGTAGTAACTGATACAAATGACGACGGCCACTGCTTGGATCTTAGTGTGGGGCAGTAGGGCTGTGGTGGAAGAGGTACTTGCTATGCCAATGCCAGTGTGTCCATCACATAAACAACACGGCAGAGGAATGCTCGATAAACATACACAGATCTCAGTCAACTGCAAACATCCTGGGTTCTTCCTCACCAATGTGGACGTTTATATACAACGGTTTTCCCCTTCACTGTTGTCATAAAGTGTGTATTTATTAATGCGTCTCCTGCAAACAGCCTTGTCCCAGAGCCAAGCAGTTCTTATTCAAATTTGGGGCAAGTTTGGACTTCAACTTGGATATTTGTATTAACTGGTTTTGTACTATGTACAGCAACTGTGTGTCACAATAAATAAATATGATTTATCTTATTGAACTAGTTCAGCTGGAAGTCTTCATTCACTTGGCAGATGATTATGTGGTTGATATGTTAATTTGTATTGATAGAATCTAAGAGAAATTTATTTCTGGTTTCTTGGCACAAGAAACCAGAAATCACAGTCTACGCTTTTGTGCCTCTCCTTTTCTGAGTAGCTAATTCGAAGTGATTGTAGCTCACGTACCCTCTCCATGATTTCTTTATCCCAGCCTGGAGAAACACTGTCCAGGTGTTGATCACATCCCACCGTTTGTATTAACCCAGTTCTAGGTGTCACAGTTCCCACAGGGTTTCCATGGACCACAGTCAAAGCAACCGAAGCGATAAGCAATGTCCAGAACATACTACACACACACACCAGACACCGAGATCGGAGAACTGAAAACGTATGCCAGAAGTCCTCTGCGAGAATGCAGGCTGTAAGGGAGAGTGTGTCCGCTTCAGAGTTACACAACAGGGAGGATGTTGAGAGGCCACTGTTGTTATGTTGCCAAGACTGTGTCCTTTAGCTAAACAAACTGCTCTGCTGAAATTCTGGGCCTCAGATGTACATAAATACCCTGGTTACTCAGTTACACTGACCTTATGACTAGGGTTGTTTCTGATTGTTGGTGTGCCTCGCCTAACCAATAATTATTATTATTCTGATACTCAGCATGTTGTTCTACAGTTTCTCGATGATTTTCTGTATTCTTTGTTAGGTGACACTTATTTCTGTTCACCACCCTTTTTTTATCCGTCCGTATCAAATGTTTGGCCACACTGATACCTGACATGCTACCTGACAGTTTCAGCTTCTAATCTGACAATTATAATAAAAGTAAAATTCACTCCGTGAGAAGTTGAAAGGCTTTGTTGCCCAATTTCAGAACTTTAACAGCACTTCCTCTTTAAATATAAGTAATTTCCTGATTCTATAAATACAGGCGAGTAGCTACAACAGCACTTATATTATAAAACATTTATATAGCCTCGTGTTACATTGAGCCACATGATATTGCACAGCCTCAAAATATACATGTCCTGTAGAGTGAGCGCTCACAAACACGTTTGAAGATGCAGCGTAATTTGCCTGTCCACATCATTCTTGTTTTGTTGTTTGGGTTAATAAGGAAGTAACACCCAACGTCACAATAGCACTCCTGTAGTTACCAGAATCAGCCATTTACCTTGCTTTGTAGTACACCCCTTTAAACACTGAAAAAAATACAAAACCCAGAAAGTTTCATAAAACATTTTAATGATTTGTTCCCCCTAATGTTACATTAGAACATGACGATTCCACCGTTGTATTTATTTCTAGTCTTAAAAACCCATTATCCAACCAACCGCAATGAAATTCAAGAAATACAAACAAAAATACAAAAGATGTAAACCACTTGCTGTTGTTCATTTGACGCAGCGGATCTGATGAGAGCGTTTTCTCATGTTGGGAATAATTACTGGCTGAAGTTGTCAGAGGGAGGCAGAGCTTGGATTCCTAGTGCTTTCGTTGGTCTGATCGCTGAAAAACGCTGAACTGATAAATTGGATCCACTCTGCCTTTTTCTTTAACAACAGACAGTTTGTAGATGGTATAGCACTGAAAATTTAAATTACAACTTCTGATTAACAGCTATCAAGCACCAATCAAATTTGTTTGATTTGCAGTTCTTTTCAGGCAGTCTTTGTCCAAGTTTCCATGTTTTTATCGAAAATTAATGAACAGGTCCGATTGAGATTTTGAGCAGAATATTGAAAAAGGAAAGTGAGAAACATTCATATTGTGCGAGCTATAAATGTGCACATTTAAATATTATTTGCCACACATTATTGCCAATTAAAACAATTAGTTTACTGTAGTTCTGTGCAACACAGAAGCAAAAAAGTTAAACGCAACAAGAGAACAGGCCAATGCCTACACTGAATACAACAGTGTCTCCAGATTACAAGCAACACACAAAGCCACATACTGACATCCAACCGAACTAAAGAAATCACTTTTAGTGGACCAACAGGCAGCATTAAAAGAAAAAAATATTTCAGGGGGAACAGGCAGTTAGGATTTATTTGGTATGAAATATTACTTGACCGGACCTTTTAAAAGGAAAATCTACTCTAAATCTTCCTGTTGAATGTATACAAAAAAGCCTTAGGATGCACAATTACTTGATTTTATCCACTCCAACCAGCAGCGAACTGACCAGGAAACAACAGGCATGTGTTTATAAGTAAGAAAAAAAAGACAAAAGAACATCTCGGTTCTGATACCTTTCCTGTCCTAATAAACAAGTGCCAGGAGGTTATCTCGTCACCCTTTGTGGCCCCATTTAGATCACCGAGGCCCACCACACACATCCTCCCTAACAGTCAACGTTATGACTTCCTGCCTCTCCTTGGCGGATGTTTCACTGCTCAGTTAATTTAACTCTTCATATATAGATATTTTTTTCTCATACAAACATATAAATACACCAATGCCACACTCTGCCTCAAAGAGTGGCCGTCGAAGAGTCCTGTGAATGTGTCGTCTCTGAAACGTTACGCGGGCGGGCAAAACTATTTCCTGTGCCTTTTATGGCCCTTGAGGAGTTTTTTTTTTTTACAGGATCTCATATTTGTCGACGAGGAATGACGTTTCTACGGAGAACTTCACAGGCACCTCTCCTTCAATGTGGGCCACTTTGACAACCTGAGGCGATAAGGGAAAAAATAAATGTAGAATGAGATATGTCAAAGGCATGTCTGCAAAAGCTTATTGTTTAATTGTCAACTGTGGGCGTACAGTGGATATTAAAAAACACGATTTACCCATACGCAGGTAGCATAGATTTAGCACCGTGAGACTTGCCTGTATGTCACAGTAATTGCGTTTGGACACAAAGGACACGTGAACGGGGAAGAAGTCGTTGGGCTGCCCGGCTATGCTGAACTCCAGGCTGCCACTTTTGTTGTCGGCATCTATGACAGGCAGGCGCCACTCTAGAACGTTCCGTCTGCCATCATGCTTATACTCTCCGTCCACATCTCCTACCGTGGGCGCCCCGACTCCAGACCTGCACCGGGGAATAAACAACACACACACTGAAGCAATGCCCCCACACACACACACACACACACACACACACACACACACACACACACACACACACACACACACACACACACACACACACACACACACACACACACACACACACACACACACACACACACACACACACACACACACAAACACAAACAAAACATAGCCCTGAATAGGAAAGGACTTAAAGGATCTCCATGGAACATACTTCTAAGTCTATAGTTATTCAGGATGTGATACAGTCTAAACGACTAACCTATAAGCACTTCAAAGACCCTGGTACTCACGGAGTGGGGATGGCAATGACTACGTCGTTGAGTTCAAGGCCCTCCTCCTGCAGTTCATATTCAATGTTCACGTCACAACCGTTAGCGCCCTCGGAAGGCCAGCAGTTAACTAATGGCAAAAGAAGACCATAGAAATGTCCATATAAAAATGCCAATTCAAGTTTACACTTGATTAAGTATTTGACCGATTATTAAGGGATCAGCATAACATAGTGGCATGACACTCACTGCTTAGAGGGATAAGGCCCTCGTCTGTGCTTTGGAGCCTCCACTTCAGCACGCCTACGTCCGTGTTGAGGGGAAAGGACTTCTCCGGGTTCTTCAGAGCAATCACGGAGTCCGAGGTGAAGAGCTTCTTGTCGACGTTGGGATGAGTCTGAACCACAAGGGGAACGTGATCAATTAAAACACAGCGGGAACATATATATCTGCAGATACGTTGAAATTAAATATTGTAACACATCGAGCCACGTTCAGCGGAAGCATAGAGAGCTGGGATGGGATTTACTTGAAATGAAGGTTCATTCATAATGAGAAAACCTTCTTCCATTTTGAAAGGTTTGGCAATGACTTGCCATTTCCCTGGGGTCATACTACCAGGTCGGTCAGGCTCTGGCCCACTCACCTGCAACTGAACTCCCTTTTTGTCGTTATTGTTGAGCATCAGTCGAATGCGTCCAAACTTGTCATCCGTCACTCTCAAGGTGATGATACCCAGGACCTCCATGTTCTGTAGGCCACCATCTCGGCCACAGGTCAGGCTGATCTTCTCCTCAACTCGCATATGAACACTACACACACACATTCAGACATTTATGAGAATCATATACATGGTAGAGAACATCCGGAGATAAATGCATCCGATCAGAAACCCGGTTACCTCTCCATATTAGCTGGTGGCGGCAGGACACTGGATGCAAGCGATGGCCTCTGTCCTGCGTTTGACATGACGGTTTCTCCCTCAGACTTCAGCTTGTCCACAAAGTTGTCCACCTCCTTCCCCTTGGCGCCCAGCTTGAGGGCTTTGCCGGAGCCACACGGCCTGTGGGGAACACACCACGTTCAGTACGGGAACACACCACGTTCGGTGCCAGCCCTCACCACGTTCGGTGCCAGCCCTCACCACGTTCGGTGCCAGCCCTCACCACGTTCGGTGCCAGCCCTCACCACGTTCGGTGCCAGCCCTCGCCACGTTCGGTGCCAGCCCTCGCCACGTTCGGTGCCAGCCCTCGCCACGTTCGGTGCCAGCCCTCCCCACGTTCGGTGCCAGCCCTCACCACGTTCGGTGCCAGCCCTCACCACGTTCGGTGCCAGCCCTCACCACGTTCGGTGCCAGCCCTCACCACGTTCGGTACCAGCCCTCACCACGTTCGGTACCAGCCCTCAACATTAATGGCCAGGTGACGTTGTCAAGTCAACAAAAGGACTCTATTGGCCCACCACTGTGTACTGCAGCACAACTACATAAAGAAACAAACTCGACACCTGCATTTCAGAGTTTCTGTACCTGACTGGGGCGGGAGCCACCTTGGGCTTCTCCAGTTCCGTGAAGCCGTCTGTGATGACAGACCCTGAGGACCTGCTGCTCATCGTGTCAGAATAGTTGCCGTAGGTCGGGAGAGGGCGGTCAGTGGCTCGTCGAATTTGCTGCAGCTCCTTGGCTTTCCGTCGCATCTCTGCCTTGGCCTCTCGCTCCTGAGTCTACGGGGTCGAGTAGAGGAGAACGGCACGAGTTAGAGACATTAGAAGATAAAACACACACACTGGATGTTTTGGATGCACTAGCTACTAGCATCTTACCTCTCTGACTGCTCGAAACACTTTCTCCTCATGAGAGTCCATATCTGTAAAGGTTCTGATCTGGGCCAGGTTAACATTCTCCCTGTAGCCCAGGGCCACAATCTCATCGAACGCAAATATCAGGTCAAAACAGTGGTCGGCGATCTCTGCTTCCTCCAGCACACGGCAGTACTCCGGGATCTGGAAAAAGATAAAACAAAACTCAGTCATAATGGCAGCATACACATTCTATGCAATGTTCGTGTGGATTTAGAGCAATGCTTGGGTTTCGGTCCCAGCATTTATACATATTTTATTTAACCAGGTACCTTGATCGAGAACCAATGCTTATTTTGGATGACGACCTGGCCGAAACAATTCAGTGGGTTCAATAAAGTAAGTGCAGGGCAGTTGGTTTACATAATTTACTTCTATTAATAGCGTAGCTCACACATGACTGACACACCACATGATTGCAATTGACTGACAGGCGGGAAACCAGAAGTATATATTCACTAACACAAAGGATCATCAGAAGTATTCTAGAGAGCCAGACCAGAGCTGAATACCCCCCCGACAGATTACTCAATAAACTGCCCACAGCCAGTGGAGTATATTCATCCTGTATGCATCCTGCATACTGACAGTTAATTAACCATGCTCATTAGCGCTGTATATAACAGATGAATAAAGATGTACTGGTCATATCATACCACACGTGAAAAGAGCCGTAGCGTCTCCAGGTCTTCCAGGATATTGCTGTTCTTGGTGGTGATCAACACCATGTAGAGCTTCTCCAGGGGCTGGTAGACATAGCGCACACTCTCAGTCTCCACAAACGTGTGCTGCTTGCCCAGGCCCATGAGCTTGGGGAAGGCCGCTAGGAGGCCCTCCACGCGGGTCCGGGTCATCTCCACAAACTGCCGGGACACAATCGCTTTGCCTCCTTTGGTGCACACTGCCGCTGCCAAAAGCACCTAGCGGGAAACCAGAGGGAATAGGCGTTTGAGCGCCAGCGAAATGTCTCCATCGATGAATGCAGATTAATAGCAAAAGTGACAGACAAAATTGGTACAAACACATGGGCAACTGTTTGACGGGCTACAGACCTGTGTTTCACATATATTAACAGCGCAGTTTAAGCAGTGGTAAGCTGGAAATTATTGTACACATTTCCTCTACGTTTTAACTGAGTCATAATTGTGCTGTATGAAGGACTGATTGCTTAGATGTGCGAGATGACAGAATTGTCTGTGTAGGATTTTTCAATGTGCGGTGATACCAAAGAAGATGTCTATCATTAATGCTTATTAAACAACCCTGTCTTCACTTGAGATGAGGTCAGTTATTGTATCACGTTTGCATTGGGATTTCTGTCGTACTGTTATATTGTTTTTTTCCTTCATATTAATGGCACTTAAGGGTTTTACCACAACAACCACAGCTTAAATCTATCGAAGTAGCAAGAAAACAAACATAAGTGCCTACATGACATCTCTTACAAAACAACCTTTAAATTATTGGATATGAAAAAACTATTGTCAGTGGGGATGGAAACGAGTGGTCTTTTCGACAACATTTCCTGTGAGCCTGAAAGCCCATGGCAGTTTAATACGAAATCCCAGTGGTTCAACTAGTTAATAAGACCAACCAAATCAACATCACTTTTTAATAACATCTAGCTAGCCATCATTGTAATATATAATTCACAGCCTATATGAAATCTTCATATTTATTGTAACTTAAGTTCGTAGAGTGCGTTGTTTACTCTGGTGACTGGTTAGCTAGCTAATTAGCAACCTAATGATGTACTGTGCTACTAGCTAGTTGAACTGACAGCTAACTGGAACACTTTGTTGACACTTGTATTATATAATTAAAAACTACATAAGTCAGCGGACTCAACATACACTACTAGTTAGATAACTAATGATAAACCAATGTTAAATACAGCTGGCTGGCTGCTAACTTACACAGTGTAACGTTGTTGAAGTTAGCTATATTATAAAGTCAGGGTTTGACATTTTATTGTCTCAGGAGGCAACTTAGTTATCGATATTAGAGCGAATGTTATGATCCGGCTATTCCGTAAAATAAGGAAAACCGTGTGTTGTGACTCTCTTTTTCTCACCATTTTCGTTTCTCTTTGGGAAAACGATCTTCAATCTCCAGTGGTGTTCGGCCAGTCAAGTTCCCCTCTTGTCTAAATCGCTGTGAGAAACAAAGTTACCGTAGTTAGTTAGCTTGCTAGCTACGTTGCTTGTTGATAGGGCTTCTCTGGGTCACGTTAGAGCCAAAATGGCCGCCGCGCAGAGCCACGTCTCCATCTCCAACCGGAAAAGTTTTTTTTGTTATTATTATTAATTATTATTATTTGTAACTGATATGTGCCTTGTTTAATACGCATTTACCTGTATTTCCCAATGCCATTGTAGATGTATATTCTGTTTTTGTTCTGTTCTTGGTGTTCAGTAAAATAAATAAATACAAATCTCCAACCGGAAGAGCTGTTACTGGCTGCCTGGATTAATTACTCCGGTCGTTTTGTGGAAACTTTAGTTACAAGTTTCAAAGATGCATGCTTGAGTCATGCTTTATCAGAACATAAAGCCAAGGCAAAGCTAGAAAGACGGATTGGCGTTGAACGTTTTGACCTGAGAGACATACATATATATTTTTGTTTATAATTTCTACAGTTTTCTTTATACATTCAGGATGGGAAGATTCTGCCATTACTGAATATATGTATTTATCAATAGGAAATGCAACTATCTATGTTATTACATTCAAACATACCGGGGGACGGTTGAATCAGTCATTCAGCATTATTCTAGACATACTATTATTATACTAATACCCATATTTGTGAAAAGATTATGAGAAATGTTGCAAAATATTGCAGTGTGCGTCGTTTATATATTGGAAATGAATGTATGAAATTATGTTTACTTCATTGTGTTTTATGTTATTCATGAAGTGAATTGAAATCTATGAAAAACAAAACGGATTATTGTGTCGTTTTTGGACGATCTTGAACGCATCCAAAGTACACGGAAGTAAAATGTATTTCCGTGAAGTGACGTCAGAAAGGCATCAGGCGGTAGGATTTACCCTTGTTACATACCGTTTTTTCACCCCGTTTTGCAGGGTGGTTTTCATTTGAAGTTATTCAACAGTTTCCACCGATCATCAGGACCACATTAAAATGTCGGGAGACACGAGTTCTCAGGTGAGAAGCTCGAAGAAAAAAATGCATGAGCAGCTTTTAGAGCCAACTTCTGTCCTGGCAAAAAGGAAGGGGTTTCCTAACAGACGTCCCGGAAACCTCAGGTGTTCCTAGAAACCACCAGGGGGTCTTAGGACATGTTGGAAAATCATTGTTTTAAATCATAATCATATTGTTGTATCTCTTCTCCAAAACAACCACACACACATGTTTCTCATTCATTAATTACATTTATGATTTCTATGTTTCACACGGTTACATTTTTTGCTGCACTTGTTGGTTGATCTTTAACCACATGCAGTTATTATTTGGATGATAAAATATCATTTTCATATCAGATTTGCTTTTCAACCAACTAAATACATTTTTAGTTGCCAGCTTACCTTATATTATGTATTTCATTGTGATATGTTACCTGTAAATATACAATTAGTGTGAGATGAAGGTTACATGGGCTACATTATTAAACTTGGCAACCCACAATATAAATGTATTAATGTCAATGTCCATATATACAATTTGTCTCAGAGTAATACCTACATTATGAATTATTTTAAATAATACAGTTAGGTGTTTTAGTTTTACCTTTGTATCAATGTAATTCAGAAGTGTCACCCTTTCCAGCTGTAGATGCTAATGCAATATTATGTTATTTTATAGCTTACAATTGGTTTTATAACCAACCCTTAGCAGTTGTGCCCTGTATAATTGCAGTAGAAAATATGCTGGGTTAATTAAATGTTAGTTTTTTTATTTGGCCATAATTACTCCAAATTTACATTAAGCTAATAACTCACTGGCGATTAGAAAAAAATGCTCATGTACAATCATTTTTTAATGGCACGTGGTGGTCTTTTGCAAGATAATTGTACCTGTGTACGGTCATTATTAGGTTTAATAGGTTTATACCAAAAAAAGTCATTATCATTTAGGTGGTCTCGATTACATTTTTTAAACCGTTATAATGGCTAAACAAAAGATCTCAGTAGTCCATCAATACACCTCCCTGCCCATTTCAACCGACACAATGAATCGACACTTGACTTATCAGCTAAGACCAGGGAAATGTGGGTGGGAGGCATGGCTGTTTAGTATCTTTTGGGAGAGGCTATACCTCACCACGGGTCTCCACATAGACACGGCTGGTCATTCTCAGTGTTTCAGACGACACAAAGCGCTGCTCTGTGTGTAGACACTTAGGTTCACTGAGAACTATGGAGGGACCATACAAGTGCATCAGGGTAAGAGGAAAGCAAGTTCAGTTATTTTGTTCATTATATGCAGCTGGTGAATGTCTTACAGTGAAATGTGTTGACACAATACAAAGGGAATTAACTGAACTGCCTAGCCCAGACTGTGCTGAAACAAAGTGTTTTTTTATCAGGATGGAAATGGGAAAGTTACCAGGGTCATACGAATTGGAACACGAAAAAGCCAGGTAAGATAATCTTTGTGATTTAGTGGATCTGTTTATGATTTGTGCATCATAAGTTGTGCATCATGAGTTGTACAACATTTTTGTCTTTAATTGATGAGGTTAGGGCTCAGCTTCAGAAAATGGTGGGAAAACCTAGAGTGCTTCAACTTTTGACTAGATAAGGTTCCACCTTCTGTTCCATCAGATACAGGAGTAAGGAACGTCTGCAGCTCCTGTAGCAAAGATAGTCCATTCACTGCTAATCATGTCTAGCTTTTTATTAGAGCTCGTATTGCTACACTGATCTGGCAAATACACTGTAGTACATGATATGAATATATATTTCAATACCTAAGGCTGTTCAATATTATCCAAGAATAAAACCAACATGAATGTAGCCATAAAAACGGAACAACATGTGAGATTATATCTGTTTATTTGATGACCTCAGCTGGCTCGTATTCAGACGGACAGTGTTGCTGAAATGTTGAAGGGATTGTACCCCGATGTCCTATTAGAAATAGGTAAGTCCATGTGTTCTGTAACATCCCTAACCGATAACGTCTGCCAGTGCATCGTTAATAAAATTGATGTTAACCTAACGATCATATGCTTAACGACAATATCACACAATGTGTTTGTGTTCTCTGTTTCAGTTGGCATGACAACAACAGGAGACAAAATCCTTGATACGGCATTATCAAAAGTAAATCTGTTTATAAAATTAATAATGCTTTCTAAGAACCAACAGTTTCCCAAATTATTAAATAACCTGACTGATTTGTGTGCGTATACTACTGGTACCTCTTTCCCTTCAGATAACATTGATCCAACAATATGTACATATACATTTACTTATACATTTACATTTATATAGGCTAAAATTGTGACATATTCGCTTTTTGAAATACAGATTGGAGAGAAGAGCCTCTTCACAAAAGAACTAGAGACTGCTCTGGAGAGGAACGAGTAAGTGTCATTTGCAACTGACATTGTAATTGTATTAAAATGCCCTGAAATAGGTTCTGGTCAAAAAAGTTTTGTTTTCAAGAAGTCGCAGAATGGTGACAGTAGTACAGCGGTGTGTGTTCGTGTGAAATCATGAACGGAGAAAGACACAACTGCGGTTCCTCCGTTGTTACCATGTGTCTTTAAAGCTTCAGGGAAATCCATAGATCACTTCAAGACTGCGGGTGTGGTTTTGAGGTTTCTCTGAAGTGTTCCAGAACAAATGACTCACTTATTTCGACTTATAATATATTCCTATGCCTCCTCCAGGGTTGACTTGGTGGTGCACTCGTTGAAAGACTTGCCCACAACTCTACCTTCTGGTTTCACCATTGGAGCTGTGCTTAAGTAAGTTGGAATAATAGTCCCTCTGTGTGGATCCTCATTCATCTTAGCCTCTTTTGTTTATGTTCTAACATACGGATCTGCTGTGGAACATTGTCAGTTATACTCTCACCCGGTGATACATCCAAAGACATCGTTCTTTGGGCAGGTTCCTACACATATGTTTGACTGAAAATATTCGATAATCAAAATAAAGATTCGGCTAGCCTATTAATATTTCTCAGTTATTTTAAATGCCGAATGCACACTGCAGTTTATGGCTCAGTATCTGGAGTATTTACTCTGGCACTAAACCGTATTTAAATTGTATTTAAATGTTCATGTGTGCTTTTGTTTTCTTTTAAGGCGAGAGAACCCTCATGACGCAGTGGTCCTGCATCCCAAAAACACAGGGAAATCTCTTAACACCCTGCCTGACAAGAGGTACACACACAACACATTCAGCCAATGGCTTGGATTACAGTTTCTAGGTATTTGGTGTGAAGATTGACTGATGACATTGACATTGATCTTGACACATTTTTTCCATAGTGTCATTGGCACAAGTTCCCTGAGACGTGCTGCTCAGCTTAAAAAAAGATTCCCCCACCTGGAGTTTAAAGATATTGTATCCTAACATGTTATTTTGACTATTTACTGTATTATGCATAATACTATTTTTAACATATTTAATCAGTCTATTTATTATACTATATATACCATGCTATTTTGCAGATTCTTTGAAGACAATTTACTATACTATTTATCATATTTCAATAAAATATACCATTCACCACACTATTTAAAATATTTACCATATTTACCATACTATTATCCATACACAATATCTCACAGTAAATAGGAAATAGTCATTACGAGCCGAAACAAATCGAATCGTCTGTGAACACGTGCAAGGATGTGCGAGTATGTTTCCTTAGCAACACTCAGCGAGGAAACCTCAACACAAGGTTAAAGAAGCTGGATGAGAAGGACGACTTCGCTGCCATCATTTTAGCTGCAGCTGGACTCAGTCGCATGGGCTGGGAGAGCAGAGTCGGCCAGGTAGCTGCCGCCCAACACTCACTGTCAAAGAGGTTCATCTTGAGGTGTCAAATCATCAGGAATTGACTGTACATGGATTCATTAGCACGTTTGTTATATGTATACTCAAATGAGAGCTTATTATAATTCTATCAACGTTGATATAATGGTGTATAATGTTGTCGTGAACAATCTTCTGGCCATGCACATCGTAACTGCCTACAGTATCTTTAATTTGTATCTTACCATTTCAGATCCTGGACCCTGAGGACTGTATGTATGCAGTTGGACAGGTGGGTCGTTTATGCCCAATTACTATTATAACTAGAACTATGGTATCGTGTTTTTAGCTCAATCACTTGCCTCTGTGTACATAGTGTGGCTCTAAATACTGTATTGTTTTGCACGGGAGTTGTGGCCATAGCTATTGGTGGCCATAGCTATTGGTGGCCATAGCTATTGGTGGCCATAGCTATTGGTGGCCATAGCTATTGGTGGCCATAGCTATTGGTGGCCATAGCTATTGGTGGCCTTAGCTATTGGTGGCCATAGCTATTGGTGGCCATAGCTATTGGTGGCCTTAGCTATTGGTGGCCATAGCTATTGGTGGCCTTAGCTATTGGTGGCCATAGCTATTGGTGGCCATAGCTATTGGTGGCCTTAGCTATTGGTGGCCATAGCTATTGGTGGCCTTAGCTATTGGTGGCCTTAGCTATTGGTGGCCTTAGCTATTGGTGGCCTTAGCTATTGGTGGCCATAGCTATTGGTGGCCTTAGCTATTGGTGGCCTTAGCTATTGGTGGCCTTAGCTATTGGTGGCCTTAGCTATTGGTGGCCATAGCTAGGTGTAAACATCACAGACTTGTACACGAATGCTTTCTCATTTTAATCAGATGAGATAACAAGAGATTTCTCTAACTGTAAATCCACTGGGAATTATAAAACCCTAACCGCAAGCCTAATCTTAACTGTTTAGCCTAACCGTAACCATTTTTTATAGTATTGCGCTTCCCTCTGTGTACATTGTTTATGCGCTCTCCACTTGTTTGACACACTGTCACCTTGGTGTTTACTGACCAAGCATCCATTACGTGGACGTGTTACAGGGGGCTCTAGCCATCGAGGTGAGAGCCAGAGATAAAGACATTGTGGAGATGGTGTCTGTTCTGCATGACCCAGACACCGTCCTGCGCTGTATAGCAGAGAGAGCCTTCCTCAGACAACTGGTGTGTTTTTATATACCTATTTCTTTATCTCTGTTCTTCTCTTTCTTCCCGCACTCTGTTCCCTTGTTTCTCTCACTAGATGTCATATGTTTTGTGTATCTGTGGACGGTATGTAGATTTTTATGTAAGAGCAGTTCTCCAGACATAGATTAGCTGGACTGCATGTTCAGGGGAAATCACCACTGAAAGTTTTTTTATGTCACTTAGCCTCTGAAGATGCCTGTCGCAAGTAGAGGTGAAAGATGGGTCCCTTGATTAATGTATAATTTTTAATTAATATATGTGTTGTGTTACACTCACTTATCGTAGGAGGGAGGTTGCAGTGTCCCTGTTGCTGTCCACACGGAAGTCAAAGACGGTCAGGTAAAGGCTTTAGACATCTGTTCACGTGTGTGTGTGCATGTGTATCAGTGGGTATCGGTTGGCGTGTAACTGTTAGATCACGTCTGTGCAGCTCTACCTGACGGGAGCTGTGTACAGCCTGGATGGCTCCAACAGTCTCAAGAACACCATGCAGACCGGCGTCGATTCCGACCGTGAGGTCAGACAACTGATTCGCGTCTTCTATTCGGAGCACAGATGTCTCCTCGTGAACTATGTTAGCGTTCAGGGCAACACATTCGGTTAATCCCTGTGTTCGGTCTTCCTCTTCATCAGGGGGTGGAGCCGGTGGATGAACGTCTCCAGAGAGTGGGAGTCACAGCGGACAACGTGCCCGGTCCCGCCCAGGATGCTGCCGAAAAGCTGGGTCTGGACCTGGCCAATCTACTGCTGAGTAAAGGGGCTAAGGAGATACTAACTGTGGCCAGGCAGCTGAATGATGCTCGATAGACGCACCCAGTGGGAACCTCGTTGAGTCCGGAGGCGAGACTTAGATGACACACTACCAGTCCACACTGATATTAGTCCACACTGATATTCTGGCCCTATCAGGGCTGAGAGACGACTCTATAATTGTTGATAGCTCTGTCATAATGACCAGACCTCAGGTTAAATAGGATTTGTTTAGTGTTTGAACGAGGCCTATATGGAGTGCCAAATGGACAGATTTTGGGCACCATTTTAATCCCATGGTGCTATGGCGCTTGAATAACATAGTTTAGCAATGTATTTCAGAAGAAACCAATACTGTTTAAACGTGTCTGGTCGGCATATAGAACATTAATATTTCCTTGCTTCAGGCACTTAAAACGCTTGAAAAAAATGTAATGTTTAGCTAAATCGTAAATTGTCTAAAACATTTGAAATTGAATTTATTTTCTCTCCGAAAGTTTTGTGCCGGGAAGGGATTTCACTGTCACTGACCTGTTATACTTGAAAATGTAAAGGAAAACATGCACACGTCTTGCAAGCACATTATATGGTTAAGAAATGATGAACTCAAACAGTAGCCAGTGTTCGACAGGTTAACCTGAGGCCTTTGTGGAGAGCATGGGGAATCTTTTCACCCATCAGTGCTATTCAACGTGTGTTTTGTTACATGCAGGTTCTAGCTGTGATGTGCTAAAATGGGGCACTTACATAAAAGTGTCATACATGCCTACTGGAACATGCCCTCAGTTAAAGAGTTGTCATTGGATCACGCTACTGGTTTTATCAATAGAGCTCTGAGTCACATGTGTGAAATTTGTCATGTCTTTTAAATGTCTTTACCAACTGGAAAACTTAAACTGACTGAGGTCATGCCTAAGATTGTTGTCTGTTACATTAGACTGTCTATTATTACTAATGTATATTACATTATTTTGGTCCTGACTGAAATACCATGTCAGGACAATAAGCAAAGAAGCGCACATACAAATCCAGTATAGAAACTAATGTCATGGTGACATTTACCTTTTAGAGATGGTCAACACAAGTTCAGTATATTTTGATCATTGGGTGGATAGTTAAAATTAGCTTTTTTTTGCCAAATTAGTTCAAAGAGTTCGGGTGTATGTGTGTAAATGTTATAAGGTATGAATAGAAAGGAATCAAATGTTATTTAGTTCCTTGGCTTTTAGATGTTTTGGGGCATTTGTTACAAATCTATAGCCTTCGACGACTTTTGTATAGTGCCTTACCCAGTTAAATGGATGCCGTGTGTAAACTGCTTTGCTCCCTGCCTAATACAGCCATATTACCTTGAACCAGAATTATTCCTATAAAGGTAGCCTGAATGTATTCCCATTGTAACCCCTGTCATTTTTATAATTAGCAGAATGATTGTTGTAACATGATGTTGTATTACATGGTATTATGTTGTTTGATTATTTTGAAACTTGTAAAGACCGACAGCGTTTCTGCCATATTATTTCAGTTTGCAGTTTCGGCCGTATTGCTTAGACTATCAAATTACTTAATGACATGAATGATTGTGGATATGTAATGCAGTGTGAATGA
Organism: Dallia pectoralis; assembly: GCA_029465975.1. Lineage (NCBI taxonomy): Eukaryota > Metazoa > Chordata > Actinopteri > Esociformes > Umbridae > Dallia > Dallia pectoralis. The sequence continues at coordinate 7,383,824 of CM055755.1, forward strand.
GTTACGATTTGTCACTAACTCTCATTAAAAAGAGCAACCCTCAAATAAAGCAATCTTTTTTAAATTTGATTCAGTTTATTACACCCGTTTGGGATGAGCGGTGTTTCCAGATAAGACGTCATTTTTTAAACACATTTTAGAATATTAAAAAACATACTAATGTGGGACAGAGTTGGAAATATAAATATGAATTCCATTTCACATTTCTATTTTAGGTATATCGTGTTTAACAGTTTTTGTCATCCTATCCCATTTCATCTTCAACCGCTTATCTGGGGTCAGGTCGCGGGGAAGCAGCTCTAGCAGGGGACCCCAAACTTCCCCTGGCCACATTAACCAGCTCTGACTATCCCGAGGCATTCCCAGGCCAGCGTGGAGATACAACCTTTCCACCTAGTCCTGGGTCTACCTCGAGGGAAGATGCCCGAACCACCTCAACTGGCTCCTTTGTACGCAAAGGAGCAGCGGCTCTACTCCCGAGTTCATCACAGATGACTGAGCTTCTCACCCTTTTTTGTCATCCCTTTATTTCGTATTTGTCTCACGCTAGTTGTCATACTTACTGGTCTTCAAAAAAAGCCAGTAAGTACTTTGTTTACAATTGTTAGAAGCATAATGCAGTTTTGATGCCTACAATAATGGTTTTATGAAAATAAAACTACTAGGAATGCACAGTATTTTACAAATGAACGTCACATGACCAGTTCACCTCCCAGATACCAGTGCTTAGGAAACACCAAATTTCCAGCGTACACCTGGCGTACACCCAAAACCACGGTGACTTTGAGATTTATCAATATGGACGTTGGCGTACGGCACGCTCAAATCCTACGCCAGCTCAGGAGGTGGTGTACATGTACGCACGTTTTGAGTTAGTGCGGAAATGCGCAGAAAAACAATTTCTAACACCACAAAACGCACTGACAAAGATATGATATATTATGGCCCACTGTAAAAAAAACAACAACATAGTAATTATAAACTTCAGTGTTTATTTTTGTGCAACATGGGCTTCAATGTTTTAATTTGTGACTTACCAAAGCATTTGATTTGTAAGCATATGTATTAGGGGTGCACCGAAATACTTTTATCACCGAAACAATACGGACGAAATGTTGTGATCTATTCGGATCCTCTGCACTTCATCACGACTGTACTTGATCCGCGTTATAAAGACCATTACTTGGATGCAGAAATAAAGCAGCGCGCACGAGAAATGATCCAGACGGCGATGGATGCGGAGAACCCGCGTGGAGACGGAGACGGAGCAGCGCGCACGGAGCAGCGCGCACGGAGCAGGAGATCAGAGCGCAGAAAAAAAGAGAAGAGGGGCATGCAGGTCCGTGTACTTAACGGCCAACGGATATTTGTTTTGAAGGGACATAAACAAAAACGAATATCGGCCCGTTTCTCATTAACCATGAGTAAATAGGAAAACGGAAAACAAACCATTATCCGTTTTTCTTTGATGTGTTTGTAAATGGAAATCGGAAATTAAAATACGTGCGTGAAAAAGAATCCATGTGTGTATGCAAGCCCCCAGGAAGGACACCATCTTTAAAAGCCACCATGGGCTTAGCGGATAAGGGCGGTACTGCACCCTGTGGCCTAGAAAGACTTTTCCCCATAGACTGGCATGGCGAAAGAAACTTCTATATTTCAGCGGATAGTTTTTTGGGGGGGTACATCAACTTACCAGCCCGAAGACTCAAAGGGTCCCTGTTTAAAACAAAACGTTTAACATTTACTAGTAGCCGAATCCAGAGTTATTAAACTAGGCATGACCCTGTGCTATCGGTTGCTACGACAACACAAACAAATTATTGCTAGTGCGCATGTCCATCATGACGTCATGGGCCAGTCAACGCGGAAGATCCATGTTCCATGTTGGCTTTATGCGCTTTTGAGCACTTATACACAGGTATTTTAATTTGCGATTTCCATTTACAAACACATCAAAGACAATCGGATAACGAGATTGTTTTTCGTTTTCCGTTTTTTAATATCAAAACGAAAAACGAATAATGGTTTGTTTACCGTTTTTCGTTTTCCTATTTACTCTTGGTAATTGAGAAACGGGCCGATATTCGTTTTTGTTTATGTCCCTTCAAAACGAATATCCGTTGGCCGTTAAATACACGGACCATAAGTGCTCAAAAGCGCATAAAGCCAACATAGGAGCTTGGATCTTCCGGTTGACTGGCCCATGACGTCATGATGGACATTCATCCATGATGGACATGCGTTTTGCAGTGTAATTTAAATGTTGTTGGTGCCACCTGGAGGGCATAGGGTGAACAGCATGTTTCCTCACCTGGACCTATGTCAGCAGGCCTTAGGGATGTCTGTAAAGCTAAAAAGGGTTCCCGTTGGTAGAAACGGATATGTGCATGCCTTTGTTTCGTGTGAGATATTGTTGCTGCTTTGGGGCTGTGTATAATGTGTATAATGATTTGCTCTGTAGTGGGACTGCCGTAGTCATAGTAGTTACAGTATTTCAGATGACCACTACTATGACCCCTACTACGACCCCTCCTATGACCCCTACTACGACCCCTACTATGACCCCCTACTATGACTTCTACTATGACCCCTACTATGACCCCAAATATCAACCCTACTATGACCCCTACTATGACCCCAAATATTAACCCTACTATGACCCCTACTATGACCCCTGCTATGACCCCTGCTATGACCCCTGCTATGACCCCTACTATGACCCCGACTATGACCTCTACTATGAACCCTACTATGACCCCTACTATTAACCCTACTATGACTTCTACTATGACCCCTACTATGACCTCTACTATGACCCCTACTATGAACCCTACTATGACCCCTACTATGACCCCTACTATGACCCCTACTATGACTCCTACTATGACCCCTACTATGACTCCTACTATGACCCCTACTATGACCCCTACTATGACTTCTACTATGACCCCTACTATGATCCCTACTATGACCCCTACTATTAACCCTACTATGACCCCTACTATGACCCCTACTATTAACCCTACTATGACCCCTACTATGACTCCTACTATGACCCCTAGCTGTGTCTCAACCAGTCAGTTGTGTATTAAGGGGATTGCATCACTGCGTTTTCATGAATAAAATATAAATGAGAAGTGTCTTATTTCATCCATTATAAAGACTTGCTTGGGGGATCGAGAAAGCTGGCACTCTTCACAAAAGAAAATGTCCGTAATACAGTAAGACTTCCGTAATGATAGTGTTCCACAACATTTACTTACCAGAAATGATTCTAGGTGCTTAGAAATGTTAATCCTATGTAATGCTGAGGTTCTGTCGGCAAATGAAAAGGTGAACACACTATATCATCGACCTCAATAAGACCATCTCTCCTAAATAAGCAATGGCAAATGAGGATACAAACCCCTTGGTCATTCCCTTGTTAGAAAAGTTCCACACTGTGCACAAACTTTCTGTATAAGGTTAAAATTAAACATTGAATTGTTTCGAAAATATATTTTGAGATCTTTTGTAAGCTGATCCAAAAGTGAAACTGTAACAGCATGGGAGATCGGACACAAGTGCAGGACAGATGGTGCACATTTGTTAACAAAATATAGCTGGGATCAAAAAACCCTGTAAAATACAACACAAAACAAAACCAATTGTGACAATAGGCTCACGGCAAAGAAAGACTGACAAGACAAAATAGTAAAACTTCATTTTAATTTGAATTGGCTGAGACAAGATGTCCCAATCCAGACCCTATCCCCTACAAAACATACACATGTTGCTGATGAGACTCAAATGGTGAAATCCACCAAGTGTCTAGGGTTTTAATTAATGCATACATTTTGGGGAACACTAAAACAAGAATTAAATTCAAATTCACAAACCTATTGTTTTACAACAAATAAACCACTTAAACATTTTATTTCATAAGTACACGTTTTGCTTCGGCATATTGTCAAGTAAAATTGGGCATAAACGAATGCAGGTGAAATTAGGAACAAAGGTCCAATAAAACTTCCTGTTGGAGCCACAATTAACTTTATATTGATTAAGCCTAAGAAAATAAGTTTGTAGATATGGAATTATGGTATGCTATAGTTTGTAAGGTATGCATTATAGACATTACTTTGTTACCATCTGGAAGGAAATTAAGCCACAACACTTCCCCTGACCTTTTTCACTGCCTCAGCTTTGGAACATTTCAACTCCATAAAAGAGGCCCAGTTGTGGGGAGGAGAAGTGGGTGTTTGTGATTTAGTTATTTGTATTTGGACAAGTCATTTGAATGGACGGATCATGTGACTCAATTATGTAATTACAGGTTGTGTACTGACTGCCTGACACGTTTTTCCACAAACCTACTCTGTCCAAACTATGACCTCTACCTGTGTATGAATCAGTCTTTTGTGTTTATTATTACTGTGTTGTCATAAAGGGAAAAAAGCTTGGCACATTGAAAACTTGACTTGGGAATATACCAGTTGTGAGATTGTTTAAACCTTTATCAAGGTAATTTAGTGATAAGACGTTTGAGGAAGTGTTTGGGCTTTTAAGGGCTTGTTGAACTGTTAATAATTAATTAATAACGCCATATTATCTGTTAATTCGTTTCCTAAAGGAATTTTGACTTCAGTAAAATCTGTTCTTAAAACACATATTGACTGGTATGATTTATAAGAACTACTACAAATGTCACAGTCTGATAACTTATTTATTTATTGTTTATTAAATTGGAAACTCATTAACTGATAGAAAATATAAAAAAATGGTTATTAGTAAAACAATTGCAAAGCATTACTCCTGTGTAATTTTCCTTTTATTGATACATGTTGTGCAATTGCATGACACCACTTTTTCAAATCATTACACAGTATCTGTAATTGAGCTTACTGAGATTTCACCATTTTGTAAATTTCAGGATGACGGTGTCGTCTGGCATTGGGATAAAACAGCCAATACCTGTGGAAATACAGTCTAATTGGATTCATGTGGGTTCACACTATCCACACATTGTGTAAAAAACATAGATTGAGAATAAGAGGGGAGAGGCAGAGATTTCCATTGCATTTCCGTTACTCACCCACATCAGGTCTGATGATAGTTTTTCCCCGCTTCACCAGGAGCTCCCAGTAAGTGTGCTCAGTATCGTCTCCGGCCAAACCGTTCACACTGACCAGGTAGGGGCCATAATTTGGATTTTCTATGTAGGTAAATCTGGAAGAACAATGACACCTGAATACTGGCATGACATCATCAGTGACACACCAACTGTCAATAAATAGGACAAGTATCAAAAAACGGCAGCAAGAATATCAAACAAAAAACACAGAATTAACAAAAATACATATTACTCCATATCACGCAATAAGTAGTCTATACTTTGTATTTGATAACGAATGCTCAAACTGAGTGAGTTGTTCTAGAAACCAGTCAGAAATTAGGAATGACTGACTTGAAGTCTGTGTTGGTCTCCTGTAGTCTCCTCATGGCACCAATTAGTATCCCTCTGAACACGATGTCAGTAGTGTGAGTCACATTGGGTGTGTTGGAGATGCTGTTCACTATCATCAGCTGGATCGGAGATGTTACACCAGGCTCTGTAAAACAATCAGGTATATATGCAACTCCACAGTTGCAATGAGGTAAAAATGTACACATATTATTTTCTTCAGTTACCTTGAGTCAGAATCCCAGGAACCAGCAACAGCAGAGCTGCAGACAGAAACGTTGCCGTGGTGATCATACTCATCCTGTGTTCAGATGGAGGGTTTGTTGGGAGTGAACGGTCCCGCACTCACTACTTTTATATGAAACCCAGTAGCCACCTCATTGGCTGTTGGCGGTTTGTAGCCGCCTGCCAAAGTCAACATTTTGTGTTGGTCATATTTGTTATCAGCAAACTGTTTAAGGTGAACTTGAACGGGGCAATTCACAATTGCTACATAGTACGTAATTTATTTTGCAAAACCTATTCAAAAACGGTTGACCTAGTTTCTGATGTCACATAATGTACTTGATAGTATGGAGGTCATGTTCATGTAGATAAGTGGGTGCGCTGTACACTGTCCTATCAGCAAATCAGGGCTGGGTGTAAAAGCACACATACAGATTTATTAGACATAATTGGGTGTTTCAGGGGGGTTAGGGAAAAGTTCTGTATTTTACTACAACCCCAATTCAAAAAAGGTTGGGATAGTATGGAAAATGCTTACAGAAAAAGAAAGAGTTTTGGGCATTTCATTACATCCCGACATCCTTACATGGGCTCTGTAATACATTGGTAAACCTTTGTCAGTCAACATCATTCGCCTCGGCATCCACAGATGCAAGTTAATGGACGACACGATCAACATGGCTCTCCACTTCATCCTCCAGCATCTTGACTCTCCGGGAACCTATGCCAGAATCTTGTTTGTGGACTTCAGCTCTGCTTTGACCACCGTTCCCAGCATTCCTCCAGGACAAGCTCTCCACCATTGGAGTGCCCAAGTCCACTTGCAAATGGATCACAGACTTCCTGTCCAACAGGAGGCAGCAGGTGAGGTTGGGGAAACACCTGACGGATCCTCTGACCATCAGCACTGACAGAAACACCTGACAGTCTCTTCTCCTAGTACAACAACTGCTCCTCCAGTCAACACTCTGTCAAACTTTTGAAGTTTGCAGATGACACCACACTCATTAGACTAATCTCTTTTGGATTTTAGGAGAATTCCAGCATCCCAGCAGCCTTTTGTCCCATCATCCCGGTGGGGCTTCCTAGTCAACAAAGTGGAGTCCTTTCACTTCCTGGGCAACACCATCGCCCAGAACCTCAAGTGGGAGCTGAACATTCCCTCTCTCACTAAGAATGCAGAAAAAAGATCAAAAAGTACAAACTGCCAATGACGATGATGATTAATGCTTACACAGCCATCGTGATCTTCTCCATTACCGTTTGAGAGGACCAAAGAGGAAAAAGACAAGCTGAGCTCCGGGCCAAAGAGAAAAAGGACCTCCCAATTATCAGCGCCAGTTCCAAATGCCAGCATCTGTCCTAGTATGGGGGTGTCAGTGCCCTCAATCTGTGAGGGCACCATTAATGCAGCAAGACATCAACACATTTCGGAGCAACATATGCTGCCATCCAGATGATGTCTTTTTTAGGGACGTCCCAGCATTATCCAGCAAGACAACACCAAACCACATTCTGCCCAGATTACAAACACATGGTTCTGTTAGCAGGTGTTAGCATGGCCTGCTTGCAGTCCTGACCCATCTCCAACTGACAATGTGTGGCGCAGTACAGTTGCGAAGCTGAAGAAATGCATAATGGATAAATGGGGGAAAAGTTGCTAAACTTAACCAACAGGTGTCTTCAGTGTCCAACCGCATAATAAGTAATTAAATGAACAGGTGATGTTTCACAGAGGTCCCAACTTTGTTTCACAGTCAACTGTCCCAACTTTTTCGTAATGAACTTTTATTACCCCGAATGCAGTCTTCACTCCTCTCCGCCCACTTTGAACTGGGCATGTTTTAAATAGTCATGAAGCAATACATTTTCAAACATTTATACATTGTTGTCTCTCAGTAACGGGAACAAAAAACATTCGGTTCAACTCAAACGTTGCCGCAGGTTTGTGCAGGTCACTTCATGTTGATGTACGATTGTATGCTGTTCATACAAAACAGAGAGTGGCCGGTAAATAAACAAGGAAGTCTGTCAAAGATTGAGGAGTCAAGCATTATCACGATCTGATGAAAAAACACTAAAGGTCATATCTACAGCGAAGTATTGCTTCAATGCCAAGTACTTTCTAAAGCAAACTTTGTTAATCAGTACGTCATCGTACTATCACACCATTTGTGTACATATGTTTAGTATTAATGAGAAATGTTTAATCTAAATGGAGCTACGTGTTTCAAAACAGATAACAATTTTCAAATAGAATAATTGTATCTTCTCGGAGACAAAGTGTTAAGGGTTTGATACACCCGGGTGGGGATGTATTGAAAGACTGACATGATTTTATCTTTTTATCGGAAAACCAGAAATATTACATTTAAAGTGCCCTCCACTAATATTGGCACCCATGAGCTAAACATGTTGATTGACCTTTTTCAAAATATTCACAAAAATCTTTTGTTTCCTTAAATTAAATCAATAGAAAAATTAAATGAACCCTATCATAAAACAAATATTTTTCAGAAATATATGTCACAACAATTATTGGCACCTCTTCATTTAATACATTGGGACTTTGTCGAGACTATTTCAGATTTTGTTGACTTCAAGGTGTGCTTTGGTTGTGCTGGAAGATCCAACCACGCCAGAGACATTAGCGGTTTGATTTAATATTTGCAGGTACTCGACGGAGTCCATTATATCATAATATCCTAGTTGTCCACGGCCTTTGGATGATAAATAGCTGTAACTAACAAACTGTAGGCAGTTTTTCTCTGATGGTTGATCTTAATCAGACGATCAAAAATCCTTGTGTCACAAATTGGGTGACGGACACAAGCGCAGGGCGAACAAAGGACATTTATTAAATAAAAATGTTACAATAACGGAAAAACACAAGACCAGACATAAGCAAAGGTAACGTTGGCATACACCAAACAAAGGCTGACAACAAACACTGGGAAAGGGCTTTTCCCCTGCTATTCCTTTGACCACTGTGTCTGTCTCACCCCACTGCTTGACCTGTTTTGTTACCTGGGTCACCTGCCGGCTCCATGTTACGGCATCACTATGTTGTTGTAGGTGAATACCACTTCTACTACTTCACTATAAATGTGTACCCCAAGATGAAATCAATCATCCGTAACGAGCTGTCAGTATTGGGAACGCAATTACAAGTGGAGTCATACATACAGTAATGTCAATATTACGATATTACTCTCAAATCCATTCACACCCATGTTCATTGTGTCAATCCCTACATGCTAAATATATTGAATATCCAACAAGCACAATAATCTGTCACACCTATTTTAGATACATAATAATTATGTGGTATTGTTCTAGTAGTTGTCAGATGGATAGGCTCAGATAGACTCAGTCTGGAGGGGAAAACACTCAATTTCTTTACAATTTATGTAACACCTACTGGCTCACTGAGAACATCTTGTGGGCTAGGAGGGCGTTGCATGACTTTGAATATTTTATATACATTTTGAAGCCACTTGTTTAGCATTTGGGTTTAATGAGAGTGTCACAGCTAGTTGGGATTGGGGTGATTATGTTTGTAATAAAAGTCACTGGGTCTTGGTGCGCGGTGTTGGTTATTGTTTTTATGTCGCGTTGCTTTGTGATATATCGAGGTAGATGTTTTAATGTAAATGAAAAGAAACCTGTTTTTGAACGGATTATCACGCTCTGCGCCTGGCTTCCTCTCCACTACACCTTGGGTTACGTGACAATTCAAACGCAAATGCTGTCTGAGGAGTTGAGGATGGAAGGGCTATGATTACGTCTTCACGACCAGCTGTCCTTACTGGTTGCATTGCGATAGTGGATATGTTTGAAAACATGTTTTGTTTATAGTATAATGTGTTGCCATGACTTTTTCACATGAATATTAATCAGCTGCCTACATTTACAATGTTATCAATTGGACACTATTACTATGTGGGTAACTATCAGACGTGATTTTTGGGTCCTAGGCTGAGCAATAATTGAGGAACCTTCTGTTTTGTCGACAAGGATTTTTTCATTCATGGATTTATTTATATTTGAAACACGAGTAAAGTACGTTTTTTTCGATAGTGATCACCTTTTGCCGAGTTTTGACAAAGTTTGTTTCAGTAAATGTGCCAAATCGCTTCAGAAAAACTGTAATGATTTGGGGGGAAATTAACAAATTTGGCACCAAATTAATGAATGAATCTCTGCACCCATTCTGTTCAGCAAGTAATGGTTTTGCAGGAAAAAATCTTACTTCAATCAAATCTGTTCATAAACATTTATTAGTATGATTTAAAGAAACTGCATATCATTTTTTGAGAATAAATTCTAATACTTTTAATTAATTTGTTCGTGACAGTACTGTGTTTTTCACTTTAGATATAAGAGAAAATTATTACATTATTTATTTTGTTGCATTATATCACTTTTCACATTAATACATATCTTATATGAGTTTTCTGAAATTTCACCATATTGTAAACTTCAAGATAATGATGTCATTTCGTTGTGGAATGTAACAGCCAATACCTGTGGAAATAAGGTCCAAATTGATAATAGGGTGTTTACAGTATTCACATAATTTTTAACAAATATAGATTGAGAATGAGAGGGGGAGGAAGATATTTCCATGGTTACTCACCCACATTAGGTCTGATAGCACCTTCACTTGTCTTCACCAGGAGTTCCCAGTAAGTGTGCTCAGTATTGTCCCCGGCCAAACCGTTCACACTGACCAGGAAGGGACCATAATTGGGGTCTTCTGTGTAGGTAAATCTGGAAGAACAAAGCTATTTGAATACTGGCATAACATCAGTGACACGCCAACTGTAAATAAAAATGAACGAGTCTACAGCTATCTCACATGGGCGTCAAATATTACAGTGATGATCACCAAATAATCACACCTGCAGATTTACACAAAATGAAACAACCAACTAACACAAACGGAAAACTATATGAGATGAAAGAAAAGCGTGCTAACACAAAGCGACTTAAAGCTTCTACAATCAATGAAGACAATTTAGAAAACACTCACCCACGTAATGAGACGTAACGTAAACCAATAACAAGCACACATGAGCCTAACCAGGGACCTTAAATAGCCCACTGATTAACTAACCTATGTAACATTATATTAATAACAAGCACCCGTGAACCTAACCAGGGACCTTAAATAGCCCACTGATTAACTAACCTATGCCCCGTGCTTAGCTAAACCTAAAACAGCTGTGCTCCTAAATGACACAATACACAGAACAACTTAACGCCCTGTGTACAACACAGCTCACCCATATGTGACAAGAAAGCAGTCATGGAATTAATCTGAGGGAAATGACTGACCTGAAGTCTGTGTTGGTCTCCTGTAGTCTCCTCATGGCACCAAGTAGTATCCCTCTGAACACGACGTCAGTAGTGTAAGTCACATTGGGTACGTTGGCGATGCTGTTGACTATCATCAGCTGGATGGAATCTGGCTCATACGACGACGCTGTGAGGAAATTGGGCCATTAGTAGCTTTATAACCTGTTGAGCCTAAAAACATTATGACAACCTGCCTAATGTGCTGTGGGCCCTCCGCGCCAAAACAGTGCCGACCTGCCGAGGCACGGTGTCTACAAGAACCTTAAACGTGTCCCGTGAAATCTGGCGCCAAGACTTTAACTCCGGATGAATTCAGTCCAAAATGTTTGGCTCATCAGAACATACGTAAGTAGAGGTAAAACTGGAAACGTTTTCTTCAGTTACCTTGAGTCAGAATCCCAGGAACCAGCAACAGCAGAGCTGCAGACAGAAACGTTGTTGTGGTGATCATACTCATCTTGTGTTCAGATAGATGGTTAGTTAGTAGTGAACAACAGCACAGCGATTAGCATTTCTCTGGTTGCCACTCCTTTAGGATACTCGTTTAACCACATTTTGTTTGTGTCACCACGCATGACATGCTTTCAACAGGTTTAGAGCACAAAGTTTGTGTTACTCTAGTTGTTGCAAACACATAGATGTCATGTCAACCACATTGAATAACCTCAAAACCTGTGTAAACTATAATTTTATAATATAATAATCAAGTTGTATAAGAATGATTAACTACAATTTCTGCAATCCCATCTGTCAGCATGTTATTACAAGAGACACTGATTGAACGCTTTGTTATGTTTTCAAATAATGTCTGCACCTTTTAAAGGACAATTTGATTATGGCATCATGACCTATTACATTGTCTAAATGCACCCTTTTTAACAGTTTCTAACACTCCGGCTTCTATTACTGTATCATTTTTTTTGTACGTAGGTATGTATGCCAAAATTCCTCATGACTCTGATGACACACCAGGAAGTTTTGTACTCACTGACTCATCCTTAGAGTGATGTCATTCTCGAAATATGTTCTTCTGAAAAAAACAAAAACAATTTAAAGGGGTAGTTAACTTTGTTAATGTTTACTTTGTTGGGCAGATTACTCCAGTTACTGATTACATATTACATTACAATGAACACAATAAGTTGCATAAACTGTTGAATTAATCTAACCAACACACTCCTGCTCACTTCCCTTTTTTAGGTTTCTTCGTCCCTCATGTGTGGGTTGTCATTCATTGTTTTAGATTTAGTTGCCCCCTGCAATGTTTGTTCTAGTTTCATGTTATTAACATTTTAGTCATTTTAGTCTTTCGTTCTCCCTGCATCTGTGCCCAGCCACCTCCTTCCAATGTGATACTAATACAGAGTTGCATCAGCTTAGCCACTAGTTATTATCGGACTCCAATGATATCCTTGTGTTCTGCTCAGCCCTCATTTGAGTTTGTACCATGCTTGCTGTTATTGCGTCAGGCACCATAAACGCTTATTGAAACGCGTTTTCCACTTCCACTCGGTTACCAATGCTGTTTGATGCTTTTAGTTGTACTTTTGTGTCATTAGGGTTTCAGTAATTCATTGGTGAAACCCTGTGGTTTCTGAAACGGTCCAGTTTTTTAGGGTTTCTGCAGTTCCCTGGTTTTCCACATTTGCAAGCTCACCATGCTCCATCCTGTTTGAGTAAAAGCCAGGAAGAGAGGATGAGTTTAACTATGCAGTGGCATGGGTGGATCCAGTACAGGAACGGATGAATTGAGTTGCTTTAATCACGAGAGTCCACAGCAATAAAACAAGTAGATAATGTCCGACAGTGGCACAAGACATATACCACTAACGAACGTAGCGACGCAGCGCTAAACAATGCCACACAGAGGGACAACTATATACGTTCCAAAAGAAGACAAACTAAATCGAACACTTGTTCGTAAAGAAACGCCAAAAAACACAGACCTTACATGCAACAATACCACACAAAGACATGACCAAACACAGGGATCTTATGTACGAGTACTAATGAGGGAATGGACACCAGGTGTGCGTAATGACAAGACAATGTAGTGGCACTAGAAAGCCGGTTACGATGACCGCCAAAGCCTGCCGGTAGATGTAGAGTAGAGGTAGAGTAGCTTCGGAGGGAGTTGTGACAACGAGTCTGTCTTCATACAAGGGACATCTTTACAATTGTGACTCTTTAACTCCCACTTAATATTTTTTGGGCCATTTTGAATTTGTAAAAATGCCTAAAACGCAACTCATATAGTGCCAATTGACAATGTTCCAGTGCCATCGTATTTTGCATTAATGGACGATGTGCCTATTTATATAGACGATAATCTAATGACAATCTGGCTAGTAACAGCTACTGAAACTCGCTAAATGCTGCGTGTGTCTTTAATTAGGATTACTCCGTCAGGAGGAAATATATTAATATTGTTAGTATTCTTATTATTATTGTTATATTTATCTCCTTAAAATGCCCAATAACTCAGTTGCCAATTGATAACTTTTTGTTCAAATTTGCACATTGTTAGAACAGGCCATGAATAACTCCCACACATCAAATGTCCCATGTACGCCCATAAGTGTGGCTATGCTTTTTCTTTTAGTTTTTTGTTTTAACAAAGACAATATTTGGGAGAGTTTTCCAATGTAAATCGACATTCCACACCATGCTCTTCTTGTTTTGTAAAATTAACTTACAGTAACTGATGATTTTTTTTTCAACCAGGAAATGTTAAAATGATTTCTGCATAATGAGTCTGAAGATGTTGTTGAATTTGATTGACAGGGAGAAATCCCTGTACCCATTCTGTACAGCAAGTAATGATTCTACAGGAAGAGTTCCGGCTTCAATAAAATCTGTTTTTAAAACACTTATTTATTCATATGGTTTAAAGAAACTGCATATCACTGTTTGAGAATTTATTCTGATACTTTGTATTGACTGTTTATCCAAAGTTTTTTTTCTTCACTTTAGACATAAACTGCAAATTATTTTGTTCTTTATTTTGTTGCATAGAATCACTTTTCACATTATAAAACAGTATAGTTTAGGAGTTTTCTGAATTTTGACTTGTGTAAAACACATATTGACATGTATGGTTTACAGAAACTACTACAAACGTCACAATCTGATAATACATTATTTTTTATTGTCCATTCAATTTTAAACAGATACACTGATTTGAAAATATTGAACAGTATTATCAATGGAAAGATTGCATACATTATTTCAAGATTTATTTAATGATACATTTTGGAAAATTGCATGATACCGCTTTTTCAGTATCAGCAATAAAGCTTTCTGAGAGTTCACCATTTTGTAAATTTCAGGATGACAGTGTCGCCTGGCTTTGGGATGAAACAGCCAATACCTGTGGAAATACAGTCTAATTGGATTAATGTGTGTTCACACTATCCACACATTGTGTAAAAAACATAGATTGAGAATAAGAGGGGAGATTTCCATAGCATTTCCGTTACTCACCCACATCAGGAATAATGATAGTTTTTCCCCGCTTCACCAGGAGCTGCCAGTAAGTGTGCTCAGTATTGTTCCCGGCCAAACCGTTCACTCTGACCAGAAAGGGACCATAATTTGGATCTTCTGTGTAGGAAAATCTGGAAGAACAATGACACCTGAATACTGGCATGACATCATCAGTGACAAACCAAACAGACAATCAGTATGACAGGTAGATCGTTTCTAGAAATTATTCGAGAAAGCAGTGAGGGAATGAAATCAAACAGGATGACAGACCTGAGTCTGTCGTCCTTCTGTAGGTTGTTCATGGCACCCAGTAGAATCCCTCTGAATGCAATGTCAAGAGTGTAGGTCACATTGGGGCCATGGGAGATGCTGTTGTATATCTTCAGATGGATCTGATCTTTTTTAGCAGTCGCTGTGTGGAAATAAAGTCATTAGTAGCTTTATACACTGATGAGCCCAAAACATTATGACAACCTGCCTACTATGCTGTTGGTTCTCAGCGCCAAGGCAGTGCTGATCTGGCACTACCAAATCTGTTAGGTCAACAATGTTTGGCCCTTCAGTATATACATAAATAGAGGTAAACATTTACATGATATCTTTAATTACCTAAACTCAGAATCCCAGGAACCAGCAACAGCAGAGCTGCAGACAGAAACGTTGCCGTGGTGATCATACTCATCTTGTGTTTAGATGGAGGGTTTGTTGGGAGTGAACAACAGTACAGCTTTTATCATTTTCTCTGGTAGCCACTCCTTTAGTTTAGTCGTTCGTCCACATTTGGATTGTGTCACGTTTTATGACTCGTCTTCATGGGTGGCGTTTTGATGTGTAGTCGCTATAATTGACTGGCATCAACAGCCATGTCATGTTCATTGTCACTTTAATCATCTTTCTTCTCCATTCTGATGCTTGGTTTGAACTTCAGCAGATCATCTTAATATGGTTAAAAGCATAGGGTTGCTGCCACATGATTGGCTGATTAGATATTTGTGTTAACGAGCAGGTAAAAAGGTGTATCTAATTTAAGTGGCTGGAGAGTGTGTGTCTAAACATACATAAAACTAGCTCGATATCACTTTGTCTGACATAGATGACAATACTGCAACCTTGGTTTCGGATGACTATTGATATCGGCAGATGCTCATCAATTATACCTTCACTAATTTCATGAAAGCATGACATATTAGCATGGCATATCGCGAACAGTCCACTCCAAGGATATCCCAGAGACCAGTATTATGTTCAGGATGTTTACTGTGAAGTGTTTGGATAATAAGTAAAACTGCAGATAAAGGAAACAAAGAAAAATATGTTACACACATGTTTTAAATTAATATACTGCAATACAATGACACTGAATTGCATATCAGGAATAATTACACAACTATATTCAGGCTATAGCTAGCTAGTGTAAGCTGCTGGTAGCCTTAACGTTGAAATACTTAAATGAGGATTAGCTCAATGCTAACATACAGTCAAGAATCCTGTTTGCCGCTAACATCAATTAGCGCGGCACCCGTGACGTATTTGAACATGCAAATATTACAAAAATAGTAAGCATTCACAATCCTTACTTACTAAACACTACAAATAATGCTATTTAGTTTACTAATGGTGATATAGTTGACCATCTCTGAACAACATAGTTTGACACATGGAAACTTAGCTAGTAGAAAGCTTCAAGTTTTGAGGTTGAAAATTCTAACTCAAAACACAAAAGGAAATAAATAAACCCACCAATAGATTTTGTTCCTACTGGTGCACATACATAATAACAGCCCACCATCTTTCCCCTTCTTATAAACAACTAAGCAGTTAATAATACCTTTGTTTGGATACCCTTAGCTTAACCTAACTATCTAATCACACATTCTACCTATATAGACCTGACACATGTTGCTTGTTTTACGACACATCTCTCATCATGTCGCTTAATGCATAAACATCATAGGCTATTGGATCGTATTGTATTCTAATTATTGTTTTTGGCGATAATCCGATCCAGTATCGGATTATGTGGACAGTATTGGACCGATTCCGATACTGAATATCGGATCAGTGCATCCCTACATAAAACATCAATATATTACATCATTTGCAATAGATACTGACATGAAATACATTTCAGAGTACAGGTCCACCCTGTTAATGGACAATATTTATAACATATTTTCAACTATTAATGTACCCTAGCATGGTGGAATATCCTAAGTATGTATGGCCATTTGTTAATACTATAATTAAGGTTGGCACCATAAGATTTAACATATCATCACAAACTGGCCTATATTTTCTTCAGGGGAGCCTCAGACAGGCTTCTGCCTCGAAATCATTGCTTCCTGGCTGTTTTCTGGGTATAAAAATGTTTTTACACAAACAAAAAAGGGGAAAACTGGTCCTTGACTGAACATTGCCAACATCTCATGTTCTCCAATTTGGAGCATTGTCTGGATGTCCACTGCAACAAAGTCACATATTGTGTTTGCCCTACTTCAGTGATACTTCTCGACAATAGAGCGTTATTCAATTACATGTTCCTGTCTCAGGGGGTTATGTAGCTGTGACAAAGTGTAGTTCGAAACCATAAATACTTACTATTTCACTTTGCTCCATGGCAGGACTGGCAAATAGGGTTCCTGTGGTATCAGGCACCAAGACATTAGCACATTAGCACTAGATCCTCCAGCACATCCCACAGGTGCTCAATAGGATTGAGAACTGGGAACTTTGGAGGCTTGTGCAAAACCTTGATCTCTTCATTATGTTCCACAAACCATACCCAAACTATACATGCAGAGTAGCTGGGCGCATTATCCTGGTGACACTACTGCCATCAGGGAACACCATAGTGTGAATGGGTGTACTCGGTCTGCAACAACGTTTAAGTAGGTGGCACGTTTCAAATTGCCACATGAATGCTCGTGTCAAATCGCCACATGAATGATCAGACACAGGGTTTCCAGGTAGAACTTTGCCTAGAGAATTGCACTTTCTCCACAGGCTTGTTGTCTTCCCACAATGCATCCTGGTGCCATCACTTCCCACAGTGCATCCTGGTGCCATCACTTCCCACAGTGCATCCTGGTGCCATCACTTCCCACAGTGCATCCCTGTGTCATCACTTCCCACAGTGCATCCTGGTGCCATCACTTCCCACAGTGCATCCTGGTGCCATCACTTCCCACAGTGCATCCTGGTGCCACCACTTCCCCAAGGAAACGAGTCTAATTGGGCAGGCAACCTTGTTTCACTGCTGAAAGGTCCAGTTCCAACACAAATGTACCCGTTCTAGGCGCTTCGACAGTGGACATTGTTGGCAATCTGATTGTTATGCGCCCTATGCAGCTCCAATGGGAGCAAGGTGGAATGGACTGTGTGTTGTGACACATTCCTGCAGTAAACATAAATAAAAATTTCAGTGACTTGTTCTACAGTGTTCCTTACTGTCGGCTCTTTTTTCATTATGCTATTATGTGTACCTTTTAAAAACACAAACACTGAGTTTCGAAAGGGGACACATTGGTGTAAAAGGAAGTCGAGGAAAGCTATGCTGCTCAGAATATTGCTAAACTTGTGAAACCACTTTTAGACAATGCCCTTGAGAGATGTTGTGGTTTTCAGACCCGCTAAGGAACTCTTTTTGTGTACACCCATTCATCATCGTCCACACCTTCTAAAGCCGTAGTCCCACCCATCTCGTGGTGAATAGATCGCTTGTCCCCTTTGTTTTGCCAGCTAAACGAGGAAATTGGCACAGATACATTCAATTGTTGAGAGCAGGTATCAACAACTATCGTCATTGGCCATTACTTTGTTTGTCATAAAAAATCTCCTGAGGTAATGACCTGCAAAAGCCCCTGGTGAAGAGGATATTCTGTGCACACAACCCTGCCCACCAAGAAATGTTCAGGTTTCTCTCCAAGTTAAGCACTGCAACACAAATGTGCTTAATATATTAAACTAGTAGGGTTCCTTGTCAGAAAGTTTATACTCATTTTCTATCTATTTCCTTTTTTAATCTCTTGTCTATCTCTGCTAGAGCTACTTGTACCTGTTTAACATTACCAAGCTCAATAAACAGCAAAAACATTACACACGCCCGTGTCACATCTAATGTTAAAGCTGATACGATGTGGTGGCTACGCGAGGTTGAGCAAAAAACCCAAGCCAAAAGAAATCTGAGAACCATGCAATTGCACATTTAGAGCAAGACAAAAGATGCAAAATACAAGAGTTCTTCGCACATGTTTGTAGCAGGATTACTGTAAATGCAGCCATTCGATGCATCTGCATGTGTCCTCTGAGGCATAGAAAAAATACAGAATACTTCAGAACCTTTAGAAATAATGTGTGAGCTGTAATGCAGGCCAGTCATATTACGGTAGCGACCCGGGTTCGATTCCCCCCCGGACGCTACATTATCAATCAATCAATCAAATTTATTTATAAAGCCCTTTTTACAACAAAAGTTGTCACAAAGTGCTTTTACAATCACCAGCCTGAATCCGACAGAGCAAACATCAACAAGTTGAACAAGTTGACACACGGCGGCTAGGAAAAACTCCCTGAAAGTCAGATTTAGGAAGAAACCTAGAGAGGAGCCAGGCTCTGAGGGATCACCAGTCCTCTTCTGGCTGGGCTGGGTCAGTTTATGACAGTACAACAAGCGAGGTGTGAAAAACTGAGAACGCAAAATAGTCCGGGATGTCCAGGAGGGATGATGGATTTGATAGGACTTGGAGGAAGAAGCTCCGGTTGCACCAGCTGTTCTGTCAGCCGCACAGTCAGGGGCCCCAGGGAGGATCCAGCATATGCTCCAAGCTGGAGCGGTCCCCCTGACAGAAGTGGACACAAACACAGGGAAAGGTTGGACACTAGTTCCCGGCACAATAGTATACCGAACATAATACTTTAAAAGGAGACAGGGGGGTTAGTGAGACAATGGCCATGAACGGGTAAACCCAGGACAAGTCCAGACAGATGTTAGTAGAGACAGGACACAGGAAAGATTAGACACCCTGGTTCCCTACGTCCCCGGCACCATAATATAGCAGCATAGATCTTAGAATGAGACAGGGGGGTCCAGTGAAGCTGGGGCCCTGAACAGGGTAAACCCCGAAACAGGGCCCAATAGGCCGGAAAACACCCACCCACTATGCCGAGCATCAACCCAGGGACGCCAATCGACCATGACCACTCGGGCAGGTTTAGTTTTTGCTCACAAAGTTACTCGAGCTGGTGGAACAAACAAGAGCTATAGCGAGCCAGTGACATCCACACTCCGAGGAGCATATGGGAGGCTTAGTTTTTGCTCACAAAGCTACTCGAATTGAGGCTGCAACGGAGCACTATAGCGACCCAGTGACTCCTCCCC
The DNA here is from genome assembly GCA_029465975.1 of Dallia pectoralis. Classification (NCBI taxonomy): domain Eukaryota; kingdom Metazoa; phylum Chordata; class Actinopteri; order Esociformes; family Umbridae; genus Dallia; species Dallia pectoralis. The sequence goes on from CM055755.1 coordinate 7,403,719, forward strand.
ACAGTTAACTGGGATAATCAGAGTTTAATTCACCAGCTACTCGGATTGAGCGAACAAAGGAGAGCTAAGCGAACCAGTGACTCCTCCCCACAGTTAACTGGGATAATCAGAGTTTGTTCACTAGCTACTCGGATTGAGCGAACAAAGGAGAGCTATAGCGAGCCAGTGACTCCACCCCCCAGGCAGCAGCCTGGAGGTATCGTTTTTGCTCAAAAAGCTACTCGAGAGGCAACAACAGGGAACCATAGCGAGCCAGTGACTCCACCCCCCAGGCAGCAATCGAGAGGACACCCCAGGGGAGATGTGAACCCGCAAGGCAAAGACAGCAGGGCAGAATGAGATCCGAGCCTTCCGTTCAACCTTCGTACCCTGGGCCATATTACACTCAACCATAGACCTTACTGAAAAGATATGTTTTTAATTGTGATTTAAAGGTTTGAACAGAATCTACATTTCTAACCCAGATTGGCAACTCATTCCATAATAGAGGAGCTCTATAGGAGAAGGCTCTACCTCCAGCTGTTTGTTTCGAAATTTTAGGTACAATTAGGAGACCGGCATCCTTTGATCTAAGGTTACGCGTGGGTATGCATGGCTGGACTAATTCAGCGAGGTAGGTGGGAGCAAGTTGATGTAAAGCTTTGTATGTTAACAGTAGTACTTTAAAGTCTGCCCTAGCCTTAACAGGCAGCCAATGTAAAGAGGCTAATACTGGGTTAATGTGGTCAAATTTCTTAGTTCTAGTTAAGATTCTAGCAGCCGTATTAAGTACTAATTGAAGTTTGTTTACTGATTTATCAGGGTAACCAGAGAATAGAACATTGCAATAATCTAATCTTGAGGTAACAAAAGCATGGATTAGTTTTTCTGCATCAATTTTTGATAAATAATTTCTGATTTTTGCAATATTCCGAAGATGGAAAAATGCTGTCCTTGAAATATATACAAAACAAAACATTGATGTGCTTGTTAATCAATGAAACAAGTCAAAAATGTTTAATGTAAAACTGAAAATAGTTGTGTTTACTGTATGAGACAGTAACAAAATAACAAACTAGTAGCTGATTTGTAAATGGCTCTAATAGTTATGACCACAAATCGCACATATCCCCAGAATACAGAAAAAAAATTGTCAAATGTATTTAATGAACGAAGGCCTGCCGACGTTCAAACACACGATGCCGTCGTTATTCTGCCCCCTGCTGGTAGTGGGAAGAAACGGAAAAGTTAATAAATGTGACTATATGATGATGTGCCAACTTGTATTGCTGTCTGCGGTCTGAGAAAAGCTGTGTCCTAATGCCTATTGGCCCCTATAATATTTATCTGACAATCGGAAAGAACATACCTCATATAGGCAAGAAACATAATTTGTCATTCCTGTTCGCACTCAACGTTTTCCAAAGTCTAGATGAAACAGGTGTAGGCTTAAATAACAGTCCATTAGTCTTTGTCACAGACAGACATAGACGAACATTTGATTAATTGCCAGTTTCCATTCATAAACGTACGATATTAGAATCGACAATGCCTCTAATTAGTTATTAGCCGACTTTTTGTTGTTTATTGAGGGTGGTTACATTACTTCCCGGCCACCCTGAATAAAGATATAAAACACAATTTCCTGGAACAAAGGGGATCGAGCCTCGCCTATTTTCCCATGAGAATAGAACGCCACACTTATCTCTAAAATCTTGCTTTTGTACAGATCCTTGTTCTTTCCTAGAAACCACGCAATAAGTAACGCCCATAAGACACTGTGGCTGGATGCTGAACTCCCTATAGATGCCAGTGGAGGTTGGGTATTGTACTGTTCAGATAGCAGGGTATATGGGTATGTATAATGTAACAGACAAAGCAAACTTTGGAAGCCTCTAGAGGAAGAAGGTCTGTCATTGTGATCATATGTGATTTTTTTTCAGGGTCATTGCAGATGCATAGAGCAGCTCTTACATTTGCTCCTCTGTCATTGTGATCATATGTGATTTTTTTCAGGGTCTTTGCAGAAGCATAGAGCTCTTGCATTTTTTTCCAGAATGAATGACTGACAGTCCCTGTAGGCGTCTACAGAGCGGAACCATTCAATTTCGGGACACGACCTGACATTTCTTGCGCACTTCAGGATTTATCGGGGAGGAGAGCGACCTGTCACCTTCACACCCTAATAGTAAGAACCCACCTGTATGTTCCAGATGATTCTAATTCAAACCATTATAAATTTATCCGGTGTCATCTTTATACACCTGTACAGCAAGCGACATTTCTGTAAGCCTACTTTAGTATTTCCCTATGAAACAATGCGATTTAGGAAACTGTGTTAATTCACAATTATTCTTTTTTTAATGTTTGATGAACAGGTTATATCCTAAGTATAACTAGACAACTTTATCAATCTATTTTGCTGTCTGTGCATGCAGGCTTTCAGAAGTAGGAATGTGAGCGGTTTTATATCAGACTATAGTAAACGCGAGTTCCCATTCTCATGCAATCATTGCCCTTTAAGCATGCATAACCAATTGTTGACTGCATTATAAAGTGCCCTTCTTGCTCATCATCCGGCGACTGACATTAAGGCGAATAAAATATGTTGCCACGGTTGATTGTCATTATATGACAAGATATAATTCACGGGGTAACGTGTATTTATTTCATGATCTATTATTTTTCCTGGTTTGTTTTTAGTTTTTGGTTGTCCCTAATTACTAATATATGTTTTACCTTTAAACAAAATTGGGTTTCCTCTCACCTACAGGGACAGACGAAGCACCCTTGCATCCTAGCATCTTAATTTAGTACTAAGGGTGTAAAGTGAAGAGTGTAGAGTGTAAAGTGTAGAGTTGTAGAGTGCAGAGTGTAGAGTGTAAAGTGTAGTGTAGAGTGTAAAGTGTAGAGTGCAGAGTGTAGAGTCTAAAGTGTAGAGTGTAGAGTGCAGAGTGTAGAGTGTAGAGTGTAATACCTGCCATAGATATTGAGTTGAATAACCTAAAGCCTGATAAAGGAGTTCAGTGAGTTCAGAAGACATGAGGCATGGATTAGCCCAGTGTACAGTCGTTTCTAGTCTGGCTAGCATCTCGTGACATGTATGGGTTGATGTAACATGGCTGCACCTCTTTTGTCCGTATCCCTAAGTTGACACCAAGTTTCCTTTCTCCTCTTAATCAGGTGAATGTGTCTGTTCCATGTCTATAACAAGGGCAATCCTAAAATAATACTATTCCCATACATTGGCTGAGAGCGGTGCTTGGTGGTGTACCTCAAACTAGTGCAACTTTCCCAAGACTCAGCCCCCCTCCCGGGCCTCAGCCCCCAGTCTCAGCCCCCCTCCCGGGCCTCAGCCCCCAGTCTCAGCCCACAGCCATCCCAGATTGAGGGTAACAGTAAATTAATCTTAATCCCCAATGGATTTGGATCCCATGAGTGATTAAATGTGATTTCTGTCTTACAAAAAAATAAAAGAAATGCCTTTACAGTCGGCTTCGTAAAGAACAGAGTGCAGATTACGTACACAATAATCGTGTTAATTAAGGATTAATCAATGTAAGATCATGGGAACATTTTCATTTCTCAGGCACTTAGCATCTTCTGAGACAGTGTGAGTCCTCAGAATACAGTTACCGTCTGTGTCGATCTGAACCCCCTATGGAACGTTGTAAAATCACCAAAAATCTAAGCAAAACTACATCTAAATCACAAGCAACAGTTCCCATGTCCTGTAAAACAAAACAGAACAAATGTTTTTTAGTAAGGTTTTGCTCTGTGGATTTCCTAGATTGCCTAGACACCTTTGGAAGAAGGAAAAACCATTTTAGGTTGCAGTTCTGATCAGTCACACTGTGCCCGGTTATATTTGGTTGTTGTGAAATAATTCAGTTTAAGTATTAAGTAATATTATATACCTAGAACAATGTTTCACACTCCATCCATAGAACCATGGAAATACAATACTTTTTGTACAATCAGCGACAGGGGGAACCTGATCCCATGGGGCTGTGAGGGCCAACACACAATTGTGGCAAAATGGAGCGCTTGTGTTGTGGGTGTTGGGTTTTAGCATAGCTTTAAGGCAAGGAGGGTCCGTTACTCTTGCTGCTTCTGGGGCAAACCGAGGTCTTCGAGTACACATGAAATCAAACTGGTGGCCCGTGGAGTGTTGGAGAGGGGGTTTGCAGAGGTTTGCTGGAGTTGGATGGGACAAGCAGGGAGCCCAGACAACAGTAAGATGCAGTGATCCAGGCAGTTGATTAGTCCAGACAAGTGATTAGGAGCTGCCCTGTGACCTGTGTGAGAAGAGAGTCTGAGATACTTTAGTATAATTTACAAATGGGGGGCTCGTCCGAGATTTGGATGCCCGTTGCTCAGACCACGTGATGCTCAATGATTGGGGTGTGGTGTTGGGGTGTGAGTAAGGCCTAGTGGTCCCTCGTTGTCGTCTGCTCTTGCGGGAGCTCGTTTTGACTACTGCTCTTGCGGGAGCTCGTTTTGTTTACTGCTCTTACGGGAGCTTGTGTCTTGTGTCTGCTCTTGCGGGAGCTCGGTTTGTGTCTGCTCTTGCGGGAGCTCGGTTTGTATAATTATGCTTTATTAAGTGACAACGAAAGTGGGGAAGGTAGAGGAGCGTGTGGTGCCACAGGAAAGGGGGCAGGTTGATATAGAACGCACGCAGCAGCGAAATGTGTGCCCCTGAGGACAGCGGCCTAGACGTACGTCTCTTCAATGTGTGTGTATCCATGATATGAACTCACACAAGTGCGTCTATGTTTTTATGTTTATGTGTGCGTAGGTGGCACATTTGGAATATCACATCCTAACGGAATCTTATCGCCATGTGGTTTCAGGTAATCTTAATCATTTCATATGGACATTTATTCACCTGCGAGTACACACAACACTATGTCAACACTATGTCAAGACTGTGTCAACACTATGTCAATACTATGTCAACACGAGGTCAATAAAAAACAGATACTGAAATAGAAATGACGATATACGTCATGAGGAAACAAAAATGAAAATGTTTGGCCACAAATCAACTCCTTTACCTCCTTTGCAGAATGATGGTACGGCCGATAGTGGCACGGTAGGAAAGCCTTCTGAACCTGAACCGCTCAGCGTCCCGATGGAAGATACCATCCGTAATGGGGGGAAATTCAGCGTCCCGATGGGAGAAACCATCCGTAATGGGGGGACGTTCAGCGTCCCGATGGGAGAAACCATCTGTAATGGGGGAACGTTCAGCATTCCTATGGAAGAAACCATCTGTAATGGGGGGACGGTCAGCGTCCCGATGGGAGAAACCATCCGTAATGGGGGGAAGTTCAGTGTCCCGATGGGAGAAACCATCTGTAATGGGGGGGCGGTCAGCGTCCCGATGGGAGAAACCATCCGTAATGGGGGGAAGTTCGGTGTCCCGATGGAAGAAACCATCTGTAATGGGGGGACACAGGAGCCCCCTGTGACACATCTAAAGTTGGAGAACCACACCACAGAACCCCAGCGTTTCTCCCATCTCCCCAAACGTTCGGCAGTGGACCTGGAATTCAAAGACCTCTCCTACGTTATCCGGGAAGGACCGTTCTGGAGAAAGAAAGGTACGGAACAGGTCTAGTACTTAAACAACCTCTAAAGTTTTCTTTACTCATACGAGCAGGTTTTTTAAGGGTAGCTTTGTGTCACGGATCCGTACGAGTGAAGTGCAGAAGGAGCAAGATACGGAGCCAGAGAATCCCGTTCGTGCTGTTGTAATTCCACATAAAACAAACATAGAACAACAAACAAAAAAACTATACATGAATTAAACCCGTTGCGATTGTGACTTATACAAATACCCAAATCCAACACAGTAATCACATAAACATAGACACTCATATAACGATACCTAACAATATCAGGGACCAGTGAGCCTAACCAGGGACCTTAAATGGCCCGATGATTAACTAACCTATGCCCGGTGCTTAGCTGAACCCAAAACAACTGTGCTCCTAATGTACACAATACACAGAAGTGCTCTCCCATACACCCTGTGTACAACACAGCTCACCCATATGTGACACTCTGACCATGCGTCTTGGCCGGGAAACTGTAAACATTGACATAGCAATCATTTTGGTAGATTATATGTTTAAAGTTATTTACAGGTAACATTTAGTACTGTTGTTGTTAATTTTTCCTTTCAGGTATTTAGACCAATGACCATTTGGATTCTGGAGAATGCCAAGCAGTACATACTATACAGATGACATTGTCAATGGATTAGAATGGCAAATCTACAATATACATATTTTCACTTCTCTTCAGACATCTTTTGAAACATTGTAATGTCACTGAATGTCACGTAATCCAAGATGTAGTGCAGAGAAAGCCAGTTGCAGAGCCAGTGTTACCGTTCGTTTGTCTAAAGTAACAAACAAACACGTAACAACAAACGGAAAACTAAACTGAAAGGAAATCGAATTGCGCTTAAAATTAAAACCTCACCACACTCGTGATACTGTACAGTAATCAGGAACCCTGAAGAGTGGCCAGTCCTCTTCCGGCTAGGCTTGGCGAACTTATAATAGTTTAGTGAGATTCATCGCTCCAGACAACACATTTTCCACTGCACTGATGTCAGTAGCGGCGTGCTTTACAAACAACCAGAAAATGCCCAGCATTGTGCATGCATGCTGTTGTTAGACTTGCCCACAGCTACTCTGCCTTTGAAACCCATTTTGCGAAGCTCCCGACACGCAGTTTAGAACCATTTGGAGCTTATAGAGGGATGTAGATTTGATGCAGGTGAGTAGGGAGTTGCTGTAGTCGAGGAGGGAAGTTACTGAATGTATTCGCGTTTCAGCAGCAAGACGGGAGAGGGAAGATCTTTTGGCAATGTTGCAGAGATGGAAGAACAAAGATGTGCTGATCAAAGGAGGGTGTAGAGTTCCGAATGATGCCAAAGTTCCGTGTGTGGGGGGATGGAAAAACAACAATGTCATCAATGTTGAGAGGGAAAGTGCTGATGGAAAGTGCTGGTTTTGGTGAAGGTGGTTTTGATTCCAATGAGTGTGAGTTTTGTTTTGTCACTGTTCAGTTTGAGGAAGTTTTCCTTCATCCATGCTTTTATTGTAGTCAGGCAGGATTCCATATGGATCACAGGTGGGATGGTGAGAGATTTGATGGCTAGATATATTTGTGTATTATCAGCATGGCAGTGGAAATTAAGGTCAAAGTGGCGGAGGCTTTGACCAGGAGGACGGATGTAGATGATGAGGAGTAGTGGACCAAGTACTGAGCCCTGGGGGACACTTAGAGATGGATATATCAATAAACACTATTGACAGATAAAGATAATCCAATTGAATAAATTACACTCAAATGTTATCCTCTGGAAATATTCATTTGTGAGCTAAAATTAAATGTGTTTTATCTGGCGAAGGCTACTTCTTTCCTGATCTCCACTGTTGACCAAGTTTGTGCGGTTTCTTTCTGACAGTTGAGTGGTGCACAAGAAAGGCATATAAGTCCTTTCACGATTACCCTGGAGCTCTTTAAGGACTCAATCTGTAAGGAATATTCTGGGACAAGGGTCGGATCCAAACAAGCGGCATATTGCTTAATGCGAAGTAAACGGTACGAAAGGGGCAAGGCAAGATCATAGTCGAACATGTAGAGAAATATAACAGGGTCGCAAAAAGGCTAGGCAGAAACGTGGTCAAACTCGAATGGGAACTATAGGAACAAAAGGGTCCCAAAAGGGCTGGACTTTCGATGGCCAAAATAGAAAACAAGAACAAGATCTGGTACACAGGAATCTCACACAAATAATTCTCTCAAAGGCTCAGTACGCTGCACGAAACGAACAATACCTCGTAAAACACAGAGTGCACAAAAGGGCTTAAAAGAGAACATAATTACAAACAGGTGTGTAAATACAACAGGTAAAACTAATAATGACACAGGACGGAGAACTGAACATAGATACACAGTACTACCACAAAGACGACTCACACTATCAATCAAATTCAATCAATTAAATGTATTTTATGAAGCCCTTTTTACAACAAAGTAGTCACAAAGTGCTTTTACAAATGAATCCAACAGAGCACACATCGACAAGTTGAAACATTGATGCACGGCGGCTAGGAATAACTCCCAGATCGAATTTAGTATTAAACCTAGAGTGGAACCAGGCTCTGAGGTGTGGCCAGTCCTCTTCTGGCTATGCTGGGTAAACTTATGATAATTTAGTTTATCAGGATCTTCCGGTTAGCTATTGAGCTGCATTTGGTGGGACGGCGTATGTAGATTGTACCAGTGGTCTGGAATCTTCTCAATTTGTTCATGATTTGTTGGACAGTGGAAAATGTATTTAGAATATCCTGTAAATGGCTTTGTAACCCCTGTTAGACTCGTGGGTGTCTGTTATTTTTCTTCCTTGGATATGTCTTTTGATCTTGGCATTATGTGTTACATCACACCCATATGGTAAAGACCAATTTGCTAATAATAATGAAAAATTTGACTCTCGAAAATCAGTCGTTACTGATTTTCTAATAATTTCCATCTATTTTGCTGCAGCTGATTTTAATTTTTGCCATGTAATGTGATAATAAAGGTTGTGGCTACTAACATATAAATAATTACTGAGTAGATGTCGTTTATGTTATTTGGTGCATTTGACAAATATAGACTTTGACCTTTTCAGCATTGGAAAATCTATTGCATTTATTTATTTAATTGCATACATTTCTTTGAAAGATTGAAAATTTGGTTAGCTGTATCAACCATATAACTTTCCAGGGGGTGTAATAACCTTTTTTGTAAGTTGACATCTCATTTATAGCAATGACCTGGGGAACAGTTATGCCCACTTGGCTGGGAGGTGTGTCACATAAGTGGTGAGTTGTGTTCTACACGGTGGCTTTAGGGGGATGCACTTCTTGTTTTAGTCCCTGTTTTGTTTGCAAATGCTCACGGCTGGGGTGAATTAGCAATTAGGTGGGTATATAAAGTTCTAGGGAGTGTCACTTGCGTTGTCGGTTATTGTTTGAAGTCACGATTATGAGAGAGGTTGAGTGTAATGTTTGTTTTGCTTTTAGATGCACAGCTTTATTTTTAACCTCAGTGTTTATATTTCCGTTCGATGTCGTGTTTGTTGTATTTATTAAAACCCGCTGAACGAGATTATCCGCTCTGCCTGGTTCATTTTGCATTACATCCTGCAAATCCGTGACAAGGTGGGACTTAAGAATCTATTTTTAATGGACACCCATCACTAATTCACAGAGAGTAGATGATGTACTGTATATGTACATATATGCAAGTTGAACATAGGTTTAAGCTCAGAGACGCCTGCTGGCACACACAGAGTAATGATGTTGTAAAACTTTACATTCTATAGGCCAGGTCATATCACAAAGCTCTTCCGATTTTCAGCAGCGTTGTGGAGACATGTTTGGGTCGTTAGATGTTTTATGCTACCTCTATTTCCAAACTATTAAAAGGACATGTAGAGAGTGTGTAAAACTGAGGATGACAAAACTCCATATGAACACATTATGGACACCTAAGTATTGCATATACGTAGCAGCTAAACGGAATATGAATCTGACCAGGAAATATGTATTACAGTGCAGTTTGGTGCAGTTTTCAAGTAATGGCCGTGCTGCGATCTTCTATGCAGAGCCACATTTTATCTGGAGTGTTACTTATTATTAAGAAAAATGTCACAGATGTGTCTCGTGGTTGAAGCAGCTATAAACAAGGCCGTAGCAATTGGACTGCAATTTGCAGTAGCTAGAGGGGCTAACATGCCTACAATTAGTAAATGAGAGCATTCTGGAACATATAAAATGTGCACAGCTGGGAGTTTAAAACCCCACTTCCTTTTTTCGTCTGCATTTAGGCATTCTTCCATCACCACTCACTGACTCTTTCTCTCTTTCTAAAGATATTCAATAAAATAATATCTACTTTGCTCCTATGTTTGGCTATTCTGTGCGTACGGAGTCCGTATTTATTTGGACTACTCAACCAATCAACGCAATGAATCCACTTTTTTGTTCACTTCACACAATTTGTGCCGATTATGGACCTAGAACTATACCTTATACAGTACACACGCACTGGATTTTCTAAGCATATGTTCTCTTTCCAGGTTTTAAATCCTTATTGAAGTGCCTGTCAGGGAGGTTCTGCAGTCGAGAGCTAATCGGAATAATGGGGCCCTCAGGGTCCGGCAAATCCACTCTGATGAACATCTTGGCGGGCTACAGGTGAGGCCCTCATCCCTGTTCCTGTCTTTTATTTAAGTATATATTATTTATTTTACTAGGAATTAGTGATGGAAATGAACCCATGTGTTGTTTATGTCATAGCACCAGGCGTAGTCAGGCCTATCACCCATTCTCTACTCCTGTGTCCTGTTTAGGGAAACCGGTATGAAAGGGAAGATCCTAGTCAATGGGAGGCCCAGAGATCTCCGCGAATTCCGTAAGATGTCCTGTTACATCATGCAGGACGACATGCTTCTGCCACATCTCTCTGTCCAGGAGTCCATGATGGTGAGAGAACTGACTGGTGCTCAGTTGGGACGCAAGTGTTTACACAACAAGTGAAGACAAGTGTGACGTTCCTCCTTGATTATGTCATATGTAGCTGTGTTGTTTTTACCGATGTTCTGCGGGATAAATAGTGGATTCCATAGATCTCCTCCTTCGCATTCCTCAAACCTCCGTCTCTAACCATACTTCATGATCACTAATATCTAGTTTTATCACAATATGATATGGATCTGATGCCATTGCAGATTTCTGCCAACTTGAAGCTCAGTGAGAAAATGGAAGTAAAAAAAAAACTGGTGAGTTGGATGTGAACATGAGCTTTCTGCGTAAAACTCTAAACACAACTGCTATTTGAGTTTTGAAAGGTGTGTGTGTGTGTGCTTATGTGTGTGTAGGTGAATGAGATCCTAACTGCTCTCGGGCTCCAGGAGTCTGCTCACACTCGCACCAACTCCCTATCTGGGGGTCAGCGCAAACGTCTGGCCATCGCGCTCGAGCTGGTCAACAACCCGCCAGTCATGTTCTTTGATGAGCCAACCAGGTGAGTGACCCAGACTGAATGACCACCAGATGCATCGTAAATGGGATAGATAAGCTCGGCCATTGACTGGTCTGTTGTGGCACGTCCTAGAACGCTAGCAGATCTTAAGATTTCAGTCTGTCACAATGTAGCCGGCCTCTGGATGTTCCTCTTTAATCATCTTCAATTAATGATTAAATTGTGTTGGAAATGAGTGTGATGTTATAACCGCCTGGTTCTGTTTCCCTAATTATTTTCTTCTCTCGTCTGGTGTCCAGTGGGCTGGACAGTGCCTCTTGCTACCAGGTGGTCTCCCTCATGAGATCTCTGGCTCAGGGTGGACGCACAATCATCTGCACCATTCACCAGCCCAGCGCCAAGCTCTTTGAGATGTTTAATAAGGTAAAACCAGGTGATTAGTCAACACATTAACAGTGAGAGACGATGTGGAACTGTAGCCGTTGTGCTATTGAGTGTAACAATACATTCTCTTTTATGTCAACTCGACAAAGCCTGAACAAACTCAGGCCAGGACCCTAGTTAAGTAACAGTCTTGTAACAGTCCTGCATATATGCAAAACAACCCACTAACCCGGCAGCTGTGCCTCGCCACCTGACAAATGCTATCTTGAACTTCCACAGCTGTCTGTCTCACAGCTGTCTGTCTCGCCACCTGACACCTGTTGTCTAGCTTCTCCACAGATGTCTGTCTGTCCTCATGACATGTTGTCTTGAACTTCCACAGCTGTCTGTCGCTCCACCTGACACATGTGTTTTTATTTCACAGCTGTCTGTCGCTCCACCTGACACATGTTTTTTTTTCACAGCTGTCTGTCGCTCCACCTGACACATGTGTTTTTATTTCACAGATGTCTGTCGCTCCACCTGACACATGTGTTTTTATTTCACAGCTGTCTGTCGCTCCACCTGACAAATGTGTTTTTATTTCACAGCTGTCTGTCGCTCGGCCTGACACATGTGTTTTTATTTCACAGCTGTCTGTCGCTCCACCTGACACATGTTTTTTTTTTCACAGCTGTCTGTCGCTCCACCTGACACATGTGTTTTTATTTCACAGATGTCTGTCGCTCCACCTGACACATGTGTTTTTATTTCACAGCTGTCTGTTGCTCCACCTGACAAATGTGTTTTTATTTCACAGCTGTCTGTCGCTCGGCCTGACACATGTGTTTTTATTTCACAGCTGACTGTTGCTCCACCTGACACATGATTTTTATTTCACAGCTGTCTGTTGCTCCACCTGACAAATGTGTTTTTATTTCACAGCTGTCTGTCGCTCCGCCTGACACGTGTTTTTATTCCACAGCTGTCTGTCGCTCCACCTGACACATGTGTTTTTATTCCACAGCTGTCTGTCGCTCCACCTGACACATGTGTTTTTATTCCACAGCTGTCTGTCGCTCCAACTGACACATGTGTTTTTAATTCACAGCTGTACATCCTGAGTCAGGGCCAATGCATATACAGAGGCACAGTCCAGTACCTCATCCCCTATCTAAAGAACCTGGGTCTACACTGTCCTACATACCACAACCCGGCAGACTACAGTGAGTTCAGTGGAACCTTAGAACAGAACATTGCTACAATATTAGTTACATGTCTCTTTGTCTTTTTTGACCCAGATTTAACTTTTGTTATCTGTTTCAACTATGTGTTTCTCATTGTATGTCATTGTAGTGACATTTCATATGAATAACTCGATAATCCTTTTACAAAGCCGTTTTAATCATGAGCTGTACGTAGTCACACATTTTATTCATAATAAAGGGACTTTCTCTGTTTCAGTAATCGAGGTGGCATCGGGAGAGTACGGAGATGTAAATCCTGTTCTGTTTGAGGCAGTCAAAAGTGGTATGTGTGCCATCGAAGAGAAAAATAACTCATGTGACAAAGAGGATACAGCTGCTATCTGTCCAACCAAGTGCCCTAAGGTGATTACTAGAGCAACACACACCACACACACACAGACACACACAAACACACTGAACCTAACCAATGCCACTCTGTTTTGTCCCCCGTTTTTTTCTTCACAGGACGCAGGAGCCATTGAAAGCCATTCATTTGCCACAAGTACTTTTAAACAGTTCTGCATACTCTTTCAAAGAACGTTCATAACAATATGTAGAGACCAGGTATGTGAGGAGAATTAAAGTATTCGAATTCGCATCATACCCCGTCATTATCTTTATAGTCCTGAGCTGTCTTAGAAATACTAAAATAATGAAATAACATTACTTAACCATCGTTTGTTCATTTATATATTCCGTGTTTGTCTGATAAACAAGCTACTCATTTCTAAAACTAAATGTACAATAAGACCTGGTATATTTTTATGTCAGGTATCGATTAAAGGACACAGAAGATATATCTTCGCACTTGTTTTCAGAACAGGAATGGGTTCAAATGAGTAGAATCAAGACGCAGTTAATGGCTGGATATACACATACTCTAAATGCTCGTTTATTCGGTGTGACACAGGAGAAACAGTGTCGCACGAAGCAGAGAAAGTTATGCATGCCGTGTAATAATTTGTGCTTCAGGTCCTGACCCACCTACGGCTGATATCACACGTCGCTATAGGAGTACTGATCGGCTTGCTCTACCTGAACATCGGCAACGACGCGAACAAGGTCATCAACAACACCGGCTTCCTCTTCTTTTCCATGCTCTTCCTCATGTTTGGAGCTCTTATGCCCACCGTGCTAACATGTGAGTGGACAGATAATTCATGTTTTCATGTTTTCTTCTGCAAAGTTGGAAACACCCAGTCGTCTAAATGTTCTGCTGTCGCTTCGAATGACCATGAGCCACTGAGCTCTTCAGTACGACGTATTGTACTGCCAATGTTTGTCTATGGAGATGTTGTGGCATTGTGCTGGGTCTTATGCAATGGGTGTAGCTGAAAAACCTGAACACAATCATTAGCAGGGGTGCCCCACACACTTTTGGCCATTTAGTGTGTTTACTCAGGATAGTCCATACAGCGACAAGCGCTCACAAATGTCTATGGATTTTCCCAGAAAGCTGTTTTTAATTAAACAAATGTTATTGATCCCTGTTTGGTCTCTTATTCATGTCTGACCCTCAGTTCCTCTAGAGATGACCGTGTTTTTGAGGGAACATCTGAATTACTGGTACAGCCTGAAGGCTTACTATCTGGCTAAGACCATGGCTGACATTCCATTTCAGGTGAGTTGGTCAGCGGAACAAAGCCTGCACACAGCAGTATGTTTGTTCACTTTTTCAACCATTATTTCGTCTTTTGTTTCGATAAAAGAAGAATTTAAGAGTGACCTAGAGAATGTGTGTTTTTTGTGTGTGCTCAACCCTAAATCAACCCAGCGGTGAATCATCCGAGGCTTTTTATAGATTTTCCATCGTTTTATTTATATCTGTAATCATTTTTATTTTACACCCATTTATCACGAACACAAGCCCTGAAGCATTTAGCTAAACAAAAGATGAAAACAAAAGATGAAAACTGTAACTGTAGCATTTTTTGCAATAATTATATTGGTATAATCCGGCAGGGTTTAGGGCCATGTCGCTAAGTTCAGAAGGGCAATTTGGCGTAAGAGAAGTAGTTTGATTGTCCCACCAAGCTGTCTTAATATGAAAGTGCCTACTGTTAGCTCTCTCTGAATTAGCATCTGAGCTAAATGGCAAACAAGTGTGTGAAGTACTGCCGTCTCCTATCCAGGTGATCTGCCCCATCATGTACTGCAGCATAGTCTACTGGATGACAGACCAGCCTCCGGAGGCCGTGCGCTTCCTACTGTTTGTGGCACTATCCATCAGCACCGCCTTGGTAGCCCAGTCACTGGGGCTTCTGGTCGGTGCCGCCTCCACAAACCTGCAGGTAGCTTGAATAACTACATATCCTTTTACCTATCTATTGACTGCATGAACAGTTGGGAGGTAATACAAACTTAGAGGCGTTCTTGATTTTAACAACAGCGATCTGAACTACTTTTTGTCCCCGACGACCAATCAGATGACTTGTTTCGTGACATGCGTGTTGACCGTTCCCCATTCTGCCTGTCTATATTTCTGCAGGTGTCCACTTTTGTCGGACCGGTCACTGCAATTCCTGTCCTCTTGTTTTCTGGCTTCTTCATCAACTTTGACACCATTCCCAAGTACTTGCAATGGTGCTCCTATGTTTCTTATGTCAGGTATGTTTTTTCCTTTTGGTGTTCAGTCTTATGTGGTTCCCTGAGCACACACATCTTTTAACCGTTTTATAATGGTCTTCTTAAATTCATGCCTTTCCGGCTCAATCAAACAGAACAAAGATGTGCTTTTCTTTTGAAAGCAAGGACATTTCTGTGTGACCATGAACTTTAGGTGGCTACTGAGTCTGTGTTGTTTCTCAGGTATGGCTTTGAAGGAGTGGTCCTCTCCATATACGGTATGAATCGTTCTGAGCTGCATTGTCCAGACACCACGTGTACATTCCGTCAGCCGGAGCAGGTTCTTACACTTTTGGATGTGGCGGACGCCAAGCTGTACATGGACTTTGTCGTTCTGGGGATCTTCTTTGTGATTCTCAGATTAGCTACCTACCTGGTGGTGCGCTACAAGGTCAAGTCACAGCGATAGGCTCCACCCTCAAAGCCCGGGACCTATTGTGAGCCAAGCTACTGTACTCATGTGGGTTCCACATCTAGTATATCTCAAATTCATAACCGCTGCTCAGAGGAACTGGAATTTCTATTTTCTCTGATTAAGTCATGATGGACCAGAGAGAGAAATCTCCTGACAAGCCTGAAACCTTATTTACCTCAGCAAGTAGCATCGTCATGCATACGTAGCTTTAGGTAGGAACACACTGATAATGGCACACAGACTGTTCGAAGAAAGGAACTGACCTGCTGGAAAAACCAAGAACAAAGAATAATGTTTACATTTCATATAGGCTTGGCATCGTCAGAGGACATTCTTCTCTTGCACTGGAGTGTACTGTATGTCTGTTTTTTAAAGACAGAGTGGAATTAGGTCTAGATTCAACTGAACTAAAAATGAATCACATTGATATTTTACTGTCTGTCACTTTCATCAATAGTTTTGCTACAGTTTACTGCTAAAAATTAGATATTTTTTCTATTCATAATTAAAAGAAAATCTATAGATTATTAGGCAATTAATTGGTTTTGCATTGAATGAAGACCATGGTTTTCCTTATATATTTTTATTTCTGTAATCATTTTTCAAAGCCTGTCAAGATTTTTAATAGAGTGGAAATTATTTTGTATTTGAATAATTTTATACTGTTTACAAAATATTTTTTTCTATGGCACTGTATTAATGCAACATTTCTGAGTTTAGTTTGGGTATAGTTTATTGAAAGGTAATTACTTTACCATCTATCGATGGATGAATTTAATAATGTATTTTTCAGTTATTGCAGTAATGTGATGCATGACTAACTACCACCTTTAGCATAATCTGAAATATTTTATTTTTAAGAACTTGATGTTATGTATACATTGGACATTATTAACGCACCATTTGATAAAACTACCAAAGACGAGTGACAATAGGATTCGACTGATCTTATTCTGACATTTATAGAGTATATGGTGACAGTCCTTTGAGATCCATCAGGTTGGTCTGTTACAATCATTTAATTTGGGTTATAGAAACTCCATTGTATTTGAATGCACATTTCTGGAATTTTAGTGAATTATAAAAACCTACTTCATCTATTATGTTGAAGGCACATGCACAGATGGGGTTTGTACAAGATACCTGTGTGCTAATCCTACTCAACCAGAACTGAGCATCTGTACTTTTACCTATGAAAAAGTGCACCAGCCACTCTGAAAAAAATAAAATGTTAATGGGAATAATTTTTTTTATCCGTTTTAATTGTAAATGTAAGAAATTTCATTGTTCATGCAAATTGTTCATTTATGAAGCAATCTAACGTTGTCCACCAGAGGGCAATCACACCTATATTTTGTTATCACTAGTTCTTTACCCTAAGAACGTTTCTTATATCGAACTTCAAAAAGCTTTGTCTTTAGAATGGGACAGAAAGATTATATCTTAAAATTCAGAAAGACACAGTAACTTATTATAAATACCATTTATCTAATTATGTGAAAGTACTAAAAGTCTAATTTGAACTATAGTTCTGCAGCCAACGTTTGCTTGCTCAAGTGGATCACTGACATTGAAAACCCCTTTATTAAAGCCAAGTTGATACTCTATATGTTTTTATTGGAAGAGTTGCAAGACCCCTGAACAGAGTCGATATTCCACAACAACTGGGGTTTGAATACATGGCTAGAGCATTACTGCAAGGTAATTTGGGATCTAGTGTGGTTACACGTGACAGAAAAGGTCAGGAGTACTGGTGAGTAGCTAGCTGGCTACACTTCAGCAGGGTTGCCAACTCTCACGCATCTGGCGTGAGTCTCCCGCTTTAAGCATCAATCTCACGCTCTCACGCACAAGCAAGAAATGTCACGCCAAAATCTAAATTCTCCCCTTTCAATCCGCTAATTTTCTGTTAATGACAGACTAGACTAGACCACATCGTATTAACAGGAGAGGAGGTTAAAGCCATCAGCTGTAACATATTCTGTCTACAACGTTCTCATTGCAATATTCTCTGATTGTTGATTCGCTGAAAACCTTGAACCTGATACGTCACCGGATACGTCAGTTGCGTGTGAAAAGTTCAGAGAGAATCATGGTTAGGAGCCCGACCCAACTGATGCGCGATTAAAAGTTTGCATGACAATTAAGGTAAGCATGACAATTAAGGTAAGCAGATAATAAAATGGTGTGCCTTGTCACTACAGCCTTGCCTTTGCAGACTCTGTGTGCGGAGAGTTAAACTTTAGTTGCAAACGTTGTCTGACGTGCGTTATGTGGGCTAGCTAATTGCTTAATAAAAATAGGCTCATGGTAGAAATTACGTTTTGTTAGATGAGCTTGCTGAGCTATTTCAAACGTAAGAAGGATGGACATGGAGAGAAAAGTCAAGAGCTTCAGCAGGTAAGCGTGTCACATAATTTATAATGTTCAGTTGTTTTTCTATAGCAAAAAATACATATGATACATTAGGTTACCCTATTCATTAAAATATGGACAGTGTGCCCTATACCTGATACCCCACCACAACTCAACATGTCTTACCAATGTTAGCACAGGAACATCTAGGCATGTAATTAATGAAGCTGTGTTATGATTAGGCTAGCATGGCATTTTAAAGCTGCAGGTTTTAACAGCCTACCTTTTTAGATGGAGGAGAAGGATGTGGAGAAGGATGTGGAGAAGGATGAGGAGGAGGATGAGGAGGATGAGGAGGAGGAGGATGAGGAGGAGGATGAGGAGGAGGAGAAGGATGAGGAGAAGGATGAAGAGAAGGATTAGGAGGATGGGGAGAAGTAGGTGGAGGTGCAGGAGCAGAAGGAAGATGCAAGCAAAGAGCATTCTATCCAGCAGTAAAGAAAAGCAAAGTCAGGGGCCGCTGTGTACAACTCAAAATGTAGCAGTGCCTGGTGTGGCCTTTCATAAAACCAGGCACGACTGAATTTCACTTTTGGTGTGAAGTCTCCCGGCATGAGTTAGAGTGCAGGCACCAGGGCAGGGCAGATGTGCAGCAGCATATCACCAGGGAGAACCACATCAAAAAACAAAAGGTTCTTGACAGCACCAAAATAATTGATAGATTTGTTTATTCGAAATGAATCTGGACACTCAGGTGATAATTTGAATGCAATCTCTTAATGCGTGTGCTTTATTTATGCATATTCTTCTACACATGTAAACTCATAATTGTTTTACAGGCTAGAAGGGCAGAGGTCAAAGTGACAGTGACCCTGGTCAGCCACAACATCCCATTAGCCTTCACAGATCACCTCAGCCCGCTATTTAAAGAATGCTTTCCCGATTCTAAAATTGCCAAGAAATATGGTTCTGCAAGAACAAAAACATCAGCCATCATTCTATTATTATTTTGCCTAAATCAGGGTTTATACACAGTAAACAAGGACTTAAATATTTTTTAATTAGGGTTAGGTTCACCAAACATTTCCTCTGCACGCTCATGCGCGCGTTCTAGAATTTTACCCAAAGTTAGCAACCCTGACTTCAGTAGTATCTTATCTATAATATTAAACAATTGCCTTTCACTGTTAGCAGTGATAAAGGGGCTTGTCCGCAGCAGAATGTACAGAAATCAAAAGCTTTATTCGAGGAACAGCTCAACATAGATAGTACACAAGCGGTTTCTATTTGCATCCGCCACAGAAAGTGGCAGTAAGGACTTTAATAGGTTGGTAGCCGACGGCCACGGCACCACAGAAGAAGAGTAGGACGTACGTACGTTCCATAATGCGTTCTCTTCTCTTATGACGACATGACGTACGACGTAAGTCGCCTCAGGCACGCAAAAAAAAAAATAATAGACAGTGAAATAAATGACTTGGAAGTAACAGTCCTACCAAGGAAGCATCCTTGACATTGAGAAACAGCAAAGTGGCATACCGCTGTACGTTATATCCGTGAAGCTCGTGTTTGAATTGTCAGACGATTTGGATATACGAGGTATGCACCATTCAACGAAATGCTTACTTGCCGACATACTTAAGACAGTTAAACAACTTTAGATAATTCGATTTTTGTTTTTTAAGTGTATAAACACGTCTCGGTACAAGGATGATGGCGGTTAAGCAACTGTTTGCCCAGCTGAGGAAGTGGGCAAGTCTAGTCTAGATTGCTTCATTTGAAATGGGCTCTGCTTATATTATCTACACTTGAATTATGTAGATAATTCTTTATAATTGTCTTTATAATTTGGTGTTTTGATGGCTGTAAAAACATTGGTATTTTGTGATGACTTATTCCGGAAAACAATGGTTTGACTATGTAAAGCACAGCAGGTGTCCAACCGGTTCCATGGAGGGCCGAGTGTTTTTGCTGTCACCTTGTACTGTAAATAAGGTCACTAATTGGTTATAGGCTATACCCTCACCTGGTTGTTAAGATATGAACTGAGAACGAAGAAAAACAAAAGACCTGCACACCCCTGATGTAAAGCTATCTAGTGGTTACTCTTATCGACTACAATAACGGAGTTGAATCTTAAATGTGTTTTTTTTCAATATCCAGCCTTAAAACAGATTTTTTTAATGATTACTGTCACCTATGGTTTCTCCAGAATAACAGCAAAACATTCAAACTAGCTTATCATAGCAATGTGTGAAACTTCCTATAGCTTTTAATAGTCATCACCAGTCAATTTGCTTGTTTGTTACTTAACCACTAAATGTCATTCACATTATAATGATTTGCTTGAAGCAGCTGTATCACCACTCAAAAATAGAAAATCACCCACCAACTGGCATCTGTTATCTATTTAAATAGCTGTGTATTAAAATGCATGTACTATCACAATAGGTTTTGTGCTTTAAAAATATGAATTTCAGCTTCATTATTGGTCCTTGTGTGTCCTTTAAGCACATTGAATGCATATTATTGAATTCCTTGGGCCCGTAGAATGCATAGGGAAACTGGGGCTGTACAGTCCCTGACAAAAGTATTGTCGCTTGTGTACAAATTGACCTGAAGTGCCGCTGAAATATATTTCTAATCAAGATGTTTTTACAAGAAATGGCTCATTTTAATCCCAACAGCTTTTGTAATAATGTTTCAGTGCAAAACGAAACTGTCAAAAAGTATTCTAATATTCACAGCTTGGTAAAGCCCATTGAGTCAATTTTTGCAAAGACATAAGTGTTGTCGCCTTGTCATATGAGCTTCACCTGTGACTAATAATAGATCAATTAGGTCTCAGGTGTGTATAAAAACAACCCCAGTACACTAGACCTTCACATCAACTGCAACTAGACCTCTGCAAAAATGCCTAAGATTCACCCTGAGACTAAAGTTTTGATTATCAAGAGGCTGAAGACCAGATCCACTGCTGATGTGGCAGACACCTTCAATGTGTCTCAGCGTCAAGTACAGAGGATAAAAAAACATTTGAACACACTGGAGACGTTTTTGACAAGCCCAGGTCAGGCCGACCCCGCAAGACAACTGCTCGAGAGGACCGTTTGTTGGCTCGAAAATCCAAGGCCAGCCCATTTTCCACTGCAGCAGAGCTCCACGAGACCTGGGCACCTGAAGTCCCTGTGTCAACCAGAACAGTTTGTCGGATTCTGTCTCGAAATGGCCTCCACGGTCGAATCAGTGCCCAGAAGCCAGCACTAAACAAAAGGCAATTGAAAAACCGTGTGGCATTTGCCAAGGCCCACAGCCTGCTAAAAGGATGGACGCTGGAAAAGTGGAAGAAGGTGGATTTTTCAGATGAATCTTCCGTTGAATTACACCACAGTCGCCGCAAATATTGCAGGAGACCTACTGGAGCCCGCATGGATCCGAGATTCACCCAGAAAACAGTGAAGTTTGGTGGCGGAAAAATCATGGTCTGGGGTTACATCCAGTATGGGGGTGTGCGAGAGATCTGCAGGGTGGAAGGCAACATCAATAGTCTAAAATACCAAGAAATCTTAGCTACCTCTTATATTCCCAACCATAAAAGAGGCCAAATTCTGCAGCAGGATGGTGCTCCATCGCATACTTCCATCTCCACATCAAAGTTCCTCAAGGCGAAGAAGATCAAGATGCTCCAGGGTTGGCCAGCCCAGTCACCAGACATGAACATCATTGAGCATATGTGGGGTATGTTATGGAATTTTATGATCACTCAAGAAGTTTAGTTACATGTAAGTCATAGATGTTGTTTAGGCCAAAATGCACAGAGAAAGGAATGTGATCTTCAGGTTGCTAGAAGGGCCAAGGCTAGAAACAGATGTCCTGAACACCTTATCTGTTTCTTAACTGTATGGGTCTTTGTATGCCTCATCTGTTTCCTGTGTTTATCTACCATGTGTCTGGCCTCCCTTTTCT
Organism: Dallia pectoralis; assembly: GCA_029465975.1. NCBI lineage: Eukaryota > Metazoa > Chordata > Actinopteri > Esociformes > Umbridae > Dallia > Dallia pectoralis. The sequence continues at coordinate 7,425,727 of CM055755.1, forward strand.
TGAGAGCACGGACCTTCGAGTTTTATGACAGCTTTATGTGTTTTCCAGATTATACTGTATAGTTGGTGGAATCATCTAACAGCTTCATCCGGTTCTCCATCAAGTATTGTTTAAGTTTGTGTGGAAGTATGTGCGTTACTTATTCTCAATAAATACTGTGTGAACTTCAGTCTCATTAGGTCAGTCTGATCCAGCACAGGTTATTGTCCTGTTGTCTGATGAAGGCTTTCCTCAAACCTATTCTTCAAGCTTGCTATAGGGATTGATCTGATCAATGCAAAAGCTTAAACCTGTATTTGAGAAATGGTTTCTTACTTGCAATTAAACAAGTTAAAATTGTCAACTGTAACATACTCTCGTGCGTCTTACTTTAAGTTCGAATTCAGCGATTAAAGTCAAAAATTTCCACGACAGGTAGGATGAAAGAGGAAGCATGGAAGACGAAACCAAAGAATATTGATGAACTCTGGGAGGCATGCAAGACTGCTTTCTTTGCTATTCCTGATGACTTCATCAATAAATTGTATGAATCCTTGCCAAACCGCATGGATGCAGTCCTTCAAGCTCATGGAAGTTATACAAGATATTAAATTTGGATCTCACAGCACCACTACTTAATTTGCTGACATATTTTTGTATTTGCAGTAAATGTGTTCAATTTCTGTATAGGCGACAAAACTTTTGTCTTGCCAAAATTTGACCTTTCTGTCTTGATTAAATTATAAATCTTTTTTTAGTGAAACTAATTCATTTCTGTGCATTAAACATCATTTGGGAAGGTTTTAGCTTTTCATATGAGCTATTTATAACACCAATTGATTAATTAAAAGTCTGGTTAATAGCAGGTGTTTCTACAAAATAGATCAGCGACAAGACTTTTGTCAGGGACTGTAGAATGCATAGGGAAACTGACATGGTTGGGAGAAATCTGCAGAGACCTTCATGTTGCATCTCGTATTGTGGCCATGTCTCAGCCTGTTTGGCCAGCGACAACTTAAGCTTGTAGGCAGAAAAGCAACAGCCCAGCCTTGTTTTTTTTTTTAGCAAAATATATTTTACAAAAGGGCAGTGGATAAACATTGGCGCTTTTCACAGTGTGATAAAGTGTTTCGGTTACGGCTCATGTTTGTAAAAAGAAAATGTGATTAGGGTTTGTATTAATCTACCTAATACCTGAATCAGCTGCGACACTTGCAGCGTCAAAGTTAAGTGTTATGTTTCTGTTGCAGGGCTGCAGATGTGCTAATACGCGAGAACGGAGAATCACGTTGAACAAAGGCTTCTGAGGGAGTGCTAGTAATGGGCTTCAAGTTCACTCGTGATGTGAAGTAGTCAGAACAGGTGAGTCATGCATTCAAGCTGTCCTCGGAATATAATTACATTTGTTTACTGAATTTATGATGACATGAATCAAAATAAATTTTGTGTGTCCTGTCTATGAAAAAAATAGGTTTTGAAAGCCGGCTCGGAGGATGTGGCGTTTTACGCGAGGCACAGGGGGCCTCGGGAGGGGGTGCGGAGGCACGTTCAAAGAAGAATCCTTAAAGGCGAACATCTCAATTGCCCCAAAAAGTCAGAAAAACTCGAGTTTTAGTTCTCATATGTCACAGAAATGGTTTTATTTTCATATTTTGTCATCATGTCAGATCCTTTTTTGAGTTTTGAGAGATTGAATAAGGATTTTGTTTATGTTCAGTATCAATGCCATACTATGCCAACAATTTTAATGGATTTTTAAAAATTGTGAATTTTAATGATGATGATTATTATTGATTCAATTATGTTAGAGCTCTTACTGTGCCGCTTGCAGACATTTACCTATTTAACTCAGATACTCTAGGCTAATTTTAAACAAGCCTTAAAAAATGTATATATAATTCACGTTTCAGACGTGAATACAACATGTGTATGTGTTTCAGCTGTGAACCTCAGCCACGTTACCAACAGAGTCATCAGCACTTATAACATGAGACCATGCTACAGGTTGGTTAATTAAAAAAATTATTCCTGACAAATGTTTAAATTATTTTCTTACATTGTAAGTGTAGCAGAACCACAGCCACTGTTGAGTGGTCCTCTGTGTCCATCCTCACAGACCTTTGAGTCTTTCAAGTGGTCTATTGCCGAAGTGGAAATATTCAGACAATGGATCTAATTCAAGGTCTTTCTGTTCAAGTCGTCCTGAAATGGGTAAGTCTTGTCCATTAAAAAAACCAAACCCGTTCACCAACAGTTCAGAGCGCTGGGCCACCAGAAGGTTGCTGGATTTAATCCCTAAACCGACAAGCTGAATACTCTGTCGTTCTATACCTGCCCAAGGTAGTTTACCCTAATGGCTCCAGGGTCACTATAAATAAAGGCTAATCCTCTAGCAGTCTGTCCACTCTACTAGAGCATATTTACTCAACGCCATATTTTGCAAAACTTGATGCGTTTTAGTGCTGCACTACTGTAACTGTACAGAAAAAAAGTTAATCTTATGGCACTGCCGGTTGTGGACCTGTGAGGCTTCTGGTTCACCAGCTATGCCGATATTCCATTGAAAACCAGCTCTTTAGTTTTGATCAATTTGATGTCATTTTAATGGACAGAAAATGTGCTTCTCATTCAAAAACGAGGACATTTTTAAGTGACCCCAATCTTTTCAACAGTAGTTTATTATGTATTACATTTTTCTCAAAATATGTTTGAATTCCTCCGGCATTGTTTAATACTCGATCTTTCCTTAACAGACCCCATAGAGGTGCACAAGAAGAAGTTGACTTTATGGTTTAGCCACATACCCAAGGAAGAGAAGCAGTTCGGGGGCTACTTCACACCTGAGACCATGCACGTGGAGCCCCTCATCATGGAGAAGAAGCCAGAGGAGAGGAAGGGGCCCCTGACAACCAACTTTCCCAAGGGATTTGAGTGGTCCGAGAGCCCCTCCGTCTCTGTGGAGCAGTTGTTAGAACCCATCCAGAATGTAGGCAGGGAGAAAGGTCTCAACGTGCTACTGTACGGGGGTGTGGGGACAGGGAAGAGCACACTGGTGCAGAGGCTAGTTCTGGACTGGTGCGCTGGACTTACTTTGACTCAGTTCAAACTGCTGGTGCCCTTCTCCTGCGAAGACCTCTCCCATTTGTCCAAGTCTACGTCTCTTCGAGACCTGGTCAGCCGGAAGTATCTGCACCTAAAGAAGATCCCCATGCTGAGCGGAGAGAGCGATCAGGCCAAGGACGTGCTGTTCATTTTCAACGGCATGGAGAAGATGAAACTGGAGTTCCGTATTAGCTCCACCGAGCTGTGCAGTGACCCTAATGAGGCCATGTCATCTGGTGCAGTGGTGGTGAACCTGCTACGGAAGTACATGCTGCCTGAGGTAAGAGTCTGTAACCCACCCCGAGTCAGTTGTGTACATTACAACTTGATATGTGCTGAGGACGTGATATTTGAGCAATGTAAAATGCTCACCATAAAATCCAACCTCGAAAGTGCAGTCCTTCATTTCCAGATAATAACAGCATCGCATTGAAAAACCCACTGCATTTTTAATATGTGTGTCTTCCATGAATCCATTTGTCAGGCCAGTATTTTGGTCACGACCCGGTTGTCGGCCCTTGACCGCATCCCTCCGAAGTATGTGACGCGCTACGCTCAGATATGTGGCTTCCGTGACCCAGATCGCCAGCGGGAATACTTTGCGAGCCGACTGCTGCAACAGAGTGGAGAAAACCCGAAGACTCAGGAGGCCCAGTCCCCTATTGATCAGCTTTACCTCGCCCTCCAGAGGGACAGCCAGCTGAAGGATGCCTGCTCCTCGCCCTCCTATTGCTGGCTTACTTGTGCCACCCTCCACCTTTTACATTTCACTGACGCAAAGGCACCCATATGTACCCTTACGGGCATCTATACCAGCTTTATGAGGCTAAATTTTGGCGGCGAGGTGCTGGACACGGGTGATGGCGTACCGGCTGTTGACAACCAGAACTCGTTGATGCTTCACGTAGTCCGCACGGTGGGCAAACTGGCTTTTGACGGAATCAACAAGAAACAAAGCTCCTTCACCGAGGAGGAACTGGAGCAGTTTGTCGGGGGCAAGACCAAAACGGACGAGGAACTGCGTCAGCTGGCTGTGTTTCGCACAGACGTCCTTGACTTCTTTCTGATGCCCTGTGTCAAGAGCAAAAGGTCAGAGATCTATGAGAAGGAGAAGCGATACGTGTTTGCTGTTCCTACCATGCAAGAGTACCTGGCCGCCCTTTATGTTGTCCTTGGCGAGGACAAGACGGCTCTGGAGAGGCTGAGTAAAGAGGTGACCACGATCTTTGGGCCGGTGGGCGAAGATGTGAACACCCTCATCAACATCTTCTCAAAGTTCATACCCCTGAAGATCTTCACGGTCTTCAACCTGCTCAAGCTCTTCCCCAGCCTGTTCGAGAAGATCAACAGCTACAGGAAAAGCCACATTGCTCGCAACATGGCGGTCGAGATGTTCCGCACCGACGACTACCTGAATGAGGACGTCCTGGACCAGTTGGAGCAGGGCCTGCTTGGGGTTCATGGCCCGCAGCCCAAAGAGCGGCTGGACAGCCAGACCTTTGAACTCTACCCCATCTTTAAGGTTGGCTTGCTGCACTACAGGAACCGGGATCTGCTGGAGCAGCTGGGCTGCAGCATCAAGAGCACCACGGTAGTTCAGACGACTAAGACCCTGAAAAAGCAGCTGGCTCCAGATATTGTCAAGCGGCAGCCCCCTGAGGAGCTCATGGACCTCCTGGTTCTCCTCTATGAGTTCCAAAATCCTCGGCTGACGGCGGAGGTCCTGCTCTCCATCCACAGAATCAAGTTGTCCAACGTGCGCTTGACCCCGCTCAAGTGCTTTGTCCTGGGTTCTGTTCTGGACTGCACACCCACAAAGTACTGCCTGGAGGAGCTGGACCTCTCTTCGTGTCTCCTGACAGATGATTTGCTTGAGATGCTGTTGCCTGCCTTTCACCACACTCATAATCTCAAGTAAGATAACGTTTGAATTTTTGGGCTCCAGATGCAGGGCCTTTAGAAAGTATCTGGACTCATTCAGCTTTCACATTTTGTTGTGCCCAGGGTTAAAGGTTAGGGTTATTTTTTGTATTTATTACATTTGTTGCCATTAGTCTACACACAATTACTCTTAATTACAAAGTGAAAACACTTTTTTAGAAATTTGCTTGAAAATATCTGAAACAGGAAATCTCATACACAAGTATTCAGAGCCCTAATTCAAGGCTGTGTAGATGTGCCTTTGTGAGTCATCACAGCTTCATGGGTATCCCTCCACCAGCTCTGGATTTGGCCGGTTTCTTCCTTGCAGATCCTCTGAAGCTTTGACAGCTTGTATGATGACCGTCGATCTTGCTGTGTTTTTTCAGTTTTGCACAGATGTCAAGTTTCGGCTGGGTGGGCAACTCAAGACATTTGCAGACTCCCCTGTTGTCTTTTCTGTGTTCTTTATGTTGTGGTGCTGAAAGACAAATTGATAATAATGAGGTTCTGTGTGCACGGGATCAGGTTGTCTTCACAGACCTCTCTGCGTTTTTGTCTGCCTTCCCTCAAACCACTCTCTCAGTCCCTACGGTTGGGAAGCATCCCCATAACACGATCCTCCTGCTACCATGCTTCACCTTAGGAACCGTATTAGCCAGGAGGTTAACAGTACCTTGTTTTTGCCAGATAATGTGCTTCGCATTCAGGCCTGATTGTTGAGTTCGTTTTTTTCTTCATGCTTTCTGAGTCTCAGGAAGTATTTCATGTGATATTTTTTCAGGAGTAGCTTATGTCTACCCTCTTCAGAATAAAGGCCTGATTGATTGATTGAGTGCTCAAGAAACTCTGGATCTCTGTTGGTGGCCATTGGATTATTGTTCACCTCAGAGAATTGAGTCTGGCCAAACTTTTTCCACTTCACAGTGATGGGGCCAACTGTGTTCCTGGAAACGTTTAATGCTTTTGCAATGTTTTTTGATCCACTTCCAGATCTATGTCTCAGTAGAATTCGGTCATAGATGTCAGAGTTCCATCAATGTCATGGTGTGGTTTCTGGTTTGACATGCACTCTAGTGTCCGACCTTATATAGACTGGTGTGTGCCTTTGTACATCATATTTAATCAATTAGATTAGATTAGATTTGCCACAGGTCATCTCTAGACGAAACTTAGGGAGATTGAATGGCACAAAATGCATACAAGTAAAAAAATGTGTGGGTCTTATATACATTCACATTTGTTTTCATTACATTGGCCGGAAAAAAAAGGTTTCGCTTTGTCATTATGGGGCTGTGTGCGTGCGTGTGTGTGCGTGCGCGTGTGCGTGCGCGAAGAGGTCTCAAAACATTCCAAAGACACTCAGTCAAGGTTGTCTGTTAAGTGCTTGGGGAAAAACTGACTCACCATATTGACAACTTATCTGTTTTCTATAAACATTAAGACTTCCACATGCATTTTCCCATACTTGGGTACATATTCCCTGTGTTCACTCTCATTATTTATACTGTGAACAAAAACATAAATGTAATATACAACAACTCTAAAATGTTTTCTGAGTTGCATTTAGACAACTGAAATATGATGATTTGGCCCACTGGAGAGAAACAAACTTTTTGAGCAAGTGGAAAATGTCTGGGATTTCTTTTGCGGCTCACGACACGTGAGACCTACACTGTACACACACATTGCATGACTTCATTTGTTTAGTATAATTCCCAGAATGCCGTGTGGTAAATCTCCGATGCCCTGCAGCTATATCAATAACACTCCAAATCCCCTGACTTCCTGCATAATATTCATACTCATGTAATGTCGTGAGCGTTGAGGATATGTTTCTCTGATGAAACCGGGGATTCACAGGGAGTAGTATATTAGCCACAATATAACCATATAACTTACAATGTCTGTTTGGGTGTTATCAAGTCATTGTGCCTAGCATGCACTCTGGTTGTGGTTATGATAACAGCATGACGTATTGGGCGAATGCAACATCTAGTTTAATTTGTGCTCAATTGTTTATCCATATCTGTTTATCAGTAGGTCCATACGTTGCAGGCTAGCGCATGTGTGTGTGTGTGTGTGTGTGTGTGTGTGTGTGTGGGCATGGGTTTGTGAAAGCTGTGTTTCTCTGTTGTCTTTAGTCTCCAGTTTAACCGTCTGGGTCCTGAGTCCGGCATGATCCTGAGAGACCTTCTGCTTGACCTCAACTGTTCAATTAGATCTTTACAGTAAGACACTGACCTTTGACCCGGCTACTGCCGTATTGCTTTTCAGCGTTTGTTTAACATGTATTACCGTTTGTTTTATAATTAAATATGTCCTTATTTATTTGTATGACTTATTTAAGATGCAGAAAACATTACACTCTAAATAAGAGCTGATTTCCTAAATCCGGTCTAGAACAATTACGTTGTCCTAACCATGGTTATTCGAATGCTTTAACAACTAACCGGTGACATCTGGTCTTAACCGGTCCGTCCCCATCAGTACATACTGAATACTAACTGGTATCCTGTGGCTGTACTTTGTAGACTGTGTGATAATCCCCTGCTGGAGTCGGGGGCTGGCTACCTGCTGGACGCCCTGCCAGGGAACCAATCTCTCCGGCAGCTCTCCCTGATTCACACGGGCATGGGCAACACGGGAGCCTGCAAGCTCGCAGAGAAGCTCAGTCAGCACAAAGGTCTGGAGGAGCTCAATGTGGCGTACAACAACATTGGAGACAGTGCTGCTCTGACGCTGGTGGATGCCTGTCGAGAGCATCCCAGCATCCACACTGTGCAGTAAGTTAAGCATCCCAGCATCCACACTGTGCAGTAAGTTAAGCATCCCAGCATCCACACTGTGCAGTAAGTTAAGCATCCCAGCATCCACACTGTGCAGTAAGTTAAGCATCCCAGCCTCCACACTGTGCAGTAAGTTAAGCATCCCAGCATCCACACTGTGCAGTAAGTTAAGCATCCCAGCCTCCACACTGTGCAGTAAGTTAAGCATCCCAGCATCCACACTGTGCAGTAAGTTAAGCATCCCAGCCTCCACACTGTGCAGTAAGTTAAGCATCCCAGCCTCCACACTGTGCAGTAAGTTAAGCATCCCAGCCTCCACACTGTGCAGTAAGTTAAGCATCCCAGCCTCCACACTGTGCAGTAAGTTAAGCATCCCAGCATCCACACTGTGCAGTAAGTTAAGCATCCCAGCATCCACACTGTGCAGTAAGCTAAGCAGCACACATCCACAAACCAGAGGCAAAGATTTTTGATGTCACCTGCTATGAATTCAAGTTATTTTGATTTGTCCAGAATACATTTCATAGTGGCAGCATCTTGCTATGGGTCTGGTTCTCGTTAGTCCAGGGGCTCTGTTAAAGATGGGGACAATGAATAGGTCCAAATATCAAGATATTTTGTCAGGAATCCTGCTGCCCACAGATAAAAACATGAAGTTAAAGAAGTCCACCTTTCAAAACAACAATGATCTGATGCACAGAAGCCAACCAAGGAAGGCCTTGCAAAAGATCTGTGACCTGGAATGTTTCGTAAAATCAAACAAGCATGTCTGTATTTATCTTCTAAATAACGTTTTCTATTACATCCACAGCTTGTACCTGAACCCTCTCAGTAACAAAGGCAAGCAGGCGCTGTACGCCCGAGGACTCCCTCTGGAGAAGGGAGGTACCGGCCGGCGGGTGAAGGTCCTGGCCTCCGTCACCGAGGGCTCGGAAATCTCTGAGAACTGGAACCCCATCCTGAGCGTGATCCGCCAGAACGCCTTGTCCTGGGAGAGGGAACGGGTCCGGGAGCAGCTGCAGATCTTCCTGCGGGACCTGGAGTGGGGCCGGCGTCACGCGCCAAGCTTCTGGAAGAAGATGCGCTTCCGCAAGGTGGAGAATGGCGTGCGACAGACCCTGAAGGTCCTAGGACACGGAGACGCCGCAGATCTTCCAAAAGGTGACCAGACCAAGTAATTGACAAGGAACGGTTGTTTTGACAAAGTTGAGCCGTTTGACTCCGCCCACATATCCACATCGCTTTGAATACTTCTGGTTTGACGGTGTGTGGGACTGCCAATTCTATGCAAGATCATGCAATAACAGATGTTAATTGGGAGAAAGTGTCCTTTTCAAGTCCCTACACAGTTTGTATGAAGTCATTATGCTGACGTATTCACACAGCCGTGTAATTACTAGGCATCTGATGCTGTTTTCCCTGTTCTTCAGTATATCCGTGTTAGTGTTTTATCGATGTTCATCGGCGGTTTAAATGGAATAATGCTTTTCTAATACATTAAATGTGCATACGGGTTTATTAGTAGAAAAGAATAATGAGATAAAATGGAACCACATGGATTAATACTTTAAAATAAATGTACTCTAAAAGTATGCATAGTGCAAAAGCCAATGTTGGGGGCAACACTTCTTCAGTGTCGACTAAATATATCCAGTCAATGTCTTTAATGTCCCCATGCTACTGAAACTCATGGCAGACTGTAATTACTGTTCTACATCATAGGGAGTACTCTGATCCTCCATGGTATTCAGATCAGAATTCAGTTTTATTGACCTATATTTCTGAGTATTAAGTACATTTGCACTTGTGTGATGTTAAGATAGACGGGACTGATGTGTTGTTTGGGATTTCCTTCATTTGCACACTCCTGTTTGAGCCTTTTGGTTCCAAATAGAGCTCAGGTACAACTCAGATATCCCTTTTATTTTATGTAGTCATGGGGTGGTGTAAGGCAGGGTAAAGTAGCATACCAAGTGTGTGGAATTAGGTCTGAGCATTTACAATGGTACATCATTTGAGATAATTACATTTTAGCTCTTGTACCAATAAATTGGAGAAATATGCCATTGTATGTTTGGGTTGAATGAACCAGTTCAAGGTAACTTGTGAAAAATAAAGAGATGTCCAAATCAACCTCTGTATGTTTGTTTACATCAAAATCTAATATAATAACATTGTCTTAAACTTTGATCTTCATTGTATTTCCATACTTCTGAATTACGGTTGAATGGTTTCTTGCAGACAGAGCACGAGAGATGTCACATGAACAAGCTGTAGACATTCAGATATTCAAATAATTATTTCTTTGACTTTTATTTTGTCTCTTTTATTGACAGTCACCAATCGCCGAATCCGTAGGACAATGTGACGCGTAAAACTATGAGGCATTGAGAGCTTTCTTATGGTGACACAAATAACGTCGTGAAACACCTGATTAGTCGTGATCAGGATCAGAGATAAAGGAGACAATCACATTAAGACAGACACAGGACCGAGAAAAGCATTGTGTTGAACAGCGAAAGAGACACACAATACAGACCCATCGAGAAACCACACATTAATAAGCATTCAGGTAGCAATAATTACTGAGGTGACAACGTTTAGACCGGCTAGTCATTTGTGCCGTAGCTAGGACGATCACCAATGTCAGAAACCGCTATTAGTATCTTAGAAAGACATTAAAGGAGATTTACAAAGAAGACATAACACAGACCTTAACAAAAGGTGTCATTAAGGCACTTTCACCTGAGTGAGAAGGACATGCTTGGTGAATTGTGGCAGAAGTTTTGTAACAAACACTACATGTTGAACTTGAATGCTGAGTAATTGTTTCCAGGATTCAAAAAAATCTTCAGTACCGTTTTCTGGTTCCCCATATCTCAGAATTATTATCCCACCTAAAGATGTCACTTACAAAAAAATTCAAATGAAAGATGTCAGGCTCATTGCCATCGCCTCCTCCGTGATTTGTGATCAAACTTTTTGAGATCCAAGCATTTTTTCACCTAGTCAAATTGTTGTCATCTGTTCAGCGTGACTGAAGCTCATAAAGTTTATATGATAACACTGTTATGTAAGAAGGGTAGGGACTGTTGTTATGGGTTACCGCCAGTGCTCACAGTTTGGCTTAAACATTAAGTCCAGAAGGCCTAGTGTTGTGGTGGCGGTGGAGGAGGAAGGAATGGCCGTCGCAAACGCTGACATAACTGAAGAGTCCCAACGGCTCCTTCTCTTTTGAACCTTGCCCCTCCACACACCCAGACTAAGCCAGGATGTCCAGAGGCCAAGACGGACACGCCAACAGCAGTAATGAAGTACACCACAGGTAAGGGTTTTTGTACGTAGCCACGACAACGGCAAGACAATATTATGGACGGCACAAGCACCTTTTCAAGTCGGACTTTAGTATTTCCTGTGTCAAAAACAAAAAACTGGTCTAGGACATGTATTTGATGTCACAACGGCCATTATCAACGGTAATATCTGGTATGTGTTGGCTGGGGACGGGTGTCAATGTATTCCATAGTACGTTATGAAGACCGAAATGCATGGTAAACAGCAGTGGTTTTAAACAAACAATATTTATTATAAATGCATGGTAAACAGCAGTGGTTTTAAACAAACAATATTTATTATAAATGCATGGTAAACAGCAGTGGTTTTAAACAAACAATATTTATTATAAATGCATGGTAAACATAGCAGTGGTTCAAAACAAACAATATTTATTATAAATGCATGGTAAACAGCAGTGGTTTTAAACAAACAATATTTATTATAAATGCATGGTAAACATAGCAGTGGTTCTAAACAAACAATATTTATTATAAATGCATGGTAAACAGCAGTGGTTTTAAACAAACAATATTTATTATAAATGCATGGTAAACATAGCAGTGGTTCTAAACAAACAATATTTATTATAAATGCATGGTAAACAGCAGTGGTTTTAAACAAACAATATTTATTATAAATGCATGGTAAACATAGCAGTGGTTTTAAACAAACAATATTTATTATAAATGCATGGTTAACATATAGCAGTGTTTTTAAACAAACAATATTTATTATACATGCATGGTAAACATAGCAGGGGTATTAAACGAACAATATTTATTATAAATGAATGGTAAACATATAGAAGTGGGATTTAACAAACAATATTTGTACAGAACTATTTGTGATGTCGAACATCTACCTAATAGGAAAAAGCATCTGCAAGTGTTTCTCTTTTCAGTTCATCATACATTGTTGCACCTTGTGATCAATCGTTATTTCTAAATGGGCATTGTTACATTCTTTTCACACCCTGAATCCTCTAAATATAGCGTGTTTAATAATATTTATGATATAGACATTACTTTTGTCTGGCAGTAATACAGTAGTAACTACTCCAACTTAGGGAGATTCATACTCTTGTGCAACTAACATTTTTACAAGCCTCATTGGAGTTACAAAACTCAGTTTCTGAGCATATTGGGATCCTCCACCTACTTTTTAAAATTAAATATTGTTTATTGAAAAGCTTATATTAAATACATCTATTGCTATTACTGATACTACTATTAGTACTATTATTACTACGATTATTATTACTACAATTACAATTTCTACGATTACTATTACTGTCAATCAATCAAAGAAATTTCTTTCATAAAGCCCTTCTTACAACAACGTTGTCACAAAGTGCTTTTACAAACACCCAGCCTGAATCAGACAGAGCACACATCAACAAGTTTAACAAGATGAACAAGTTGAACAAGTTGATACACTATGGCTAGGAAAAACTCCCTGAAGGTCAAATTTAGGAAGAAACCTGGAAGGGAACCAGGCTCTGAGGGGTGACCAGTCCTTTTCTGGCTGTGCTGGGTGAACTTATGATAGTTTAGTATAATAGTTAATTAAATGCATTTTGCACAGCCTGCAACACAATCAGGGGGCCCCAGGATGGTTCCAACACATGTTTCCAGTTCTGATTGGTCCCCACAGCGTGGCCAGCAGGCACGGGGCCTCCTTAAAGGAGGTGGACACAAACACAGGGTTAGACACTAGTTCCCGGCACAGTAAATTAGCAGGGGGTGTTAGTGGAACTGTGGCCCTGAACAGGGGAAAACCTATTAGTACTGCTAATATTACTATATTACTACTATTACAACTTTTACTACTATTATTACTACTATTACTTCTACTTACATGCTACAACTATATACTACCACTACCAGATTTTCTGTTGAATGGTTTCTTGCAGACAGCACGAGAGATGTCACATGAACAAGCTGTAGACATTCAGATATTCAAATAATTATTTCTTTGACTTTTATTTTGTCTCTTTTATTGACAGTCACCAATCGCCGAATCCGTAGGACAATGTGACGCGTAAAATTAAGACAAGGCATTGAGAGCTTTCTTATGGTGACACAAATAACGTCGTGAAACACCTGATTAGTCGTGATCAGGATCAGAGATAAAGGAGACAATCTATTACTCATACTACCACTACCAGATTTTCTAAAATGTTTTGGAGTAACAAGTTATGTTAACATTTATATAAAACATCAATTTAATAATAGATGTTTAATTTCACAGAAATTAATTCAGTTATGTGTTCGTTGCAGAAAGGGCACGCGTGCAAAGTCCAATTGTTTGGCAACTTGACTTTAGTAGATCATCACACAGCTTAAGGCGACGTCATGTCCAACCAAGTCATCTCAGCAAGGAGCTGACATTCATTTATACACATAAAGATTACATCAATGGTTGTGCCACAGCACGCACAGAAACCCTTGGGGAGAGATAGAGATGTCCTCTATAGAGATGTCCTCTATATCTGTCTCAACATATAATACAAGAGAACATTTGTAAAAATCCTTTAATAAAGGCTAGGTCCTGTGATTACAGCTGTTTGGTACTCCCATAGTTATAAAACGGACGGTCAGCCCATTGCAGGGAACACGACACTGCAGATCTCACCCTAACTCTCTGTGCAGACCTCTGCCTGTCCAGAATGTGTGTAAGTGTGTGTGGGCAGTAGCTGATGAGGAAGAGAAGCGTTGAATGCTTTGTGAATGCTTCGATAAGGCCTGGCTTTTAGTGGCGTGTGAGTACCATAATGTTTCTATTGTTAGGCATGGCAGATGTCACCGTTAATAGCCTGACAGGTTGTATAGACCTCCCTCTGCCCAGGGGTTAAATGTGTGTGTGTGTGTGTGTGTGTGTGTGTGTGTGTATGTGTGTGTGTGTCTGCAGTATGACTTTTACAGAGGCACTTCAATATCTTCCTCCCGATGTTCGATATTAGGTGGTCAGGTTACAATAACCATGACGATAGCTGCCGTATCGCCATGGAAACGCTTTTAACTACAGAAGATGAATGTAATGAGAGATGACTGTCGTGACTATCCCCGGGTATTTCAAGTGTCCTCACTTCACACGATGACCACATTCTCTCCAAAGAACGGTCTACTTATCAGTGTAACCCTTAAAGGAGTTATCGTAACAAAGGCTGCTGGATGCTGGAGTGCATAATTCTGCGAGCTAATGATCAGCCAGTGTCCAGACCAGACCGCCGGGAACACATTCCATTAAGAAATGAGTAATCTGGACTGAACCAAGGACTGAACCAAGGACAGCCACACTGTAGTTGTTTCTGGAACCATCAGTGGTGTAATACGTTTCTTCTGTCGTTTACAGATATTGAGGATGGAATGGAATTTCCACGGTAAGCAGAAAGACGGTGTTATTGACTGTTTGTTCTGTTACAAATGGAACTGGGGACAAATTGTATGAAACAATTGTCCATTAACAAATATGTTGGTAACACTTATTTCACAATGCAAAATGTGATCCTTAATTCCCCCCGGCTGAAAGATTCACCTTCAATCCAAAAGAGGGAATCGACAATCCGGCTTTCATCTCCCTGGACCCCGGTAAGGTTTGAAATTGAAAAACACAAATGTTTTTTTACCCCTCAACCATGAGATGAATAGGCGCTCTTTTAATCTAAATAGTCCAAATAAACTGGACCCCTTCAGGTGTTCACCAATTGTGAGTTCCTCATTCCGCGTCTACATATTGTCTCTCCTGCAGAAAATGACCCCCGTCCGGTACCCCGACTCTGCCAAATAAAACGCAAAGAGGAGCAGAGTTTTGGCTTCCGTCTGCGTACGGAGAAGAACGGCCGGGGCCTTGTGGTCCATCAGCTGGATCCATGGAGTCCAGCCGAGCTCAGTGGGCTCAGGGAAGGGGACCGCGTCCTGGAGGTCAACGAAGACTTTGTCAATAACATGGCGTTCTCCACGGTAAGAAACAGTACAATTATGGTCAGCTCTAAGCTGTGTGATGTGTGGGCCAGTACCAGTATTTGAAATGCCAGACATTTGGGCACCCACAGCATTAGATCTAAGGCCAATTATAGTGTCAATTGGTGAATTCAGAGAAGAAAAAGGAGAAAGAAAATCAGCGACGTGTCAATTTGACTCACAGCTGTCCCAACAAACCAGCAGACGGGAATACCAGACTGTTGTGACCCTGTGAAATAACCTCTGTGAACCCCATTTTTCTCACCACTATTTTTGTCCTGCCATGTTTACCCTCGACCGGGGCATCTCCCAATTTGGCCCGTTCCTCTGTGCCAAACTGACGATGAAAATTTACAAATGTGTTAAGTTGAAACACAAGGAGGCAACGTGTTGGAGCCAACGACACCTACAAGGGCAGGATCAGACTTTGAAACATCTGTGACTTCAGCTCTTCAGTCTCCAACAGTGTCGTCCGCTATGCTTTGATTGAATAATTACAGAGCTTTCAAGCTACACCCTAATTTGTGTCATTTTTCCAGTGCGTGGTCTGGTTGTTCCTGTTTAACAGTGCAGCATGTTGTCCTCCGATTGGCAGGTCGTGACAAGGATCCAGGCTTGCGGGCTGCATCTGTTCCTCCTGGTCCTGAAGGAGGAGGAGTATGAGGAGGCGCTTTCCCAGGGACTAGATCTCCAGGCCCTTACCAGGGCATGCCGAGGGGAGACATGTTCCCGACCAAGGCTGTGTCACATCAGCAGAGACCCTGTCTCAGGACTGGGAGTCAGTATCAACACTATAGAGGGTGCGTGTTCCTGATCTCATCCTGCTGGAATATTTCCTCAGGAAAGAGAGGGGGAGACTGGAAAAACGACGAGTGTAAATAATACATCTAGATAAGTTCGACCGGGGGAATTAAACCCAAGTCGATATGGTTCATGTTGAGCCAGCTTTTCTCTTCTCATCGTCTTTGGTGAATCCAGAACTAAATCATCACACAAAGCTAATGTGTTGGCATTCTTGTACCCGTCCAGGTCAGAGGGGCCAATACGTGCTGAGCACAGCGAATGAAGGACCCGCCGAGAGGGCAGGGGTGCGTGACAGGGATCGATTGGTCTGGATCAACGGTTCCCTGGTGTCAACGCTCACCTTTTCAGCTCTCAATAAGATGGTAAGCATCCAGGCTCTCTTCTCTAAAAACATGTCAGGTGTGTGTGTGTGTGAGTGCATGTAAGTGTCGGTACGTGTACGTGTGTTTCACTTCTCTCTTCATCACCCATTTGCCACTCAGGTGAAGAGGAGTACTGGTCATGTGACCATTCTAGTAATTGACAGTGAAAGTGAGGCGAGCTACACCCGACGGAAACTGCCTATTTTGCCCATCCTGGCCGGCTCTCACAACCTACCGTACAGACCCAAAACGCTGTGTCTAGTCCAGGGTTCAGACGGATACGGCTTCCTGTTACGACAGGAACGGCTGCAGTCAGGCCATATTGGTGAGAATAGAGCACACATACACCGAAATCATTAACATGAAAAAATGGCTTGCTATGATATCCTTATTGATGTTATATTGTTGAATTATTATGTCACAATTATTAATAAATAATAATATTCTATATACTATGAATCAGTAATAAATGGGTTACCTACAGGAACATTCTATGGACATCATAAAAGTTGTAACAGGAATTTTGTAAAGTTCATTCAGTGCACGTGTACGGTATGTGTACGGTATTAACTATTTTTGGTATTAACCCGTTTATTCCAGCTCACCTGCTCCGTGAGGTGGACGCAGGAAGTCCAGCAGAACAGGCTGGCATGCAGGACGGAGACTTGTTGCTGGCCGTCAATGGGGAGCCTACAGAGTCAATGGAGCATGAGGAAATAGTGAGGAAAGTGAGGAAGAGTGGCAACTCTGTGAACCTCACCGTCATACCTGTCAATGGAAGACACTTTTACACACAGGTGTGTGAGCGGATGAGTCCACCTGGCGTTGATTGTGAGCGGATGAGTCCACCAGCCGTTGAATTGAATTCTTAATTGATTCTCCACAGGAATTTAGAGTAAGATGATGACGATGTTACAATGTGCTGGATTCCCATCCAAACACTGTTTATTCCGTTTTACACTGCAGTTGGGTCTTCCTCCCCTGGTATTCCACGAGGACCGTCTGCCAGAAGTGGGAATTAAGAGCACATTGTTGCCATGCGCTGAAATTCAGAATGAGCAGACAAAAGGCAAGCATGGTTCACTTCCCTGTCCAAGATTATGTGTCCTGGAAAGAGAAGAATCAGGCTTTGGCTTTCATTTGGGCTGTGTTCAGGAAGTGCCCGGAACATTCATAGAACAGGTAATGCATCAAAACGTCACCTGATCGTCTCATCTATTTGTCATAATGTACCTCATTGTTTTCAGGCCATATATTAGGTACCGTAGATATAAAAAGTCTACACACCCCTTAAAATGCCAGGTTTTTGTGATGTGAAAAAATGAGGCAAAGATAAATCATTTTTTCACCTTTAATGTGGCCTATAACGTGAACATTTCAATTTAAAATCTAACTGAAATCTTTGTGGGGGAAAATAAAAACCTTACAATAACCTGGTAGATATACATTTAAAATAATTTAGCAGACACTTTTATCCAGAGCAAATTACAGAAGGTGGTGAATTTTCATATGGAACCACTGCAGAAATCAAACACACAATACTACCAACTGAGCTGCACAGTACTGTACATGTACGACTGGTTGACAGATTAAAGGGGAAACCTCAATGAGTGATAAGACACATTGAAAGCAGATGCTTACATACAGGTGTACTGCATAATAAAACTAAGCAATTAAGATCCTACCATACTCAGTGGCATGTAAAAATGCTAAGGAAGCCCATTTGACATACATTTTGGATCGAGGTGGCAAGAGAAAAGGGTTCATTATTGCATCTCTTCCCGGATGACAATGGCCCCATCCACAAGGCATCAGGGGCATTGAAGTTGTTTTGGTGGCTTAGGGCCCAACAACTTATTGAGAAACTTTTTTAGTTTTACCTCAAATTTGTAACCTGTCTGTACACATGTATATGTTTACATATTGTATGTATAAAACATTTGAAAAATCAGCAATCACCCAAGTTAGTGAGCAACAGCTACCATAATTCAAAAGTGTCTAATCTGCTAAATTGTCCACAACCATTTATAAAATAGATGGAACAGGTTAAAATTAGAAATGGATTTATCTTATGAAAAATGTATGGCACTGTTCTAACTGCAGTTCTTACGTTTGTCCTGCAGGTGGAGACAAAGGGTTCTGGGCACAGGGCTGGACTTTGGGAAAGGGATGTGGTTGTGGAAGTGAACGGGCAAAATGTGGAGAATTACTACTTTGAGGACGTTGTGATGCTGATAAAGAAGAGTGAGTCGTTCTTGAAATTGCTGGTTGTGGAGAGGTCTGGATACGAGAGGCTCAAACATAGTGGACTTCCAATAACGCCTGGGATCATTCTCCATAGCAATCAGGTGAGGAACACAATGCACACAAACATTTGTAATTTCTTAATATGACCTTTATTGACCAAGACGGAAATTATAATGATCTTTTCCAAGAGGGACCTGGGAAAAAATATCAGAACAAAAGTCCCACACAATCCCAACATGAAAGCACAGATCACCCCAGTTTCTAGAAATACATACATTTTCTGAGATATAAAGTGCATTTTATGGACCGAAACAATTACGGCCCCGATATTATTATCCAAAATATATTTGAACTCAACTCAATAATACAGACCTTTTATTTTTACATATCTGTTCTGTGCCTGGACCAGACATAGGCCATATACCACAAACCATTATATGTACCTTATTGCTATTATAAACAAGAGCCCAACACATTAACAACCAATTACAATTGAGCCATACTGTCAACATGTGTTACAGGTTTCGGGAAAAGGGAATGATGCTTTCTTGTGATGGAAGGCATATAAATACCCCAAGTCATCTCACTGGACCTAACACTGGACCAAAACAAATCTATGAAATAACTTTTCTTCTGTATGCAACCAAAAGGATAAAGATTAAAATAAGGGCCTATCCTGGGCCATTGTCCGAAGTGACAGCGTGTTCACTATCGTGTGCACTGTTTTTGACTAGAGCCGTAGTACTTCAAATTAAGTAACAAAGTAAGACACATGTATAATTTGCAGGGTAGATTGCTCAGGTTTATTGATGTGTAAACCACATGAACTGTTTAACAGTTGAATAATGCAGTTCAGGTCTATTCTACTGGGAGAATAAGTCAACAGGTTTGTATCAATAATGCACTCAACAATGTGAATAGCTACATTAATTATAGAGAACATTTGTTTATTTTTGTGTTAACATTTTTATACTTGTATATATGCTGTGTTGTGTATGTAATTAAACACAATAAAATTATTTCCCAAGCTAATTTTTGGAAAAAGTTGACGGAATGAGTTTCAACGTCACTACAGTGCACGCAAAATACAGGTGTTGGTCATATAATTGAAATATATCATCAAAAAGTTGATTTATTTCAGTAATTCCATTCAAACTGATATATTTCAAGTGTTCATTCTTTTTTATTTTGATGATTATAACTGACAATTCTAGTATTGGGACAGGTATAAAAGGACACCCATGCAAAAATGGCTGTGTATCATGACAATGGACTCTCTACTTACCAGGGGGTTTGAATGTGGCCCTTGATCAACGAAATTGCACTTTTTTACCACAGGTAGTTACTCAAATGCATAAAATGAATATGCTAGGACTAGGTATCTGTTACGAAAAAGGTGACAGTACTGAGCCCGTTGAAAAAAAAATTCAATGGCACAGTTATCACGGAGTGGGTTAATAATATTCTGCTAAAGCATATGGTATTTGCCTAACAAGTCGAAGACCCATGTTTGTTCGCCATTACTTAATAATCACATGTTAAGGAACACCTAATCTGTGCAGACAACATGGTACCAGGCAGTGCGAAACACAGGAAACAGACCCTCATGTTATTACAAGTGTCCCTTGTTGATGACGTTTTAACGCGTTTGTGTTTGCCTGTGATCTGACTGAGCAGAGAGTCGCATTTATAACTTATTGCAATACACTGCAGTTGTTCCAGGTATGACAACATTCCGGTATTTGAATATATACATTTTTAGTTTGAAATGTGTCAGAAAAGTTAGTTTTTCCATTTCACAGACAAAATGCTTGTTGGTTTTAACAGCATACCTGGCTAACCGACGTTAGCTAGCTAAACGCGACCATACTAACGCTACTCCCCAGCTAGCGTAAATACTTGTAGCTGGACCTGTGATTCACTGACTGGCTACATTATAAAGGTGCTCATCTAGTTTTAATGCAAAAGGTTATAGGCGTTGGAATAATTACTACTAGTTGGTTAGATGTGTCGCTATACATCGCATAGTTTCTCACATGTTGACGAACGGAGCAGCTTTTGGTTTGTTGTGATTCTTCGTATTTCCTGTTAGCCAGGTACTAATTAGCAAGTTGGCCACCTACTTATTTAGCTAATGTGGCTAACTACCACGTTTGACAGATGTCAGGCCATAGTTAGTCTAGTAGAACCACTTAACAGACCCGTTTCTACGCTATGTAATGATTACTACCGTAATGCTAAGGCAAATTGTCACAAAATAAAATTGGACGTGTAGGATGGACGACAGACATGGAAACGTGGAAAGCAGATATAAAACGCAAACGTCCTAATTAAATACATATATCTTCGACCGTTTTATCCAAGATATTCCCCTTGGCTTCTGTAAATCTATTTTATGTGTTTCGCTGATAGCCTCTATAACCCCTCAGGGTTGTTAGGGTTTCCCGTTCATCCCTTACAACAACAAGTGTAGATTATGCAATTTAATGGAAAGTACAACATATCCAGTACTTGATTGTATCTGTAATGCTCTCGTAGGCTGGTGCCAGCACCTGTGGATGACGTCAATGCTCCAGTGAGATGACAGACCAGGGCAACAACAATCAAAACATCTCCCGCAACCCTTTTGCTGCCCTCTTCGGTTCCATTGCTGACGCAAAGCAGTTTGCATCAGGCCAGAAGCCACCTTCACACCACGGTGAACCACCCTGTCAGTTAGAGTGTTAACATTAGTTCAATCTTGAACCCTAGAGCAGTCGGTGTCTTTGCAAAAGAATATCGACTAAGTAATATTGACGAAATAAGTTTGGGATATTTGGCTTGTGCCTGTCTGACTAGCACACCTTGTGTCTACAGTATCTTCCGGTCAGCTTCATGGAGCGCTGCACTGCTGTTTGTATTGCCTGGGGTGCTGAAGCCGTTATCTAATTAGTTCTTACAAACCGGGTGCTTCAAGCTTTGAATGCTGATTGGCTGAAAGCCATGGTATATCTAAGGATTAAGGCAAGAGTGAGTGTGGTATGTGGCCAATATACCATGGATAAGTTATTTTTTTAGGCATGATGCATTACGAGATGCCTTATTGCTTTTATAAACTGGTAACAAACACAATTAGGACAGTAAAAAGTGGTTTTAAGTCTCAAGTCATACCGATGGCATACTGTTTCACAATTCACAACTATCAGCCAATCAGCATTCAGGATTTAAATAATCTCAGTTTATATTTACACTACCGTTCAAATGTATGAGGTTACTTGGAAGCAAAAATCCATGTCTCAGACTAGCTAACAAAAAGAATGAATACGATTTTCCAGCAGTGCCTTAACCATCTTGGGCATGGCGTTTACCAGAGCTTCACAGGTTGACACTGGAGTCCTCTTTCACTCCATGACTACATCACAGAGCTGGTGGATGTTGGAGACCTTGGTCTCCTCCTCTGTTTGAGGATGCCCCACAGATTCTCAATGGGGTCAGGTCTGGAGACATGCTTGGCCAGTCCATCAGCTTTACCCTCATCTTATTTAGCAAGGCAGTGGTCATCTTGGAGGTGTGTTTTGGGCTCATTATCGTGTTGGAATACTGCCCTGCGGCCCAGTCTCCGAAGGAAGGAGATCATGCTCTACTTCAGTATGTCACAGTACATGTTGGCATTCATAGATCCCTCAATGAACTGTAGCTCCCCAGTGCCGGCAGCACTCATGCAGCCCCAGACCATGACACTCCCACCACCATGCTTGACTGTCGGCAAGACACACTTGTCTTTGTACTCCTCACCTGGTTGCCGCCACACGCTTGACACCATCTGAACCAAGTAAGTTTATCTTGGTCTCATCAGACCACCGGACATGGTTCCAGTAATCCATGTCCTAAGTCTGCTTGTCTTCAGGAAACTGTTTGCAGGCTTTCTTGTGCATCATCTTTAGAAGAGGCTTCCTTCTAAGATGACAGCCATGCAGTCCAATTTGATGCAGTGTGTGGCGTATGGTCTGAGCACTGACAGGGTGACCCCCCACCCCTTCAACCTCTGCATCAATGCTGGCAGCACTCATATGTCTATTTCCCAAAGACAACCTCTGGATATAACGCTGATCATGTGCACTTAACAACTTTGGTCGACCATGACGAGGCCTGTTCTGAGTGGAACCTGTCCTGTTAAACTGCTGTACGGTCTTGGTCACCGTGCTGCAGATCAGTTTCAGGGTCCTGTCAATCTTCTTATAGCCGAGGCCATCTTAATGTTGAGCAACAATTCATATTTTTCAGATCCTCAGAGAGTTCTTAACCTTGAGGTGCCGTGTTGAACTTCTAGTGACCAGTATGAGTGTGAGAGCGATAACATCAAATTTAACACGCCTGCTTATTCACACCTGTGAACTTGTTACACTAATAAGTCACATGACACCAGGGAGGGAAAATATTTACAAAAATGTGAGGGGTGTACTCGCTTTTATGAGATGCTGTAACTTCAGTGATTTTTACTGATATGATGCTACATGCTCACTGTTTTTTTTTTAGATGCATGATAATAATCTATTTTCGTTTCATGTATTTGCTGGGCTACATCATGTATTGCAACAGATGACTCAGAGGGGAGTCAGTCGGAGTCCGAGAACTCGGACAGCATCGAGGACAATGACGACTCGGTGGCCGAGATCAGCCGCTCCTTCCTGTCGCGGCAGGAGCTCTGCGAGCAGCTCAACATCAACCACATGATCCAGAGGATCTTCCTCATCACACTGGACAATAGTGAGTAAGAAGAAGTGGGAGTTTGCTTGGTTTTTACTGGGTTTCTACTGAACAGAAGAAGTCTGCTTTGTTGTTGTTCCTCGCTGACGTCATGTAGTGAAGTGATTTGGTCTGTTTACCAGGCGACTCCTATACACAAGCAACGGCTGGATTAATCACCCCCTTTTAAGCCCTCTGTTCCCCTTTATCCATTTAGTCTCCTCTGAGCTGCTGGGTTACGGCATGGTAAATGTGTGATTTCAGCTTCTCAAACTCAAGGGCGTAACAGTAAAGCCTTTCCCACTGGCTGTACTGCGTGACGTCACCGTGTGTCTGTGCACTAGATAAAGAGTGATTGATGTAGTGAACTCAGGAGCTGTGTCATCAGGGGAGCCCTTAAGTCCCTGATCCCGTCCTCCTCTTCCTCCTCCTCTTCCTCCAGCCACCTCACCAGTCACAGGCTGGCGTGAGAGTGGCAAATGACGAAGCTCTCGTCTGTCCGTTTCTTTCGTTCGACTAAATCGCACATATTCTTCTAGTGCCGTTTGGTGCAGCTGTTCCGCTGGCCTCATAAGGCGCTCCATTGCAGGCCCGTCCCGTAAATGTGAAATGACTCACCTCGCAGCAGCTCAATACGAGATACTGGAATGAGTCACGAGTGAGTACATCTGCTGGAAGTGAAGGGAGTTCAACACTGACTATTGTCTGACCTCAGGTGACCCCGGTCTCAGGGGAGGCAACGGGATCCCGCCTCGATGTGTCTTTCTGGAGGAAATGGCAGCCGAGATGGACGGGCAAGACTGGTTGGATATGTACAACATTGAGCAGGTAGCTTATGCGGGCGTCTATTATGTGAGATCCACGTCAAGTGTTTGAGTGGAGTGGAATGGACGAGCAGTCTGTACAGTTACATGTGATGAGATCATATTTGACTATACATACACATGCAGCTATGACAGACCATAAATATTGTGTCCTCGTATGGTATCTTGAGGTACCTTCCATTTCCAAGCGCTAGTAAATGTCTGTGATGCTTTTCAATTCATGCAAACTGTAAAAAAAAATGTACGCGTGTTTTTAGCCACTGTCACTCTTAAGAAACGGACGCGCTTTAGCTTACACAAACTTTAATGTAGCTTTTAATTGACCTATTTATTTACCACTTATGTTAATGATGGCTGTTACCCTTGCTGCTTTTTTTGCTGACAGTTTTTTCTAGTTTCATTAGGTCTACGGTATTTGTCAGGTCATCAATCAGAGAGTCAGGTCTCAAGTGGTTTAGAGCCATCTGACCAGTGACCCAATGTTACACCAATGTCCTGAGCTGGCAAGGTGAAACATCTGAAGAAACATGTAAACAGGGCAATTTTTTCATATCTACCCCAGGTTGTTACTGTCAATATAGTGTGTTCTCCATCAACTCACCTAGTTAAATATGTTAAAATGAGCTATGTAAAGAAGGTGTCATAGGAAGAAATATAAAGTAAAAAAGACACAGGTAAATGACGATAATTGCAACCGTTCGCTCTACAGGAAGCAGAGAGCTGTGAGTACATAAGTGTTTTTCCTGGATTTCAGGCCCTGTTTAACCGACTGCTGCTTCCAGAGCCAGGGAAGCACCTTATCTACATGACCTCCTGTAATGCTGTGAACCTCTCTGCTGATCGAGACGCTGGGGATAAACGTGCCATTCCGTTCCTCTACGCTTGTTACCAGAGAGCCAAGGAGGAGGTGGGCTCAGCTACACAGCTCTCGATCCCTTACTGCTTGGTGGCCCCGATTTAGTCTGAAAAAAGGGAAACGGTCAACGACTTTAACCGTGACATTAAGAGACTACAGAGAACTCTGCGTTTGCTTGTTTCCGATCAGGTCACCAAGGTGCCAGAGAAGCTGCTGTCGTACGCTGTGCGCTGTAAGAACCTGGCTGTTTCTAACACGCGCACAGTCCTGCTCACACCCGAAATCTACATCAGCCAGGACGTGTACGAGCAGCTACTGGACCTGCTGCTTGAGGGACTGGGCGGGGCCCGTGAGTCAATTCACTTACTAGCGTCCCTGTTTGGTATCGACAGTCAGCCACAGTTTTCCTGTTAGACCGTTATCAACATTGCTGGTTCTTTGATACCTCCAATGAAAGAACTAGATTTGACAATTTGGCTTAGTTGTAGATTGGTCCTAAGGTGTGTTCTGCTTACTTTGCTTAGCTGTGTGTTGTGGTAGAAAGTTAGTAAGAGGCCTGTGCAATGAGAGAGAATAATATATAGTGCACACATTTTTTTTTATTGAAATGTATGTACAGGTTTTTCCCCCTGCTTAAGCTAGTTTTGTTTTTGTTGTGCAGAGTTGGAGGAGGTAGTAGATTTTGTAGAGGAGGTGATCGTTGGCCTGTTAGCTGACCAGGAGGTGCGCACTTTCAGCGAGGTGATTGTGCCTGTGCTGGATATCTTCCACCGCCGTGTGAAAGACTTGGACCTCTGCCATCAGCTGCTCTTCTCCTACCTGGACCTGCTCCTTTACTTCAGCCGCCAAAAAGACATCTCAAAGGTTGCGGGGGGGCACAATCCATCTCTATGGTTTGGGGGGGGGTAATACATCTCTTATGGCGGGAGGGGCATAATACATCTCTATGGTGGGAGGGGCATAATACATCTCTATGGTGGGAGGGGCATAGTACATCTCTGTGGGCTGGGGGGGGGTTAATACATCTGTTGTATAAGAAAGTAACAAAACACAAAATGTTGTATCACAGGTTTGTAACAACTAAGATGGCTTTGTTTACCTTTTGTTAATACAATTATAATTGGCTTTCCCCAGGTACTGGTGGAACACATCCAACCCAAAGACCCCAGCAACGGGCTCCAGTATCAGAAGACCCTGCTCGGCACAGTGCTGAATGTCTCCTGCCTCCTAAAGACCCCGGGTGTGGTGGAGGGCCACGGCTTCTTCCTCAATCCATCGCGCTCCAGTCCACAGGAAATGAAGGTCCAGGAGTCCAACATACACCAGGTAAGGGCGCTAGTCTGGTCTTCAAGGAGCGGTCGTTCATCTAGGAAACTTGACCGCTGACTTGCCATTTTATAGAGTTGTATTTTCTGTGTAAACATTCACCAATAGTTTTTTAAACGAACGACCATTGAAGTGCGCGGCTCTTCTCTGGTGAACGACCCGTCTACTTTGCTTTCAGGTCATCGGCCAGTTTCATGACACGTTACACCAGCTCCTGAAGAATCTGCTGCAGCAGTCAGGAGAGACGCGACACCTGTTGCTCTCCTGGCTTGGTGGCTGTTTCCAGGCCAACGCTGGGCGCACAAAGATCTGGGCCAACCAGATGCCTGAGATCTTTTTCCAGATGTATGCCTCCGATGCCTTTTTCCTAAACCTGGGAGCTGCTCTGCTCAAGCTGTGCCAGCCCTTCTGCCGGCCGCGCTCCCCCAAGCTGCTGACCTTTAACCCCACCTACTGCGCCCTGAAGGAGATGAGCGTGGAAGAGCAGCGTAACCGCAACGTTCATGCCCGAGGTTCATGCCCCACACCACATCTTAATCGTGTTTTAGTGTGAGGTGTTGGTGTGAGGTGTTGGTGTGAGGTGTTTGTGTGAGGTGTTGGTGTGAGGTGTTGGTGTGAGGTGTTGGTGTGAGGTGTGAGGTGTTGGTGTGAGGTGTTGGTGTGAGGTGTTGGTGTTGGTGTGAGGTGTTGGTGTGAGGGTTTTCCAGTTGTTGCTCTGTATTAAAATGATGTCGTATTTCTCATTGATTCTTAGGTCTGGACAAGGAGACGTGTCTCATCCCTGTTCCCCCCCAGCAGTCATTAGAGTTCCCCCAGTCATACAGTCTTCTGACTGAGAACCTCATTCTTACCCAAATGAGCCAGCACCTGGGCTTCCACAGGTAATAAACTGGTTACAACATTCAGGTTAAATGAGCCAGCACCTGGGCTTCCACAGGTAATAAACTGGTTACAACATTCAGTTTAAATGAGCCAGCACCTGGGCTTCCACAGGTAATAAACTGGTTACAACATTCACATACAGGTTAAATGAGCCAGCACCTGGGCTTCCACAGGTAATAAACTGGTTACAACATTCACATACACTTTAAATAGCAGCCACTCCATTATTGCTGACTAAACTTTAACTACTGGGCTAATAATAACTCTATTAGAATATAAATAGAGGCGCTGCACTCTGACCTGAGATACAGTAATATGATGAGCATTAGACGCCTGTCACTGTTTATTTTTTATCCTTACTGCCAAAAGTCTGGAAAATATATACTTACCGTGATTGTACATTATACATATGGCCCTGAATAAGCCTAGCACAAAAAACATTTTCAGTGGATATTGTCCTATTTGAATCAATTTTTAATTTAAAATACATCATTGTGAATCCCTTCTAAGTTTGAATAATTTTTGATACTATATTTTTATACAGCCCCAAATAGGATGTTTTACCAGGGAACTGGGTCCTTCTGATATAATAGCTGTGCCTTGTGTTCAACCCGGAAACATTCCTTGTGCTCGCCGTGACCGTTGCATCGTCACTCCCCACAGACTCCACGAGCAGATGGTCAAGATGAACCAGTCCCTTCACCGGCTGCAGGGCACATGGAGGGAT
The DNA here is from genome assembly GCA_029465975.1 of Dallia pectoralis. Lineage (NCBI taxonomy): Eukaryota > Metazoa > Chordata > Actinopteri > Esociformes > Umbridae > Dallia > Dallia pectoralis. Next base: position 7,453,568 of record CM055755.1, read on the forward strand.
GCCCAGACCGCGGGCGGCCCGGCAGCGGAGCAGCTTCGCGAGCAGTTCGAGCGCCTCATGACGGTCTACCTGTCTACCAAGGCGGCGGTCACCCAGCCTGGCATGCTACAGTGCTGCCTCAACCTACAGGCGTCCAGCGCCGCCCTCCTGGTCCAGCTGGGGCTTAACAACTCGGGGTCTGAGCATGTCCAGCTCTCGTTTCCCCTGCCGCCGCTGCATACCAGCATGCTGTGTTACGTGCCAGGTGGCTACCTCTCGATCCCTCTGGCGTCATACGTTTTTTATATTCAACTTTTTATCAATTAATTTACTCCTTTTGTCCCGGAATTCAACTGGGTCAATTGCATATGACAAGTGGAACCATTTAGCCGGGTAAAAATCATTAAGCATCATTTATGTGATGTTGCCATAATTCTTTAAAAAAAAAAAATCTGTGGAATTGTATCCCCTTGTTTTTTTATATAATATATTGATGTGTAATTATTAGCTAGGACCTTGTCTTATCAATACAACTCCCGATTGATTTGGCAGAGTTTAATACCTGTGTCCTCCAAACAGACATCTTCTCTCAGCCAGGTAGTCAGCTAGGGGCAGCGGATAGTTTAATAATAGGATGATTACTCGATGAGGTTGATTATTTGGAATTGGATTGTTGTATATCTACAGAGTTCTTCGCGGAGAACTTGGGAGATTTCTTTGTCTTTCTCCGACGCTTTGCCGACGAGGTCCTGGAGTCTTCTGCTGAGAGCTTGGAGCAGGTCCTTAACTTCATTACTATGTTCATGGGAAACGTGGACAGGTATGTAACAGAGAGACGACCATCGAGAAAACATGTAGTTTTGTTCACTATACTTTAAAAACTTTTATGATCAAATAATTTACTCCTATTGAAGGTCCTATTTTCCAAAACCCCTAACTCTAACACTTACCCTAACATTAAACAAAAAAATTTTAAAATTTTAAAGACTTATCTTGATTCTCCATTGTTTATTTGGACTGTGAGTTCAATAGAATAACACATTTTTCTTGAGGACACTGAATTTGGTTGCTTAATGGTTGTTAATACAATTCTTTGGCATAATGTTTTGATTTGAACCCCTTTATTCCAGAGCGGTTCACTGATTGTCTACATGAATTGATTGCATGAACGTTTATTCTATGAGCACACTGAAATTATGTCAATTTTAATCATGTACTTTTATTCAGAGAAACTTACGAAACCAGTTTAGGTTAACTGTTATTTTTAAGAACAGAACACCAGGGTTTCATCTTGCCAAATTGGAGACTTAATCTAGTAACAGTTACCTGTTATATGCTTTAACCTTTAGACTGTCTGCCATCCCTCGATTAGGGACTTTATTGCTAAAATCCCACATTGTGTCGACCATGTTCAGTTTACAATCCTATCATTTATCTGCCCAGGATGAAGAACCCTCATTTGCGGGCCAAGCTGGCCGAAGTGCTTGAGGCGGTGATGCCCCATATGGAGCCGGTGTCAATTGGCACTGCTCAGCCAATCATGTTCCAGCGCCAAAGGGTCTTCTGCTCCTACCGGCATGCCCCTCACCTGGCTGAGGCGCTCATTGCGGTGTTTGTGGACATTGAGTTCACTGGTGAGCTGTGAGGCTGTGTGTTTAGTGTCTGGGTGTGTGTCTGTGCATTTTTGTGTTTGTGTGATCAAAAATAAATATTATTGAGGAATCTCCAAGTTCCTTTGAGATGTGATTTGTAAACGTCTCCTCCCCGTCAGGTGACCCGCACCAGTTTGAACAGAAGTTCAACTACAGGAGACCCATGTATCCCATCCTGAAATACATGTGGGGGAAGGAGAGCTACAGGGAGAGCATAAAGGCAAGCTAGTTACCCACCGTCATTATTAGATGGTGCTACTTGTAAAGCCGTCCTAATGAGACAGCAGGTACGCACAGGTGTTGCTCTTTAGTCTCCACTCCGTTATGTAGCCGCATTCTAATGTGGGATGCTGTTTGCTTCAGCGTCTGGCCGTTTATGCGTCCGAGAACCTCGAGGCCATGAGTCCGCCACTCTTTCTGCGGTATCTGAATCTCCTGATGAACGACGCCATCTTTCTACTCGACGAAGCGATACAGGTGAGAGACTCGCCATCGGTTTCTTGATTTATTACCGGCACATTTGGACTGTTAGAAATAGTACGGCTTTTGTACCCATCTCAAGGATGGTTGGTACCCTTATAAAGAGGAGTATGTGCTCATTGTAATGAACGGTAGTGAAACTAGCGCTGTGCAGTTAATTGATTATTTAATTTACGTTTATGGCCTCCGGCGATTAGAAAAAAATTATCAATATAAATTTGTGGCGCATTTAGTTTTGTCTTTTTTTTTTATGCACACACTTTTTCTTCACAACTGTGGGCTTTCGCTCCTCCTTATACTTCTTTTTGTTATTCTGTCTCTCACTGTTCAAATAATCCTACCTTTAAAAGTATAGACTAATCATGTCTTTGTCCGTGAGCAAACATACAAAATTAAATACTTTCTTCCTTCACTGTAAATAATAATCAAATAAATAATCTTTATTTAAACTAAAAGTACACCGTCCTTGAGGTGTCCATGAACATGCAGTATATTGCAACTGTGTCCGTTGTGTCAGCATTTCCGTCTGACTTGGTCTTCGTATCTCTGGTAGTACCTCACCAAGATCAAGCTCCTGCAGTTGGAGAAGGACCAGGGAGAGTGGGAGGGCCTGGCCCCGGATGCCCACAGAGAGAAGGAGTCCAGTCTGCAGATGCTGGGGCAGCTGGCACGCTTTCACAACATCATGTCCAACGAGACCATCGGCACACTGGCTTTCCTTACATCAGGTTGGTTCACGTGGAAACAATAAGGCGTTAACAATAAATGAATAATGTGTTTGAAATCTAGAGCTTATAAATATCCCAGGTGTTACGTCTTTGTGACCAATGCTTGTGTTTGATATTGTCACACGAAAATGCAGTAATTGATTTTGTAATTCACTTAATCACTGTAATTATAATATTATATTATAATTATTTTTGAAACTGTGAGCAGTGTTAACTTGTACTCTTTTCTCTCTCTGCATGGTACCCCAGAGATCAAGGTTATATTTGTGCACCCCTTCATGGCTGAGAGAATTATCTCCATGCTCAATCACTTCCTGCAGCACCTGGTCGGCCCCAAAATGGGCGCTCTGAAGGTGAAAGACTTCAGCGAGTTTGACTTCAAGCCCGAGCAGCTGGTGTCTGATATCTGCACCATCTACCTTAATCTGGGGTACATTTCCATATCTGTGTGTATGTGCGTGCGTGACTGCGTGCGTGTGTGCGATCATGATGATGCTCGTTTTAATCTATACATCACAGACCTGTTGATATTGTTTTTAATTGCCTGGCTAACGCGCCAGACGGGCAGGGTTTGCACGTTTTGTATGGTGCCATTTGTTTCACTGTACACAGCCCGTATAAACTGTCATTGCCACCCTTGGATTCTAACAAAGGTTGTCTTCTGTTTGGCAGTGATGAGGAGAATTTCTGTGCCACTGTCCCAAAAGATGGACGCTCTTATTCTCCCACCTTGTTCTCTCAGACTGTCCGAGTCCTGAAAAAGATCAACAAGCCTGGAGACATGATCGTGGGATTTAGTCTCCTTGCCGACAAAATAAAGGTTAGACCGATACTGCCTGTACTATAATGGCCCCTTAACACAAAGTCCTCCTGGTGTCCTAAGTGTAGAACTAATACCCTGTGGACGGTCTCAGTCTCACGCAGACCAACAGCTCCAGGACGAGGAAACGTACGCAGACGCACCAGATGACTTTCTTGACCCCATTATGTCCACGCTGATGCTTGACCCGGTGCTCCTCCCTTCCTCAAATGTCACGGTCGATCGCTCCACCATAGCACGCCACTTACTCAGGTGAGCGGTTCGGTTTCACCCGTTATGCCGTTTCACGCTACGGGATCTACTCTCCTATCTGTGTAGCCTCATTTGTTGCGACCTCGGGGGACCAACGTATCCTCCATCTGTAATTTGTCACCGAGGCACCCCAAATAATTGATTTATTTTTGTCCAATGTGCGAGTATTGATTTGAACTTTTCCTTCAGCGATCAAACGGACCCGTTCAACCGCAGCCCCCTGACCATGGACCAGATCCGGCCCAACGAGGAGCTGAAACAAAAGATCCTGCAGTGGCTTGTCCAGCATAAGGAGGAGGAGCTTCAGATAGGCCCTAGTGGCTAGCCCACGGGATTGTCTTTGACTGACTGTACTTTCCACACACACACACACACACCCCTACTGTAGTATGATCCACATTGACTCATCTATGTGCGCTTGCCTTCAAGCTTCAGACTTTATCCCATGCGAGAGGACATCATCTCGCTCCGAAGCGGCGCACATGGCACTCAACAGCTCTAGACAGTGTGTAGGAGATCCAGCGTCTAGGAAACTGTCAACAGAGAAGGTGGGGGTACTGTTAAATACAAATGCTGCATTGCCGTCTTCACGAGCTGAATCGAGGTGTGGACGTTTGCCTTGTGCATTAGAGAATCACCGTTTACCACCAGTGAGTTTGAGGTCTGGTCAGAATGATTGGTCTAACTGGACTGTAGCGGTTTGGCAATTCCTAAATGATAATCAGCCAAACATTTTATATTTTTTATGTAGTGACGTTTTCTGGATATGTGTACTAAAAGAATGATTTTCCCGCTCTTTCTTTAACCATAAACGTAAGGTTTTTTGCACAATAAATGTATGCCCCTCAACTCGATAAACTAATGTTACTTAGCATTTACCATTTGAAATATGTGTTTTGCAGGCAAATAATGCCCATGAAGGAAATGTGGGTTTACCAATATTGAAAGAATCGGTGCCTAAAACCACAAGCCTTGCTTTAAATGTATCAAATGACACCAGACATTATTCAAGTTATTACATCATTGCATTTATGGAATTAAATGCTGTATTGATTGATATGTTTTCAGTACTTGTCAGGGAATGGTTTAGACAGTGGCAGATTCAGGAGGTCATTGGCTCTGGATATTCACAAAGCTGATTGTACATGCGATTTGCTTCTGTTTGAACTCTAACACTTTTAATGCAAGAAAGTGTAGTTTGTAAAAAATAAATAAATAATAACCACAAAATACGTAGAATGTGTGAAAGAATACCCATTTGATTGCATGCATTCTATGTGGCATATCTACCAACATCTTAATTACTGGAATGAAATCAATAATTCAGTATTTCCATGTTTTAACTGTCAGATTTTTTTGGAATGTACATTATGATTGATAAATATAAAGGTTTCAATGTGCTTCGTTGTCGATCTTCACCAAATGGTTACATCACTTAATTCTGTTTCAATCTGCTTCAGTGTCGAGATTCACCAAATGGTTACATCACTTGTCTCTTTTTCAATGTGCTTCAGTGTCGAGATTCACCAAATGGGTACGTCACTTGTCTCTTTTTCAATGTGCTTCAGTGTCGAGCTTCACCAAATGGGTACGTCACTTATTTCTGTAACCTGACAAAAGACATGTATGCTTATTAGACCAAGTGCATGTCACCACCTAATATATCATATCTCAATTACCCTAAAAATCAATACTTATACAATAATTATGGAAACGGCCCTTCTTACGGAGTTAAAAACTGTTATTATGTTTTTTTCCCCCTTTGGATTACAGATCATTGTACTCCTTTATCACGAGAACTGTTTATTTTACAGATTTTTATATCCTTAGAATTAATCATTTGGTACTGAAAAATAATCACTACCAAATCCAAGTGGGCTCAGGGGTTGGTCTAATCAAATCGGAAGATATATAAGATGAGGATTAATCCGATCCTAATTGTGTCATGTATACAGTCCAAGTCAAAGGTTGTTTTACACCTTCAATGATATTTTTTAAATATTGTTTTTACTGCTTTCCACATTGCAGAATAATAGTGAAGGCATCAAAACTAGAAAATCACACGCATGTAGTAATCAAAATATATATATGTTAATGCAGATTCTTCGAAGTAGCCACACCTCGCCTTGATGATTATGCACACTCTTTGCATTCTCTCAACCAGCTTCATGGGGTAGTCACCTGGAATACATTTTAATAAACAGGTGTGCCTTGTTAAAAGTCAATTTGGCTAATTTTGTTTCCTTCTTTATGCGCTAAAGCAAATCAGTTGTGTATACAAAACAAGGTAGGGCTGGTATACAGAAGACTATCATCATGTATTTAAGTACTAATGCAGTAGAATAACTCAAATAAGCAAAAAGGACCTACTTACCATCATTGCTTAAAGACATACGGGTCAGAAATGCTCATACTTGTGTGGAATACACTTAATGCATGTGTTTTTTATTTTATGTTCATTATGTAATGAATATTGACATTCGATCCAGACCATTTCAAGAACTATAAATGTGTCCTCAAGTGCAGTATTAAGACTGCCACAGAAAAGGAAAACCCAGAGGTAGCTTAGGAAATTGGCTATTAACTGCATCCCAGGTTACAGCCCAAATGAATTCTTTACAGAGTTTAAGTAACAGACACCTATCAGCATAGGCCTTTATGGTCCAATCGCTGCAACAAAAAAACTTTGCGAAAGGACGTCAATAAGAAGAGACTTGCTTGGGCCATAAACCCCACATGAAATGCACAGTAGACTGGTGTACATTGTTTGGTCTTATGAGTCTTTAAGATTTGTAGGTCCAAGCATCATGTTTTTGTGAGTGCAAAGTGAGTGTACAAATTATCTGCATGGTTCCAACTGTGAAGCATGGAGGAGGAAGTGTGAGGCTGTGGGGTTGCTTTGCTCGTAACTTTACATTACAGATGATAAGTTACAGGAAAAGGCCAAATAGAATCAGTGGATGACTATAACAAATGCTGGTGCTTATCTACAGGGGTATTGCATGATACAATAAAGCAATTAACCTGGAATCATGCTCTGTGGAAGGAATTGATATGATGAGGTCTCGGATCAAAATAGCAAGAGGAAATGAATAACAGTGTCTTTGAAAGCTGGTTCCTTATTCCCCATCGCCAAGGCATTGGGCTACTGAAAAGTTTGACCAGCATGAACATTATGTGAATCATATGCTTCTACAGTTATCAGACCTCAGCCCAATTAAACACCTGAGGGAGATGTTGGACTGATGTGTTAAAAGCTGCTCTCTCCACCACCATCATTGAAACACCTATTGTATCATCCATCAAGATCCACAATGTGCATTTATTGACCATTTATCATTGCTAACTCAGTTGCCCAAAAGACGAAACAGTTAAGTGTATTTTTTGTTGTACTTTCAGTGGGATAAATAGTAGCAACATATTATTACAACAGTATTAGTGGTAGCAAGGAGTATATTTACGTGTTTTAAAATGTAAACAATTAATTCATACATAACTATACTAAAATAATATGATATTATTATAATAGTATAATAACCAATACATCATATGGTTAGCAATGTTGACCGAACAACAAAGACGGTATTTTCCAATTTCCCTTCTCTAATTGGCACCAATAAAAGGTAGTGGTCGATGTGTAACTATAATGGGACAATAATCTTAATTAAAAATACGTTATTGTTGTCGTTTGGTAACGTCTGCTTGGCCCTGTCGGTCCATCAGAGCCAGTTTGCGGGGTGCGCACGCACGCACGCACGCACCAAACCAAACAAACACACACACGTATCGTGAACTTGATTAAAAGACGTCTCGGGCGTCAGTAGCAGCTAACGGCCGTTAAGTATTTTCCCGGGCATGGGCCCTGGAACCTGTTTAGCTATGACCGGGCTGTAGGCAGCGAGCCTCTAAGCATTGACGAAATACATCTACCGGGCCACATTAGTTCCACCCCGCAACATGAATACGGGCGTGTGTCTGCGTGTAGCGTAGTCGGCGTTTTATGTAAAATGCTCGTTACGGGCTGAACCCAATGAGCTCTGTGATCTTACGGCAGGCAGGCAGTGAGGCAGGCAGAGTGTAAAATGGCGCACAGCTGTCGGTGGCGGTTCCCTGCACGGCCCGGAGGGAGCAGCAACTTAGGTACCGGGAGGAGAGCGGGCCGAATCCGGGTCACGGCCTCCATCCGGAGTGGCACGGGGACACACGCGACACACGGGCTCGGGCCGGGTTTTGACGCTGCGTTACAGGTCTCCTCGGTTATCGGCTACAACCTGCAGACGTTTCGGGATGTTTTGGGGGAGACGAGTGGTTCCAGCAGCGGGGAGGTAAAGTGGAAGACCAGCTTGGTCGTGTTTGGTTGTTAGCGTTATTAAAAAGCTGCGAGGAGGAGGACGGTTCCGTTAAGGACCACACAGCATCAGCAACCAATGAGTATCAGTGAGCGGATGCTGCCTCCGTATTCGTAGTTCAGAGTGTCCTAACTTTTAATAGCCAGGTAGCTAACTTTATGTTGTCTGGCCTTGATCCGTTTACTGCGTATCAGGCGCATCAATACACGTAAATATACATGGGATGTTACCTAGTACGAGCAGCACTGTAACTAACGCACATCAGTACACCCATCCCATTGATACAACACACAATAAAGTCCTCGGATATAGATTAGCTCCATCAGACAGCAGTAGTGTACAAGTGGTGGTGGTGGTGGTAGTGATGGTGGTGTTGTTGTTGTTGTGAGTAGCTAGTCTTTACGTTGTCTGGTGACTTTGAAGGCAAACATTAACACTTTCACTAAAACGTGGATAGATGCGTGTCTGCGGTAGTTGTCAAATTATGCCACCCAGGCAAACATGGATCATGTAGGAGAGGGATAAAGCAAGTTGTAGCCGTTTAGAGGTGCCTCACAGTCCGTAGCTGATTTCCAGCTGATTTCCAGCTGATCAGGTCTCACTATTCTCTCAAATATTCATAGTTCAGAACCGTGCTCGTTGGGTTTTCTATAATAGACTGAACATAACCAGTCTTATTACTGCCTTGCCAGCTAATTAACTTGCTTTATCATGCTCGGGTTGCATTATAAACGCGATAACATGGGACCTCCGGGTTAGTAGTGAGCACGGCTCCTGTCTGTCTTGTTTGAAAACAAAACATGTCAACTTGGGCTGGAATGGGAATCCGTCTTAACGTGCATCTCTTAGTATTTGCTAAAGCATCTGTGTTTGGGCTAACATTATTTGTGCGTAATAATAACATGTGGATTGCCCTGGTGACTAAGTGCTTTTTGCAAGCTTCCTAGTATTGTGCACATTTTGAAGTTACACAGAAGCTAGCCGAGCATACAACGCTAACACATGCCATGTTGCGAGGTGTCAGTGCTAACGTGTGGCTAACCTGCGACCGAGGCTATTTACATTGCCTACATTATTCGCATGATACTTGGCTACAATATCATGCTTTGATCCACATTTCTAAAGTTGTTAAGAAAGTGGAGGCTGGAGATAGCGTTTCTGCATGGTCGCTTTGGCAAGTTTAACCACAAACACATGCCTGGTCCTATTAAGATTGCCACGGTTGGGATGTAGCTTTGTTGTAGCTATCTTGTGCATGTACAGTGTTTAGCCAGCTAGCTTGTGGACCCCTTATCATGCTGCTACGCACTACGCCACGGTAGCTAGTAGCTATTGCTGATGCATTAGAAAATGGGAGGTGGACATGTTTTTTGCCCTCTTTACACAGTGCGTAGTAGCAAAATAATGTCGGAATTATTAAGGACGTTGCGGATGACCTGACGTGAGCAGTATTTTTGGATGGGAGGCTTTGGATTGACTCCTTGCCCGATATTATTATTATATATGTTTGATGTGTCGCCTCTAAATTCTGCAGTTATAGGACTGACATGGACCTCGCTAGCTACAATAACAAGCAGCCTTTAAAAAAAAAAAGCACGGACCTTGTGATGTGGGGGTGTGTTCGGGTTTAGCGAACTACCATCTTCCTCTCCTCAGGATGAACACGCGTTCAATGCAGTGGGAGTAGACCCATGCCTGTGTTGTTTTAGCATTGGAGGTTAACTCTTGAGGTAAATATATGTTATTGGAAAAATGTAACACACGAAGTGGACATTTTGATCCATTTTTCCGGTTAACAATGTTTGAATAAAATGCAGGTTTATATGTTTAAATAAATTTGAGTTTTATATGCAATAGTAAAAAAGTCTCCAGACTCTCACCGAAATAAAACAATTATAAGATCTGTTCAGAAAGTGCGCCACAACTGATTAATTCCTGTCTGTGCAGACGTCTACCACCACACATAGATTAGCTGGAAGGTAATGGGTTATACTGCAATGTTGACACATGCTTTGAACATTTGTCCTACAGTCTGGGCCGACACTTTTAGGAAAGGGGATCAGCGTGTCCCCCTCCCTCTGCCCAAGCACACACACAAAGAGGAGAAAAACGCAAAATCCACTGTGGCAGGGCAGACGGTCAAAATCCTTGTGAAACTTGCCGCTGGTGGAAGTTGCGAACACAGCATTGTGATTTCATTCAGGGTGGATGTTGTGCCTGGGCAGGATTGTTCTGGCTCATCGTAGCCTGCTGAGCTCACAGAGCAGCCGGGCCCTGGGCCCCCCCTTTCAGGCAGACCCAAATCCACTTTAGCCACACAGCCGGAGCACAACTTTTCTTCTGACAGCTGCCACTTTAGAATAGATTAGCCAAGTCTTTTGGAGATTTCTCAATGGAGCGCTTGTAGACAGTTGTTGTTCAACTGGACACGTTTGTAGGCAATTGAATTGGTCGTCAACGCATTTATTTTATTAATCCGGCCTAATTACGTTTCACAGTTAAAGCACGTAAGTAAAACGATCTTGTCGTTTAAAGATATTTGTTTCGCAGAATTAAACATTTCTGTCGTTTAGGTCTTTTTTCTTTTTTAGAATGTAATGCCGCCTTCCACTCTCTGATTTAGACCAATGTCAATCCCTTGACTAAAAAGATGTTATCAACCCACTGGTCTTTGCTAAATTGTGTGTTTGGGCAGAAGGGGTCCAGCAGGTGTTTGCCCTATTAATATGGTGGAGCCCCTGTCCCAGGGAAAGCGTGTGGATCCAGCCAGGAAGCTTTGTCTGCTTTTATTCCAGCTTTCATGAAGTGCAGACGGTTGAAAGAGCACAGACACGGATATCAAAGGGTGAAGAGCGAAGCCTCCTCCCCCAGGGACTATGCTGGGAGGAGAATTAGTCACAGGCCCTCCCATCCACTGCTTTATCCTGCTTTAACAGACGGCCAAAGGGTTTTCACCTCTGCTTTCAGAGCTGTGAGAAAAGCTGCAAGAGTGTGTGTGTGTGTGATTCACATCTGTGGGGACCTTTTTGTGAGTAGTCTCTCTGACTATATGGGTGTGAGGTGTTGGGAATGCAAGCCATCACAGCAGCATCTAGCTGATTTAATCTTGTCTGCCATCAGTAAAATGTATCTAGATATATTCATAAACACTGAGTGTTTAGGTTACTAGTGATTTGACGTTACCGAGACGTGAGAGGCAGATATTTCAATATGATTATGATGCATGGAATTATTTACAATCCTGTGAAACCTCCACGTTTACACTGTATGATTCTTCAGCTGGTAATTAAAGGGGATGTGGTGCCTTTGGCATTTGGTTTCCTGAAAAGTTTGGTAGCCGACTCCTCCTGCTATCGAGTATCACCGGCCAGAGAGTTAGTGATCAGTTGCCACACATGATGTGGAGAGTTTGGGATAAGGGGTGACTGGAATTATGTGTGTGTGCGTGCACGTGTCAAGCATGAACACGCAGAACACTACAGTCAGTGTATACAGGAAGCGAATGCATGCAATATCATCATCATTATGTCTCTAGCTAATTGTCTGATTTTATAGAACAGTCATACTGGGCTTTTCTCCACTCGCATACACCCACATAGCGATGCATAACTGAGTACCTCAATGCATTTCTACATCCGCCCCAGTGGTTGTACTCTTGCAGGGGACTGGCCCAGGCGTTGTTCACTTGCAGGGGACAGGCCCAGATAGCAGACAGGAACGTAAACGTTTCCGTTTTCTGTGCGGAAGGACTAGTTCACCTCACCTGTTCACCTGTTCAATGCAATGACAAGAAATGTACAAAGCGCCAGGAAGCACTTGTGAATGGAGAACACATGGAGGAAAATATGGTCTATATATCCACAGCACAACATCTCCCTGTTCACCCTTTTCCTTGAAACTCAAGAATCGTCTTAAAAGCCTCCCGCCTTTGTCAGTTTGCTTCTCACTCATACCTACTGCTGTTTAATGCTGTCAAAGCAGGTGGTCTCATGTCCTGCAAGCCAGCTTAAAAGCCCTTTTACGTTGCACATGCTGCTCTCCTCTTCCTGCCTGTGGGCGTGGGGGAGGTGTGTGCGTCCTTAGGCAGTGGCGGTGCAGAGAGTGTGAGGCGTGTAGTGTGTGTGTGTGTGTGTGGGAGGTTTGTTTAATTCGGGATTGAGTTTGCTTCTGTGTGAGCGTGTTCGACCCCGTTTCATCCTCGCCGTTTACCGGAAGACGCACACAGGCTCCGTTGATGTCCCATGTGGTCAAAACGATACACACACATCTGCCCAATCCCCTTTCCTCTTCCTCTTTTCTTTCTGTTTTTTTTTTTTGGCTGCGTTGTTTACATTTTGCGGTGTGGTTCCCGTGCAGGGGGAGGAGGAGCATGTGTGAGTCTCTGGGAGGCGGCTCTGAGCTGCTTGTTCTGCTCCGCCCCATTGGCACCCTGCAGCCATCACATCTAGCACCATGAGAGGGTGCTTAGACTTATCAGGAAGATCCATGAGAAGATCACAGTCTCACGTTAGCAGCAGGTTTTTATTGAATGTTGAGTTTGCAAAGACAAGTGATTTATAATCGGGAAGCTGTTATCTTGCCAATTGACACTCGTTAACCCCAAATCGTCCCACAGCCGACTGAATGTTGACTGACCACTATTAATGGTCAAATGTGGACCTTGATGGCTTGCTGAAAAATCCTGATGGTACAGCGGCCGATATACACTTGAACTACTAACAGACTGCGAAGTTGGCAGTTGGTATTCAGGTTCGAGATTGCTGGGATGGGTTCTTCTAGACAGCAGCTGCTCTACGAACCAGGCAGAAGGGACTTAAAACTGCAGCCCCACTGCTGCTATAAATAAAGATTATGAAGTGACACACCCCCACCCCTGCACCCCTCCGGCACGCGGAGCAACACAAAAGGCTGCCAAAGGACGTCTGAGAAATTAATCGTCCTGCTGGCCTCACCGAATCGGCTGGCCCTCGATGCTCCGTGGCTGTAGCTGGTTTTAGTTAGACCTACCATATAAATATACCATAATGTACTGTTTACCTCACTGGGTTTTTGAGCTGTGCGGTCCCGCCGTGTTCTTAGAGGATGTACGTACTGCCTCTTGTTTCTAGCTGTGATTACAGTAGCACCCTCAACCCCGTTGTCCTGATTGTGCTTGACATATTTAGGGTTTTGGTGAAACCCTGGTAATATTTCTTTTTCGTTTAATGCTAAGGGGACAGAGTAGGTGTTTAATTGAATCAATCAACGAAGACTTCACAGATCTGTGTGACACATTTGGTGCTCATATAGAACTTCCCAGGCCCCCCCCCCCATGCTGGACAATAGGCTCCAAATACTAATCGTTATCTCAATTACGACCAATATAATCATGGAACCCCGCTGGAGACTAGGGGACAGTATGGAACCCCGCTGGAGACTAGGGGACAGTATGGAACCCCGCTGGAGACTAGGGGACAGTATGGAACCCCGCTGGAGACTAGGGGACAGTATGGAACCCCGCTGGAGACTAGGGGACAGTATGGAACCCCGCTGGAGACTAGGGGACAGTATGGAACCCCGCTGGAGACTAGGGGACAGTATGGAACCCCGCTGGAGACTAGGGGACAGTATGGAACCCCGCTGGAGACTAGGGGACAGTATGGAACCCCGCTGGAGACTAGGGGACAGTATGGAACCCCGCTGGAGACTAGGGTTCCATTATGCCAAAATCAATGTTGAAGTGCATAAGACAAAAGTAATTAAGACTTGGCCTAATTGGTAGGACAGGAAGGAAATGTTCTCAAAAAAGAATATCAACACATGACTTGTGTTTGACAGACAGCACCTGATGTCCTTAAAAATACGAGTCGTGTCATCTGAAAATCTACCTCAAAGAGCGAAGTATGTGGCACAAATGTGCAAATAATGGGTCTAAGTTATTATATATTTTCTTCTCTATGTTGTGGAAGTTTTGACAACATATCCATAAATCCTCAGTTGTGCACTGTGCAATGAAAAGCTTTCTACCCATATCCACTGACAGCTGTATTGCAATCTGTTGATCTCACTATTTCGCTGACATGGACAATTGGGCCTTTTCAGTAAAGTGGAGTGAATCTCTAAACTAGTGTATAATTCCAGAAGCCGAATTGTCCCGCCAGTCTCTGTCACAGCGGATGACTGAGTTGGTCACCACGGATGTCAGGCAGCCTAGCAACTAGAAATGCATTTGTTGTGCCATGAGAGGACACTGCATGTCACGAAGGAAATATCTATTTGGTTGGTTGAGGCGATTTACATAGCCTCATGTCTGTGACTACCATAGACAAAATGAATCTGTTTTCTTACCACGTCCATAGCTTAATTTCCATCTACCTTTCTTCTAAGATGTAGGCTACTAATCAGCTGTCAAATTAGCTGCTCATATTAGGTTTAACGGCTTAAATGTGAGTAATTTTGCAAATTTTTTGACAGTGACTTACAACAGTTGTTGGGGGGGAGAGCTACTTTCTGCTTCCTGGTAGTGTTGGCAGCGTGGCCTGTTACTCAGTTTCAAATTGAGACTGCTTAAGGTTCTGAGAGCTCCCTGCAGCTTACTGCATCTAATCTGGAAAGCGTAGAGGAAAGGAATGACTGGAACCTGAGAGGAGTGAGTCAGCAGCTGGGCGAAAGTACGGTTGGCTGTCTGCTAAAATGATTTCACTTCTCGGATGACTCCGGTGAAGAGACGGTTTCAGGCTTTATTTGGTTGAGCTGTTGCCTGGATTTATCCCATGCTGCAGAATTACATGTACACCGGATACAGCACCTTGGATGCTGGACAACAGTCGACTACAGACTCTTGAAATGTTCACTCTGTTAGTATATCTCTCAACAATGACGTGTCTCTATTTTCTCCATAGGAAGAAGCATTTGAAGGATTTGGTGACGCCACAGAGCACAGAAGGATACACAGTCCGCCGAGGACATTGGCCGGTGAGTTTTGATTTTCGAATAGACTCTCTGCTTTCCCCGTCAAATAAGTAGCCGTTGATTTATTGTTGTGTGTCCCACGTAAATAAACCCCTCGTGTTTGTCCCAGTTTTTCCCACACCAGAGAAGAAGCCCCGAGGTCGACCCCCGCGGGCCCTGACTGTACAGAGAGGGGCAACTGGCACCGCATCACCCGCGTCCTTCTCTCCTGCGCTTGGGAAACCCGAGGGCTTGGTGCGGCCTGTGGAGAAGGCAAAGAGGTTACCTGGGAGGCCGCCTGGCTCCGGGGAGAAGAGGAGGGGTCGTCCACCAGCCTCTGGTACTCAGAGAATTTGGCAGCCCGGCGGTCATGCAACCAACGGCAATGACTGCAAGCAGCTGGGTCCGGAGCCCTGCCCCGCAGCTGCTCACCGCAAGGACACGGCTGAGGAGGAGACCGAGAGGAAGGGCACCAAGCGAACACCCTTGGGCTCGGTGCAGCAGCAGGAAGCGGACGCCAAGCTTCCCAAAGCCGGTCGTGAGTCCAAGCTAACCAAGCTGAAGCGACTACGTGAGGTCAAGCTCGGCCCACTGAAGTCGCGGCTCAAGGCCATTGCCAGGAAGAGCGTTCCGGTGCCTGGCGTGCCGCGACGCAGAAGAGGAAGGCCTCCGTCTGCCGAGCGTCTGAAAGCGCAAGCGGCCGCCGCTGCCCGAGCCTCTGGTGCCGAGGACGCCAAGCAGAAGACGTTCAGGGTCCGCCGGGACACTGACGCCGATTCTCCTCAGCGGAGGTCTGAGCTCAGGTTGTCCGATGGGTGCGCCAGCCCTGTCGTCCACAGCGCCTCGCCACCCTCCACCCCCCCGGCCTCTGCCTCTCCTTCAAAGTTGGGCAGGCCGCCGGGCCTGAGAACGAGCCCACGCCACATCAAGCCGGTGCGGATCGTCCCCCCGTCCAAACGCACGGATGCCGCGATCGCCAAGCAACTGCTGCAGCGTGCCAAGAAGGGGGCGCAGAAAAAGAAACTGTTGGAGAAGGAGGCCGTGGCCATCGGAGGCCCGGGGGTGGCGGGCATGGAGGTGGGCATCCGGAGGAGGAGGAGAACGCAGCTGAAGAACATTCGTCAGTTCATCATGCCCGTGGTCAGCACCGTCTCTCTGCGCATCATTAAAACCCCCAAGCGCTTCATCGATGATGAGGGCAACTTTGGCCCCCCGCCCCCCCACATGAAGATGCCGCGGTTAGACGTGCCTCTCCCTGCTCCGGCCCCGCCCCTGCCTCCCCAACCGGCCTCGGCAGCCTCCTCCCCGATGCGGGCTACCGCCACGGCAGGGGCCTCTGCTTCAGTTGACGCCCTGCCCCCGCCACCAACCCCGGCCCCCGTCACTCCCGGCAGTACTGCGGCCGCGTCAGCCGGCCTGCTTAACAACAACAACAACAATCGCACCAGTAATGGCCGCTTCAGCAGCAGCGCCGCCTCGTGTGGCTCCAGCGCCGTGTCCCAGCACTCCTCTCAGCTCTCGTCCGGCGAGTCCTCTCGCTCCAGTAGTCCCAGCCTGGACGACTCGTCCTGCGACTCTCAGGCTTCCGAGGGCACGCAGGCCCCGTCGGAGCCCGAAGACGAGCACGACGACGAGCGCGATGAAGAGCACGATGACGAGCGTGACCACTCCCCCTCCTCTCAGGGAGACAGGGAGGGGGGCATGCTGTACTCTTCCAGGCCCCCGTCACCGCTGTCGGAGATGGAGCCAGAGCACGTGGTGCTCATGAAGAGGGGGCGTGGAGGCCGGAGGGGGCGGGGTTTGGGAAGAGCCAGTCTCGGGGTCAGGGGTCAAGGCAGCCTGGCCACCGGAGGGAAGAAGTCCATTATTAGCCCGGCCACAGGAGTCCTGATGTCCAACTCCACCCTGGCCGGATCTCAACAGGCCTCGTCCACTGCCTCCTCGTCTTCCTCACCCCCGCCTCCCCCTCTCCTCAGCCCCCCACAACAAGCCCAGTCGGGCTCCAACACTGGGGAGCATCACAGCCACTCCCCCTGGATCATGCCACACACCATCACCCCTTTCCTACAGGGCCCATCGCCTGTGCTGTCCAGCGTGCCGGACAAGCGCAAGTCCATCCTAAGAGAGCCCACTTTCCGCTGGACGTCTCTGTCTCGCACCGAGCAGCAATACTTCTCCTCGGCCAAGTACGCCAAGGAGGGCCTCATCCGAAAGCCCGTCTTTGACAACTTCCGCCCTCCGCCGCTCACAGCCCAAGACGTGGGCTTAATGCCCCATGGAGCTGGAGGTGTCGCCCCAGCGGGTTACCCCACGGCAGGCAGTGGAGGTGGTGGTGGTGGAGGTGGTGGTTCAGGGGCAGGTACCTGTCTGTTCTCGCCACTGCATCACCACCACTCGCAGCAGCACCACTCCTCCCGCTTTGAGGCGCCGCTACAGAAGCGCAGCCCCCTCCTGCGCGCCCCGCGCTTCACTCCCAGCGAGGCGCACTCTCGCATCTTCGAGTCGGTCACCCTGCAGTCGTCGTCGGGGAGCAGCCCCGGCTCCCTGTCTCCCCTCCAGTCCTCCTCAAAATCAGGCCGGTCGCAAAGACGCAGGAGGAGGAGGACACTGGGACCACTCCGGGGTCAGTCTCGGTCCCCCTCGCACTCCATGACAACGCGGAGCAGCCAGCCGGGTGTACCTCCGGGGAAAGGCCCCTCTGAGACGTTGGTGCTGACTGGTTCTGTCTCCACCGGTGCCAGCAGCACCTGTAACTCATCCAGCTCTCTACCCGGGGTGTCCAGCTCGACTAGTGCCTTAAGTCCTGCTCTTTTCAGTACCTTTTCACCTGGCTCCCTGGGCCTCTCCATGCACGGGCCTTCCTCCGACGGACGGCGAGCAGCCGGGAACTTGTGCGGCAGCTCCACCTCCTCTTCCTCCTCTTCCCAACGCTTCCCTCTATTGGCTTCCAGCCCTCAGGAGACAGGCCGCACTGCCGGGAAAGGGGGCAGGGAGTGGAGTGCCTCCGCAACCCAGGACTATGCTCTTATCAAGGAAAAGGAAAGGGAGACGGAGAAAAGCAGAGAGCGTGAGAAGGAGAACAAAAGGGAGGGTAGGAAAGATTGGGAGAGGAGAGGGAAGGTGTCCACTCCAGATGCCTCGCCCAACGCGACCCCCAGCCTGTTTGCTGTGGAGGGTAGGGATGGTGAGGAGTCTCTGGCCTCACTCGCTCCCAAAAAGACTCCCGGAAGGAAGAAGTCTGTGTCGGTGGAATCAGGCTTGGAGAACGCTTCTGTTGACAGACCTTCAGTTCAGTCCTCTACTTCCCCAATCTTGACCAAGGGCCGTCTGTCTAAAAAGGGCCGACCGCTGGAGAGGGCGTCAGAGCCTGAGCTTGTAGAGCATGAGAAGACGAGTGCCCCTGCCCAGCAGACAGGCGTTTCGTCGGGTCAGACGGGCAACAAGCAGGCCCCGGTGGCCCCGTCCCTGGGATCCATGCTGGAACAAGCGGAGAAGCAGTCGGTGGCTGACAAACACGTGGCGGGTGTGCTGAAGAAGGCCAAAGCACAGCTGTGCAAGATCGAGAAGAGCAAGTCTCTCAAGTCTCCAGATCAGCCTAAAGTTCAGGTGGGTTCGCCGCTAACCCCCTTGTGTCACCTCCTCTGCTTGGTTTGTTTCACCACAGGAAGGTTTTGATATTAGTTTCTCTCATCGTTGTATTATCACAACCACAAGGGCCTCATTTGACAGGAATTTCAGATGCATAGATACCATTTGCAGTGTTTGAACAAAAAACAGAAACTCGATAGCATGAAAGTCCCTGAATAGGGGAATTTTAGGGGAATTCTGACACACAGATCAGACAGGCAGGAGTGCAGAAATACTGTTGATGTATTGTTTTTCAGAGAAACACATCAAAAACATGTTTATAAATACCGTCACTGTCTGGCAGAATGATGATGTGCATTACTGTCACAACACAACTGGACCGAAATAGCTTAAACAGAACAAATTGGTCTGAAGCTGACAATAGCTCTTTAAAAACAAAAAAACGATTTCAGCCAAAAAAAAGAGTCACGTATGCCTGTTATGTTTCTTTGCCATCATGGCGCAGAGGATCGTAGTGGTAGACGCTTATTCAGCCCGACTCAAAAGGGAGTTTGTCTTCTTATATTTGGCCACTTCACTGTGTGGTTCTGCAGCGTTGATATTTACAGTGTTTTTGCTTCAGCAGAGCCAAGAGAGCGACTCATCAGAGACGTCGGTCCGCGGGCCGCGTATCAAGCACGTCTGTCGCCGCGCTGCCGTTGCCCTGGGTCGCAACCGGGCCGTGTTCCCGGACGACATGCCCACTCTCAGTGCCTTGCCGTGGGAGGAGAGAGAAAAGATTCTGTCTTCCATGGGAAACGATGGTGAGTTAGGGTCACTTTAACCACAAGTGTCCCTGGCGTACATGTATGGCCTCGAATGACGGGAGTTGGATGAGTTGTCTGACAGAATTTGTCTCCTCTTGATTGTTATTTTGTGAATGCTCATTGTAATGGGCCGTAAATGCTTTCCCCTCTTCGTCAGACAAATCATCAGTGGCGGGCTCGGAAGAGGCGGAGCCACAGTCTCCGCCCATCAAGCCGGTTACCAGGCACACAAAGACGATTCAGGAGGGAGGTACAGCGCCCAGGAAGGGCCGACGGTCGCGGCGCTGCGGGCAGTGTCCCGGCTGCCAGGTTCCGGATGACTGTGGCGACTGCACCAACTGTCTGGACAAGCCCAAGTTCGGTGGCCGCAATATCAAGAAGCAGTGCTGCAAGTAAGGAGGAACATCCTGTTGACCGACGTTCAATTTCTACTGTTGCTCCTTGAACTCCACAATGTTTCGGTATGTGATCATCTGTGTTTCTCTACATTGTGTCACAGGGTCCGAAAGTGTCAGAACTTGCAGTGGATGCCCTCCAAGATGTTTCTCCAGAAGCAAGTGAAAGGTCCGTGTCTTTTAATGTTCATTTTCAGCTGTTAAACCTGAGATGCCTTTATCGTTGAAACCAGTTTACCATTGAAATGTCTAGGCAAGAAAGACAAAAAGAAGAACAAGGGTCCCTCAAGTTCAGAGTCCAGCGTCAAGCCAAGCTTGCCCCCTTTGAAGGAGGAGCCCCCTCGCAAAAGCAGCGAAACCCCGCCCCCAACGACTGGCGAGGAGAGACAGAAACCGCTGCTGCCACAGTCTCTCCCATCTGAAACTCCCGCCCACCCAAACGACCAGCCCCCCGAAGCGCCCGGTTGTGTCTTCACCCCTGGGCAAGACTCCGCCCCGCCCACAACCACGGCCACTGGGACGGTCAGTAGGAAGGAGCGCAAACCGCAGCAGCCCGCCCCTCCTTCCTCGTCCTCCCCGCCCACACCCCAGTCCCAGCAGCCCCTGCAGCAGCCCAGATCCCAGCCCTCGCAGGGACTCCTGCTCACAGAGACCAAGAAGAAGCAGAACCCGGCCACGCCCATTGTAGACGCAGGTAGGCGACCAGAGCTTGGCGTCGGAATGATCCCACCGGCTTCTCGACAGTTTGCTGTTGGGTCAGCGGGGGAGGAGAGGAATGCTAATTAATGCACTGTGAAATAATTTAAGTAGGTTCAGAGCACATGGTTGTTCCAGCCGGGATCTCGTCTAACAGTGAGCCATTTGTATCATTTGCCCTCAGCACCTGAAGGGAAACACGTGAAGAGGCAAACTCCTCGCTCTATCCTGCCGCCATCTAAATCCAAACCAAAAGACAAGGTAAGGCTGTTTTCACAAAGCTCAATTTAATTACGGATACTCTATACGCACGTCGCAATTCGTCCCGTGTGACCTCTTCCGTCTTCTCTCTACCCACTCCTTTTGCACATTGCCTGATTTGCACTACAATATTTGCTCTATTGCACTGTTGTTTTTCGGTATCTTTTTTTTTTTTTTTACATTACTATCCCTCTACCCCCTCAGCCCTTTAGTATAATTTATATTGTTTATTTATATTGTTATATTCATATGTTGTATGTAAGCACCTTCCTGCCACAGTAAATTCCTTGTCTGTTCACACATTCAATGGCGATTAAACACTTTTCTGATTCTGATTTCTGATTCTCCCCAGCATGAGACGCCGCTGGCCACAAAATGTGAGAGCAGTTCTTTAAACTTGCTGGGCACTCCCTCGACTTGGGGCACCGCCATGCAGAAAGCGCCCTGCGACGGAGTGCACAGACTTCGAGTGGATTTCAAGAAGAACCCTGACGTGGAGAACGTGTGGGCGACGGGAGGCCTCAGCGTCCTCACCTCTGTGCCAATCACCCCGCGGGTCGTCTGCTTCCTCTGTGCCAGCAGTGGCAATGTTGAGGTGAGCTTTTTGGTCTTATTTTTCTCTGTGTCCTTTTCTCGCTTGCATTCAGATCACCTGGGTATGGGCTGGCTGTGTTTTTTAAATTAGGGAAAAGGGCTGGTGTGTATCTTAAAGCGAAGACTGGCTGAAGTTCGGTATTCATGTAATTTAACGTGGCAGTAACCAGTGGATTTGTTGTTGAATTTTTACCAACCCCACAGACCTGTCATCCACAATCACGTTCATATCCATCTGTGGGTTGGATTTTGTCATGCAAATAAAAGCATTTTTGGTTAGTTTTAGTCAAAGGTTAGGTTGTGGTTAGGTTTAGTCATAAAGCTTAGGTTGTGGATAGGTTTAGTCATAAAGCTTAGGTTGTGGTTAGGTTTAGTCATAAAGCTTAGGTTGTTGTTAGGTTTAGTCATAAAGCTTAGGTTGTGGTTAGGTTTAGTCATAAAGCTTAGGTTGTGGTTAGGTTTAGTCATAACGCTTTGGCTATTGAAGTGAGGTTAAGGTTGTTTTAGGTTTAGGGGGTTGGTAAAGTTCTTCTTAATGATATTGAATGGCCTCTCCACGTAAATATATGCTGTTTGTGTGTATTCCTGACTCGTCCATCTTCTCCCAGTTTGTCTTCTGTCAGGTGTGTTGCGAGCCCTTCCATCTATTCTGCTTGGGCGAGACAGAGCGCCCCCTGGAGGAGCAGTGGGAGAACTGGTGTTGTCGCCGGTGTCGGTTTTGTCAGACCTGTGGCCGCCAGCACCAAACAACAAAAGTAAGGCTGTGTGTGTGTGTGTGGTATGTTTTTTTGGTCTGTACAATTTTCCAGGGTTATAGGATTGTCTGTGAATGTACTACTACACCGCACAACTACTCCTGTAGCACCGACGTACATGTTAAACTGGCTACAACTAAAACAAATTTGCTTTTTGCTCGCACATTCAAATGGTGCTTTTTGTCCTAGTTCCTAACGTAATGTATCCAAAATGGAAATCGCTTAGAAGTTGACTGTCACCAGAGTTGTGGGCCGTTTTGTGCACCAAATGGTGAAATACTGAATCACCGTCGACCACCAATAAAGAAGCCATGGAATCCTTGTATTCTTAATGACTTGTATGACTAATGAAGAAGGTTCCAAACGTTCTTCTGCGGACCTTTTTCTTCCCCCAGCAGCCGCTGCTTGAGTGTGACAAGTGCCGAAACAGCTTTCACCCCGAGTGCCTTGGACCTAGCCATCCCACGAGACCCAGCAAGAAGAAACGAATATGGGTAGGCATCATACAGTCCTCCGAGCAGCTAGGTTAGATGTTTGCTTTTATCGGTCTAGAATCACCCGGCACATCAAAAGGTTTGTGGTTGGGCTATGTTTAGGGTTAGCATACACTGATGAGACGAAACATTATGCCTAGTGTGCTCTAGGTCCTCTGAGCTGATGGTTGGCCTAACATCTGATCTCCCTAAACCTTGACATGTGCCCCTTGTAAGATGAACAACGTTGTTCGCTTCACCCGGTCATAATGTTTCTGCTCATCAGTGTACAGTGGATATATAAAGTCTACACACCCGTGTTCAAATGCCAGTTTTTTTGTGATGTGAAGAAAATCTGGATTTCTTTCCCGAAGATTTCAGTTTACTTTTCAATTGAATTGCTCACATTATAGGCCACATTGAAGGTGGAAAACGTTCTGACATGATTTTTCTTTCTCAATTTTTTTCCCGTCAAGAATTTTAATGAATGTGTAGACTTTTTATGTCCACTGTATGTTTAGGTTAGAAGTACAGACACCTTCTGTAGTATTCCAGTACGTTGTTTCAGTGTTGACTCTGTATTTAGTAATTTGTTTTCCGTTTCCTTTTTTTCTTTCTTGTGCTGTTCAGATCTGCACTAAGTGTGTTTGCTGTAACAGTTGTGGGGCAACTAAACCCGGGAAGGCCTGGGACGCACAGTGGTCACATGACTTCTCCCTCTGCCACGACTGTGCCAAACTCTTTGCTAAAGGTGAGTTATAATAGAGCACTACACTATCCAGAAGGCTGTTTTGTTACTGACTACATTTGCTATAGAACAGCGTTTCATTTCTTACCATCTCTGTTGTGTTCATTTGGGAACGGTATATTGATATGCTTAGCCAGGTAAAAACGACTCAATTAATTTGGTCTTCAGTCTCTCTTGTCGGTTTGCCCTTATGAACGCGACATTTGTTTCCTCAGTACTGATTATAAGGTTGAATCGGGATTTGGGGTGTGCTGTATTTTGCAGGTAACTTCTGCCCCCTTTGCGATAAATGCTACGATGATGATGACTTTGAGAGCAAGATGATGCAGTGTGGCAGGTGTGAACACTGGGTCCATGCCAGGTGTGAGAACCTCACAGGTGAGATGACACTCTTGTTTCAGAACACTGGTCAAACCGCAAACAATACTGCCCGTTGCTTTATCAACTGGTTCAGCTGCTTCGTATTTATCAGTTATATCTCTGACTCGGATCAATTTAAATGTGTCGATGTGACAAACGTGTTTATCCGTTTAGAGGTCGCTAATCAGAAACACTTTTAAAAGCGTTTTTGCATCGTCAAATATTTAGTTCCTACACTTGGTATGATGATAAATGTAAATAAGCATGAGTGAAAAGTCAACATGTGTCTTCCTGTTCCTCCGCAACACACCAGACGACATGTACGAGCTGCTCTCCAGTCTCCCAGAGAATCTGGCCTACACCTGCACCCTCTGTACCGAGCGCCAACCGGCCGAGTGGAGGACGGCCCTGGAGAAGAAGCTACAGGGCTCAGTACGCCAAGTCCTCACCGCGCTCCTCAACTCACGCACCTCCACACATCTGCTCCGCTACAGACAGGTGAGGGTGGGCTGTCTGCCGTCGGGGTGGGCTGTCTGCCGTCGGGGTGGGCAGTCTGCCGTCGGGGTGGGCAGTCTGCCGTCGGGGTGGGCAGTCTGCCGTCGGGGTGGGCAGTCTGCCGTCGGGGTGGGCTGTCTGCCGTCGGGGTGGGCTGTCTGCCGTCGGGGTGGGCTGTCTGCAGTCAGGATTGGGCTGTCGGCCTACAGACCTTTATTATATTGCATTTTTAGGTCAACAGTGCTTGATTTAGTTTGTCTGTCCCTCCCCCACAGGCTGTGATGAAGCCGCCTGAGTTGAACCCTGAAACGGAGGAAAGTTTACCATCCCGCCGCTCCCCCGAGGGACCGGACCCCCCTGTTCTGACTGAGGTCAAGCCCCCAAACGACTCCCCCCTTGATCTGGAGTCAGTGGAGAAAAAGATGGACTCTGGTCGGTACAAGTCTGTGGTGAGTCTATGAACACATCCTGTGGACGTTGTCCCGACCTCATCCTGTGGACGTTGTCCCGACCTCATCCTGTGGACGTTGTCCCGACCTCATCCTGTGGACGTTGTCCCGACCTCATCCTGTGGACGTTGTCCCGACCTCATCCTGTGGACGTTGTCCCGACCTCATCCTGTGGACGTTGTCCCGACCTCATCCTGTGGACGTTGTCCCGACCTCATCCTGTGGACGTTGTCCCGACCTCATCCTGTGGACGTTGTCCCGACCTCATCCTGTGGACGTTGTCCCGACCTCATCCTGTGGACGTTGTCCCGACCTCATCCTGTGGACGTTGTCCCGACCTCATCCTGTGGACGTTGTCCCGACCTCATCCTGTGGACGTTGTCCCGACCTCATCCTGTGGACGTTGTCCCGACCACACACCTTAACATTCAATTAACCATCCTCCCAAGGATTAGATATTTTCTGTTCATTATCCATATACTAGCATTTTGTGTTCTCCTTAGAGGTGAGTTTATCGAACAGGCGTCATAATTATATTTATTTTTCAATCTTTGCATTTATTCACTCACTACACACATTATGTTTCTCCCACAACTTCCCAAATCATGCCCTTTTTCCTGTAGTGCACTTCCCATAGGGCTCTGGGCAGAGAGGAGTATACAACAGGGAATTGTGTCAGTCCATTTAGATCCATCAACATCCAGCCACTGTGTGTTAACAATATGTGTGTGTGAATGCACAGTCAAAGCAGCCATACACACCTGAGTGGCGTCGGCCCCGGGGGAACTCATAAGTTCACACGCAGTTCACTGTCACACAGAGGGAGGGCAGTGTCACTCACTCTGTTTTGCCTCTCCGTTTCAGCTGGAGTTCAGTGACGACATGGTGAAGATCATCCAGACAGCCATGAACTCAGACGGAGGCCAGCCAGAGAGCAGAAAAGCCAATAGCATGGTCAAGACCTTCTTTATCCGGGTGAGGAGAGCCTACTGACATTTACCTCTGATTAGTGGTACTATTCACACTGACTACTGGTATAGTCTGACTATTACAATTTGGCCCTATCAAAGTCACGAAGGTCTTTACTTCTGTCCATTTCTCCGGCCTCCAACAAGTTGTCCGACAAGTTAAACTCTTGATCCATTCACGTGTTATGTTCTTCAAACATTCAAGGATTCAAGGGTGTTTATTTGTCATTACAATAACAAGTTATGCAATGAAATGCTTGGACATGCAATACGTTCCAAGATCTCAGAGAGCACCTTTAACTTGTCATTACACCCTGTTCTCTATTGCAGCAAATGGAGCGTGTGTTTCCCTGGTTCAAAGTTAAGGAGTCCAGGTTCTGGGAAGCCCACAAGGTCTCCAGCAGGTGAGTGAACAGCACCACATCTATCAGACCACTAAGGCACTAACAGATCGGTGCACATGCGTGATGTCACATTAATCATTCATATTGAACATGATGGGCTGAATTATTGATGGATATTTTCAGACCTTCTTATTTGACCTGTCTGTAAGGTTTCAAGCCCCTGAAGGCACCACCAACATATTTCAGTTACTGCACCACCAGCATATTTCAGTTACTGCACCACCAGCATATTTCAGTTACTGCACCACCAACATATTTCAGTTACTGCACCACCAACATATTTCAGTTACTGCACCACCAGCATATTTCAGTTACTGCACCACCAGCATATTTCAGTTACTGCACCACCAGCATATTTCAGTTACCGCACCACCAACATATTTCAGTTACTGCACCACCAACATATTTCAGTTACTGCACCACCAGCATATTTCAGTTACTGCACCACCAACATATTTCAGTTACCGCACCACCAACATATTTCAGTTACTGCACCACCAACATATTTCAGTTACCGCACCACCAACATATTTCAGTTACTGCACCACCAGCATATTTCAGTTACCGCACCACCAGCATATTTCAGTTACCGCACCACCAGCATATTTCAGTTACCGCACCACCAGCATATTTCAGTTACTGCACCACCAGCATATTTCAGTTACCGCACCACCAGCATATTTCAGTTACTGCACCACCAACATATTTCAGTTACTGCACCACCAACATATTTCAGTTACTGCACCACCAGCATATTTCAGTTACTGCACCACCAACATATTTCAGTTACTGCACCACCAACATATTTCAGTTACTGCACCACCAACATATTTCAGTTACTGCACCACCAACATATTTCAGTTACCGCACCACCAACATATTTCAGTTACCGCACTACCAACATATTTCAGTTACCGCACCACTCACATATTTTTGCTCTGCTTCCTCTGAGCTCCCCTGGAATACCCCCTTGTGTTTGTTTTATTAATTGGGCTCTGGTGTCATGAGTGTTCTCAAGTACCCCCTGTTGTTAGACCAAGTACGCCCAAGTTATCTACCATGTCAACACTATCTCTGTGAGGCATACGGGCCTTCAGGGCACATTTGTGGTGAATGAATAACACTCATTGACCCGTTTTGAGCCAAGTTCATGTATTAGTTTTTCCCAGAGGGCCTGGATATCAGCTTTCCAATTCACATACATTCTAGACCCGTCCTCTCCCATTGTGAGAAGAGACCATCTCCTATGTCCTCTCTCACATCTTCTAGCCCTGCTTCTCATCTCATATTACTTTATTTAAATAATTAACAGATGTTTTTTTGTATTTTGCCTAATTCAATTCGTAAACCCAATTGGTCAGTCAAGCTGAAAATAAACATTGAGGTTTAGAAATTGGTTTGTATTTTGAATATTTTAGGCTCTGGAATATTGACTGGCTGAACGCTGTATGACTGGCTGAACGCTGTATGACTGGCTGAACGCTGTATGACTGGCTGAACGCTGTATGACTGGCTGAACGCTGTATGACTGGCTGAACGCTGTATGACTGGCTGAACGCCGTATGACTGGCTGAACGCTGTATGACTGGCTGAACGCCGTATGACTGGCTGAACGCCGTATGACTGGCTGAACGCTGTATGACTGGCTGAACGCCGTATGACTGGCTGAACGCCGTATGACTGGCTGAACGCCGTATGACTGGCTGAACGCTGTATGACTGGCTGAACGCCGTATGACTGGCTGAACGCCGTATGACTGGCTGAACGCCGTATGACTGGCTGAACGCCGTATGACTGGCTGAACGCCGTATGACTGGCTGAACGCCGTATGACTGGCTGAACGCCGTATGACTGGCTGAATGTGTCTGTAGAGTGTTTAGTTTTGTCTGAGTGGCTGACAAACATGTGCAGTAAAGTATTCACTCTTCTCTATATTCAGTTGGTGAAATCAGTTCTGTTGAATGCCTGCTTTATAGTTGTGCCTCTGTTTGCAGCGGTGGCCTCCTCCCCAATGCTGTGCTACCCCCCTCCCTGGACCACAACTACGCCCAGTGGCAGAAGCGTGAGGAGATCGCCCGTGCCAAACAGCCCCTCCTCATGAAAAAAATAATCCCTGCCCCTCGGTCCAAGACCCCTGGAGACCCTGACTCTCCCACCTCCCTCCCTCCACCTTCCCCTCTACTTCTTTCTCCACCCGCTCTGCTCCACGGTGAGTGATGTTCAATGCAGCATAAGGACAGCACCCCGGGAGAAAAGTAGCTGTGCGTTTTTTGTTTTTTTTACTGCTACCGTTTCCGTTGCTGGGTACGTCAAACCGCGGTGTTTTTGCATCTCTTTCTGTCAGACCTGAGCCGTGAAGACAGCCCCGAGCTGATCCCGCCCCCCGGCGTCAGCGACAACCGCCAGTGTGTGCTGTGTCTTAAGTACGGCGACGAGAACACCAACGTAAGTTCACCGATTTGCTCGAATGTCGCGTGGCTGGACACCGCGTGTTGGTCGCGGCAGATCTCTCAGCGACGGCGTGTTGCTGATGCCCGTGAGATGTTTTCTAAGGTGTCCGTGTGCATGTCCGGTTTTAGGAGGGCGGTCGGCTGCTCTACATTGGCCAGAACGACTGGACCCATGTGAACTGTGCCTTGTGGTCGGCGGAGGTGTTCGAGGACGATGACGGCTCCCTAAAAAACGTCCATATGGCCGTTATCCGAGGCAAACAGTTGGTAAGACACGGACGATTCATACCGAAATGGGATTGGCCGTCCAATACCAGTCGGTGTACCTAATAAAGTGGCCAAGTAGCGTGTGAATATACGGAATTACTTTTGTACTTGCAAGTGTGTGTTCTTTGGTGGTGTGTTGGAGTTATTCGGATGTTGTTGGTCTGGTTGAAAGTCTGTGGGTGTTCTGATGGCGGCGTCTTGCTCTGTTTTGCAGCGCTGTGAGAACTGCCAGCGGCCCGGGGCCACAGTGGGCTGCTGCCTGACCTCCTGCACCAGCAACTACCACTTCATGTGCGCCCGGCAGCGCCAATGCGTCTTCCTGGAGGACAAGAAGGTCTACTGCCAACGCCACCGGGACCTCATCAAAGGAGAGGTGAGATTTAAAGGAGGGGCCTTGTTGTCCAGGGCCCGCCTACCTTCACCAGCGGCCTAATCTAGCTTCTCAAACTGACTAGTATGTGAGAAAATAGGATTGAGACTGTCACAAAGCATATTTATGTGGTAGACACAGGCACACTATACATTTAGCCGCCCGGGCGTCACACTGTGATACTGTGGCAGGTCAGACTGAGGTCTCTGAGGGTACTGGGTTGGTTTGACGTGCTGAGTTCCTTTTCCAGGTGGTGTCTGAGTCTGGCTTCGAGGTGTCCAGGAGGATCCTTGTGGACCTGGAGGGGATCAGCTTACGGAGGAAGTTTCTGACCGGGCTTGAGCCGGACAACATCCACATGATGATAGGTGTTTATTTCTATTGGTCTCTATGGGTTCCTTACACTGATCCTGTGTTAGCAAGACGCGTGTTTAGACTGTACCCCAAATGGTACTACACTCCGTATTTAGTGCACGAGTTCTTCTGCATTTCTATGCTTTCTGCTGTGAGAGCAGTGGCCCAGGTTTGAACCCCTGCTGTAGCGGTGCATTTGCCACTTGATAACATATGAAATGGTTAAGTTACTTCAACTGTTAAAATAGCCAGACGGTTAGTTACTTCCCCAGTTTGTGTCCCTCACAAGCCCCTTTTCATATGAGGTGACCCCACAGGGGGTCCTACTTCCGGAAACACTGGATGATCGTTCCTAACTGTTCCTTCCGTCCTCTGCAGGCTCAATGACCATCGACTGCCTCGGAATACTGACGGAGCTCTCGGATTGCAAGCACAAACTCTTCCCCATCGGCTACCAGTAAGAACACACTCCGACAACGAATTTAACGTCACATAACATCAGACAGATGAAAACAGTGGTGTGTGTGTGTTTCCCCCCCCCCCTCGCAGGTGTTCACGGGTTTACTGGAGCACACTAGACGCACGCAAGCGCTGTGTCTATACCTGCCGGATCCTGGTGTGTCGCCCCACTGGGATGGAGCCGGACCTGATGAGTGCCGTTCCAGAAGAGAACCGTACTATCTCCCACAGTCCTTCTCCTTCCTCTGGTGTGTGTGTGTGTGCGTGCGTGATCGCCGCATTATTTATTGTTGAAATTTGGTCTAGCATGTACACCTGCTAGAAATTATTAACTGATATCTTGGTGTTGGGAATTGATTTTCACCGACAGATAAAGCCCTGTCCCCGGCGCTGGACCCGTTCGACTCCCCGACGTCTTCTGATCGTCTCTCTCTGCTGCCCTCCAGCCCCAAGCCTCCTAAAGTTTACACCAGGAACCGGCACCCCAGCTACCCACCGTGCCAGCGCTCCCCTGGCTCCAGACCACTTCCATCTCCAGGTATCCTAACAAGACCATTTACCTCAAACTGCAGTTGTGGATTCTAATAAGCATTATGTTGACCTTTTTGTAACTTTCTGCAGGCGGCTCCTCCCAGTCCTCTCATGAGTTCGTGACCGTGGGAGACCCCCTTCTGAACTCTGGCCTGAGGAGCATTGGCTCGCGGCGCCACAGCACCTCCTCCATCTCTCCCCAGCCCTGCCCGAAGGTCGTCTCGCCTCCACTGGCTGGGTCAACTGCTGCCATGAACCCACTGGCCCTGGTCTCTTCCTCACCACCATCACCGCCCCTCTCCTCTGCCTCTAAAGATCTGGGCCTGAGGGACACCGACAAGGGAATGTCCCCCGCCAGTATCCGAACCCCGAGCCGTTGGACTAGCTCTCTCAGCCCTCAGCACAACAGACAACAACACCACCACAGCATCTCTGAGAAGAAGACGGACATTGGTAAAGAGGGAACTCTTGGAAAGCATGTGGTTGGAGAAAACTCCAAAGTTGCCCCAACGTCCCCGGTAATTGCAGGAGCGACCCAGTCCTCCCCACAGCCAGGCACTGCTGTCTTGACCGGACAACAGAGGGGCAGCGGCTCCCAGCCTGAGAAGGGGAAACAGGCTGTGAAGGACTCTGACCTATCGGCGGGCGTCACCCTCGTTTCCCGTCACCGCGTCACCACCACCCTGTCCAAGGGTAGATCTAATAGCAATGCAGCCAAGGAGAGCAGTGTGGCCACGGCGCCGGACTTCAAAGACGCTGGGAAATCGGGGTCTCCCCAGCCCCCGTTTCTCAAAAGTTGTGGGAGGAAGTCCCAGGACTACCTGTCAGGGCCAGTGCTCACCGATGCCATGAAGCCCCTATGGTCTTTCGAGGCCTCAGTCGAGGAGGACATTATCAAACGGGGTTCCCAGGTAATCCCAGCTGTCCCCTCCAGTCTTGCTGCGCCAACTACCAAAGACAAGCACTCCAAAGTACGAAACATAAGCAGCCCAGAAGCTTCTAAAGAGAGGGAGAAGACTCCCCAGAACAGTAGCAAACATTCCAAGCTCAACAGTACCAACTCTAAAGGCACCGGTGGAACACATCACTGTCAAACCCCGACTTTTCTGAATATTAACAACACGCCTGTCACCACTGGCAACAACACAAAAGCCTCCGGCAAAGTGGACAGGGAAAAGCTGGAAAATCAAGGGAGAGAGAGATCCGCAAAGAACAGCGACACGTTTTCCAGCAATGAGAAGACTAATCGCTCTAACCTGGAGGCCATCCAGCAGCCCCAGTTAGTCTCTGGGAGAAGCCTAAGGGCATTGCAGGTTCAAGGAAGAGCAACAGCCAGCGAAGCTGCTGCGGCCAGAGACAAAAAGCGGGCTATAGTAAAGGCGTCCCTGACACCTGTGAAAACGGACCCTAACGGCACCACGATCGTAGGCACTTCCTCAGACTCAAACACCACCACTTCCATCTGTCTAGCCGGTAAGGCCAGCACCTGCAGGGCTTCCCGCTCAGCGCTGCTTTCCTCTCCCTCAGCCAGCTCGGAGAGCTCCGAGTCGGATAGCCCTCCAACGCACCCGGAGGAGTGCCTGCCGCCTCACTGCGCAGAGGACGAGGGGACCAGCGACAGGGACGACCATGCCCTACTGGAGGACGAAGGTGGAGACGTGGACAAACACCACGAGGACGACAGTGACGGCTCCGGCTCGGCGAAGCGGCGCTACCCGAGGCGCAGTGCAAGGGCACGTTCTAACATGTTCTTCGGGCTGACGCCTTTCTATGGGGTGCGCTCTTACGGAGAGGAGGACATCCCCTTCTACAGCAGCAGTGGAGACGGGCCCAGCAGGAGGCGGGCGGGGGGAAGCAAGCGCTCCGCCGAAGGACAGGTGGACGGCGCGGATGACATGAGCACCTCGTCCTCCGGGGACAGTGGAGCAGATGAGGATGGTAGGATCAACCCGTGTTCCAATACTGATCCATATTATTACAACTTCACCCGGACAATTATCAACCCCGGCCCGGGACTGCCCTCCATTGAGGGGATTGACCAGTGCCTGGGCAGGGGCTCTCAGCTCCAGCGCTTCCTGAAAGAGAAGGCGGAGGAGGAGGAGGAGGAGGAGAGGGTTGTTGGTGTGGAAAGGGTTCCCTCGCTAAGTCTCCTAGGCCACCAGCAGATCGGCCAACTGGACGGCGTTGACGATAGTTCAGAGAGTGACACGAGTGCAAGCACGACCACCGCAGCCACCACAGCCGTTGCAGCTTCCTCATCTCACAAGAGCACCGGGAAGAGGAAGGGCAGGGAGAGGCACGTGGAAAAGCTGGAGCATGACTCTGGGAAGGAGGGGGACAATAGCAGCAGTGGAGCAGGAGGTGGGAGTGGCGGAAACAGTCGAGATGGCAGGAAGAGCCAGAAGGACAACTCCCTTCCTTTGGTCGGAGTAAAGTCGTCTCAGGGGCATGATCCCTTGGAAGGCCATCTGTCTCTTAGCACCGACCTGTTGAAGTCCGACTCGGACAACAACAACAGTGACGATTGCGGCAACATCCTTCCCTCTGACATTATGGAGTTCGTCCTCAACACGCCCTCCATGCAGGCCCTGGGGCAACAGCCTGAGACAGCCCCTTCTGAGCTCCTCTCTCTGGACGAGGGCTATGGGGTGGACGTGAACCGCCGCAAAGACATCCTCTTTGAGGACTTCCCCCAGCCACTGCCCACCGCTGAACCCGTAGAGAGCAGGGTAAGCACTTCCATCTCGGTGGAAGAGCCCTACGGCCTTCCCCTGGAGCTGCCGTCTGACCTCTCGGTTCTGACCACGCGTAGCCCTACAGTCAACAACCAGAACCACGCTGGGCTTATTTCCGAGGGCTCGGAACGCGGCATGCAGTCACTGGCAGCCTCGGAAGAGACTGTTACAGAGAAAGGAGGAGAGTACAAGCAGCCGAGGGGCAGAGCCGGGGTGTCACCAGAGAACCAGCAGGCGGGAGCGGGCGGGGCTCGAGAATCACAAGTGGGAGAGGGTCACATGACGCCGGAACAGTTTGAACGCATCACCAGTCCTGCCCTGGGCCCGGTGGGAGAAGCCGGCAACCAGGATTTGACCAGGAGCTCCGGGACCCCCGGTCTGCCCTGCTCCCCAAGCCTGCCTCTCCAGGGACAGACGTACATCCCTGCTACGGCCTCAGTCAGCCCCGGGCCCTCACAGATGGCCAGCACCGCTTCTCATTTGAAACCAGGGCCAGACAAACTCATCGTGGTCAACCAGCATCTGCAGCCCCTCTATGTCTTGCAGACTCTTTCCAACGGCGTCACCCAGAAGATCCAGATCGCCCCGTCGGTCAGCACTACCGGACTCGCCCCCGGGATCACTACCTCCCAGGCAATCTTCCCAGCGGGAGGAAAGGTTTTGGGCTCAATTCCCCATCACCATCAGATCCATGCCTTCACTAGCCATACTCAGACCGGCTTTCAGCCTGGCAATCCCAGCACCACCTCCGGACTCCTGATTGGGATGTCCTCCCATGAGTCCCAGATCCTGGTGACGGAAGCCGGACGGAGGCATGACCTGGCCCCTAACGTGACCATCGTGTCAAGCGCGTCCGCCATCTCGACTTCCTCGGCGGCGCTCGCTTCCGGACATGGCAAGAAGCGACCGATCTCCCGTCTTCAGCCGCGGAAGACCAAGAAACTAGCCCGCTCTAGGAGCCAACCCACCCTGGCCCCGTCTGAAGTGGGAACCAACATGACTTTGATAAACCTGTCCTCACCCCAGATGTCTCAGTCTGGACTGGTCGAGCTCGGCACCCTGACCACGGCGGCCACCACATCTCACCGTAAAGTCCCTAACATAATCAAGAGACCCAAACAAGGGCTCATGTACCTTGAGCCCGCCCCTCTACTTCCGAAGAGATTGCCCGTCTCTAGCGGGCAGCCTGGCACTCTCGGCACCCACGAATCCACCCACCTGCTGCCCTGCACGGTCTCAGGACTGAACCCCAACCAGTCCGCAGTGCTGAACGTGGTGTCTATGGCTCCGCCCAGTCGGCTTGGTGGCCTTATCGCTCAAGGCTCCGTCTCTCTTGGCAACCCTGTGCTTAGTTCCGCTGAAATCACAGGACCTATCGGCGGCCTCCTCTTCAAAGCTGGACCGCACAACCTGGGCCTTCCAGACCAACCGATGGTCCTTCACTCAGGACCACCTCTGATGTCTCAACTAGGTGGCCCAGTCCAAACCTCCATCGCCAGCAGCATTTGCGTGCTTCCCTCCCATCAGACGATCAGCATGTCCGTCAGCCAACAAATGGACCCAGAGGGCGGCGCCTTCCAGCTGCAACAGAGTACAGTTGGTTGCGTGTTGACTGACAAGGCCTCGCCTCTAGAGGCCAGTCCTAACACCCACAGGCAACATGTGGCGCTGGCCCCCAACATTGTCTCACAGGACTCTAGTACTGGGGCGCTCGTTGGGGTGCTCACGCAGAGCTCCCACTCTCAAAGCTCACGGACCACGCCTATATCCAGGTCCTCCTCAGAGCAGTCCACTGCTGCTCCATCGGCACCTGCAGGAGTGGGGAAAGGCAAGCAAAAAGCTAAG
Source organism: Dallia pectoralis (assembly GCA_029465975.1). Taxonomy (NCBI): domain Eukaryota; kingdom Metazoa; phylum Chordata; class Actinopteri; order Esociformes; family Umbridae; genus Dallia; species Dallia pectoralis. Next base: position 7,488,761 of record CM055755.1, read on the forward strand.
CGGAGCAGGCAGAGTCCGGACATGGCCTGCGGAAAGAAGCACAAGGGCTGGCAGGCAGAGCAGAGGGACCAGGGCACCTCCACTCCTGGGTAAGACTCACATAACTGATATAAATTAAAATAAATTACCTGCGGTTTTGCCTTGTCAGATATTCTGCAGATTGTTTGGACTAAAGGTTGTCAGGTCGTCGGTGAGAATATGTGACACTTAATACCTTAGTGTAAAATATAATATTTCAACCTTTGGTTTCAGTATATACAACCCCGATTTTATTTTTCTGATGCAGAAAAATGACTATCCCTTTGGGTTGATTTAATTACGAGGGGGTGTTTGCTGATTACGCCAAACAAGTGAAAATACTCCCTAAACAGAGATGTGATAACCCTAATATCTCATGGCAATATAGAACTGCTAATAGTGGCGAGAATATTTTCACGAGACATATTGTCTTCGAATGTGTTCCTGGACTCCCATTTGACTATGATTCCATGTTTAAATCTCCCGTGCCACTGCAGGTCTAGAGAGCCAGTCTCCCCTGAACCTATGGACACAGGCAAGCCCAGAGACCGGACCACGAACAAGAAGTGAGTCATGCGGCCCATTTTACATACTGTTGAATTGTTTGTGCATGAAGTGCCATAACGTTTGTAGGGATTTCAGGACATTTATTTTAATTGCCGCATTTACTCCGCCAGGTCTGCTGAACCTCCCGCTCTGACGAGTAAAACCGCCGAGTTCTCTGAGGAGAAATGTAAGACCAACGCTGGCTCTGTGCTGGTGGCCGCCCCCGACCAGGAGGACGGCCACAGGGACTCCTCGCCGGACAGCAAACCCAAGAAAGGACTCATCTTTGAGATTTGCAGCGACGACGGCTTCCAAATCCGCTGTGAGAGTATCGAAGGTATGGTAACGATTCTGAGCGTATCCGCTTATGTGTTTTCACGCAGTACGGTTATGACGTTGTATCCCCTTATGTGTTTTCACGTAGTACGGTTATGACGTTGTACGGTTATGACGTTGTATCCCCTTATGTGTTTTCACGTAGTACGGTTATGTCGTTTTCCGGTTATGACGTTGTACGGTTATGTGTTTTCACGTTGTACGGTTATGACGTTGTACAGTGATGACGTTGTACGGTTATGTGTTTTCACGTTGTACGGTTATGACGTTGTACAGTGATGACGTTGTACGGTTATGTGTTTTCACGTTGTACGGTTATGACGTTGTACGGTTATGACGTTGTACGGTTATGTGTTTTCACGTAGTACGGTTATGACGTTGTACGGTTATGACGTTGTACGGTTATGTGTTTTCACGTTGTACGGTTATGACGTTGTACGGTGATGACGTTGTACGGTTATGTGTTTTCACGTTGTACGGTTATGACGTTGTACGGTTATGACGTTTGTACGGTTATGTGTTTTCACGTAGTACGGTTATGACGTTGTACGGTTATGACGTTGTACGGTTATGTGTTTTCACGTTGTACGGTTATGACGTTGTACGGTTATGACGTTGTACGGTTATGTGTTTTCACGTTGTACGGTTATGACGTTGTACGGTTATGACGTTGTACGGTTATGTGTTTTCACGTAGTACGGTTATGACGTTGCAGGTAGATTCAATAAGTAATGTCCTACTTGCCAGATTTTGACTATTGAATGTTGAATGTGCAACGGTCGTGATCTCTTATTTCGAAATCAATGTACAGGTTAAGTTGGCTGAAGGTGTTACTTATTAATACAGAGATTTCCATTGAGCTTACCAGTCGTTTCTTGTCCGTCCTATTTACAGAGGCCTGGAAGTCCCTGACCGATAAAGTCCAGGAGGCTCGCTCCAACGCCAGGCTCAAAGAGCTCTCATTTGATGGTAAGGAACTCCAAATATTAGTTGTCAAATCAGAGTCACCCACATTTCTGGGATCAAATTAAATAGTGGCTCCACACAACTTGTGCCTGCCCTTTATTCGTCTTTCCCCCATTTGTTTGGTTCAGGAGTGAACGGCCTGCGGATGCTTGGTGTCCTCCATGACGCTGTGGTCTACCTCCTGGAGCAGCTGTATGGCTCCAGACATTGCCGCAACTACCGCTTTCGCTTCCACAAGCCAGAGGAGGCGGACGAGCCCCCAATCAACCCACACGGCTCGGCCCGTGCTGAGCTCCACCACAGGTTTTGACGAAACTACCCTATGCTTCTACCTAATTAAACACATTCAGAAGAGCTGTTACGTGAAATAATACAAAATATATATATATTTTTATACTCTAGGCCGTTACATTTACTAGGGAGATCATAGCGTTGGCTTTCTGCTGTGATTAAGAAGTTACTTTACTTCTGTCTCTGTCATTTCTGACATGTAACAAGCGTTAACTTTTATTTAGATGACACTTTTATACAGAATGATCTACCATAGTTCTCTATTTTTTTCTCATGGGAATTAAACCCAGATCCTAGCATGGAGGTTACTCTGTATGAAAGAACATGGGTGTCTTTGTTTGTATGACGAAACATCATCTTAGCTCTCTGACCATGTCATTTGAGTTAGACATGATTATGCTATGCCAATTTGCGGAAGCTTTGCCGCTCACGTTATTAACGAGCGTGGTGACGAATGGCTGCAAAAGCGATCCAGAGACTTGTGGAATGTCAAGGCACTATTTCCATGCTAACTTGTGTGTTTTTATTTATTTTTTGGCTTAGAAACGTTTGATTTATTCATTTATATAATGTTCCTCATTTATTACTACATGTCTAAACATGACATTCAGTACTATGCTGATACCAATTCTAAAGGTATTCACGTTTCTGAATGACCACTACGTGCCCAGACACATTTGTTAAGTTACGCTTCTACACCAATCTGTCTAATTAGCCGTGGTCTTTCGGCTGATATTGGTTAATGAGTTTGGAGTCACTATCTGAATGGTTAAGATTGAATTGTCTTGCGTCGCCTGACCCGTGTGTCTTCTCCATCTGTTTGCCAGGAGGTCTGTGTTTGACATGTTCAACTTCCTGGCCTCCAAGCATCGCCAGCCTCCTGAGTACAACCCCCATGATGAGAACGAGGAGGAGGTGCGCCTCAAGTCAGCTCGGTGAGTCACTCCTCTGTTTTGCACCGTGTTCACAGTGTTTCTCTTTACGTCCAAAACCCACAGGCACTATGTAGTTCACCCCCATTTCATAAAAACGCTGTTTACTTCAGCATTGAAAAGCTCTGCTTCTCCGCATGCTCAGAGCCTCACAGAGGCCATGTTAAACTCCTTCCTCCCGACCTCTGTTGTGTTTCAGCCGGGCCACCAGCGTGGACCTCACCATGACTGTGAGGTTCCACCATCTGAGAAGCACATCCAAGGAGGCAGTCGGGGTCTACAGGTGAGCAAACAATATCCCCAGGTTTTGTTCAGGCGACACAAAAATACGCGTGCCGCGTTCCTGGTTGGCTTCAACTGTGAAAGCGTACGACACACCTGTCAGTGACTGATGCGGCGTTCTCCCTTACAGGTCAGCCATACACGGCCGAGGTCTGTTCTGCAAGAGGAACATTGATGCGGGGGAGATGGTCATCGAGTACTCCGGTAACGTCATCCGTTCGGTTCTCACCGACAAGCGGGAGAAGTACTACGATAGCAAGGTACGGTCAGGAGATGCCCCGTTTCAATGTGGTCCCCCTTTGCTCAGTCGCTCTGTGTCTGAACAGCGCTACTACGTTCAATAGGAAAACGCTGTGGAACTGGGCAGATGGAGATGTAAACCATATAGGTAGGCCGCAGTAGTGGTGCAGCTCTAAGGTCACTGCCCGGTGCTTGGTCGTGTCCTTGCCAAACCCGGCTTTAAATGTTCCTTGCACAATTAGCCCACGTGTTCTGTGGAGTGCAGTGCAATTGGCCAGCATCATCCCAAGGTTTGGTACGGGTTAGTGATCGAATATGGTTGGTTTGTCCTGTTACGCTGTAGCATGCCCCGGTGCCCATGCCTTGGGAGACCCGTGAGCTCAATAGAGAGTGCATAGAACGATAGAACTGTAGACTTCCCATTGAGCGAGCAGCATGACAAGAGCCAGAACCGTGTGTGATGTGCTTCAGAAAACCTATTGACTTTAACTGTCCTGGTCTCCTGGACTTTAACCAGGCACTTAATTATGCATTGGATATTTAAGAATGGGAAGAAAAGCAAAAAAATACGACATTTAATTAAAAGAACAGGCTTTGTTCTATGTAATGCCGTCATTTCTTTCTGAAAGTTATAATGTTGTTCTTTACTGAATTACTTATTGTACAGTTTCGACAGTCAACACTACGGTGGCCCACGGGTGCACAACACAACAACATTAGCAAAGCAAATCAAAGTTTAAAAGCACAACGACATTAACAAAAACAGAAAAACATTAACCAAAAACATAACTACATTAACAAAAGCACATTGACATTAACAAAAGCACATTGACATTAACAAAAGCACAATGACATTAACCAAAAAGCACAACGACATTAACAAAAAGCACAACGACATTAACAAAAACGACATCAACGAAAACACAACAACATTAACAAAAACGACATTAACAAAAACGACATTAACAAAAAGCACAACGACATTAACAAAAACGACATTAACAAAAACGACATTAACAAAAACGACATTAACAAAAACGACATCAACAAAAACACAACGACATTAACAAAAACGACATTAACAAAAACACAACGACATTAACAAAAACGACATTAACAAAAACACAACAACATTAACAAAAACGACATTAACAAAGCGTAAGTGCTCCAGACCACTAGGGGGAGTCTAAAATGAAAGTTTGAAAGTTTGTTTTCAACAAACATCACAGTAAAGCACATCTCCAACTGGTATTTTCTCAATTACATAGCCTACGTAATTTGATGTAAAATTATAATTAAATATATTAAAACCAACTTACATTGATGAATAAAATGTGCGTTGCTTTTAAAGAGGATTTCAAATTGACCTGCTAGCAACAACAAGTTATTATTTTGGTTGGGAACCAACCAATTCCACTTTCCACTCCCCCTAGTGGTCTGGAGCACTTCCGCTTTGTTAATGTCGTTTTTGTTAATTTGTTAGTCGTTGTGCTTTTTGGTTAATGTCGTTGTGCTTTTGTTAATGTCGTTGTGTTTTGGGTTAATGTCGTTGTGCTTTTGTTAATGTCGTTGTGCTTTTTTGTTAATGTTGTTGTGTTTTGGTTTAATGTCGTTGGGCTTTTGTTAATGTTGTTGTGTTTTGGTTTAATGTTTTTTTGCTTTTGTTAATGTAGTTGTGCTTTTGTTAGTGTTGTTGTGTTTTGGGTTAATGTCGTTGTGCTTTTGTGAATATTGTTGTGTTTTGGGTTAATGTTTTTGTGCTTTCGTTAATGTAGTTGTGCTTTCGTTAATGTAGTTGTGCTTTTGTTAATGTTGTTGTGATTTGGGTTAATGTTTTTGTGTTTTGAACTTTGATTTGCATTGCTAATGTTGTTGTGTTGTGCACCCGTGGGCCACCGTACAACACCACCTTATGTTCTTAAGTTTTGGTTCTATGTTATATGTTTGTGTTTACTCACTCGGCTCCCCCTATGTTCGGATGTTTTGGTTCTGTGTTATATGTTTGTGTTTACTCACTCGGCTACCTCTATCTCTGAAGGGCGTTGGCTGCTACATGTTCCGCATCGACGACTACCAAGTGGTGGACGCCACCGTGCACGGCAACGCCGCCCGGTTCATCAACCACTCATGCGAGCCCAACTGCTACTCGCGCGTCATCAACGCAGAGGGCCAGAAGCATATCGTCATCTTCGCCACGCGCAAGATCTATCGCGGCGAGGAGCTCACCTACGACTACAAGTTCCCCATCGAGGAGCCGGACAATAAGCTCTCATGCAACTGCGGAGCCAAGAAATGCCGCAAGTTTCTAAATTAGTGGGCCGCACTGTGTTGTGGTGGATGTGGTCGTGGTTGTTATTCAGGCACCGTGGTGTCGCAGTGGTCATGCTTCCAGTACTTCCCTTCCTTGGCTTTTGGGTAGATGTTAGACGAGGAACAGACTGCGGGTGCAGGAGCAGGTTTCTGTGTTGGAAGGGAACATGTTGTCATTGTGCCTCTTCGGTTCTTTAGTACTTGTTTGAATCAGCCCGGTTTTAGACCATTGAAAAGGGAATGGTGACCGTCTAAAGGGCAGTTTCATTCTGGATATTAATATCACCTCACCTTGTTTTTCTAGAGTTGATATCTGAACTCTGTGAGCATAGAATCCATTCATTAGGTTTTTGAGAAGAATGAAATGATTGCCACCTGGTTAGAGATCCATTTTCCACACCAAAGTGCAATTTGGGGAAGGGCAGATTCTCCGCGTTTTAGACGAAAGAATGAGGACGTAATATAATCGACCCGAGGGCTTTTCTCTTGGCCTCGTTTTTTAATACACATCTCCTGGTTGGAATGTGCATCGTTAGCGTTTAGAGTAGCCAAGATAAGAGTTGGGGCTAGGCTACCGCTCCTGGACTGCCACAAGTACCTCAGAATTTTTTTTTCTAACTGAGACGCCACACATGACCAGCTAATCGATCGGCTAAGCGATCGTTTAAATTCCACCCTGAAAATGTAACGGTTAGTTGTTTAAAACAATGTTAGCTAGCCCGTGACTCTCGAGGACTACGGTTGCCCAACCCCGACGCAATGCTTCGCTTGGACTGCTTCGGATTATTTCTACATTTCCGCCCTGTTTTTCAAGCCACTGTAAATAGTTCCCATCCCCGTCCAGAGCAACACGTCGCAAGATGTTAGTTAGAGGGAGCCGTCGTCATAGTGATAGGAGGGAAGAAGCCTGTAGAATATTCTCCTGTGTTGTTGTCGCTAACGAGTCGACTTCGACTGAGTCATTGTCAGACAAAGTATTGGTTGGTGGTCATTGGATTAAGTCCTAGCCGTGACTAACAAGCTAGGCTGAGATTCTGGTGGACTGGCAGCTGTGGGATGCGATTTTGTTTTTTTCTGCTCAGTAAATATAGTTTGTTTTGTATTGGAAAATGACAGAAGCAGAGGCATTGATTTATAACGCATTTATGTGGAATGTTGTTTCTTTGGAAATGTCGGTTAGAACAGAGTGGAATTGGGCTCCAGCAATGCGAACCAAACTTTGACCTAAATCATATTTTCCCTGATTCCATTTCAAGACTGAAATTGTTGCTATTTTAGACTATTTCGTTAAATAATGCATTGAATTTAAATGTTGTTTTTTAAATTAAGTACATCTCTTCGTATTGTCACCCTCTTGCTTCAGGCAATAGAAATATCATGCTTGCTGGAGAAAATGTATATAATATGTATATTTTTCTATTCAAACGACTAAAAAGCACTCACTAGTGATTAGCACTTAATGATGGTATTTATATATTTTTTAAATCGTATTTATTTTATTGCCATTTTTGTAGGATATAGAGGTTTACAAACACTAAAGCTTGGTCTTCACGTTTTCTTCGACCTGCCTTTTTTATGCTGATTTTTGTCTCTTGTCATCTTATTCGTAGCGTGAATGTTTCTATTCCAAAGACTGAAGCCTTCGTGGTTGTCTCACGTCAAGCACCAGTCCACCAGTAGCTCTGTTTGCCAATCTGAGTCAATCAAAGGACATTTCCAATGATGGTTAGCAGTGTGCCATTGTTATAATATGCACTTGAGGGTTGCTGATCTATTAGAATAGCTGTCTTCGATCTCTTATTTTCGGCCTTAACTCCACATGCAATGCAGTTCATTCTGCGAAACGTCATTCGTTCATGTTGATCTTTTTTCAGTGTATGTCGTTTTGACAAATTTTTCCGGTTCTCCCTTTCGTGACTTAAGTTAACTTTAGCATGGTTAACTCTTATAGCTAAATCAGAGCTCCAACAAGCCCCATACAATTTCCCCACTGGGTTCTTCTGTCTGAAAGCGGTGCCTTTATTGATATTGTTAAAGTTTTGTATATTTTTTTACTTTTCTCCCTTGCGAATTACAGCATTTTTTCTAGAGCAAGGCAAGGCAACTAGGCTCATCACTGAAGCGCTTTTTGTTGAACGGGATTCGGGCTCCAGAGCGTAATTCTTGATTTTTTTAAAATGGTACACTAAATTGAGCACAAGTAAGCCCAAAAAGAGATTGGGTTGGAAAATGACAGTGATGTCATACTTTGATTACATTGAGATACAATCTTGTTTCTGATTTTATTATTTCGAAAACATATTTTTTTAACCAAATAACCACCTTCGCAAAAACAATACCCCTCTTGCCAAAAGCAAAACCTGTTTGTAATGACACATGACCTTTAAAAAAAAAAGATAAATGAAGGAAAGATGAAAAGTTCATTAAACTATTACCATAACGCCGCCTATTTTCAGTCATGTGAAAAAGAAAGTACACCCTAATTGAATTCTATGGTTTCACAGATTAGCACATACCGACAATTATCTGCTCCTTAGCAGGTCTGAAAAATTTGTTAAATACAACCTCCGATGAACAACAACACATGACATATTACGTCGTGAAGTATTTTACAAAAGTTAAGCAAAAATGGCATAGCCATGTGTGAAAAACGAAGTACACCCTTACTGCTTATTAAAATGCTAAGTAGTAGACAGGAACTTTTTTTAGGTTTTAGCAGTTTGCTGGTCTGGAGCATTCAGGTGTATGTGTTAACACAATGCCAAGGAAGAAAGACATCAGCAATGATCTTCGAGAAGCAATTGTTCGTGCCCATCAATCTGGGAAGGGAGGAATAAGGAAAACATTCAGGAACGTTGCCGGAGGTCACGTGTTGTTGTTCATCCGAGGTTTTCAAATTTTGAGACGTGCTAAGGAACAGGTTATTCTTATTATGTGGTGATATGTAAAAACAGACTTTCGAAAGGGTGTGCGTTCTTTTTCACGTGACTGCAGATGAACTATTCAACTTACCGCTTGATCCATCTTTGCCTGTGTTGTTACTGGGCATGCTTCAATCAGAGATCTCTGACTAGTAGAGACGGCTCCATCGTTTCGCAGGCAGTGGATTGGCCGATGACGGGCATGTTTCCTTGCTGAACTCGAACTAAGCTCACAAAATTGCTGCTTTGTGTGTCTTTGGCTCACGTTATCCAATAAGCGAGCGACTTTAGGCCAGTGACTTTATTTGTCCCATTTATTGTTCTATTGGTTTGTATCCGTTATGCCTTGTACTCTGTAGACTTTATATCCTGTAAGGCCTTTGCAGAATCTTTGCAACCCTGCCCAGGCTGTTGGGTGAATCCTGAACTTTACCAACACATTGCACTGTGACAGAGGCACTGATTTATCGTAGGAAACAACTCTGTACTCCAGGAACACCCAGCGGCATCCTGTGTTTAATATCCGCAAGCACCGATACTGTTTCTAAACTCCCTCGCCAGGAACTGTGTCCCAAGTGGAGACCCTCCAACACCCCGTGGCAGCCTGGGCTTCGCCAGCTAATTCAGGGATACAGTTTTGGTTCAGCGTTCTCTGTCTGCCGTTCCACCACCCTGACTAATGCTGAGGTGAGACGCACAGGGTGGCCCCCAATTCTGCTGCTAGGTCTTCAATGAATGTAGAAAGGAAAAACGAGTTTCTGGTATCGATCGCGTTTTTGTTTTATTGAGTTACAAACACCACAAACATGACAGGGAAGGTGACCTCATAGGACAGTCGTTCATTTTCATTACGGAGGGAAAAAGAGTGTGGCGGGATTGGCATTTTAATAACGTCAAATGTTAGCACTGAATAACATAACGAACTGCAACGTTAGCATCGCTAATCCTTCTGCTAATCCCAGAGGGCTCCTCTACAGATCCACGGTAGAAAAGCTTCAGGTGTTTCAGTACTTGGCGAATTACGGCAACTCATTAGTCGAGCGTTTTAAATGGTTAGCTAGCCTCCGTTGTTGCTTGGATTTCATTGTACCATGCCACACCAGTGGCCCTTCACATGTAATTATATTATATACCTAGCATATACCGAAACAACATAAATAGTGACATGTACTTCAGTATCTATACAATATACGGAATGGACTGACAAACTTAGTTACAGTAGCAAACAGCAAATCTATAATGGTTAATAGCAATGTTCAATGTTCAACTCTATATTGGTTTTGTGTTACAGTATCAATTTAAAATATCTAACGTACATCATTTCTGTATATTGATATTCAGTACCAGTTTTTCTGTGCCTGTAAACGTTCCTTTGGCAGGAGCGTTGCAGTTTTTCCCGGGCAAAAAAAGAAAAGGTATTTATGTAATGAGAAAAGTAAATGTAAAATGTGGTTGTGAACTTCTTGAGGTCAGCCATTTTGTTTTGTGTTTGATTGTCCTAGTGAATGTTTGTTTTCTGTTTTTATTCTTTGTACATTTTTAACAGGGATTTTAGCCGCTTACTTGATGTGGTATAATTGTTTTTGAGTTTGTGGAGAACAGGAAAAAAACGAATCCCACCAAAATGTTATTTTACGCGTTCCTCTCCCCCCACCACCGATTCTCATCAGAAGCTTTGGTTGTACTTATTATGTACTGTTTTATAGAAAGTGATAATGATGATGAAAATACTTTTTATTTATTTGTGTATTTGAAAGTCCTTGAATATATTTACAGGTCCAAGGTAGTTACCCGATTTGGGAGAAGTTGGCGAAAGAAAATGCATAACTGCATTTGTACATTTCTAATGTTCCTTGTGTATAGAACTTGTCAGCCTGACATGGGATGTGGTATCGACGTGAGTTGGCGGTGGGATTTGGAAAAGGTTAAATGGCTCTCCTTGTCTTACAAACAAATCTTCCTGAACTCTCCTTGAACATGATAATATTTTTCCCAATTCGTTGCACATCAGTGTTCTCTCATCACAGAAATGAAGGAAAGTTAAACCACAATAGAAAACCACAAACTTCTTAAGGTTGAATGTATAATTAGGAAATTAAATTGTACATAACTGTAAAAAGAAAAGTTTCTAATCATGTTTATTTTCTATGCACTTTTTTTATTTAAGTGATAGTTTAAATAATAAACATGTCTCGTTTACTCTTCGGACTCAGTCTCCTTTACTGTCATTTTTTCCGCAGGGGACCAGTTTTGATGATTGGCTAATAATGACTAACTTTGCTCCACCTTTTTGCATGTTATAACCAAAGACCTCACCAGGGGGCGTTTTTTGTCTGTCCTCTAATAAAATTTGGCTTAAGGCGAGACTAAAGCATCAAGGTTGGATATTTCAAAGAGCCCTCCTCATTTTGACGAAAGTGTCTATTTGCTGTTGTTTGAAACACTTAACCAAACCCATGTGTGCAAACATGAAGGGTTCACCTATACGGAGTTAACAAGCCTCATTAGTGTGTTTATTACAGACCCAACCTGTAGCCGGGTCCTCAGAAGGGAAGTTATTAGTTTATTACAGCCCGAACCTGTAGCCGGGTCCTCAGAAGGGATGTTATTAGTTATTACAGCCCGAACCTGTAGCCGGGTCCTCAGAATGGATGTTATTAGTTTATTACAGCCCGAACCTGTAGCCGGGTCCTCAGAAGGGATGTTATTAGTTTATTACAGCCCGAACCTGTAGCCGGGTCCTCAGAATGGATGTTATTAGTTATTACAGCCCGAACCTGTAGCCGGGTCCTCAGAATGGATGTTATTAGTTTATTACAGCCCGAACCTGTAGCCGGGTCCTCAGAATGGATGTTATTAGTTTATTACAGCCTGAACCTGTAGCCGGGTCCTCAGAATGGATGTTATTAGTTTATTACAGCCCGAACCTGTAGCCGGGTCCTCAGAATGGATGTTATTAGTTTATTACAGCCCGAACCTGTAGCCGGGTCCTCAGAAGGGATGTTATTAGTTTATTACAGCCCGAACCTGTAGCCGGGTCCTCAGAATGGATGTTATTAGTTTATTACAGCCCGAACCAGTAGCCGGGTCCACAGAAGTGATGTTATTAGTTTATTACAGCCCGAACCTGTAGCCGGGTCCACAGAAGTGATGTTATTAGTTTATTACAGCCCGAACCTGTAGCCGGGTCCTCAGAAGGGATGTTATTAGTTATTACAGCCCGAACCTGTAGCCGGGTCCTCAGAAGGGATGTTATTAGTTTATTACAGCCCGAACCTGTAGCCGGGTCCTCAGAATGGATGTTATTAGTTTATTACAGCCCGAACCTGTAGCCGGGTCCTCAGAATGGATGTTATTAGTTAGTACAGCCCGAACCTGTAGCCGGGTCCTCAGAAGGGATGTTATTAGTTTATTACAGCCCGAACCTGTAGCCGGGTCCTCAGAATGGATGTTATTAGTTAGTACAGCCCGAACCTGTAGCCGGGTCCTCAGAAGGGATGTTATTAGTTTATTACAGCCCGAACCTGTAGCCGGGTCCTCAGAAGGGATGTTATTAGTTTATTACAGCCCGAACCTGTAGCCGGGTCCTCAGAATGGATGTTATTAGTTTATTACAGCCCGAACCTGTAGCCGGGTCCTCAGAAGGGATGTTATTAGTTTATTACAGCCCGAACCTGTAGCCGGGTCCTCAGAATGGATGTTATTAGTTTATTACAGCCCGAACCTGTAGCCGGGTCCTCAGAATGGATGTTATTAGTTATTACAGCCCGAACCTGTAGCCGGGTCCTCAGAAGGGAAGTTATTAGTTTATTACAGCCCGAACCTGTAGCCGGGTCCTCAGAATGGATGTTATTAGTTTATTACAGCCCGAACCTGTAGCCGGGTCCTCAGAATGGATGTTATTAGTTTATTACAGCCCGAACCTGTAGCCGGGTCCTCAGAAGGGAAGTTATTAGTTTATTACAGCCCGAACCTGTAGCCGGGTCCTCAGAATGGATGTTATTAGTTTATTACAGCCCGAACCTGTAGCCGGGTCCTCAGAAGGGAAGTTATTAGTTTATTACAGCCCGAACCTGTAGCCGGGTCCTCAGAAGGGAAGTTATTAGTTTATTACAGCCCGAACCTGTAGCCGGGTCCTCAGAAGGGATGTTATTAGTTATTACAGCCCGAACCTGTAGCCGGGTCCTCAGAAGTGATGTTATTAGTTTATTACAGCCCGAACCTGTAGCCGGGTCCTCAGAAGGGAAGTTATTAGTTTATTACAGCCCGAACCTGTAGCCGGGTCCACAGAAGTGATGTTATTAGTTTATTACAGCCCGAACCTGTAGCCGGGTCCTCAGAATGGATGTTATTAGTTATTACAGCCCGAACCTGTAGCCGGGTCCTCAGAATGGATGTTATTAGTTTATTACAGCCCGAACCTGTAGCCGGGTCCTCAGAATGGATGTTATTAGTTTATTACAGCCCGAACCTGTAGCCGGGTCCTCAGAATGGATGTTATTAGTTTATTACAGCCCGAACCTGTAGCCGGGTCCTCAGAAGGGATGTTATTAGTTTATTACAGCCCGAACCTGTAGCCGGGTCCTCAGAATGGATGTTATTAGTTTATTACAGCCCGAACCAGTAGCCGGGTCCACAGAAGTGATGTTATTAGTTTATTACAGCCCGAACCTGTAGCCGGGTCCACAGAAGTGATGTTATTAGTTTATTACAGCCCGAACCTGTAGCCGGGTCCTCAGAAGGGATGTTATTAGTTATTACAGCCCGAACCTGTAGCCGGGTCCTCAGAAGGGATGTTATTAGTTTATTACAGCCCGAACCTGTAGCCGGGTCCACAGAAGTGATGTTATTAGTTTATTACAGCCCGAACCTGTAGCCGGGTCCTCAGAAGGGATGTTATTAGTTTATTACAGCCCGAACCTGTAGCCGGGTCCTCAGAAGGGAAGTTATTAGTTTATTACAGCCCGAACCTGTAGCCGGGTCCACAGAAGTGATGTTATTAGTTTATTACAGCCCGAACCTGTAGCCGGGTCCTCAGAAGGGATGTTATTAGTTTATTACAGCCCGAACCTGTAGCCGGGTCCACAGAAGTGATGTTATTAGTTTATTACAGCCCGAACCTGTAGCCGGGTCCTCAGAAGGGATGTTATTAGTTTATTACAGCCCGAACCTGTAGCCGGGTCCTCAGAAGGGAAGTTATTAGTTTATTACAGCCCGAACCTGTAGCCGGGTCCACAGAAGTGATGTTATTAGTTTATTACAGCCCGAACCTGTAGCCGGGTCCTCAGAATGGATGTTATTAGTTTATTACAGCCCGAACCTGTAGCCGGGTCCTCAGAAGGGATGTTATTAGTTTATTACAGCCCGAACCTGTAGCCGGGTCCTCGGAAGGGATGTTTTTTAAATTAAGGTGTGTGTGTGTGTGTTTGTCTGTGTGATACTGAGGGATTGTTCAGGAAAGGAGATGTCATGATATGTAATAGATAAGTAACCTATTGCTACCCGTAATGAGGAATGTAATGTTGGGGTTACTGGGCGGGGCATAGAACAGATAAAGATGTCACGGTTATAACACAGACCTGTCTCGTGTCGTTACTAAAGCATCATCACAAAACATGGTGTCAGAAGTAAAGTACTACAGAAATTAATACGCCAACGAGTATAACCAAGATGGATGGATTGAAGCCACCGGCGGGACTGGATCTACTGCACGGTAATTTGTCGGAGAACTGGAGAAGATTTCGGCAACGGTTTGAGCTGTATCTAGACGCAACCGGTAGCGCTAGCAAGCCAGCCAAGGTAAAGTCCTCGCTGTTGCTTCATGTAGCCGGCGAAGAAGCGGTTGAAGTGTATAATACCTTCACGTTCGATAAAGACGATGATAAATATAGTCTGTCCAAAATAATGGCGAAATTTGAAGAGTACTGCAACCCAAAAAAAGAACATAACCTATGAGAGGTATAAGTTTTTCACATGTGTGCAAGGAGACATGCCCATTAGCCAATACATAACGGAATTAAAGCTAAAGGCGAAGTCATGCGAGTTTGGATTGTTGCAACAATCTCTTATAAGGGACAGAGTTGTCTGTGGAATCACGTCAGATGTCATGAGGGAGAGACTTTTAAGAGAAGTTGACATAAGTCTGGAAAAAACGACCCAGTTGTGTATCGCGGCAGAAATGACAAAAGCTCAGATGAAGCAAATGCATGATGAGAATCACAACTACGGACATGACTCTGCACGTGAATGCCAGCACGTGGATGCAGTGAAACACATGCAGACACGAAACAATGTAACAGTTCAAAGGACAGTGTTATGTAAAAAAAAAAAAAAAGTACTATTAATAACAGTTATAATGCTGGTGTGTTATGTTGAGCTTTATAGAAGGTGGACACTTTTCTTGTTTTTTTTTTGCTGTTTGTAAAAAAAAAAAAAAAAAAAAAAAAAAAAAAAAAAAGGAGATGTCATGATATGTAATAGATAAGTAACCTATTGCTACCCGTAATGAGGAATGTAATGTTGGGGTTACTGGGCGGGGCATAGAACAGATAAAGATGTCACGGTTATAACACAGACCTGTCTCGTGTCGTTACTAAAGCATCATCACAAAACAGGAGACAACATACCTCTTAATGGTTTGTAAATGGTTGAGCAGGATGTGGACTGTTTTCATTAACTTACGTTTTTCTATCATCCCAAGACAAGACGAGGACTGAATTCCAGATAAAGTTTCTTGTTTCAATTTCGGGTGGGGGCAAACATTGCCTCACTTTAAGATAAGGCGTTTGAAGTCTCTTCACTGTCTCTAACACTGTCTCTAACACTGCCTCAGTGTTAAGGAAAATAATTAAAGTCTAAATGATTTCTGAAGTGTTCACAGTAATAATTATTAATCTCTGGAAGCAGTTGGATTGTTCCAAGAAATATGTTTATTCATTTTAATTACTCTTTAATTCTCTCCCAATAAACATTTCTATCGTATTGACTGCCCCCTAAAAAGTTTCTCCAATGTAAAGTAAAACATTTTTGTAGCTTTTATAGTCATTTATAAAGATATTTTAAATGTCATTAATTATATTTATATAGTGAAAAGGTGAGTGGCACATTGGCTAAGTGACACAAAAGTTTTCATGAAAACTATGTGTGTCACACTAAAACGGCATTATTTTATATAGACAGTTATTTTATACGTACTGTCTTTCTGTCTTGTGCACATGTAAAATGTTACTTTTTATGTTGCCAAAGTCAACCGTCAGAATACAAGAATGATCCATCTTCCTGACCCCAACCCTGTCATCTTCTACTTACGTTTTGTAGGAAATCTCTCCAGTGACTAAGCGTCATGTGTTTAATCTGCCCGTGTTCCTTGTTATGCACCGTTTCCCTCCACTCTCATGCTTTCCTAAGTTCGGAACCGCCATCTCTTGTTTTGGTTTCAATATGGAGAAAATGTTAAGTCTCTCCTACGCCTGTGAGACTTAACATTTTCTTCCTCCTCTCCCTGTCCTTTGCTCTCTGTCTCGTCCTGTCCTCCCTTCTTTCTAATTGGCTTTCAGTACCATTTCCTTTTAAGACAGGGTGTCTCATTTTTTCTCAGCCTGAGTTGGCTAAAGCGAGGCTGGATTTACTGTTTTCCTTTCAGCTACAGGCAGACGGCAGCTCCTGAGGACTACTGGGCAGTGACTGGTAAACTGAAATAATAATATTCTGAAATAATGTCTGATTTCTATATTCTATATGTTTGTCTTTGGCTGTGTTGAAAAATAATCTACTCAAAGAATGGTCTAACTACCCATAATTTGCTGCAAAACTAATAGTAAAGAAATGGATATATATATGTTTTTTTTTACAGGCCACTCTTTTTAGTTTAGCAAATGCATTGTCGTCAATAGGATATGTACAATACCAAAACATGCTTTTATATATTTGTGACCAATTAGCTATAGATCAAATTGACTACCCTATGTTTCTACTTAGCAGTACAACTGCTCATATTATCAACAGGAATGTGTTATACTGTGATTCTGTGTGATAATGCTCACCTCTGTATTTTTTGGAGCAATTTGTCACCCAGTAACACACAAAGAAAACTAGGCAGTACTGTTCTTTTAGTAAATACTTTTAGCCAGATTGATTACCAGGAGTAGAAAGTTTGGGGCTAACAGTTTTGATCAAACCAGAACAGTGGATTCTTCACTCCACCGGCTATAGGAATTTTCGGCAGAAGCTTCCCAAGTTAGTAGTCTTTGTTCTTCCTCATAATGCCATGGAAGCGTTTGGCTAGTTTCTCCACCGGCCTCTCATCTGGAGCAGGTCTTTGTGCTGTCATAAGGAATACAGCAGCTGTGTCTGAAATGTAGCACTCATCATGGCAGTCTCCGTGGGATTTCTTCTATCAAACACATTTTCTGGTCGTTCAGTAACTCATTTGAGTTAACACACAACAGGCTTCAAGTTTCATAAACACAGTCCTTTTTGTTTTTATTTAACAATTATTTAGACAAGGCCGATTTTGAAAGACGACCCGGGACAATTTTTTATTGCTAAATCAAAAGACAACATGTAAGTTATGATAAAAGAAGAAATCCGAACAAACGTCATTAGATCGAATAAACAGCCAAATCCAGTGGGCAGACAGTTCTCGGACATCTGACAACAATTACAGGAGCTGACTGTGGTTACAATTCCCATATGGTTCAAGTCCTTTGTGTTTTGTAATGAAATTGCTCAGTTTTCTACCAAATGGTCCACCTAGTGCTGTCAGTGATTGTAGTATAAACCTGTCTGCAGGCATACCCCGTATCTGTGTGTTTACAGCACTATCCTGTGCTACAGTCCCATGATAACCAACAGTAGGTAGACATGCTGTCTTTAGTCTAACAGAGCTGGCTCCTCTCATTCCCGGCAGCGCTGGACGGGGGGGGGGTCATGACACTCACCCCCATATTGCAAAATCTTCAGACTCCAAGACAGACAATCATGAACCAACGCCAGAGCTTTTTGTTTTGATCCGCGTAAACAATCATTGCGCCATTGACATTTAATGCGAAACAGCTGTTTTGAGAACTGGGTTAGCCTGCTGATGACAACAAATGCCGACGTCAATTAGACCATACTCACATTTCTTTTCTAGGCTTTTGCATTTCACTTGACAGCCACAACCAGACTTACTGCAATGACTGCATTTATTTCTGACCTTGCCCTCCTTGGGAATTGAACCCACAGCTTCTGGTGTTGCAAGCGCCATTCTCTACCCACTGAGATGCATGCTGAGATACACAGGACCACACTTTTACAATTGTATCCAGCGGGTATATTCTCATTAAATGTCCTGGAGGTATTTACTTCGATGCTTTGGGTCCTTGCAATTCTTCTGATTTACATATTTACATAAATGTTTTCAGGATATCAGCTTTTCTGTGTTTAGACTGTTTGTTTTTCAAGATTTCCAGGGTGATTATCTAAAAATCAAAATGACTCCAGCTATTTGGATGGAAACCTGAAGAGGTCATTCCAGAAAACAGAGCAGCAGAATTCCCAGTCTGTTATGCTGACAGGGAATGTTTCTGTCCCCCCCATGAGCAGCTTGGAAATGGCGCTCTACCTGTGGCTGTGCCTCGCCTCCACTCTACTGGTCCACCACTCCCACCAACTAGATGACAAACAGATCCCACTCAGCCTTTGCACCGGACAGCCGGGAATCCCGGGCACCCCAGGGATGCACGGTGGAGCCGGCCAACCCGGAAGAGATGGGAGGGACGGGCGAGACGCCCCCACCGGAGAGAAGGGGGTGAAGGGAGACATGGGAGATACAGGTACTGTGACATCATCGTGCCCCCGACGTTCATTTCCACAACACATTGTGGACCAACAAATGGACCATCTCACTATTTCAAAGAACATTGGACTTCCCACAATTCAGTGAGCTTCTAAGTACGTGGTTATTGAATGGACGGCAGTGGTAACAGCATTGTGTGTTGCTTGGTTCCGCTCGCAGGTGAGTCGGGCCCCCGGGGTCTGGTTGGCGACAAGGGGGACCTCGGGGATAAGGGAGACCGGGGCCAGTCGGGCGAGTGCGCCGTGGCGCCCAAATCTGCATTCAGTGCCAAGCTGTCCGAGACCCGGACCACGCCCATGGCGCCGGGGGAGGCGGTGCGGTTCGACGCGGTGACGCTTAATGACCAGGGCGACTACAGCGCGGAGACCGGCCGCTTCACCTGCAAGGTGCCCGGGGTCTACTACTTCGCCATCCACGCGACCGTCTACCGCTCGAGCCTGCAGTTCGACCTGATGAAGAACGGCCAGGTGGCGGCATCCTACTTCCAGTTCTACGGGAACTGGCCCAAGCCCGTGTCTCTGTCCGGGGGATCGCTGCTCCACCTGGTGCCCGGCGAGCAGGTATGGGTGCAGATGGCGTTGGGGGAGTACAGCGGGTTCTACTCCAGCTCTAAGACTGACAGCACCTTCAATGGCTTCCTTGTGTACTCAGACTGGAGGAACTCTGCTGTCTTTGCCAAGGGAGAAGAGTTATAGATAAGAGGAAATAAGATGGTATAGATGAGAGGAGGAGATAAGATTGTATAGATGAGAGGAGGGTATGCTTTTTTCTAAATGCACTTTGGTTTTGTGAAATAGTGTGTTGGCCACCTATAATAATGTGTTCTGGTGTAAACAAATCAACCAAACTATCGTATGCTCCTGTTTTCCACTGTTTTTCAGGTTAGCCATTTGACTGCTGTTGTAAAAACAATGCTTTGTTTAAATATAAGGCCCTGAATTAAGCATCGTTATGGCCTAAAGTGTATCATTGTTCAATTAAACAGATTTTTTAATTATTAGTGTGGGTTCCACCAGTCGTTTGGAATTGTTGTTAAACAAGGGATCTCTTTTAAACTGTTTCTGTGCTTTATTGGGGTTCCCATTAGCTGAAAGTATAACGTCATCCAGTCTTCCGTGGGTTCCGGCTTTTATTGAAAATGTCATTATAGGCAAACTACACATTATACTTACATACGTTTAACAACTAGCAATTAGAGACATGTACTTGAATGAACTGAAATAAAAAACACAACCAAAAATGTATAATTTCTGTGTGTCTCTGGGCACTCCGGTTTTACTGCGTGTGTGAAGGTCTAAAAAACATGTTTGAACATTTGAGTAAAAACGGACAAATTCTGACCGACCAATTCTGACCGAGGTTTGAAGCTTAAGGGTTAGACCTTGAAACTGATTAGGCAGCTGTAACAGCCAACCGATGGAGCGTTGTCATTTGTAAGGGGTTAAGGAAGTTGAGAAAGTAAAAACTTTTTAGCTTGCTTCCATGCCTGTGTTGGTGGGGTCACAACCTTTGGTTAAATTATATAATTTAAAGCTTGGCTACAATTCCAATTTTAAAAAGAGGAGCAGCAAATACAAGATGAAGGGATACTGTTGAGATAAAAATCAAATATTGTGAAAAGGGTGACATCTAGTTTCTGAACAATAATGTTGACAGATACCGTCAAATCAATATCCACAAGCTATTGACAGCAGTGTATTGAGATGCAGGCAAAACTATCCACGTCATTGCTGCTCTATCACACTATTGGATAAAAAGCAGTAAAGCAGAAAGATAAATAACATTTATTTTATTTTCCATTAATCTGTCTCACTTAAGGGCTAACATTTTGACAGCTACGCTATTTTGACAGCTATTTGAAGAACATTTGACACGTCGACCCTCTGCCGTTCCTATGGCACTGAACAGCCAGAACCGGTTCCACTGGATCATTTGTTCTGGTATTGTCCATCGGTGGTTACACACAGTGGTACCCTATGTCACAGTCATGTGGGTTCAGTTGGACTTGCAGAGTGTGCAGCTGGAATATCTGAGTGACTACAGTCTGTCAACAGGCAATTTGAGGTGCCCTTGGGTAACGTATTTATATATTTATAAATAATAACTATTTAAATAGGATGTCTGTTTTGAACTATATCCCCAAAATATGCTCAATACAGTTCCTGTCTAAACTAACTTAAGACTCTTGACAGGCAGGAACATCAAAACAAGCAACCACATGTGAGGTGAGATAAACAATGTGAAGTTCTATGTTCCCAGCTATTACAGTACGGTCATTCAGATATAATCCAGCACCTGGTTCCATGTCAAATTCATTGTCCATTTCATTTAAAATCTATCCAAGGAGAATGTTTCATTTTACATTTCTGATTGTCTAAGAGGGCTGAACAGTAAATGTTGCTACATTTTTCACTGGGCAGCATGTTGTCTCAGAGTTAATGATTTCACCAAACACAGGCTCATATTTTAAAGTACATTGACAGACACTTTTTCCCAGCCTACGATGCTCTGCCAAACACTCAGGACTGCTCCAGAGATAAATGTTATCTCTGAGGCAAAAGCAACAAACAAATCCTTCCCTTTGCCTTAAACTCTTGGTTGAAATGGTCTAGTCTGAAGAAATTCAAAGATGTATAAAGATAATCGTTCCCTCACTACTAACCGTTTATAGGAGTTTAGGCTCTGTCTCGCTTTCGGACTGCCGGAATGCCAAACAGCAATGAATGAGACAGTGATGTAATTTGCTGACATAACGTGTATGGGTGAATGTCTGGAGGAGAAGGAAACAGAATTGGATATGGGCAAAGGCACAGCCTTCAGAGGTTTGCCTGAGTTTCTGAAAGGCAGAAATAAGATGAATTGTGCGAAGGATAGACACTGAAGAACCAAATTCTATAATAGATGTGGTAGGTAGGTAATTTGTTTTCTATTAAATTCCACTTAGTTCAAAGTTACAATATACACTTGTTTTCAGATGGACAGATACATTTACAATAAATGTATAATTACTTCATTATATATGCCAATTTCGAGCATTATTTTGGTACGTCCTATCGATTCAAACTATTTTTCATTGACCTGAAAGAAAACCCCAATCCAGGCCAATATATTTGTTGCTTGATTTGGTGCTTGTTACATCTCTAGAATGCTCTCATATGCAGTATGTAGATATGGGTTTCCCACCAATTGCATTTTCAACCATAAAGTGATGGGAGTTATTTCTCCAGCAGATGTCCCTGTTGTATCATTGCAGCACAGCAGTGCTTCATTTTACCGGTTAGTGGACTATTCCATGGTCACGAGAGGGAACACAGTAACCAAGGTCGTCAGAATTCAAAACAAATTTGTAACATAACACACCACACACAGAATTAAAATGTACATGGGTGCATGTTTTGAAAACTACACATAAAATACATTTTTGGCAAAAACGAAGAAAATAGGTATGTTCAGTATGTTTTCATTTGAAAACACATGTCTAAAACGGGGCCAATCTGTTGGTAGTGGCTTCATTCATTTGAGAACAGGACTGCTTGCCCAGATTTCACATCAGGCGCCAGACAAGCTTTTTTCCGTCCAGAACATTTCTAGGGTATTTTATATCAGCTCATAAAATATTGTACAAACTCTCTGCCTATTTTATATTTTAGTCCAGGTTATTTATAGGTGTGAAGTTTCACCTACTTTATGATGTACTTTTATGAACTGTTTCACTTTGAGCTCCAACATTTATGTTTTCTATTTTATGGTATTTTCTATAGAAAAAAACTGTCAGCAGTTTACCTGCTTGAAAGCGATACACGCATTTCTCAGGAGGGAGAAATGTTAAATTTGGTGTCAGTTTACCACAGCCTTCTCCGCTGTAACTGTCTGTCAAACCGAGGAATGTGAGGGATCTGTTCACAGGGCCCACGTTCTTCTACATCAAGCCTGACTGCCTAACTAGGCCTTCTGTTCTCCAAATCAAACAACAATGTTTTCCTGCGTTAAGTATAAATACTCTGATCTCCGGATCAAACAACCGCAGATCAGGCTAGTCAAGTTCTGACAAATCGTCCTGACTTAGAACAAATACACTCTGCGGTGAAGCTGCTAATTGAGTGGCCAGAGTGTAAATACTCTCCATCTGTTACTTTTCCTCGAGAAAAGATAATATTACCATTTGAGGTACAGCATTTAGCAAACCTTAACCAGAGACATTTACAGTATGTAGTGCATTAACTTTAATGCTTTTTTCGTCCTGGCCCTATTCGGGAAAGAAACTCATAGCTCTAGGGATGCAGACTCCTGATACAAACTCACACTGGATGCCAATGTCAACTAAACCTGAAGGTTGGTAAACATGCTCGCTGCCGTGCCCGCTAAATGAGGGTTAGGGTTAAGCCGGGCCCGCTAAATGAGAAACCTTTAATAATACCTTTAATAATGCCTTAGCTTTCTTACAATTACGTGTCAGTGTATTCATTTGAACAGAAACATGATCTCATTGTCCCTCTGGTCTTGAACTAAAAAGTGACTTCCTGTTCGTGAGGCATTAATGACAAGTCATTTCCAGTTTTAACTTTTTAAATGTTCATATATACATGAACGTTTCTTTGGGCTGGATAACCCCTGGGTTGTAAACTACAGTAACCCTCTACCGTGAGCCTCCAGTGAATAATTAGTCACAGGAGGAAGTGGACCCCAGGATCTAGAGGGGTCCCCTTTCCTGACCCACCTCCTACACACATAACAACCAGCTGCTCTCTGCTAGTTGTCACAGATGGGAAATTCTCCTGCAGGGGAAACTTACTTTCTCACGTTAAGAGATGCTATCACAGCCGTTTGCACATCATCACTGCTGGATAAACATCTACTGCGTGCCAAAACACGTTCACTTTAAACCGTTAATATAATGTTGACTTAAGAATCTATTAATAGCCATTCATATTTCAGAAAACCCTTGAGAATTGCTATTTAGAATGTATGTAAAAAAAAATGAAGAATAGTGACAATGTCCAACAAATGAGTAAAACGTTCTTCTACTACAAGCGACAATGTATCATTTTGAACATCTCCATCCAAGTTGGCTTTCCAAAAAATCTAGCAGTTTAGTGAACATCGGAAATAAAGGCTTGGAAATAAACAAACTTTACTAAATGAAGTACGGGTGGAGGAGCAATGGTATAACATGTGTGTTTAAATGATTTTAAGCAGCATAGAAAGGTAGAAACATCGCCCAGTATATTTGGCTTTCAACTCAGAATATTAACAGTGACGGTGAGAGGAAAACATTTCATGCTCTAATGGATTTATTGCAAAACACATTTCGGGATTCAGTGGTCAAGATGGAAAAAAAAATGCCTGACTCAGAAAAGAAAAAATGCTGACGCAGTCTAGTGCTGATTTGATCTAGTATGATGTGACCATAGGACCCTTTAACCCAGAACTGGCTGTAGTGCTGTTCTCCTTCTGGAGGATTGTCACATCCCTGGTCAGTTTAAACAAAACCCGGCTTTCAGAAACACTCTTTTTTAAAAATCAAAATACCATATTGTGTAAGCATGAGACATCCATAACAAAAGGTTTTTATTGCAAGTTTGTAATTTTCTTTAACCAATATGGCCACGTACATTCACAATAGTTGGCTTATTGCAATATTCATCACTTTGTGCTGTTAACACTCAATGGAAAGAGCCTTCCTACACAAACTAACCCAACATGAGTGTTCGTCTTTGCACAGGAATGTCACACAACGGCTTAAGGGCTACATCCAAGCATGTAGCATTGAATGTACTCTGATCATATGAACAAATATATATACACTACTGTTCACAAGTTTGGGGTCCCCAAGAAATGGACTCTGGGATGCTAGGCAGAGTCGCAAGTCAGAAGGAAAAAGCTATATCTCAGAGTGGCCAATAAAAAGAAAAAGTTAAGAAGGGCAAAAAAACACAAGACACAGGAAGAAGCTAAGGCCAGCATCCTGGAGTCACCCTTTACTGTGACTGGTGACCATGAGACTGGTGTTTTGCGGGAACTATTTAATGAAGACGCCAATTGAGGACCTGTGAGGCATCTGTTTCACCAACTAGACACTGCAATGTATTTGTTCTCAGTTGTGCACCGGGGCCTCCCACTCCTCATTGGTGCCAATTCGCGCTGTTCTTTTAACAAACAAAACATGAGCTTATCTTTCAGAAACAAGAACATTTCTAAATGTCTCCAAACATTTGAATGGTAGTGTGTGTTTATATATATTTAATCAATTCACTAATACCCTATCAACCAGAATGGAATGAAATGTTTGACGTTAGGAAAATGTTAAGACTTGAAACAAAAAGTTTGGTTTGGCACATACCGGATAAAGGGAGAATTATATGATTGGAACAAAACTATGAATTATTATGGACAATGTCACACTGAAAGAATGGCAGAAAGAGGAATCAATTTGCAGTGTATGATGGGTAAATGTGATTGACCAATCACAGAACAACATCAGTGAGACTGGTTCACCTTAAAGTTCTCCGGTCACAAGCGGGCAACAGGGGGCTGGTTCCCATGGGAACCACATTGATCACAATATTCCATAGTATCTTCAAAACAGTATTCACATGCAGAGCCTGTCCGTAAGATTTATTTCTGAAATCATGGCCCCAAAACAAATCTGAAATGTGAAGAACCAAAATAAGGCAGTGTTCCTAAGCCAGCATAAAGGAATGAACTGACCATACTGACTGAATTGATAGAATCATCATTAGAACAAAACGAAAATTTTTAAGATGACAACAAAATATCATCTTATGGTGAAAAATGGAAAATAACTACTAAACCGGAAACACTTCTTATTAGGTTTACACACAGATTGGAACAATAAATCTGTATAAAAATATATGCAAGCACTGTCACAGTTGTCTGGACGAAACACAACAAGGCACAGTTTATCATGTCAGCCACAGGCAACAAGCACTGAACTTGGATAGCTCTGTGTGCCCAAGTGGCAACGTACACAATGGAAAGACCTCGCCTGCAGTCCGTCCCTGCACATCCTAATCCTGAGATATAACAAGCCCCTCCCACATCTGGTCCCCTCAGAAATACACACAGTTCAATAAGCCCCTCCCACATCCGATCCCTACAGAGACACACATGGTTCAATAAGTCCCTCCCACATCAGGTCCCATCAGAGATACACATCCATAGTGTTGAGAATCATCTGACGGCATAGTGGGCAGTTCTGCTGGTAAATGGGTTGCCGTAGCAATATAGCGGCGCAGCCCCGGCAGAGGCACAGGTGGCGACACGGCAACAGCACCACTGTCTTGGTACTATCCTGGCAGATCACACACTTCTTCCTCTCCTCCTGCTCCTTGAGCAACGTCAGCAGGCTGTCGGCCGGGCGTCCCTTGGGGCCCGAACACCCCTCCCCTGGGGACTGTTTCTGCAAAGGCCTGTCTGTGCTGCTGGAGCTGGGGAACACCAGGTCCCACACGTCGTCCATCAGCTGGCGCGGCTGACCGGCATGTTCTGTGTGTGGCACCGTGTCCCCCGCCCTGCCATCGGGCGGGGCCCTCTGCTCCCACTGATCTGGCTCAGTCTGCCGCACACGGTCGGCCCTCGCTCTCATGCTCCTGTAAACTGGCGCTATTGTCCGGTGTAGACGTCCGACCTGTTGCTGAAGCCCCCGCCACGGGCCCCTCTCCGGCAGGCAGAAGCGCCGGCATACCGCTTTGAGGCGCTGCAGGGCGGGAACAGAGTTGGCGTAATCCATGGCACGGCGAGCCCCGCGGCGGGATAACTCTGGATTCATGTAGACGGTGGCCGTGACGACGGCTGCAGTGAGGATAAGGCCATAGATGTTGAGCAAGAACACGTTGAGGAAGATATGCCCGAGCAAGCCCAGGAACTCCAAGGCGAGTCTGAAGGGAGTCCAGAGGGTGACCGAGGTTCCGACCAGGCTACTGTACAGGAAGGTGAGTAGTGTTAGGGTGAGCTCCACAGCTTTCTGCAGGGGAAATGAGACTGCTTCCCACATGCTGACCACAATAGAGTAGAGGTTCTGTGTCCCAATGAGCAGCAGATTAACCACTGTGTTGACCAGGTAGAGCACTAAGCTGACTGCAATGCCACAGCCCTCCCACAACTGTCGCAACAAGCCTTGGCCACACAGCAGCCCGCGGTACAACAGTTCCCTCGCACGCAGGAATACGTGTGATGACAAGTAGCCCACCATTTTGAAACTCTCTAAAACTCCTGCTAGGAGGTGCAGCCAGCGCCAGACCATGTTGACTGTGCCTTCAGCCAGAAATGATACGCCATCGATCATGGCGACCACCAAAAACACACAGAGATTCCATCCCTCCACCAGTGACTTAGTCAGTAACACAGGTAAGTTATTAAAAAAAGATATACATGCTACCAGGACACGTATCACTGAATGGACTATTAGGAAATTCAGGTCCAGGAGGAAAGATATGAAGTCGAAACATTTCCCAATGGCGCAGAAGACTACGTTTATCAGACCCATGATAACTTAATCTTGATTAGGCATTCCCTCTGAGTCGGTTCATTTGAACTGCAAAGAAAATCACATCGCCATGCAGTTGTTATTAAAGATACATAGTCCACTTCCATTAGCCAATCATACTAGGAAAAACAAAGCTTACTCGACATCCTGGCTGGACAGACAGACAGTAGTAGAACACATTGGTCGGGCACATTCCACTGGGAACAAATTTCAAACAAATATCTGTAAAGCGCCCTTTACTCGATATGAACGCACTGCACTTAGCGGATGTTTACTTTCAAACTCCAGGGCGAGTTGGTATCCAGGTGCCTAATCCTGGCCACGTTTAGCGAGCTATTTAAACACATGTATGTCTCAAATAATCCTTATGCTCCGACTTTAAGTACACATTCCCCTTTTGGGGTTAAATTCCGCTACAATGCAAGATAAAGTGACGACAATAAGTCACAACTCAGCCGCCTGGCTGCTCGCTTTACACGGCGGCCGCCATGATAGTTCCGGGTTGGGTCACGTGATGGGTTTCCTCCAATAAATGTCACGTCCGACTGATTCTTCTCAGAGCAGCAACCAATGAGGTTTACTGTGTAGGCGGTATCAGAAATGAAACCAACCAATGAGATTTAGGATATAGGCGGTATCATAAATTAAACCAACCAATGAGTTTTAGGATGTAGGCGGTATTATAAATTAAAATGCAAACCGTAAGAGCGGCTCTCACTTATGATTCACTACAGCACATACAAGTAGTATACAATGACACCAAAAGGCATATGAAAATAGCTTTATTTATTTATTGATCTCTATGATCATGTTATATTTTTATCCACTATAAAAACGCATTTTACAACCACGACTCATGCACCCTTTCCATTTTGATACGTGTGAACACTCCCATTTCCTCATCAGATGTAGAATGACCATAAGACAAAGCATTGTACGAGAACAATAACAATTCACCCAGGTTTCCTTCCTTGTCTGTTGGGCATCCTCTCCAGATGAGGTTCAGTCGAATTAACTGTGGAAGGGGAGCAGATGTAATAAGGGAACATTGATAAGATCAGAGGATGTGACTGGAATTGAGTGCTCGAAAAACATCCCTCGCCTGTTAATTTCTCCATTCAAGTCCTTGTCAGACCCATATACTGCCACCTACTGGATATATCTCTCTTTTGTGTCTGAAATGCACGTGTGACAGGACCGTGGTTGCAAGTTCCCTTCACTGTAGCCCCCAGGGAATTTTCCAGGGCTTAGATCTTTACCCAACAGAAACTCAGGACAACAACACGTTCAGTCATGTATAATTTATTTGCTATGACAAGTGCAGGCAAATATATATTGCATAGCCTATATTAATACAACATCTCCACGACAATCACATTTATTTTATAAAGCCCTTCATACAACAAAGTTGTCACAAAGTGCTTTTACAAACACCCATATAGTATTAGCCCCTAGTAAGTACTGTTTGGCGAGGCTATCACGGTACTAGACTTGGTGAAACCCAATACAAACACGCTCAAAATGAAGAAGATGTTGAGCTATTAAAGACAAAAACTGAAAACTGAACTGACGGTATAATAGAAAGAGTTAAAAGAGTTGGCCCAGCTATCAGCAGGTCTGATAGAACGCAGACACATAGACACGTGGTATAAGCAAGATCCGGGCTCTTCCTTCTTCTGCCCCCCCCCCCCAAACAGCACATTAGGGGTGGAACCCACTATTTTAAAGTAAAGCACAGTTTAATTTGCACATTATCTTAGTTGTTGTTTATAAACAAAATGAATGGTCAAATAGTAATATGATTGTACTGGCTTCATTAACTCTATAGATTGTCATACATTTGACAGATTTTGGTCACAAGACCTATAGTTGCAAATGATTCAGAAATAATGATAAATGAACATTAGCTGAAGACATTAACTCTACATGAAATGTCGTAGGAGGTAAAAATCTGACATACAGTACAGAATTTACCTACTTTGTGAATTCAAACATTGTTCAAACACTGATCACAATACAGTAAACAAATTAATTGTATTTTTATTTAACATCATTTCTGAAAGCCTACTACTGGCAAAAATATTATCAACACACTTGCATAACTAAAAAGACCGGTACTAACTTTAAATTAGCTAATTATTATTAATTATTTAATTTAAATAAATAAAAAATACAAATCAATAATTTATATAAATAACTGCAGAGGCCTTCCGGTCACATATGCTTGTACTTATGCTAAGTAGTACAGTCCAACTCTTAGCAATGACCTTTTTAATAATATAAATAATAATTTATTACACTTATGAAGCCCATATAATTATAAAATACTAAAGACTCACTAAAGTGCATCATAAAAATATATACAATTAATATGTCTATAGTCATTACAGTCCAAGAGGAAGGGAGAGTCAATTGAAAAACAATATATTTTCAATTCGTTTAGAGCTACACCATTCTCAATGTTGGTCATTGTTTGCCCAAGGCCCATTGGTTGATAAAGCAATTTGGCGTGGCTTGACCGTTGGATGCTTGGAAGTACATGAAGAACTATAAGGGCGTTGAGGCACAATGACACTGCCAAAGTGCTATTTTTGTTTGTACATTTAGTCAATATATAAATGATATGTGTACATTAATAGCCAATATAGAAATAATATACATTCAGTTAATATATAAATGATATGTGTACATTTAGTCAATATATAAATAATATGTATACATTTATGTATATATGATATGTGTACATTTAGTCAATATGTAAATGATATGCGTACATTTAGTCAATGTATATATGATATGTGTACATTTAGTCAATATGTAAATGATATGTGTACAATTAGTCAATATATAAATAATATGTGTACATTTAATCAATATGTAAATGATATGCGTACATTTAGTCAATGTATAAATGATATGTATACATTTAGTCAATATATAAATGACCGTATATGTCTACATTTAGTCAATATGTTAATGATATGCGCACATTTAGTCAATATGTAAATGATATGTGTACATTTAGTCAATATATAAATAGTATGTGTACATTTAGTCAATATGTAAATGATATGCGTACATTTAGTCACTGTATAAATGATATGTGTACATCTCTTTACGCATACATTTTTACACATATACATTTCTTTTTTATGCTTCTGACACAGTGCTGTTCATGTTTCCTAACTCTCTTGCACAGACCTGTCTGACAGGACCGTGGTTGCAAGTTCCCTTCACTGTAGCCCCCAGGGAATTTTCCAGGGCTTAGATCTTTACCCAACAGAAACTCAGGACAACAACACGTTCAGTCATGTATAATTTATTTGCTATGACAAGTGCAGGCAAATATATATTGCATAGCCTATATTAATACAACATCTCCACGACAATCACATTTATTTTATAAAGCCCTTCATACAACAAAGTTGTCACAAAGTGCTTTTACAAACACCCATATAGTATTAGCCCCTAGTAAGTACTGTTTGGCGAGGCTATCACGGTACTAGACTTGGTGAAACCCAATACAAACACGCTCAAAATGAAGAAGATGTTGAGCTATTAAAGACAAAAACTGAAAACTGAACTGACGGTATAATAGAAAGAGTTAAAAGAGTTGGCCCAGCTATCAGCAGGTCTGATAGAACGCAGACACATAGACACGTGGTATAAGCAAGATCCGGGCTCTTCCTTCTTCTGCCCCCCCCCCCCAAACAGCACATTAGGGGTGGAACCCACTATTTTAAAGTAAAGCACAGTTTAATTTGCACATTATCTTAGTTGTTGTTTATAAACAAAATGAATGGTCAAATAGTAATATGATTGTACTGGCTTCATTAACTCTATAGATTGTCATACATTTGACAGATTTTGGTCACAAGACCTATAGTTGCAAATGATTCAGAAATAATGATAAATGAACATTAGCTGAAGACATTAACTCTACATGAAATGTCGTAGGAGGTAAAAATCTGACATACAGTACAGAATTTACCTACTTTGTGAATTCAAACATTGTTCAAACACTGATCACAATACAGTAAACAAATTAATTGTATTTTTATTTAACATCATTTCTGAAAGCCTACTACTGGCAAAAATATTATCAACACACTTGCATAACTAAAAAAGACCGGTACTAACTTTAAATTAGCTAATTATTATTAATTATTTAATTTAAATAAATAAAAAATACAAATCAATAATTTATATAAATAACTGCAGAGGCCTTCCGGTCACATATGCTTGTACTTATGCTAAGTAGTACAGTCCAACTCTTAGCAATGACCTTTTTAATAATATAAATAATAATTTATTACACTTATGAAGCCCATATAATTATAAAATACTAAAGACTCACTAAAGTGCATCATAAAAATATATACAATTAATATGTCTATAGTCATTACAGTCCAAGAGGAAGGGAGAGTCAATTGAAAAACAATATATTTTCAATTCGTTTAGAGCTACACCATTCTCAATGTTGGTCATTGTTTGCCCAAGGCCCATTGGTTGATAAAGCAATTTGGCGTGGCTTGACCGTTGGATGCTTGGAAGTACATGAAGAACTATAAGGGCGTTGAGGCACAATGACACTGCCAAAGTGCTATTTTTGTTTGTACATTTAGTCAATATATAAATGATATGTGTACATTAATAGCCAATATAGAAATAATATACATTCAGTTAATATATAAATGATATGTGTACATTTAGTCAATATATAAATAATATGTATACATTTATGTATATATGATATGTGTACATTTAGTCAATATGTAAATGATATGCGTACATTTAGTCAATGTATATATGATATGTGTACATTTAGTCAATATGTAAATGATATGTGTACAATTAGTCAATATATAAATAATATGTGTACATTTAATCAATATGTAAATGATATGCGTACATTTAGTCAATGTATAAATGATATGTATACATTTAGTCAATATATAAATGACCGTATATGTCTACATTTAGTCAATATGTTAATGATATGCGCACATTTAGTCAATATGTAAATGATATGTGTACATTTAGTCAATATATAAATAGTATGTGTACATTTAGTCAATATGTAAATGATATGCGTACATTTAGTCACTGTATAAATGATATGTGTACATCTCTTTACGCATACATTTTTACACATATACATTTCTTTTTTATGCTTCTGACACAGTGCTGTTCATGTTTCCTAACTCTCTTGCACAGACCTGTCTGACAGGACCGTGGTTGCAAGTTCCCTTCACTGTAGCCCCCAGGGAATTTTCCAGGGCTTAGATCTTTACCCAACAGAAACTCAGGACAACAACACGTTCAGTCATGTATAATTTATTTGCTATGACAAGTGCAGGCAAATATATATTGCATAGCCTATATTAATACAACATCTCCACGACAATCACATTTATTTTATAAAGCCCTTCATACAACAAAGTTGTCACAAAGTGCTTTTACAAACACCCATATAGTATTAGCCCCTAGTAAGTACTGTTTGGCGAGGCTATCACGGTACTAGACTTGGTGAAACCCAATACAAACACGCTCAAAATGAAGAAGATGTTGAGCTATTAAAGACAAAAACTGAAAACTGAACTGACGGTATAATAGAAAGAGTTAAAAGAGTTGGCCCAGCTATCAGCAGGTCTGATAGAACGCAGACACATAGACACGTGGTATAAGCAAGATCCGGGCTCTTCCTTCTTCTGCCCCCCCCCCCCAAACAGCACATTAGGGGTGGAACCCACTATTTTAAAGTAAAGCACAGTTTAATTTGCACATTATCTTAGTTGTTGTTTATAAACAAAATGAATGGTCAAATAGTAATATGATTGTACTGGCTTCATTAACTCTATAGATTGTCATACATTTGACAGATTTTGGTCACAAGACCTATAGTTGCAAATGATTCAGAAATAATGATAAATGAACATTAGCTGAAGACATTAACTCTACATGAAATGTCGTAGGAGGTAAAAATCTGACATACAGTACAGAATTTACCTACTTTGTGAATTCAAACATTGTTCAAACACTGATCACAATACAGTAAACAAATTAATTGTATTTTTATTTAACATCATTTCTGAAAGCCTACTACTGGCAAAAATATTATCAACACACTTGCATAACTAAAAAGACCGGTACTAACTTTAAATTAGCTAATTATTATTAATTATTTAATTTAAATAAATAAAAAATACAAATCAATAATTTATATAAATAACTGCAGAGGCCTTCCGGTCACATATGCTTGTACTTATGCTAAGTAGTACAGTCCAACTCTTAGCAATGACCTTTTTAATAATATAAATAATAATTTATTACACTTATGAAGCCCATATAATTATAAAATACTAAAGACTCACTAAAGTGCATCATAAAAATATATACAATTAATATGTCTATAGTCATTACAGTCCAAGAGGAAGGGAGAGTCAATTGAAAAACAATATATTTTCAATTCGTTTAGAGCTACACCATTCTCAATGTTGGTCATTGTTTGCCCAAGGCCCATTGGTTGATAAAGCAATTTGGCGTGGCTTGACCGTTGGATGCTTGGAAGTACATGAAGAACTATAAGGGCGTTGAGGCACAATGACACTGCCAAAGTGCTATTTTTGTTTGTACATTTAGTCAATATATAAATGATATGTGTACATTAATAGCCAATATAGAAATAATATACATTCAGTTAATATATAAATGATATGTGTACATTTAGTCAATATATAAATAATATGTATACATTTATGTATATATGATATGTGTACATTTAGTCAATATGTAAATGATATGCGTACATTTAGTCAATGTATATATGATATGTGTACATTTAGTCAATATGTAAATGATATGTGTACAATTAGTCAATATATAAATAATATGTGTACATTTAATCAATATGTAAATGATATGCGTACATTTAGTCAATGTATAAATGATATGTATACATTTAGTCAATATATAAATGACCGTATATGTCTACATTTAGTCAATATGTTAATGATATGCGCACATTTAGTCAATATGTAAATGATATGTGTACATTTAGTCAATATATAAATAGTATGTGTACATTTAGTCAATATGTAAATGATATGCGTACATTTAGTCACTGTATAAATGATATGTGTACATCTCTTTACGCATACATTTTTACACATATACATTTCTTTTTTATGCTTCTGACACAGTGCTGTTCATGTTTCCTAACTCTCTTGCACAGACGTTCGCTCATCCACAGGGTGATTTCCAATTCCTGCAAAACTCACTTGTTGATCTTATGTTGGTACTAAACGCTAAATAAACAAAGTATATGCCATTCACCAGGTCAAAAAACGCAGGGTTGAATCACCTCAATACTCTAACCCTGGGTAGTTCTGCTGTAGAATGAATTCTAAAAATACCTGGAAACCTGGTTAGAAGGCAAGCTGTATTTTAAAACACACGCTGAACAAAGATATTAATGTTAGCAAAACTGGTTTAGTATAGAAGGGAGTGCCAGCTAGTTTAATCTCAGTATTAGATTCTGGTGACATGTTATATATTCATGCTTCTGCTTCTGTATTGAAACCTCTGGTTTCATTCTGCCATGCAGCTCTCTGTGTTCTTACCGATGCTAACTTGGTACACATGATCTCCCATACACTTTTCAGTTTCACTGTGTGCTTCCTATCCATGTGTTTTGTGTGTTTTCTGTTCTTTCTTTTATCTATATATAGATATCATGGTGTTGTAGCTTTTAGACATATACCAAAGGTGCCAGTATTTTCTTAGTGATGGTCTGGCCTGATCTGTGAGCAGTGAGCACATGGCCATCAGCTGTTGTAGCAACCAACCTGTTGTAGCAACCAACGACTGAACCCTGAACGCAACGATGTACAGAGAGATCGATTTGGACAATATGAACGTGAACGAATAGTGTAACTCCCCAACTGCGATAACGGATTGTTTTTCTGTGTGAATATATTCTAACAGAGGGAATCCCTCGAAGGTCTGTCAACAAATAGCCAGATTAGAAGATGGTTGTCAAAGGAAGTCTTTACTGAATAAAAACAAATAAAAGAGTACCATACACTTACAGAGTATCAACGTCTGTGTAAACAAACGAAAAGCATACACTTCTCAGATAATAGGGCTCCAGTCAGTGGCTCCCCGTTACACAGACTGGTGTTTTCCAGTTAGCCGTCTCACGGATCACCTCTCGCCCCCCGTCTTCAAGTAGCACCTGGCTTAATATACATTTATCTGGGGGTGGATAGGAGCATGTGCCCTATTAGGAGGTCGTCTTTTCCCGTCTGGCTTATGGCCAGTGAGAGTAAGTGATAGCGTCATATTTGCATGCCGAGCTCATCTCTAGTTCTGCAAGCCCTACAGCTGACTTTCCCTATAGTTTAGTGAAATATACGTTTGCTGACGCCACTGGTGTGTGTGTGTCTGAGTGTGTGTGAGAGTGTGCGTGTGTCCCATGTATTTTTCTGACAGAAGTCTGACAGAACACATTACTGAAACTGTGATGTTTGTGACAAAAATATACAGATTAACCAAACGGTGATGTCTGTAACAGATAACTCATACAGAGAGATGATTATGATATATTCCCACACTTTCCTCTGCACTAAACCTCGATCGTGACACACAAGATCATGACTAGACTTTATGCCAAAGCAATGCCCAAATTGCCATTAAACTTGTTCACAGAGATTTGACAAGTGTTTGGCAGCGTTATTATTCATTCCTTTTCAAACAGAGTAAGTGTCCAGTTGTTTCCTTAGAAATATTGTTGGTATTGCCTTGGGTGTACAGTTTAAAGGGAAAATTATTACACCCATTGTCCTGCAGCTGCCACCATGTCACCGATTATGAAAAAGCCTTCCCACGTACACATATAAGAAGGTTCTATACGTTTTGTGTGTTCTACTTTACCAGGTTTGCGGAGAAAACGCTCAAATGTACAGTATTTTTTGTGCATATTTGGTGCGTTTTAATTTTGCGCATATTTGCGTTAACCTAGTTTGTGTTTTATTTATGACGCCACAATAAGGGCTTCACCCGCTACTGTTAGATTCTCTCTTTCTAAAGAGTTTCTGACAGAACACATTACTTAAACTGTGATGTTTGTGACAAATATACAGATTAACCAAACGGTGCTGTCTGTAACAGATAACTCATAGAGAGAGATGATTATGATATATTCACACACTACACTATCTTATATGATCTATTAACGCTAAACATGCATGGCTGACTATGCAAGCGATGGAATCAGTTAAAAAATCCTCAGTGAAAATTCCTGTAATGTGATACATTGTAGGCAGAGAGCTAGTGGGGGCAGTATGTTAGGGAATTCAATCGCTGAGGCTGAGTAGGGAGAAATGCTCCACAAAAAAGTGCCAGTTTGACTCTCTCCGGTGCCGTTCCCAGGGACTGCAAAGACGCTAGACGTCCCAGGAGAAGAAGCCTCAAAACTGTTCTGAAAGAGAGGAACAGAAAGTGTGGGAAATTCTAGGGTGTTTGTAAGAGGCTAGGAAACAATGTATGCA
Organism: Dallia pectoralis; assembly: GCA_029465975.1. Lineage (NCBI taxonomy): Eukaryota > Metazoa > Chordata > Actinopteri > Esociformes > Umbridae > Dallia > Dallia pectoralis. The sequence continues at coordinate 7,525,498 of CM055755.1, forward strand.
TTTGGACACCCTCTGGTTTGATTTTAAACTCTCACCTCTGCTTTAAAATACAGCTTCCACCCAACAAGTGATCTTAACGACTTAATTAATTTAAGTATGGTTTTCGGGGACATTTTGAAAGTCTTGTCTTGATTGTAGTCTGTAGACACTTTCATAAACTTAAAAATATGCCGGGAATAAACCAAATTTGATGTTGTAGTCAGGACTTTACATCACACTCACTCTACATGGTGGAAATACTTTGGCTCATGTTGGCAAGGCACAAATACATTTTCAGACTAGATCCAAGAGTAAGTTGTTTTGTGGTTATCTGGTCAAATGAGAGAGAGAGAGATAGAGAGACATTGTCTGATGGGCACATGTGTGGGAGTGTGTAGAGGAGAGGGGGTCAGAGGCAGAGTGGGAAAGATATTCATCGTCTTCTTTCTGCTAAATTCCTTCACCATAACATAGATCGTGACAAAGAGACACTTTCTCCGTTGAAAATCCCTGTCTCCATGGCGATTGCATGTAATTCTGAGGCAATTACACATTGTGTATCCCACAGACAGTGCCCCAGGGCATGTCCAGTCCTACTGAAGGCTAAGAGGGTCAGTTTGAGTTGTCTTGCAGCCAAAGTCCAGTTTATAATGCATTTGGGTTACGTCAAAGCGGTCTTCGAAAGTATTTTACAAAGATTATTTAACACTTTAAAGGAAACTTGATATTGATGGCGGCTTCAAAACGTGATTTATGTGTAGTGAATTCCAAGCGATGAACATGTAAAACCCCTGCCATCCCCATGGGCCTGGGAAACAGTCACAGACCAAATATGTCCTCCTCGGGGACAGTATTCAACTTAAAAAAACACATTTTTTTCAGTGCTTCCGCGGTCCCCTTTGAGCCCCCCTTTCCTCCATTCTTTCTTGGTCGTTTTTTCATCTCATTTCCCCGCTTCATAGACTGCCCCTACTGACCCTTGTGGGTCGGTATGCATTGTCATAGCCTGGGTTGTAGCCTGTCTGCTCGCCAATGGTTTCTTCTGTCTGGAGTATGTGTTTTCCCACAGGAGCTTCTGTTTTGCTGATTATCCTCGCCCTGTTTTCACGCTCTTACGGCCTGTGAATATTGACAGTACACTCCTATCCATGTACACTGTCATGATACCAAAGCCAACAGCCAATCAGACGATCCGCCAACTCAGAAAATAAGCCACAGAAACCTTGAGTTTGTGACTTGACAATTTTTTTTAATTTCATAGTGTTATGAATTTACAATAGTTTGCAAAAGTATTCTGTCCCTATAACAATGTCTGCATGTTTTTTGTATAATATTGTATAATATTTGTAATCAGTGAAGAAATATACATGGAAAGCCCCATAATGACAAACCAAAAATGCCTTTTTTGATTGTTGTGTTAATTTTGTGAACAAAAAACTAAAAGTATTCTGACCCTTCACCCCCATCCTTCCTTACAGATCCTCTCAAGCTCACGATTGGATGCAGGACATCGGAGAACTAAAGTCAATTCCTGTCAAGTTCAAAAGAAATCTCATGGATCTCAAGGACAGACAGTGTCAGAGCATAGGAAGAAAAAGCGCTATATAAATATAATGAATTATTATTATATTATTATTATTATTATAGGGTCTAATTATGTAGCTAAATGTATTTGGAAAAAAAACCCACAATATGTCATTATGGTAAACTGTGTGTAGATTGATGACATAAACATATATTTGATCAATTATATAGAAAGTGAAGGGATCTGAATATGTTCATAAGGCCCTGTAATTCCCATTATGATGGCAATGGAAATTATTCTGAATGTGTTACTAATTAGTTAACGCCAATGATCGCAAATGGTTGCCAGTCAGTCAATAAATAAACATTCACATCAAACAAGCGATTTAATTACCCCCCCCCCCGAGAGAGCAAGTGTTGTCAAGCTTACTTGCAACGTTTCCAGGGGACACCCCCTTGACCATTTAACTTCCTGTGTTAAAAGGAGTGTCCCGATTTCTTTCGCGGCCTACGCTGCAATCAGGCCGGGCTATCTGGTAGAAGCAGAAATATGTGGGTGGTTTTGCCGGGTCACATTCTCTTAAGTGTGTTGTTGACCATGTGGCAAAATTAGCCCCCTCAACTTAGGAAATGAATCAGAGGTTTGTTTGTTTAACACTGGGATCTATCCTGCTGACTTCTGTTGTTCTCCAGTCTGGGACGCAAACCAGGACTGTTTATTTTACTCTGGGGCCCCTGATGACACCCTCTCCACGCTGACCCCAGTGCATTGGCAGAAATGTTTTTCAGTCCATGTGACCCGTTTCTGTGTTGAATGTCTGGATAATCAAGAAGCTATAGGAGCTCTGGTCACTTAGTAGCTGAACTCCAGACTCCAGCACATTCAGACGGGTTTCCTGCACACATTACATTATGATTCATCAATCAAGTCAGTGAGACAAAAAACAAGGATATCAGAAGGACAGTCACTCATATCCCGTTGGCTCGCCACACGTTTAACCTTTTTTTCCCGAATGTCATGGAAGTTGGGGAAACTGAACACACTCCCAAGGAAGGATTTGTCCCGGCGGTAAAACAAACGGGGGGAGTTGCCACTAGCAGCCCAAGCAAGAAAAACTGCTACCTTAAATGGAATAGCCTCCAAAGAAACGCTGGACTCCGACAGGGGAGTTTCACCCCAAACCCCCCGTAATATGTTAGAACCAATATCATAATTCAGCATGAGGTTTCTGCGTAGCTATTCGCAGAAACCGCCGTGGGAAATGTCACATCGCCGCATGAAAATACAGTACTTCACCTATCGGAACTGTCGTTATTTTACTGTGTTCAGAGCGGGTAGTCCGATAGCTCAGTGGTCAGCACAGCGGGTGACAACGTAACAGCAGCTTCTCTATGGGTTAGTTTCTATGGGTTAGGTTCTATGGGTCAGGTTCTATGGGTCAGGTTCTATGGGTTCTCAGTTTGCTCCTCAGTTAGTCATGGCTGGGACCATTCATTGCTCTGTGCCTTCCTCTATTTAGGCTGGGAGCAACCAACACCCAGTCTCCTGGGAGCAGATACGGTAGAAAGTAGAAACGAGTCACCTCGATACTGTTCGCCAACTCCCTATTTTGTTTAGAGCTTTAGGACCATATAATTATTAGTAGTAGTCTACCTGATTCCCCTGTTAAGAAAACCCTCTCATATAATTTTTTATGGACTTGAGGCGAAGGCCTCTGTTAATATCATCACCCACACACCTGTTGGAAGTTTAAGCATACTGCTACGGAGTGCCGTTTGGGGTGATTGCGTGTGAAAATTGACACGTTTTATAATCAAACACAGAAGGGTAAGAAGATGGATTAGAGGTTTATTGCCTTCTTGAAAAGGCCTTTTTATTGCAGGATTTAACAGTGTCTACATGTCATAAATGCGAATGGAGAGTGAGCATTCCAGAGCCTGGGTGCTGAGCAGCTAAACGCCTTATGGCCCGCGCCATGGCTTATCTGCCAAGGTGGTGAGGCGGAATGGGGGAGTGACCAGGAGACCGGCGGGGGAGGGGCCCGAGGTAGAAGGCGGAGACATAACCTGGCAGGATGTCTGTGAGGTAAGTGGGTGTAGAATTTTGCAGGCTTTTGTTGGTTTGATAGTGGGACAGGGCGAGCCTCTATAGTGATGTTGAGGTGTCTGGCGAGGCTCCTGTTCTGTAAGTCACTGTTGGTTCTCCGACTTCTATCGTCAAACCCCTGCCACTTATTCAGATTGCTGAATCATGTCTGGTGTTCAAACCTCCCATGTTCTCACATGTTCTCTGATTATAACTTGTTATTTATAGCGTTTTATTGACTGTCTACAGAGCAGTGGGGGAAACTGTCCTACCATTCCTACCATTGATTATGAAATGGTCAGATGTTATTTACCAAATATGCGCTTAAGTTCGGAAATATTTGGAATGAAAGTGAAGACTTTCAGCTAAAATTCAAGGTTTTGAACAAAAATATTGTATGAAGCATTTAGGAATTGCAACCATTCTCATACACTGTGCCCTTATTTCAGGGGCTCAAATGTAACAAGATCATAAATATATGCTCGTTTTTGTCCTGTCGCAGCTGGCACTAAGACATTAGCAGCAGATCCTTGTAAGGTGCCGTAAGTTGCTAGGTGATGCTCGGTTACTGGGGTCAGAGCATCTCTGAAACAGCAAGGCTTTTGGGGTGCTCCCGGTCAGCTTCTGGGGTGCTCCCGGTCAGCTTCTGGGGTGCTCCCGGTCAGCTTCTGGGGTGCTCCTGGTCAGCTTCTGGGGTGCTCCCGGTCAGCTTCTGGGGTGCTCCCGGTCAGCTTCTGGGGTGCTCCCGGTCAGCTTGTGGGGTGCTCCCGGTCAGCTTGTGGGGTGCTCCCGGTCAGCTTCTGGGGTGCTCCCGGTCAGCTGTTGAGGACTCCCGGCCTGATGAGTCCCCATTTTTTGTACGTGTGCGCCGCTTACCTGGGGATGGGATGACGGAGTGTGACTCTGGGAAATGTTCTACCAGGAAACCCTGGGTCCAGGCATTCGCGTGGATCCAGACATCTACCTAAACATTGTCGCAGATCATGACAGTTGTCCCATTCAGCAGGATAACGCGCCCTGCCACGCTACACGCATTGTTTGAGAATGGTTTGAGGAACATCAAGGCGTTGTCCTGGTGTTGTGCTTGAATTAGTTTTTTTGCATCTGTGGGCTGTGCTGGACCAACACGTCTGATCCACAGTGGCTCCACCTCCCAATTTACAGGACTTGAAGGATCTGCTGCTAGAACATCAGAACATCATCAGGGGTCTTGAATTAAGTCCAAATCCAAGTGGATCGGTGCTGTTTCTCGGCAAGCGTGCGACCAACTGCCTATCGGGTCACAATGGTTTCGCTCATCTTTGTATATTTTGTTTAAATTTCAAAGTACACACAGTGTTCTGTTAAATGTATATCTATTATTCCTCTAACAACCATAAAGTGCTGATCATTTTGTAGTTATGTTTTCTCGCTAGCAAGGTACAAATTAAACTATCCAGACGGCATGTCTACAGAAAATAACATTGTGTTTTTTTATTCATATTAAGACTAAACCGCTTTCATGACTTTAACAATTATGTATTTGTAACGTTGAAAGCAAGGATGAGGCAGGACGCACTGAGAACGGAGGCCTTCAAAATAAAAGAGCTAAGAAGTAACAAGAAACTACAACATGAAAACCCAAAATAAGTTTACGATGGTTTGAGAACTAGGGAAAATATGTAAAATAAGGAACATGATCAGGGACACGGGTGAGGGAAATAATAGGAAACAGGTGCCCGTTCTCCAAATGAGGGTGAGAGGGGTTTGGGTTCCACTGGCACCCAGGTCTGCTGTGCCCGGCCGTGAAAGTATTAATTTGTAGTTTATCATTCTCTCAGTGTAATTATCATATAGCATTTGTATACTAAGTCATTCCTATGGCTCCAACCAAAATCCCAGAGGAACATGGAAAAGGAGAGATGCAGTCTGGGTAAAGACAGAAAGACGGACAGGCAGCATTTTTATCAGATTAAACTCCATATAAATTCAACGTAAAGTTCCACCAACTCTGTGGAGCCGGAACACATCTAGGATGTCTGCATATTGCATTTCCCTACTCTCACTGCGGCCAATTCCTAATGGGCGGAAATAACCTTTTATCACTCGGTGGCTTGAGATGTGTGTCTCTGTGTGTGTGTGTGTGCTCTTCTCCAGGTGTGCAAACAGTGTAGTCAGACACATTGCATATTGGGACTCACTGCGGCAGAAACCCAAATGTTCTTGCTATGATAACGTCCACCTCGAGTGTTCTTGACAGACTGTTTTTTGTAGCCGACTGTACATGACCGTACCTGTTTTTTGACTTAGACATATATACTCTTTATCAATACCATAACATTTATTTTCTACTGAGTTCCTTATTTGAGTTCCTTGTCATGAAGCACATGTATTTCAACAGGAGGTGTCGACTGCCTTTCCCTCCCCATTCATAATTTCAAAGGCAATGCACATGGCTAACTTTAACAGAATGTTTTTAAGCTGTTTTACCGGCTGTGCTTTATAAATTAGAGCAGCTGTTGGGGAACCCAGTCCGATTATATCTTTCACAAATACAGCGCAGCATTTATACACGTGAAACGGCCTTCAGCAACATGTCAACGTTATCAGTGTGTGGTCACCGGTCAGAGGTATTCATCACCGTCCTGAGATCGGATATGACAGCCGTGACTAGAGACCACTGGAGGTCCTCATGGGTACCAGTGACCACAGCTGCTGGCCAGACACCCAACAAACTGCAGATGAACAACGACATTTTCTTTGCAGTGTAATTTACATAATTGTTAGAAAGTGTGTTTTATGTGAATCACTCATGTTTTAGCATAACTGACAAAAGATATGATTAATATAATGGTACATTATTTGATGTATAATTTTACAGGTTAATGTGTAAGGTGTCACTGTAGGTAACAGATACACCTTCTACTATGGGATATTTGGGGTTGGGATTGATTATTGGGAATTTTTCTAACAACAACAACCCACACCTAAACCTTAAACTTCAGTACTGTCATTTCTAACCTTAACATTGATATGTATGATTCAAAGTAATTACTGTTATCATTTAAGTATAATTTCAAAAACCATTACCAAATGCAGATGACAGACCGACATAATTGGAATTGTCCATGCATGTTTCCTGTTGTTAATAAAGATGATGAAGACATTTCCAAAGCACTGGTACCGTTTAGGTATACCTGTTCAACAGGGTGACTGTACTCAAGTCCCTCCCCTCAGTAGCTCCTCCCACCAGCTGCTCTGTCGCTCTAGGCCACATTCTGCCTCCACCACCACGGTGCACCACCCCACATACTTCACAACCCACATCTCTCTCTCTCGGTGCGCCTCGCCTCGCAGTCGGTCACCGCCGGTCATTCCTCACACACTCCGGACGAGACATGGCTTTAAGAAAGAAGGACGCCTCTCTGTTCGTGGGACTTGTCATGCTTTCTCTCGCCTGGAAAGGTAAGAGCCACAGTCCATGTGCATCTTTAACACAAACTCATGGTGCGTGTGTGTTTCAGCGGTGTGTGTCTCGGTTTGTGACCCCAGCCTACCGCGGCAGGACACCGGGGGAACTTTGCGGTGTTGCTTGTCTCCCGGTGGGCTGTCAAATATCCATCCGCTGGAATAAAGTGAATAAGGATGCTTAGTGTGAAGACCCATATGCTAAAAGGCTATATAAAACAATATATTAGCCTAATTATAACACATTATGCTTTGGATGTGAAGAAATACCTTTGGTATTTCGGTAATATATTGGTTGAACAATACCTCCATTGAATTCTAAGCTTTTTATATATACGCGGTGTAGGCCTACTGTATGGCAATTGTATAAAGTGTATTAAAGTCCTTATTTATCATATATGTAGTATGCTAAGCTGGTAATAGTGGTATATAAATAAGAAATAATTCAAGTAATGGACAAAACAAGGACATTTCTTTGTGACCCTGATCTTTTCAACTGTAGCATATTTTTTTAATGTCTACACATTGTCCACAGTATGTCCTTCACATCATGTTAGGTGCAGATGTTCTGTAAGCCTACTTGCAATTACTTTGCATGTGTTGAGAGAGAGCGAGCAGCTGCCGGTCAGATAATGTGTTCCCGCCCGAGCTAACGGTCGTCCAATCAACCGTTTCCAAGCGAATAACATGCCTGTGGACCATGAAACCTGTACTTTTTATGGTCATCGTGTGGTGGGTGAACAATGCCTTGAATCATATGTACTTGTGCATCAAACCATGAATATTAATTTGGGAATATAGTGGATATGAACATTAGTAATTACTAATATATACATTAGTGACTAGGCTTAACTCCAGGCATCTCACACGCCACGAGTCTGAAATACTTTCGTAATTCTTTTTAACTGGACCAATACAATCAGCAGCGCCGGGGTCACTTTGAGGGTTCATTGGAAGGTGTGAACCCAGGGTGAGGGGAACGGATGAGGGGATTTGTAGGAAAGGTGTGGTGGCCCGGTGGAGCTTATGATATCCTGGTCCTAGCCAAGCATTCCATTCTTTGTTTCTCCTCATTCCCCTACATGTCACCCTGACTTCCCTTCCCACTTACTCCTCCGCTTCCCTGGTCGTCTTACATCCCTCACCTTTTGTCTGGACCCTGAGCTCACATCTCTGTATTGTATGTACGTCCTGTTTCCGCACATGCTGCGACTATTGTTCCTAATTTCGTTCTTTCTTGCTCCTTCCTGCTTCTCGTGTGCTAACCTGCGTAGACCCTGCCTTTCTTACTCCGCCCTTCGGGACCAAGTATGGTCTCTCCACATTGGTCGTCATTTCCGACACCGCCCATTTCTCAGGATGGAGGTGTGATGCTGGAGTTAGAATGCCACAGATATCATTTTGGAGAATGGCATTTCATTTATTTGTAGTCAGTGTTAATTGTTGGTCTCGTTCATAGTTTCTTATTGCGGACTTGGATTTACAGCATTCAAATCGATGCTGCCAAGGTTGAACGTAGATCTTTTTTATTTTACTCCCATCCCAGCGTTGTGACGTCCAGTCTGGGCTTATACAGCCTGCCCTCATTCATTCAATATAAAGGTCTTGTCCGTCATCGCGTGTCTCGCCAAGCCATCCAGCTTCTAATAACAGAGCATCTATGGACTTTGAGGAGAATGCGTTATCCTGCCAAGGAGTTACTAGATATGGGATAGAAACCATGTCAGTCACCAAACCTGACCCGTTGAGCCAAAGTCGCATTAACTTAAGGCCCCATTGTCGGTGTGCTGTGACCGGGGTTTTATCTTAAGCTGTACTACAAAGCAGTGACCTATCATATTTTATCTGGGAGCCCCACGGCTGTCAGGGTTAATTTCCACATTCAGACATTCACATTTTGGACATGAAAACTATCTTTGTCACTTATGCGAAGGCTGCCAGCTTTTTGAAGGCCAGAAGTCGCAGACACATAGTTTGACATTTACCATAATGTTATTACTTTAATACTGGATACTTTACTGAATACTTCACTGGATACTTTAATGAAAATTCTTGCCTAAATAAACCGTCTGTGTTGTAGAATAGTTTCTTTTTGAAAGCAACCGGAACATGTATTTTACCATTATAGCCTTTAACTCTAAGATAGAATGCACTTCCTGTTAGACCAGCCAATTACTGGTTCAAGGGGCATCACAAAGACATCGCATACTTAAAGGCCACCCTTTTTGACCGTGGGTGAGGAGCTGGGTCTCTCACCCACACAACTTCTGTCGAGAGAGTGTGGCTATCAGAGTAAACAATAGAAGTCCTTGTGTCCGACCTCACAGCTTTGACATAATGATGTAGAGATCTGGGCAACATTTCAACTGACATCTCCACTTGAAACGGAAGTCCTTAAATTCAGGCCTCTGGCGGAGGACATCGTGCTGCTGTATAGCTCCAAAAACCCTGCTGTCACGTTCACGATGAAGGAGGTCTTACATTGTAAAGCCTTGTTCATTTACATCCTGACAATAGTGGCAGCCATCCTGTTTATGGGTTAAGGATTCCCCGAAACGTCAAGGAAATCCTCTCATTAAAAGTAGTAAGCCTGCGTAATTTTATTTCACAACCCTTAATTATCACAATCGGGAGTCTCTGTGAGTTATATCTGAACGTAGACATTTAATTGCAGATCAGTAGACTCTATTTACCATCCTCCATTTCCCATACATCCTTAATATTTAACATAATGCTTTTATTGCAATGAACATATTTATTGTAATACATTTATTGTGTTGTATTTATTGAACTCTACATAAATCGACAGCACATTGTGTAATGAAACAATACATTTTCAGCCAAACGAAATATACATGAATTCTTGTGTTGATTTTATGCAGTTCAAAGGCAAACTAAGTTTAACATTTAAATGGAAACCGTAATCAATGCTGTAAAATACAGTTCGACGGGTTTATAGACTTGAGTTTGATGATAGTGGCTTGCAAGCCGCCCTTCTAAGTAATTTAGCAGTGATTGTCTTTTATATACTTTAACGCCCTGTAACAAGCCACATAGCTTCTTATCTGTGCAGCACAGGAATAAACTTAAGCTCAGGTATCCAATCACACCAGCGCTGTGTTTACACATTCCCATGCAAAATGCAGTCCTTCTGAAGGAGTCGACAGAAAGCCCACATCCGCTTTTCATATTGTTCATTGCTGTGCAACGTCAGTCGGATACTGTAGATTAATGTAAATACGCACAATGGTCATTCATCGGTTTTAGACTTGTGTGACGTTGTCCAGATCTACTCTGTACGAAATGACCAGGAACAGTTGAGAATTTGACTGCATATGTATAGCTGCTGTGTTGCTGAACAGTAAGATAATGGAGTTTATTGAAATGTATTTCTCTGTTGACGGGTGTGCAGTGAGGCACGTAATACACACCTGCAAGATGTTGTTGTCGTCGGATATTTATACAGCGTATCCATGGACGGGTTCATTTTTTAATGCGTTCGCGAATAAACACACATCTCTCAGAAACTCGTGCACACCAACGCCATGCTAAACAGCTTGTCTCACGGTAACATGTTTGGTTGGTTTGTTGTACATTTGAGGGGAACTGAGCTCGTTGGGTGAACTGCTTGTCAGTAAGCAGATGTTGAAAGCTGAGTTTTCATCTAGTTAGTCAGTTCAAGTCCGTACACAAAAATCTATCCAGACAAGTTGTTTTTAAGGTACCCAAACATAAGTAAACTGGTCCTATATATTTCCCAGTCTTTCATCACCGCAATCAGAAAAGCCGCATTCTCTCAGTGTCCTAAATTGAAGCAGAGGAATTTGGAAGCATGTCTTTATTTAAGATATGAAATCGTGTTTAGAAGATATCCTATCAGATGCGTATGAACCATTTATCTCCGAGAGCTTTGTTTCTTAGCAGAGTGGTGATGATGTGAGATAACCAAGGACCATCCGTTTTAAGGGTCTTTATCTAACACTTCCTCAAATATAATCTGATATTGTTCTGGTTCCCGTACCCTGTTTCCGGTTCTCGCTTCCAGTTGTCGCACAAGTCCTAGGCTGCATGGAAAAGTGTTCTTGTTCGATTTAGGCAACAATTTCGCCAGCTGAAAAGTTTTCCACAGCCCCTGACATTTCTATGGTAACAAGAGCCGAGGAACCGGATGTCTGACAGCACCTGTAAGTGTTCCCAGTGTATGTGCTCTTTTTGACCGTGACCCCATTTCGACCCACCTCTAGTACTTTCGCATTTTTGAAAATGACGGAAAGGGTTACAGAGGATGTTCTTGATCCACCATGTCTGATCTGTGAGAGTTGGGTGGGTCTGATTTGGGTTGACCTCCTGAGTTCACCTCTCCTTTACACAGTTAGTTGAGATTGTAAGTCCGATCAAACAATAGAGAGTTCTTAAAGTTGATACTTCCTGTCCAGGAAAGCTGCTTCCTTCTCCCGTGCTGCCGGGATACAGTAGGTTTGTGCGAGTGAAGACATCTGCAGACATCTGTGTAAGGATTCAGCACATTGTTAAATTGAATGAATCTTCCACAACATAGGCAGTCCTTTTTCTTTCTCTGAGGTTGTAGATGGCACCTTAGTGTAAACTACGGAACTGAGTGCTGTGTCCTCAGAAGGAAGTACCCTAATGGTTCTAGGCATTAGTGAAAGGTTTTCAATAGTAGAGATGACACGAGCGGAGACAACAATGGACAGAAGCCAGGGGGGAAAAGCCCCGTGCAAAGTACCGATCACAGGGCACGAGACGGCCTCCGACAGACAGGCATTAGCACAATCAATATACGGTATGCTGGGTCAGCACGGAATTACGGAAGCTGTGTATTGTGTTGTTGGTTTTGTGTGGGGGCCACCCTCCTAGGGCCTTCCGTTTTTGACACCAGAGTATGGCTGGTGAGAGAACTATATAACCCACCGGTCAAAGGTTTGGGGTCACTTGGAAATGTCCTTGTTTTGGAAAGAGCTATTTTTCTCCAATAAACAATATCAAATTGATCATGATGATTATTGTTGTTGGGGTTATAATAGAATATATATACGTATAGAATATATATACGTATAGAATATATATACGTATAGAATATATATACGTAGGTGTACAGAAGGCCCGTCAGTCCTGTGTTGCACTGGCGCAACGTGTTTGCAAATCCAAGTTTATTATACTAAAAGGCTAATTGATTATTAGAAAAGAAGCAATAAAACTAGACTTCGTTAGTCTAGTTGAGCATCTGGATCATCTGGATCATCTGGAGCATCTGGAGCATCTGGAGCATCTGGAGCATCTGGAGCATCTGGATCAACCGCAAAATGCAAAGAACTTTGTTCTGGACTTTGTCATTCTGTTGGCAAACTGTCTCTTACCAGAATAAAAAGAGTAGTGGGAGGCCCCGGTGCTTAACTGAGCAAATACAAATACATTAAAAAACAGAAGCCTCATATGTCCTCAGTTACCAGCTTCATTAAATAGTAAATACAAAACAACAGTTTCAATGTAAAAAAAAACAAAGATTAAGATGGACAGCTGGCCAGAGAAAGATTGGAAAAATATTGTTATGGACAGACAAATGATGGAGGCAATGTAATGGTCTGGGGGTGCTTGAGTGGTGGTAAAGTGGTAGATCTGTTCAAGATCAAAGGGATCTTGAAGAAGGAAGGCTATCATTCCATTTTGCCATGCCATGCCATACATTGTAAACGGCGCTTGAATGGAAAACAAAAACATTTCCAGTGACCAGAGGCGTTTGAACGATAGCGTTTAAAATGAATAGCTCTGATTCATTAATCCATTCCCATTGCTGCTTTCATGTTCTTCTATGGCACTTTTGTGAAGAAAAAAACAGACAGTTGGTGTTTGTTGTTATTTCTGTTCTGTATGTTTGTCTCCAGTTATCTTGCTGATTGCTAAGCAACCTGTTTCTCTAACTAGCAGTACCCTCTCATCTCTCGTCAGTTGGAATATCATATCAGCTCTTATCATTATCCAGCAGCCAGTCTGCCCCAACCACAGGGGTCAGGACTTAAGTACGACGTTTCCACGGTGACAGAAAGTCATACTAACTAAATGTACCACTTTAAAATGTATGCCAAACTAAAGCGCTTCCTTTTGACACAACCATGACATGATTTTATGCACATGAAATCGTTTATTCTGGTATATTCTTTGACAATTTCACAAACACATGCCATGTGAAGGTTGGAATGTGCGCGATAATACCTCCTTAGATTGGTATTGACTTGTTTCTTTACACACAGAGTACCTGTTTACCATGAGAACCCGTCTAGGTGGTCTCTGTATCATCACTGATCATTAGTCATCCAATGAGACGGCTGCGGCGCTCTTAAAAAAATGTAAACAACCCCGCCTCCATTCATCCTCCCTCCAGCTTCACCGGAGCACTATCTCCTGGTTTCCACAGTATGTTAGTGGAGACTGCCGTCACGGAGCCCACTTAGGGCATTCCACGGGGAAGCTTCCTGGAGACATACCTTCATTAAGCAACGTATCTCCTTCTCCTGTTTGTGAGGAAATGTCACCGTTTGCCCCATAATCAGTTCGTCCACAAACAAAACACTCAGTCGCTTGGCCGGTTCACGTTACATTCTCTATGCTCTTGAGGTGGAGATAAAGTTCTTAGAAAATGTCCTTTTTGTGGTTTAAGGTGTTTGACGTGGCGTTTGGGGTAAGTTATCGAGTTGCGGCCTCACTGTTAGGCGTTTTGTGTTAACGAGCAGATGTACCTAATAAAGTGTCCGTGAACGTCGGATTCCATGCTTATAAACCGATAAAACAAGCCATGCAAAAAACCTTCATTGATACACAACTTTCACAAAGTTTTCTTAACTTTAAAAAAATGTCCTTCTTGCTTAAATGCAGTAGGCCGTACATTTGTTTCCTCAGTTGGGATCTGAACTCGACTCTAGTCACTCTACCCTCATGGTTCTAACTTGACATTTTCGTATTGTTGTTTTCTAGTTAACAGTGATTCTCAAAAATAGCTATAATGGGAAAATGTTGACTACACACGGAATACGTTTCACTTTTATGGGGCTGTGTTAAGAGTTCCCTCGTCACCATCAGGGAACTGTAAAAAGGAGCGAATCGGGGGAACGGATTGCAGGAGACGTTAGTGTTGAAACTCAAGGGTAATCAGTATGTAACCGCCCCGTGGGACCAGCCAGCGGTGGTAAATCCTGCCCCAGACACGAGGCAGTGGCCCTGCTTTCCAAACAACACCAGAGGGTAAGATAATTTATAGGGCTATGGTCTGAAACTGGTGCGTTGATTTAAACACTGTCATTATGTTTTGAACACTTCTCATTATAACTGCACTTCACAATATGAAAGCGCTCAAACTAAATCTCTTATTAGTGCCTTCTTTTTGGGCAACATAATTAGGCCTTCCCATATTGCTCATTTTCTATATTTTTGTAATTTAATTGTGGTGTCCAGTTTGTGACTACGGCCCTCTACTCTACCCTACACTTCTAATGAGCTAGTTGGAGTCAAAGATGTGTGTGTCAAAATGTCTCTTGACAAACAGTTTTTTTCCCAGACAAACAGTCTTATTGAAGCGCTGCTCGCTCTGTCTGGATCTAAGCTGGAGCCAAAGTGCCTGGGGACAAATGCTCCTCTGGCTAACGACTGCAATTGAGCTTAGAGGCGTCCAACACACCACATGGGGTGGCAAGAACTTGATATCTGACTACCCATCGCCACAGCCTGGTAAGCCCATTAGCACAGCTCTTTAGGCGACTGAAGGGCACGGTCGTTATGCCACAACATTTATTATTTGTCTCATCGGTTTGTGACCATTTCCATTTTCCTAAGTACAACACTTGAGATGTTTGGAATGAAGAAGACGTTTAGCGTCCAATGTGCCTCCCGTTCAGGACCCTTGTGTCTTGTTCTTTTTGGGCGAAGCGCTCTTTTGCGTTTAACGACATTTGCGTTTTAAAACTAGTGTTTTTCGTTTAGTAGTCTCTGCTAAACCCGTGCGTTGAACAGAGCTTCTGACACACTCCCAGGACGCACGCGCGCACGCGCACGCGCACGCGCACGCGCACGCGCACGCGCACACGCACACGCACACGCACACGCACACGCAGGCTGGCCTGCTGGTCGGTGCCCCAGTTGGCTTCTGCTACTGACTGTCGTCAAACCCTTTATGGTTTTCCTTTCCACCACGCGATGTACAAAAACTGGATATTAGTTTCTGCTACATGAATAAAATGTAGTATACAGGTCACATTATCGAGGCACTCTTCAGATTTTCTTTTGAACGTGTCCACTGTAAACACGGACCTTTTGGACAGCGCCTTTATCGGGTTGTGTGTCTGTATCAGCATTTGGTCCAATTTCACGTAAACACTGAGTGTTTGGGTTTTCTTTTTTCAGCAGATATCTAAGCGGACAAGGCATTTCACCATACATGGACATTAGTTAATGTTTTTATTCTGTTGGATATCATAACTAAACACACATTTTCGGGTATAGCCCTGTCGACATGGAAACAGCTCCTTTAATACAGATTTTCCTGTCGACAAGGTCAAAAATTGTGGTTATTTCCAGATCTCATATTTATTGACATGTCTCTGACATCCTCACTCTCTCCGGCTATTTTGAGATTGAAATATGGGAAAACAGACCCTAAAAGCTTAACTCAATCAAGCTGTTTTCTGTTTGCAGAGTGGTTGAGGTCATGTGTTTAAGCAGTTGCCATATTTTAGTGGCTAACGCCTCTCTGAATACATTTGTGGTTACATAATGTAGGCCGCTAACGCTAACTCTGCGCTGTTTTGTGCGTTGCACCATTTTATAAACAAAGATTCGTAAAGGTTAACGCGGGACAGCTGTCTGGTGTGAGCCTGTGTCACGTTATTTAACGACCGGGGTTTTAAACTTTTGACCTGTCTCATGTGACAACACACACAGCCACAGGAAGACAGACAAACAGGCACGTTTGCACGGTCTATTTTTGAAGTCGTCTGCTAACCTTACGTCTTAATACCAACACGCTGACCGTTACATACTGAACCTAATGAATGAACAAGGTCCGTTCTATCCGAGCTTGGAATGGTCCCGATGCCCGGTGACCACGGCGATTTGAGAGTCAGCGAGCTGACAGAAGGCTTTATTGTACCAACCTCTAATTTTAATTGATGCTCTTGAATATATTTGTTTTTGTTCAAGAACTGGTGGTAGGGAACAAACAAGACAGTGGTGAAAAACAGGGGATTCAAACAGAACATAGAAACACACTAACTAGAACAAAATATATGAAATATAGAAATGCAACAGGCCGTGCCCAGCGGTTACAAGTCAAATGCTTGATAAGGTATATAGTAGGTCTAGACCAACAGTGAGAGGCTAGTTTACAGTTCTTAATCCAACAATGCAGATTTAAAAAGTCAAATCCGTACAGAAATTAGAAAAATGTAACGCAAAGAACACTCATCATCTCATCTCATCTTCAACCGCTTATCCGGGGTCGGGTCGCGGGGGTAGCAGCTCTAGCAGGGGACCCCAAACTTCCCTTTCCCGGGCAACATTAGCCAGCTCTGACTGGGGAATCCCGAGGCGTTCCCAGGCCAGTGTGGAGATATAATCTCTCCACCTAGTCCTGGGTCTTCCCCGAGGTCTCCTCCCAGCTGGACGTGCCTGGAACACCTCTCTAGGGAGGCGCCCAGGTGGCATTCTTACAAGATGCCCGAACCACCTCAACTGGCTCCTTTCTATGCAAAGGAGCAGCGGCTCTACTCCGAGTTCCTCTCGGATGACTGAGCTTCTCACCCTATCCCTAAGGGAGAGGCCAGCCACCTTTCTGAGAAAACCCATTTCGGCCGCTTGTACCCGCGATCTCGTTCTTTCGGTCATGACCCAGCTTTCATGACCATAGGTGAGGGTAGGAACAAAGATTGACCGGTAGATCGAGAGCTTTGCCTTTCGGCTCAGCTCTCTTTTCGTCACAACGGTGCGGTGAAGCGAATGCAACACCGCCCCCGCTGCTCCGATCCTCCGACCAAACTCCCGCTCCATTGTTCCCTCACTCGCGAACAGGACCCCGAGGTACTTGAACTCCTTCACTTGGAGTAAGGACTCATTCCCTACCCGGAGTAGGCACTCCACCGGTTTCCTGCTGAGAGTCATGGCCTCAGATTTAGAGGTGCTAACCCTCATCCCAGCCGCTTCACACTCGGCTGCGAACCGATCCAGTGAGTGCTGAAGGTCACCGACCGATGAGGCCATCAGGACCACATCATCCGCAAAAAGCAGTGATGTGACCATCAGCCCACCGAACGGGAACCCCTCCCCCATGACTACGCCTTGATATCCTGTCCATGAATATTACAAACAGGATTGGTGACAAAGCGCAGCCCTGGCGGAGGCCAACCCCCACCGGGAACGAATCCGACTTACTGCCGAGGACACGGACACAGCTCATGCTTTGAGCGTACAGAGATTGGATGGCCCTGAGAAGAGACCCCCTCACCCCATACTCCCGCAGCACCTCCCACAAAGATCCCGGGGTACCCGGTCATACGCCTTCTCCAGATCCACAAAACACATGTAGACTGGATGGGCATACTCCCAGGCCCCCTCCAGGATCCTTGCGAGAGTAAAGAGCTGGTCCGTGGTTCCCGGCCAGGACGAAAACCGCATTGTTCCTCTTCAATCTGAGGTTCGACTATTGGCCGAACCCTCCTTTCCAGCACTTTGGAGTACACTTTACCAGGGAGGCTGAGGAGTGTGATACCTCTGTAATTGGCACACACTCTCTGGTCCCCTTTTTAAAGAGGGGAACCACCACCCCGGTCTGCCACTCCTCTGGCACTGTCCCAGACTTCCATGCAATGTTGAAGAGGCGTGTCAACCAAGACAGCCCTTCCCCACCCAAAGCTTTTAGCATTTCTGGACGAATCTCATCAGTCCCTGGGGCTTTGCCACTGTGGAGTTGTTTGACTACCTCAGCGACTTCCCCAGGGAAACTGACGATGACCCTCCATCAGCCTCCAGCTCTGCCTCTGTACTAGAGGGCGTGTAGGTCGGATTCAGGAGCTCCTCAAAATGCTCTTTCCAGCGCCCGATCACATCATCAGTTGAGGTCAACAGTGTCCCATCCTTACTGTACACAGCTTGGATGGTTCCCGTTTTCCCCTTCTGACGTGCCGAACGGTTTTCCAGAAGCATTTTGGTGCCGACCGAAAGTCCTTCTCCATAGCTTCTCCAAACTTCTCCTACACCCGCTGCTTTGCCTCTGACACGGCAGCGGCTGCAGCCCTTCGGGCCTGTCGGTACCCTGCAACTGCCTCCGGAGTCCCCAGGGCTAGCATATCCCTGAAGGCCTCCTTCTTCAGTCGGACAGCTTCCCTGACCACCGTGGTCCACCACGGTGTTCTAGGGTTACCACCCCTTGAGGCACCTAGGACCTTGAGACCACAGCTCACCGCCGCAGCTTCAGCAATAGAAGCTTTGAACATTGCCCACTCAGGTTCAATGCCCCCAACCTCCACAGGGATGCCTGAAAAGCTCCGCCGGAGGTGTGAGTTGAAGATCTTTCGGACAGGGGCCTCCTCCAGACGTTCCCAGTTCACCCGCACCACCCGTTTGGGCTTACCTGGTCTGTCCAAAGTCTTTCCCCACCCTCTGATCCAACTCACTACCAGATGGTGATCAGTTGACAGCTCTGCCCCTCTCTTCACCCGAGTGTCCAAAACATGCGGCCTTAGATCAGCCGATACGATCACAAAATCGATCATTGACCTTCGGCCTAGGGTGCTCTGGTACCATGTACACTTATGCGCCTCCTTATGTTCGAACATGGTGTTTGTTATAGACAATCCATGACTAGCACAGAAGTCCAATAACAAACGACCGCTCGGGTTTAGATCAGGGAGGCCGTTCCTCCCAATCACGCCTCTCCAGGTGTCTCCATCGTTGCCCACATGTGCGTTGAAGTCTCCCAGCAGAATGATGGAGTCCCCTACTGGAGCCCTATATAGGACTCCCTTCAGGGTCTCCAAGAAGGCTGAATACCGAACTGCTGTTTGGTGCATAAGCACAAACAACAGTCAGAGTTTTCCCCCCCACCACCCTTAGGCGTAGGGAGGCAAACCTCTCATCCACCGGGGTAAACTCCAACACCGCCGTGCTCAGACGTGGGCTCGTGAGTATCCCCACACCAGCCCGCCGCCTCTCACCCTGGGCAACTCAAGAGAAGAACAGAGTCCAACCCCTATCCAGGGGTAAGGTTCCAGAGCCACGGTTGTGCGTAGAGGTAAGTCCCACCAGATCCAACTGGTATCGCTCCACCTCACGCACAAGTTCTGGCTCCTTCCCCCCCAGTGAGGTGACGTTCCACGTCCCCAAAGCAAGCTTCTGCCGCCCGGGTCTGATCCGTCGAGACCCCCCACCTTCACTGTCACCCATATGACAGCGCACCCGACCCCTGCGGTTGTTCCTGTGAGTGGTGGGCCCACAGGATGGAGAGGAGAGAGATGCCACGTATCTCGTTCGGGCTGTGCCCGGCCGGGCTCCGTGGCAAACCCGGCCACCAGACGCTCGCTTTCGAGCCCGCCGTCTGGGCCTGGCTCCAGACGGGGGCCCTGGGCTTCCTCCAGGCAGGGTCTCGATCCTTTTCCCTCGATTTTTCATGGGGTCTTGGTGAACCATTCTTAGTCTGGCCCCCTCGCCTGAGATTCCCCCCCCGGGAATCATCACCTTAACGTGGTGGAGAGGTTTGTGTGCCCCTATGAACCTGAGGGCTGGGTTGTCTGGAGCTTCATGCTCCTGGTAGGGTTTCCCAAGGCAAAGAACACAAATGTATATAACTAATTTGGTTATCTTGTCCTGTCTATCTTGCATACAGAGAGTTCCCTAACTGGGTAGATGTACAGGGAATACGAGCTAGGCAATGTGTATGTACTGACAGTATACACAGGAGTTAGGCGACTAAGTAACGGAATAGATATTAAACAGCAAATATGGTATAAAAGAGTGTTTGTTTTGTGTGAATGAGGATGTGTGTGTGTGTTGAATCCTGTGTACAGAAAGTGGACCATGACAGTTAGTCAGCAATAGCATTTGAGGGAGATCATGTTGCAATCTAATGGCTTCAGGTTGGAATCTATACCTGGTTCTCTTTGTTGTTGTTAATGCAGTGAGAAAACAGTGTTAGCTATTTCCTTGATTCAACAAATGCACGTTCTGCCGCACTGAACACAAGTCAGTCGCTCACGGAATGTCTTGGAATAGCTGTGCAGTTTTTTCCAAATCTATCAGCAGCAGCAGATGCTTCTGGGAGACTTTTGTGATGACCAGATTCTCAGATGGTAATGGAATGCCTGAGTAGATAAAGGAGTGTCTGAAGCTCTCATTGTCTACGAGGCACTTGCCATCACTCACGCTGCACGGCCATACAGCAGATGTTTCGCAGCAGATAAGGCATGCACTTCTGAATCACGAACGGTCAATGAATTAAAGCATGTCGACGTAAGGAAGCAAGTACATTAAGTCTCTGTGAGTTCCCAAAGTTATTTTGGTCTTGGATTATATTGTATGCTCTATAGCGAAGAAGGTTGAAATGAATTGCGGGAACTTTTAGCGTTGTTCCGAGAATCTTTCCAGTCCAATTGTCATGTCTTTGGTCATGTCTTGCTGTCTGTAGCTGTCTGTCACTTTCTTTTGCGAGTCCTTTTTGATTTATGTGAGTCTTAGACCCTTGCCTTCTGCTCTGCAGTAAAACACACCAATCCATCACGATTCCCTCTGGTAAGGATTACAAGCTGAGAGAAAACGCTGGTCAATAGCCCAGTCACATCAGATCTCTGGAGGCTTCTGCGCTACAACCGTGCTCTCTGTTCGAACTCCACTAGAGGCCGTGGCCAATCGCAGAGGGCTGTGTCGCTACTGAGGAAAATACATCTTCTGGACTGTGTTCCGTAAAATGAACTTGAGTCGTTTCAGAGGGTTGTGTGTGTGTGTGTGTGTGTATGTGCGTTTGCATACCATAATGGCCACCTTATCCCGGCAGCATTCCTCAGAGACCTCTTCCTCTCTCAGCTCCTCTCGTGATTCAGGAGCACAGGGGCCTCCGACCTCCCAGGCCCCCGATCGGATTCCTGACACAGTTCA
This sequence comes from Dallia pectoralis, assembly GCA_029465975.1. Taxonomy (NCBI): domain Eukaryota; kingdom Metazoa; phylum Chordata; class Actinopteri; order Esociformes; family Umbridae; genus Dallia; species Dallia pectoralis. The sequence continues at coordinate 7,546,682 of CM055755.1, forward strand.
GCCCTCAGCGATGAATGCTGGTGGGAATCTTACCAAATAACCCTTAAAACACCCACGTCATATATCCCTGTCAACCCACAGTCACAGCATGTACTTGTTTGAGGTAAATCAGATGTGGCTGGTCGCTGTTATACATCAACCGCAGGACCAGACCGGTCGGTTAGCGAGTGACGTTCCAATGTTGCCGGTGACAATGACACACTTTGAACATGACAACAACTACAATACTGAAATACAATACTATCTGTCACAGGCGTTTGTTAACAGGTGTGGCGACCAAAAGTAAAATGGTTCAGTTCAGTTTCCAAAAATACAAATGTATAAGTTAAACGAAAAATCCATGTAACATTATACATTCAATATTATTACCATTAAATTCCTAACTTTACAACATCTTTTATTTTACAAACTTATTCAGTGTAGTGACTATGCCATGAAAAAAGCTTAAATGTGATTAATGACTCATACATATAGCCAACGCTAAGCGTGTACTGGCTGTAAGATGCACTCACCTCAAGCTGCCCAAAGGACTCATAGCTGTCCCTGCCCAAAAGACTCATACCTGTCCCTACCCAAAGGACTCATAGCTGTCCCTGCCCAAAGGACTCATACCTGTCCCTACCCAAAGGACTCATACCTGTCCCTACCCAAAGGACTCATAGCTGTCCCTGCCCAAAGGACTCATACCTGTCCCTACCCAAAGGACTCATACCTGTCCCTACCCAAAGGACTCATAGCTGTCCCTGCCCAAAGGACTCATACCTGTCCCTACCCAAAGGACTCATAGCTGTCCCTGCCCAAAGGACTCATACCTGTCCCTACCCAAAGGACTCATACCTGTCCCTACCCAAAGGACTCATAGCTGTCCCTGCCCAAAGGACTCATACCTGTCCCTACCCAAAGGACTCAGCTGTCCCTGCCCAAAGGACTCATAGCTGTCCCTGCCCAAAGGACTCATAGCTGTCCCTGCCCAAAGGACTCATACCTGTCCCTACCCAAAGGACTCATAGCTGTCCCTGCCCAAAGGACTCATAGCTGTCCCTGCCCAAAGGACTCATAGCTGTCCCTACTCAAATGACTCATACCTGTCCCTGCCCAAAGGACTCATAGCTGTCCCTACCCAAAGGACTCATAGCTGTCCCTGCCCAAAGGACTCATAGCTGTCCCTGCCCAAAGGACTCATAGCTGTCCCTGCCCAAAGGACTCATACCTGTCCCTACCCAAAGGACTCATAGCTGTCCCTGCCCAAAGGACTCATAGCTGTCCCTACCCAAAGGACTCATAGCTGTCCCTGCCCAAAGGACTCATAGCTGTCCCTGCCCAAAGGACTCATAGCTGTCCCTACTCAAATGACTCATACCTGTCCCTGCCCAAAGGACTCATACCTGTCCCTGCCCAAAGGACTCATAGCTGTCCCTGCCCAAAGGACTCATAGCTGTCCCTACTCAAATGACTCATACCTGTCCCTGCCCAAAGGACTCATAGCTGTCCCTACTCAAAGGACTCATAGCTGTCCCTACTCAAATGACTCATACCTGTCCCTGCCCAAAGGACTCATAGCTGTCTCTACTCAAATGACTCATAGCTGTCCCTGCCCAAAGGACTCCTGGTTGGGTTGTAGACTAAGTAGACCCAGAATAAGGCCTCCCTTTAGAGCCTGGTTTTTCTCTAGGTTTTGTCCTTAATTTTGACCCTATTGAAAACTGCTGTAAAACCCTATAAAAAGTCTCTTTATATTGATTAGCTGATTGATACAACGAGGGAGAAAGCAGTGCCAAATGGGGTGTTCGCATCTCAAATCAGAAAGCTATGGGACACAGATGCAGTCCCAGGTGCAGCTCCTCAAAGAGCAATGCTCTTAGCTCACGGCTCGCGTAGTTATTGAAGAACACTGTAGTAGTCCTCAGGGGTTTATTGGATCGGTTGAAGTGAAGGAACTGGGAAGATCACTCAGACCCATGTCCGAAGCAGTGTCTCAACCACTGTGATCGGTGCACGCTACTGTTCAATAATGGATGTCGTTTCCTGAAATGCCAAAAAGCCTTTTAACCCTAATGCAGCCCACACTACAGACTACCTGTCCTGTCCTCCTGAGTTTCACTGGACTGTGCGTGTGTGTGTGTGTGTGTGTTTGTGTGTACGGTCCTGTGTTTACAATAAGGGTCCCCGCTAAAATAGTTAAACCGGAGAAATTGGTCCCCGCAAGGTTTTTGCATGTTGTGCTGTTTCATGCAGTGTTCAGTAGAGCCCTCTACCAGATACTGTCTCAAATGTACTGTGTCATTCCCTCACAGTTTACGTCCACTGCGGCAAAACTCTTGTAAAAATGCAAAATTATCGAAGTTGATATTTCATTATTGTTTTTTTCGGGTGAAGTGTGGCGTTTACACGTAGATTTCATTCGGGTGAGGCCGTTAATAAATCATATTTTCAATGAGAAAATCTTTCCAGTAGAGAGTGGGGAGCATATCCTTTAATCACTCTTCACCATAGACGGTTAGGATTTGGAAAATACGTGTCAACAGCAGATAATTCTATTATTCTCAATATTGTTAGTTAGTATTTCTGACGATGGTACACTGGAAATGTCTGGTGTATCATCTTGTAAACACGCTGGTGTTTCAGCCGGGGTTTCTTTGCCTTCACTGTTCTGCTGTTCCATTGAGCATGATATTACACAGACGGGCTTATTGAGAACTTGTCTGGCGCTAATCCAGTTTCCTCCACAGGCCTGGTTTTTGGAGGTCTCTGAAAGTTAACAATGAATCACGACTGTCTTGTATTCATGGGACACATTTCATAAACAAAGTATGCAGAATTTCTTTAGCTTTCCTAAAAGAATTGTTGAGATTACTGTGAACGCCTATGATAGATTGGCTTCCTTCTCTCATTCATTGAGTCTTTTATGGCGTTTTCTTGCCAAACTCGCCCACTTTGAGTCAAACTAACATTGTTCGTAGAGAACAACCTTTGTGAAAAATTGAAAGATGCAACACAAGTTGAAGCACAGCTGGAATCACCTTTGTATCAGGAAAAAGGAACCCCTTTGTCTTTGTTTTTTACGATAACTTGGCTCACACACAAAGCTGATTGGGTTTTTCCTCTGTTCAAAGCAGTTCACAATGGATTGTGTGCAGACACACATGAAGAAGTTTCATCGCCTGGGTGTTGCCTTGCTTAACGTTTTCCGATGGGTGTCTTCTGTGTGCCCCGGGAGGTCAATGGCTGCTTCTCTGGTACACTGCCCCTTGTACAGTGCTGTGTGTGTGTGTGGGCTGGCGTCAATTTACAGCACGTCCGAGGTACACCAAAAAAGGAGAGAGCCATGCTTGAATACTTCATCACTGTGACTCGGCCAACGTGGGCCAATTGCTTCCAGAGGTGTCTATCTTTAGACCTGCTCCTGCAAATGAGAGAGAATGGACAACTGAGAGAGAGAGAGAGAATGTTCTATCGCCCATCACATTCTTCTGACGGTCATGGGGTTTGCGTCGTCATGACCAAGGCGGTACTAAGATAATAGCCCACTCCAGTCATTCGCAGACTTTCGTGCTCCCGCGCTATTTTTTGCCTTTAGGAGGCCCTTTTCCCAAACGTGGGAAAGAGGATGCTGGGAGACATTTTACCACCATGGGAGAAGCTTAATGTGAATGTTCACTTAGTTTGCAGTTAAAATGCATCCGTTCATGATTTCACTTGTCATTCTCGCTGGTGGGATCTGGACATGGGAAACTGACCACATCCGGCAGAATGTCATAAGTCATGTACAATAGACGCGTACATGCCAAGGGTATGCAAACAGAGAGTGTCGGAGTGTTTACATGGATAAATAGCAATAGCCTGCTGAGTTATCAAAGCCCAAGATCACAGTGAACTATTTCTGATGTTTGTCTTTGAAATAAAGGCTAAATAAATGTTTTTTTGAAGTGAAGAGGTTAGGACAGTGAACCTGATGAAATTGTATTGGTCTGATTGGGAGCCTGGGAAGTGTCTGATGTTGTGGTCGTTTGTTGGAAATGCAATAAACAACAACAAAAAACGTTAGCTTCGTCACGTAGGTTCAGGTAGTCCCTGACTGTTTCACAGTCGTTTTCCCTGCTGATTATGACTCTGTTAATTTAAGACTAATCAACCTCTTGAAGTGGGTTGTTGACGAAAATATTATGAAGTGGTGTGCTGCTGAAAGAGTTAGAAAGCAATCAATTCAATAAGATCAAATGTGATGACCTTAGTTGGTGCATACGTAATCTCTTCCCTTGTTACTTTCCCTTTCCCCTTTCATACTGTTTTATGTTGTTAATTATTTCACAGTGATGGAATTGTTGACTGCAATTTGAAAAAGGCAATACTCAGAAGATTGAACGTGGGTCTGGAGTTGTCCTAAAGTGCAAGCCTCTGACCCAAATGTTTGAGTTGCCGTTCGATTAAATCCCGCACGGCCAAAACCTGACAAACTTCGTTCAGGGCGTTGATGTGCAAACCCTGGTGTAGCGGGTGGGGGCACATTCAAGACTTTACGTCTTGTATTGTATTGTTTTCCCCCCAAAACCCCTACATTTAAACCCATTACATATTTTCCGATGTCTAATAACTTGTTATAACCTTCTCGTATTTTGGCTTGATGGCATGTGCTCAATCGCTCAGTTGTCCACGACTGTCTGATGCCACATGGTGAGAGAGCCTCTGGTTCTCTGAAGCAGAAACACCGAAACACTTTCCCGTTCTTATCTACGGTTCAGTCATAAAATTTCATAATATGTTTTTTTGGTCCACGCTTGACCAGAGGATCAGTGTTTCCAACTGCCAAAACTGATCTTGACGTGACAGTTTTGATAATGAAATAGGAGCTCTTTATTTGGAGTTGCTGGGTAACGCAGCACAGCTAGTTTGACTAGTGAGCGCTTCATCCAGCTCTCATGAACGTTCCAGAATGCCTAAAGGACACCGGCTTTCAGTAAAGCAGACATATCAGTGGTAACAGAAGATATTTATGCTTCAGGTATATTGACCTCTCAGTTTTCTTTCAACATCACTTGTCCAGTATTTCTCCTGATACGGGAAAAAGTGTGAAGGACAGAAGGTAATCCTCTGGCCCACTTGAAGTAGATTTTAGTGGAAAGTGTCTGTGCCAACTCTCTGGTCTAGAGTCAGACAGGCCAGACAAACACATCCTTGATGGTTCTAGGTTCTCACGCACACTGTGAGGGTCTATTTATGGTTCCCAGAGAGGTCAACGCATTGAACAGGGTCTACCAAATCAATACGTAGACGATACATTAACATGACTGTACATGGTTATGTCGATAATACATTAACATTAATCTGCAGAATGCTAAATATATTCCACGCTTTAAAACATCCGTGTCTGTCTCACCCACCTGGGTGATTCTCACGAAATCCAGATTTAGAAGGTGTCCAGCATCAGAATTTTTAAAATGCCCTTGAAGCCAATTTTCTTTTTGCACATATAAGATTAAGGTCGGAACTTACTAAGACCATTATTTTTAGGAGATTAAAAAAATATTTCCTATATAATTATTTAAATTTTTCAGATGAAGTCCATAAAAAAGTATCATTACCGCAACATGACATTACATTAAATATATGGTTAGAAACTTATATTTTTGGCTAATGTTAAAGTAGACTTTTATTTCTCATGCTCAAAGCTATGTAAAACTCTGGAGAGATTACTTTTCATATTTATTATGTTTTGTAATTTCCTTATTTTCTCTCATTACCGAAACATACGTGATGATTTACAATTTCTTTTATTTAATTGTTTTACTAATAGATAACATACACTTTTGTTATGTAGCAGACCTTAAATAAGTAGTGTTGTATAAAACATATATACATTTTAAAACAAAATGTGATTATCTTATTATCACTTAATTGGTAAAAAAGATACATGTTGCGGTAATGAAAATGCCATTTCGGTAGTGAGGATCATTGTTTCGGAAATGAGATTTAGCTCACACATTCACTGTTGACAAAGGGGTTTTATGCCTACATATTTAAAACGCATACAATTTTTTAAAGAACATTTATTTCCCTCGTCATTATTCACAGCCCAATATAAACAAACCAAGCACCCCCCATGCTATCTGCTATCCCAACTTGGCTGAAGCGTTGTCAATGATTGTGTGTGTGTGTGTGTGTCTGTGTGTGTGTCTGTGTGTGTGTGTGTGTGTGTGTGTGTGTGTGTCTGTGTGTGTGTGTCTGTGTGTGTCTGTGTGTGCAAGTGATGGTCAAAACAATGAATCCAAGTTATATTTCTCCCTATTATCACCCTGACCCCTGACCTCTCTCTCCTTTCCCTATTATCACCCTGACCCCTGACCTCTCTCTCTCTCCTTTCCCTATTATCACCCTGTCCCCTGACCTCTCTCTCTCTCCTTTCTCTATTATCACCCTGCCCCTGACCTCTCTCTCTCTCCTTTCCCTATTATCACCCTGACCCCTGACCTCTCTCTCCTTTCCCTATTATCACCCTGACCCCTGACCTCTCTCTCTCTCCTTTCCCTATTATCACCCTGACCCCTGACCTCTCTCTCTCTTTCCCTATTATCACCCTGACCCCTGACCTCTCTCTCCTTTCCCTATTATCACCCTGACCCCTGACCTCTCTCTCTCTTTCCCTATTATCACCCTGTCCCCTGACCTCTCTCTCTCTCCTTTCCCTATTATCACCCTGACCCCTGACCTCTCTCTCCTTTCCCTATTATCACCCTGTCCCCTGACCTCTCTCTCCTTTCCCTATTATCACCCTGACCCCTGACCTCTCTCTCTTTCTCTTTCCCTATTATCACCCTGTCCCCTGACCTCTCTCTCTCTCCTTTCCCTATTATCACCCTGTCCCCTGACCTCTCTCTCTTTCTCTTTCCCTATTATCACCCTGACCCCTGACCTCTCTCTCTTTCTCTTTCCCTATTATCACCCTGTCCCCTGACCTCTCTCTCTCTCCTTTCCCTATTATCACCCTGTCCCCTGACCTCTCTCTCTTTCTCTTTCCCTATTATCACCCTGTCCCCTGACCTCTCTCTCTTTCTCTTTCCCTATTATCACCCTGACCCCTGACCTCTCTCTCTCTCCTTTCCCTATTATCACCCTGTCCCCTGACCTCTCTCTCTTTCTCTTTCCCTATTATCACCCTGTCCCCTGACCTCTCTCTCTCTCCTTTCCCTATTATCACCCTGACCCCTGACCTCTCTCTCTCTATCTTTCCCTATTATCACTCTGTCCCCTGACCTCTCTCTCTCTCCTTTCCCTATTATCACCCTGACCCCTGACCTCTCTCTCTCTATCTTTCCCTATTATCACCCTGTCCCCTGAACTCTCTCTCTCTATCTTTCCCTATTATCACCCTGACCCCTGACCTCTCTCTCCTTTCCCTATTATCACCCTGTCCTCTCTCTATCTTTCCCTATTATCACCCTGTCCCCTGACCTCTCTCTCCTTTCCCTATTATCACCCTGTCCCCTGACCTCTCTCTCCTTTCCCTATTATCACCCTGACCCCTGACCTCTCTCTCTTTCTCTTTCCCTATTATCACCCTGTCCCCTGACCTCTCTCTCTCCTTTCCCTATTATCACCCTGTCCCCTGACTCTCTCTCTTTCTCTTTCCCTATTATCACCCTGTCCCCTGACCTCTCTCTCTCTCCTTTCCCTATTATCACCCTGTCCCCTGACCTCTCTCTCTTTCTCTTTCCCTATTATCACCCTGACCCCTGACCTCTCTCTCTCTCCTTTCCCTATTATCACCCTGTCCCCTGACCTCTCTCTCTTTCTCTTTCCCTATTATCACCCTGTCCCCTGACCTCTCTCTCTCTCCTTTCCCTATTATCACCCTGACCCCTGACCTCTCTCTCTCTATCTTTCCCTATTATCACCCTGTCCCCTGACCTCTCTCTCCTTTCCCTATTATCACCCTGTCCCCTGACCTCTCTCTCCTTTCCCTATTATCACCCTGTCCCCTGACCTCTCTCTCCTTTCCCTATTATCACCCTGTCCCCTGACCTCTCTCTCTTTCTCTTTCCCTATTATCACCCTGACCCCTGACCTCTCTCTCTCCTTTCCCTATTATCACCCTGTCCCCTGACCTCTCTCTCTTTCTCTTTCCCTATTATCACCCTGTCCCCTGACCTCTCTCTCTCTATCTTTCCCTATTATCACCCTGACCCCTGACCTCTCTCTCTCTATCTTTCCCTATTATCACCCTGACCCCTGACCTCTCTCTCTCTATCTTTCCCTATTATCACCCTGACCTCTCTCTCTATCTTTCCCTATTATCACCCTGACCCCTGACCTCTCTCTCTCTATCTTTCCCTATTATCACCCTGACCCCTGACCTCTCTCTCCTTTCCCTATTATCACCCTGTCCCCTGACCTCTCTCTCTTTCTCTTTCCCTATTATCACCCTGACCCCTGACCTCTCTCTCTTTCTCTTTCCCTATTATCACCCTGTCCCCTGACCTCTCTCTCTCTTTCCCTATTATCACCCTGACCCCTGACCTCTCTCTCTTTCTCTTTCCCTATTATCACCCTGACCCCTGACCTCTCTCTCTCTATCTTTCCCTATTATAACCCTGACCTCTCTCTCTCATTTCCCTATTATCACCCTGCCCCTGACCTCTCTCCATTCTTCTGTAATCCTCAAGTAACACTGGATTACTGTGTATTTTCTCCCTATGCTTTGCCAGACTGTTTTTCGCTGATGCCCTTTTCCTTTCAACTGTCTGTAACAAAATACACAATTGCCATCTTGAATGTAAAATTTTGTAAAAAAGAAAAGAAATACATTGTTTCACAGTAAAACTATGAAATAGTAAATAATATTGCATTAATAATAGGTGGCCTATACTGCATTCATACTGCTTTTTGTGGAAGCATTTAAAAAAAAAAATAATAATTAGTGACCCCTGCTGGGGGGGTTGTAATAGCTATTTTGTTTACGCAATCTGTTCAAGAAGCGTTTAAGGCAAATATCAAGTTATATTAAAATGAGCAACAGTTATAGTGTGCGTGCCTCCTTCATAAGTCTGTTTCTCATTACCGAAACATTGAGTATCTCCACCGCAACAGGCCTTCAATTGTTGCGGTGAATGATAATGGTGTTGCGGAGGATGAGCGACCTTAAACATTCTTGCTAACTGTGGAAGCTAAATGAGAGTTAGCTAAACATTCCCTATCTTTTTATATTTAGACCATAATGGGGTATATAGTAATCAAAAAAATTTAACTGCAACATTTTTTATAACTTCACAAACACATGTTTCAGTAATGAGAACTAAAAAGTCGTGTAGGTACTATGACACGCCAAATTTTTACTTTTATCTGGAGAGAAAAAATTATAACTGGTTACTTGATAGCCATCTTGAGTGTCACAGTCATTTATGTCCCTTACAACAAATTCCTTAAAAAATTATAGTTCCTTGAGCACTTAAACAATGATTGAAAATTGTTGCGGAGGATGAGAAAATTGGTCTTGGACACATTTTTATTCCTTATTATTGTCACTACATTTACCAATGACCACCAAATACCACATGTTTCTTTACTGTAAATGTTTATATTATAACATGCACTTAAGCTTTTTATTTTTTATATTTTTTAAATATGAATAATTCCATCTCAAAGGACCAAAATCCAGTCATGGACACGTTGCGGTAATGAGAAATTTCCCTTTAAATGTTGAAAAAAAATAATAATTCGTATTCATGATTTCATTTGAAATCATGTGCAAAATTGTACATGAAGAGATGTTTATAACGGTATCCTTCTTATTTTGATAGCATTTACTTTTATCATCAAAATGTTTTATGACACCTCATAAGTCTAATTTCGCGAGAATCACCCACCTGTCATCAGGCCTCTGTTTTCTTCTGGGCTACAAATGAGTAAACTTGTGAGTTGATTGTGTTCGGCTGGGTCCTACCGAGAGATGCTGTCAATACAGACAAGAAAGTCATGTTTGCAGGAACACAATAAGTGTGATATAATATGACATGAAAAGGCCTCGGGCGTTAGATGCATTTGAAGGGATTAACAACGGGTCTCTTTGTGTTACTCATCAAGGCCACGACCACGGCATGCTTTGAGGGCTAGCACACTGTTCCTGTATTATGCAGAAAGTACAGCTGGAACACTTCCATAGTTTCGTTCACTTCAAAGTACGAACACCTGTTCTCACTAGAAACATAAATGGTCACTCTCTTGCGCTAGTGTGCCATGAGACGGACGTTATAATCTCTCCTGTCAGGGAGAACGTCAAAGTGTATACATAATTAGTGCTGTTGTCAGACCACTCTAGATGACTAAACCTTTGGACTGAAAGCTTCAATCTGACATTTTGGTGAAGATGTCCGATAGACAGCTGTTCATAGCACTCATTTGTATGCACAAGCTGTCCTCCACAGTTCAAGTTCAAGCCGTGACTGAGCAGCTGGCTGGCATGTGACTGGGTGCTTTATGGGGTGATGTGTTTTGGCAAGGCATGATTCCATAGCTCTCTAGCAACTCCCTCAGGCAGGTCCAGTGCCTGCAGGCTAACAGAGCTTCCTGGTGGGTTGTGCCGTGTGGAAAGAACCAGAAAGGTTTGGCGCTGATGCCGAAGAGGAAGACATGTCATTATCAATGACACCTTTTTTACAGGGTTGTCCCAGAATGAACGTTCTATTGGTCAAAAGAAATCATAATGGATGCCTGGAGAACCCGCTTTACACTCAGAACCGCGTAAATTGTGTCCTAGATTCTCGAAGTTGTAATATACAATTGCAAAATGTGCTGCTATCAAACAAAGACAGACATGAACCTATAGGAAGAGAGGATAGCGTGAACCTATAGGAAGAGAGGATACCGTGAACCTATAGGAAGAGAGGATAGCGTGAACCTATAGGAAGAGAGGATAGCGTGAACCTATAGGAAGAGAGGATAGCGTGAACCTATAGGAAGAGAGGATAGCGTGAACCTATAGGAAGAGAGGACAGCTTGAACCTATAAGAAGAGAGGATAGCGTGAACCTATAGGAAGAGAGGATAGCATGAACCTATAGGATGAGAGGATAGCATGAACCTATAGGAAGAGAGGATAGCGTGAACCTATAGGAAGAGAGGATAGCGTGAACCTATAGGATGAGAGGATAGCATGAACCTATAGGATGAGAGGATAGCATGAACCTATAGGAAGAGAGGACAGCTTGAACCTATAGGAAGAGAGGATATCATGAACCTATAGGAAGAGAGGATAGCGTGAACCTATAGGAAGAGAGGATAGCGTGAACCTATAGGAAGAGAGGATAGCGTGAACCTATAGGAAGAGAGGATAGCGTGAACCTATAGGAAGAGAGGATAGCGTGAACCTATAGGAAGAGAGGATAGCGTGAACCTATAGGAAGAGAGGATACCGTGAACCTATAGGAAGAGAGGATACCGTGAACCTATAGGAAGAGAGGATAGCGTGAACCTATAGGAAGAGAGGATAGCGTGAACCTATAGGAAGAGAGGATAGCGTGAACCTATAGGAAGAGAGGATAGCGTGAACCTATAGGAAGAGAGGACAGCTTGAACCTATAAGAAGAGAGGATAGCGTGAACCTATAGGAAGAGAGGATAGCGTGAACCTATAGGATGAGAGGATAGCATGAACCTATAGGAAGAGAGGATAGCGTGAACCTATAGGAAGAGAGGATAGCGTGAACCTATAGGATGAGAGGATAGCATGAACCTATAGGATGAGAGGATAGCATGAACCTATAGGAAGAGAGGACAGCATGAACCTATAGGATGAGAGGATAGCATGAACCTATAGGAAGAGAGGACAGCTTGAACCTATAGGAAGAGAGGATATCGTGAACCTATAGGAAGAGAGGATAGCGTGAACCTATAGGAAGAGAGGATAGCGTGAACCTATAGGAAGAGAGGATAGCGTGAACCTATAGGAAGAGAGGATAGCGTGAACCTATAGGAAGAGAGGATAGCGTGAACCTATAGGAAGAGAGGATTGCGTGAACCTATAGGAAGAGAGGATAGCGTGAACCTATAGGAAGAGAGGATAGCGTGAACCTATAGGAAGAGAGGATAGCGTGAACCTATAGGAAGAGAGGATAGCGTGAACCTATAGGAAGAGAGGATAGCGTGAACCTATAGGAAGAGAGGATAGCGTGAACCTATAGGAAGAGAGGATAGCGTGAACCTATAGGAAGAGAGGATAGCGTGAACCTATAGGAAGAGAGGATAGCGTGAACCTATAGGAAGAGAGGATAGCGTGAACCTATAGGAAGAGAGGATAGCGTGAACCTATAGGAAGAGAGGATAGCGTGAACCTATAGGAAGAGAGGATAGCGTGAACCTATAGGAAGAGAGGATAGCGTGAACCTATAGGAAGAGAGGATAGCGTGAACCTATAGGAAGAGAGGATAGCGTGAACCTATAGGAAGAGAGGATAGCGTGAACCTATAGGAAGAGAGGATAGCGTGAACCTATAGGAAGAGAGGATAGCATGAACCTATAGGATGAGAGGATAGCGTGAACTTGTATACGGTGTTTGTAGTATGACGACATCCTTTCAGATCTCTCATATCTACTAGGGGCTGTTCATTGAGAGTCATTGGCCAGTTGTTATGATGCTATCCAACTAATGCACGGGAAATGTTTTCTGAGAATGCCTAATTGGATCACAATAATAGGACAACATCCTTCTTACTTAGCGTGTGTGTGTGTGTGTGTGTGTGTGTGTGTCATGAATTGTCTGATTAAACCAAACCTCATTCGGTGACCTATATGTGAATATAATAAAGTAAAGACAACTTGTTAGAACATTCAGAATAGATTGTTAATTTGCAAGTGTGCCCTGTATAGTGACATAAGGTTTTTCATCTTAAAGGCTACTTGCACCTTGTTCTTCTTCTGCCGGGCCGAATAACTGATGCCAGGGTCAACCATCTTTGATGCCAGTCTAGGAGTATTCAACATTAACCAGTCATTTGGGTTTTTTGTATAGTAACTTGTGTTTTATACTTTGATAAGCCAAGATTAATATGTTATGCATGAGGGTTTACAGAACGTTGGCACAGACTTCAGAAGTTTTCATATTAAATACAATAGTGTGTTCTCAAACTTAGAACTGAGATAAACCTGATCTGGTTGGCTGTGGAGGGAGTGAGCCGGTGATGGGGGGCGTGGTCTGGTTGGCTGTGGAGGGAGTGAGCCAGTGGTGGGTGATGGGGGCGTGGTCTGGTTGGCTGTGGAGGGAGTGAGCCAGTGGTGGGTGATGGGGGGCGTGGTCTGGTTGGCTGTGGAGGGAGTGAGCCAGTGGTGGGTGATGAGGGCGTGGTCTGGTTGGTTGTGGAGGGAGTGAGCCAGTGGTGGGTGATGGGGGCATGGTCTGGTTGGCTGTGGAGGGAGTGAGCCAGTGGTGGGTGATGGGGGTGTGGTCTGGTTGGTTGTGGAGGGAGTGAGCCAGTGGTTGGTGATGGGGGCATGGTCTGGTTGGCTGTGGAGGGAGTGAGCCAGTGGTGGGTGATGGGGGCGTGGTCTGGTTGGCTGTGGAGGGAGTAGGCCAATGGTGGGTGATGGGGGCGTGGTCTGGTTGGCTGTGGAGGGAGTAGGCCAATGGTGGGTGATGGGGGCGTGGTCTTTGTTGGCTGTGGAGGGAGTGAGCCAGTGGTGGGTGATGGGGGCGTGGTTGACAAAAATCGGTGCAAATAATAAAGGTAGAACATAAAAACGTATTAATAGACGACCGACAGAGGTGGTGGCAGTGGAACTATTTAAATTACTCTATAGAATGTCTCTATATACATTTTTCTGACGATTTTTATATATATAAATGCTTAGAAACCCAAATCAACTTGGCTCCCACCCTGCCAATACAACAATCTAAAATCCCCTCCGGATATTGACAGAAAATCCACAATATTGACTTTCCACAAGATGATTCATTTTTTACTGTCTCAGAGAACACTACTGAAAGTGGCTAATTAAAGCTGGGCTGTAAAGTTCATAGCAAGGAGTGAATAACAGCCTGGGGGCTGTGTTCATACCAGAGCTGTAGTACTCGAGACCGGTCTCGGTCTCGAGACCGGTCTCGAGACCACTTTTTTAAGGTCTCGGTCTCGTCTCGGTCTCGGTTACATTTGGACTCGGTCTCGACTCGGTCTCGGACAGTAAGGACTCGTAAATTCTTCCGAGACCAGCCGAGACCAGCGTAGAAATTATCGCCCACATTTTTTTCTAGAAAAATATTTAAGTATGACATGTAGAGGCTGTATTTCCATTGGCTGTATTTCGTCCAGAGTCAGACTGTTTTTTTCCTGATGTGGGTTATCCCGCCAATGACTATCTACTTTTGAAGAAAAGCCCACCCCCAGCGTCGCTAGAGGGTGCACCCATTCACGTAAATACTTCAATCTTAAACATATGCTCGATCATGTCTGCACAATCTGACATTATATTCGTTTTGCCTATATTCAGTACAGTGAGCACAAATAAATAATTTGTCCGAAAACACACAGCGGTTAGTAATTAAAATACATATATAATGTTGAAAAGCTACAGCCGACGTCCTTCCATGACTTTTCCTAAATACGTGCATTTTACCTTGTCCCGTTTTCAGAATTGCAAAATCACAAACCGAACAATATATAAAACTACTATTTACATGTTTTTTGATACCTAAACTGCCTTCCTGTCGCCAAAATCCCACGCCGCTGGGCGTTGGTACCCTAATTGCGGTACCCAGACACCGATCACACTTCACTGAGCCTATATAGCAATGGTTGAATGGGCGATACACAGACAAATACTACGAGAACACATATAGACAATAGTCTGATTGGCTTGGTTGAACTACAAAAAAAGAGGTACGTTTATAAAGAAATATGTTTCAGTAAATAAACAGAACGAATTCCGCCAAATACATACAGCCCCATTCATGTGTCATGCGCCTATTGCACTCAATAATTAATAACGAATGAACCACAGTGTATTCATATAGCCTACAAGAGACTTCAACAAAATATTGTTTTGTATCGAAATTAAACGAATATAAACAATAATTATTAATAGGCTAACTACAAATGGGCGATAAATGAAATTACTCATGCACACAGAAGGACGTGGGACATACATAAGTCCGGGGAGCATAAGGCAGAAAGAGCATAAAACTGGAACGGTTATGGTCCGATCTATATGAAACTGAACCCGTTTTGGTCCGATCTTTATTAAACTGGAAGGGTTTTGGTCTGATCTATATGAACACTGTGCGCAGTTCAACCGGGTTAGTTTGCTGCTGTCTCATGTGCACTCGTAACAATAATGAACACTGTGCGCAGTGCAACCGGTTCGTTTGCGTGTCCTGCTCAAGCAGACAAACAACTGAAGCTGCGTGCCTGTGGACGGATAAATAATTATAAATAGATTTGTTTATCGGCCAATCATGCGCAAATCATTTGATTGCAAGTCGCTTGTGATCTAAAATGTGTTAGCATTTACTACATCAACATAGGACCTACAGTTTGATGGATTTTCATTTATTCGATTTTTTGAAATTTTAGCCTGTGCATTTTAAAATCATGGTTTTATTTTCGTATTTTATGTTTACATAAGACAATAAATAGGCCTACATACTCTTTTAATAAAATTCATTTAATTCAGGATGACAACACAGTAGATGATCTGATGCTGTTGGTCAAGTGTTTTTTTTACATTGGTCATTGGACCAAAAACATGTCATATTATTTAGTGTTGATATGACTGGTCTCGGTCTCGGCCCCCTTTGGTATCGGTCTCGTCTCGGTCTCGGCCACCTTCGGTCTCGGTCTCGTCTCGGTCTCGGCCCCCTTCGGTCTTGGTCTCGTCTCGGTCTCGGCCCCCTTCGGTCTCGGTCTCGTCTCGGTCTCGCTTTAGGTGGTCTCGAGCACAGCTCTGGTTCATACTGTCTAGTGCAATGCGGCAGTTCTGCCCTGCACGTTCTCCTATGATGTGTGACGATGTATACGTTTTGGAGGGGAAGAAACAGCCGTTCCTCTTTGAGCGAGACGAACACAGACACACTATGCATTCAGTAAACCGAGCCTTTCTTCCCTTCTGTTCTGACGGATGCAACAGTGGAATGCAGAACATTTATATGGATGTGGGTGGGCTCCCAGAACTCCTGTCATAGCCTCATTTACCACAGTGAAACTGTGTGTGTGCTTGAGGGTGCTTTATGGTCAGTACAGAAGTGTCTATGAGATTAGGTTTGTCACATGTGTGTTTCGGTGTGTCTGCAGCAGCCTGGGCCACAGTGAACATGGTGGACAGAGTGGATGTGAACCTAGGAGACACGGCCCAGATTACCTGCAAGTTCCCTGGCACCGGAGACAACGCCACCGTCCAGTGGTTCACGGTGAGTAATCTTACACACATACTAACACACGCGTACGTTAGCCTGGTCACGGCCAGACCGACGCCGAACACGCGGTTTACAAACAAACACGTATCCCCTCAACGTAATCCTATCGTCAGATCGCTGTGTAAAACGTTTTAGCCGTCCTTCATTGACGTCAACGGAGGATTCATCCCTCCGTTTCCCGTTTCCTGTTTCCCGTTGACTTTGACATCCTCTGGGTCGTAGCTCACTCCGTCCAAGGTTCGCTCGAGACTCCACCCTGGAGACGTCCAGCACAAGATCAGCGTGAACGGGTCAGTGAGTAGCGGCGAGCAGGTGCTGACCATCACCAACGTGGAGGTGAAGGATGAGCTGGTGTACATCTGTCAGGTCCAGCGGGCGTCGGCGGGGAGTGAGGAGGGAAGGACCGCGGTCAAGGTGTTTGGTAAGACGAACCCTGACTACGTCCAAACATAAAGCGGTTGCATTGTTGTCATGGCTTAATGTCTTCGCCCCTGTTCTTTACCAGCGCAACCCGACCGTTCCATTATCGAGAAAGCGGACGCCGCGATCTCTGTCGTCAACCGACTCCCATCCAAGGTAAAGACAAGCTCGGAAACAAGCCAGCAGAACATTTTGTTAGCGACGTCTCTATGGTCAATGGAAACCTGAGAGCAAGACAGGGGCTTGTCTGAGGTAAAAGGGACTATTCACTGTATCTGTCCATAGGTAGGGATTTGTGAGACGGAGAATGGCTACCCCCAGCCCAACATCACCTGGTATCGTGGTCGGAGCCCACTGCTGAGCAAGCCAGGTGGTGAGAACCACATACGTTTGGGTCCTAGAAACCCTCCACAACGTGATACAGAACTTTATATTCAACAACAGCTTCGCCCTGGGTTCTTTCTGGTCTAACGATAAACCTTTAATGGCAATATTAACGATCATGCTTCCGTGTGACACCTCACACATCATCTGCGATATCTCCCACAGAGGTCGATGTGAGATCCGTGGTCACCACGCTTCCCAATGGTCTTTACAAGGTCAGAAGTGAGCTTCACCTAAAAGTGACGAAGGAGGACAAAGATTCCCTGTTCTACTGCGAGGTCAGTTACCATGCCCCGGGTGGAACCATGATGACAGAGACCGACAAGATCAACATTATTGTCAATTGTAAGTTCACTGTGCACGAACCGCCTTCATATGTCAGTCCTTGTCTAGTACAAGCATCTCTTCGACAATTCTGTGTTTTTATAGTAATTGAATATGAGTGGCCATGACAACAGGTTTTGGAGCGCACATGTTTTCACATCGACTCTCCCGAGTCTCGTGGGATGAAGGAGGCTCTCGAATATGAATTAGATAGCGTGAAATTGAAGAGGAGACGGGTTGAAAAGTCAATAAGCGAATAAAGTGATTCCAATAAAATTATTTACCTCAGACCCAACCACCTCTGTTACCGTGTGGGTGGAGTCCCCAAAGGGACCTGTCAAAGAAGGAGACACTGTTGAGATCAGGTGCCGTGGCAACGGGAATCCTCAACCACCCTTAACCATCAAGCTCAATCAGGTAAAAAAAATAAAAATCCACGTCTGGTCATGTAAAGCCTTTATGGAACCGAATATCATGCACAATTCTGCCAATGTTTCTCATTAATGCTTTTTTATGTACTTGAAGCTGAAGGTTGAGCAGGACGTATGGGTCATTGAAAACGTGACCCGACTACTCAGTGGTAAAATCACATGTGCAGCACTGGACTTGGACACATATGAGGACATCGTAGGGGAGGCGGAGCTATTTGTCAACAGTAAGTGAGATGATTCATTTTCAGGCTTTAGACTTAAGCTTAAAGTCTCTCCTCAGTCGGGTCACATGGTCAATAATTTGAGAAGTCTGGTTTATTGGTGCTGATTACGGTGTAATGGTGCTGATTACAGTGTAATGGTGCTGATTACAGTGTATTGGTGCTGACTACAATGTAATGATGCTGACTACAATGTAATGGTGCTGATTACAATGTAATGGTGCTGATTACAATGTAATGGTGCTGATTACAATGTAATGGTGCTGATTACAATGTAATGGTGCTGATTACAGTGTAATGGTGCTGATTACAGTGTAATGGTGCTGATTACAGTGTAATGGTGCTGATTACAATGTAATGGTGCTGATTACAGTGTAATGGTGCTGATTACAATGTAATGGTGCTGATTACGGTGTAATGGTGCTGATTACAATGTAATGGTGCTGATTACAATGTAATGGTGCTGATTACAATGTAATGGTGCTGATTACGGTGCAATGGTGCTGATTACGGTGTAACGGTGCTGATTACGGTGTAACGGTGCTGATTACAGTGTAACGGTGCTGATTACAGTGTAACGGTGCTGATTACAGTGTAACGGTGCTGATTACAGTGTAACGGTGCTGATTACAGTGTAACGGTGCTGATTACAGTGTAACGGTGCTGATTACAGTGTAACGGTGCTGATTACAGTGTAATGATGCTGATTACGGTGTGTTTATTGGTGTGCCTCCAGTTTTGGACACAGCTGTGTTGAGCCACAAAGACAGCCATGTCATGGCCAAGGGTTCGGAGCTTACTGTCACCTGCAACGCCTTCTCATCCCTGCAAACTCACACTGAATGGTTCAAGGTGCGTTCAGTCGTCCACTCCAGTGAACCAAAAGATACACTCCAACACAGAGTAAACTGTATTATTACACTATTATTGTACAATTTGATAAGCACACAGATATCTGCCATGAATCTGAGAAATTACTCTAGCTGAGATGGCACCCTAGCTGAGATGGCACCCTAGCTGAGATGGCACTCTGTTTTTTTAAGCGTGGCGGATGTCCTTGGTGTTTATTGTTCTCACATAGATGTGTGTCTCTGATGGTGTGTGTCTCTCTGTGTGTGTGTGTGTATGTGTGTGTGTGTGTGTGTAGAAAGGGAAAAAAGTTGCAGTTGGCCACATGCTGGTCCTGAAGGAGGCAGGCTTTGAGACTGCCGGGATATATGTGTGTGAGGTGACAGTACCTTTACAGCCCGGGCTGAAAACCACTGGCTCAATACATGTCTATGTATCGGGTACGTCCAGACACACACACACACACACACACACACACACACACACACACACACACTCCTATCTCCTATCCCGCGATCCTTTTCTCATTCACAGGACCCCCGGAGATAAAGGAATCAAATGACGTCATCAACATGAAGGACAGAGAGGAGGTGCTGAGTTTGAGCTGCCATGCTGCAGGGTACCCCACACCTGTCATCAAGTGGAGCTTCTCTGAACACACACAGGTAGACAGACATATAGGCACACACACACACACACACACACACAGGTAGACAGACATATAGGCACACACACACACACACACACACACACACACACACACACACACACAGGTAGACAGACATATAGGCACACACACACACACACACACACAGGTAGACAGACATATAGGCACACACACACACACACACACACACACAGGTAGACAGACATATAGGCACACACACACACAGGTAGACAGACATATAGGCACACACACCCACACACACACACACACAGGTAGACAGACATATAGGCACACACACACACACACACACACACACACACACACACACACACAGGTAGACAGACATATAGGCACACACACACACACACACACACACACAGGTAGACAGACATATAGGCACACACACACACACACACACAGGTAGACAGACATATAGGCACACACACACACACACACACACACACACACAGGTAGACAGACATATAGGCACACACACACACAGGTAGACAGACATATAGGCACACACACCCACACACACACACACACAGGTAGACAGACATATAGGCACACACACACACACACACACACACACACACATAGACAGACATATAGGCACACACACACACACACACACACACACACACACAGGTAGACAGACATATAGGCACACACACACACACAGGTAGACAGACATATAGGCACACACACACACACACACACACACACAGGTAGACAGACATATAGGCACACACACACACACACACAGGTAGACAGACATATAGGCACACACACACACACACACACACACAGACCGACAGACACAGACATTGACAGATACCTGCACAGACAAACAGAGACAGAAAGACAGACACACAGACAGACAGACACAGACAGACACAGACAGACACAGACAGACAGACAGACAGACACAGACAGACAGACACAGACAGACAGACACAGACAGACAGACAGACAGACAGACAGACAGACACAGACAGACAGACAGACAGACACAGACAGACAGACAGACAGACAGACAGACACAGACAGACAGACAGACAGACAGACACAGACAGACAGACAGACATGCAGGCAGACACAGACAGACAAAGCATTCCCACAATGGGAATGTAAGCCCCTCTAGCATGTGGGGTAACCCATCACCTGACTTTGCCTGTGTGTTCCACTGATAGAACCTAAATGCCGAGCCGGATAAACAGACAGACGATGGGGTCAGCAGTGTGGTCCGCATCAAGGTGACCTCTGACCTTACGGCTCACTGCAAAGCCTCCAACGACCTGGGCGCTGACTCCAGAAAATTCAGTATCATAGCCGGTGCGTTCACACTTCTCACTCTTTTCTCTCGTCCTCCTCTCTGTAACACGTCGTCATGTCTGGTCAGAGACAATATAGAATGGTAATAATGTGCTTAGGGTGCAGTTGCATGCATGTAATTAAAGTAAACATGTGAACGTTGAAACAGAGAATACTATTCTTAAGCTGCTCCTGGTTTAATTAGTCAAAGTGCTGACTGGATTGACTCTGTCCCACTGCCTTTTCCAGTTCCCCAAACTACAGAGACGGCTCGCAGCACCACAGGTAGGTCATCATCACCGCCGGTTTTAGCCAGTGTCTTCACATATAACAACTTTTTTTTTAACTAGTCAGTAGTCACCAGTGCAGGAAGATTAAGCGATACGTTTATGGGTTGGGTTTTCGCTGATTCTGTTGAGTCAGGCTGTGAATAAAGTTAGAAGCAAAGATGTAATACAAAGGGCTAAATCGAGCAATTACCAAAATGACTTCATTTAATACTCTTGTGACCGCCAGACAGTTTATACTTCTCCTGGACACTTAAAACTATTGAATTCATCCTAAATGTCATTAATATAGATACAGAAAAAAGAGGTAACACAGAAACGCTGTTGAGAAAAATATCTCAAATAACTTGAACACGAAAAGTATCCTGTTAGACGATAGAAATAACGAACCTCGATTAATCGCCTAATCGTATGCATGTGTAGTCAATTGACATTAAATTACATTATATAGACTATTTGTTTTAATATCAGTGCTTCATGCTAAAGACATACTGTGTTCCATTGCTTACTGTGGACAGTGTTTACTGTTAGAGACATTCAGTCAACTATTTGAATATGCTTTGGTGAAAACACGAGTAGCGGCAACATTTAGGCCCAGCGGCCACGGTCCCGATTCTTCAGTTCTCACACCGGTATTGATTAAGCACGTGTTTGGGACCAATAGCTCTTAGTTAGGACTGTGTTTGGGACAGCACGTTGCTCTGTTGCACAACGGCAGCCTGTCGCTGTCTTGTTTGCAAACACACGTCAGGGACGAGGCTGAAACAGTAGCCGTGCTCGCTGTCAGTTAAAGTGCACTTAACACAGACTCCCATTACCTCAGAGGAGCGGTTGCGTCATGCCAGGAAATCTGTGCCCCTGCTGCTTCATGTTTCCCCCCCGTCAAAATGAGATTAAATGTGAAGCGCTCCGGCCTCTGGAAATGATTAGGGAATTATTTTTGGGTCCAGACTACAGAGCCTTTCCCAGATCCTGTCTGGTCGTGTCCGCATATCTGTGGGATGAGGAGATGGCTGTTTAGGGCCAGGCTAAGTGGACAAGGCGGTTCCTCTGTAGTGGTTAACAGTGTTAAGTTGCCATGGTGTCGTCATGACGACTGTGTCTGTGTGCTCTGTCCAGTAACAGATCTAGTGTCAACAGTAACGACACCTCCGTCAGTAACGGCACCTCCGTCACTAACGACACCTCCGTCAGTAGCTCCTCCGAAGAAAGTAAAGAAAGGTTTGTGACTCGTGGTTCTGGTTCGTGTTCCCTCACACCGATGCCGCCTGCCTTTTTCGACTGCATCCTTGCTCAAGGGGAGCCACACCCCGTGCACAGCGGCGCTCCGCCTCTTACGTTTCCTTGCCTCTGACGGTCTGGCTCTCTGACCTCAGATCAGCATGAGCACACACGCACGTTGCCTGAACGACGTCAGCGGCGCACAGCCTGAATGACCAGTGAACGCATGACCACCTCAACCGATCGATCACATTTATTACATAAAGCCCGTTTTTCATCAGTTGTCACAAAGTGCTTAAACAAACACACAGCCTGAATCCGACCAGTGAGCGCATGACCACCTGCCCACAGCCTGACCGATATGCACACGCCACACGGGCGTCACCACAATGCCGTCAGTCCAGCGGAGAACAGCGCCGCGGGGCCGCTAGCGAACAGGAACTGACGCGTTGTTCTGTCTTTTCTTCTTCTGTCCAACCAGAGGGTAGCGGCGTGATCATTGCGGTCATCATCATTTGCATCCTCCTGCTGGCCATCCTGGGTAGTGTGTTGTACTTCCTGTACAAGAAGGGCAAGATCCCATGTGGGCGCTCAGGCAAACAGGACCTGTAAGTGGGTTTGGGGTCAGAACATTCTGGAAACAGATAATCGTTTTCTCCCGGGTAATAAACCTATTTAGAATGATGGAAAGCCTTTTTGTAACGGTAGACTGATGACCTCTAAACTCTCCTAGGATTCCTATAATGGTTGTGTCTATAAGATTAGAACTGTAAAACTGTTCTTCATAGCAATGCCTGTGTATTAGGCTGTCCTGAACCACCCAGTGCTGCTTCAGGTCCCTGGCAGTGGAACCAGAGTGGCATCGGTTATGGTTATACATCGGTTATGGTTATACATCGGTTATGGTTATACATCGGTTATGGTTATACATCGGTTATGGTTATACATCGGTTATGGTTATACATCGGTTATGGTTATACATCGGTTATGGTTATACATCGGTTATGGTTATACATCGGTTATGGTTATACATCGGTTATGGTTATACATCGGTTATGGTTATACATCGGTTATGGTTATACATCGGTTATGGTTATACATCGGTTATGGTTATACATCGGTTATGGTTATACATCGGTTATGGTTATACATCGGTTATGGTTATACATCGGTTATGGTTATACATCGGTTATGGTTATACATCGGTTATGGTTATACATCGGTTATGGTTATACATCGGTTATGGTTATACATCGGTTATGTTTATACATCGGTTATGGTTATACATCGGTTATGGTTATACATCGGTTATGGTTATACATCGGTTATGGTTATACATCGGTTATGGTTATACATCGGTTATGGTTATACATCGGTTATGGTTATACATCGGTTATGGTTATACATCGGTTATGGTTATACATCGGTTATGGTTATACATCGGTTATGGTTATACATCGGTTATGGTTATACATCGGTTATGGTTATACATCGGTTATGGTTATACATCGGTTATGGTTATACATCGGTTATGGTTATACATCGGTTATGGTTATACATCGGTTATGGTTATACATCGGTTATACTGCTGACTCTGATCCTTCCCTGTAGTACCAAAGTGGGTAAGGACAACATAGTGGTGGAGATGAAGAGCGACAGCACAGAGGAGGCCGTGCTTTTAGGAGTCAATGGAGACAACAAGCTGCCTAACAACCAGGTAACTATGGACCCCAGCTAATTCCCCACACCCACATGAACCAATGTGCTGTACACAGCCACTATATTATGTTGTCATTTATCTCTGGTATATTTTATATTAAACGTTGATGATTTACAAGGGATTATTGAATATTGCCAATGTCATACTAATAATTATACAAATATATATTCTGTGGAATGAAGCAATGCAGAAGGAACCCCTAGTGCAGTTCTTGGCTGTGGTATATTGGCCATAAACCATAATGCAATGGACTTACTATTGTTATATATCACCCACAAATATTTAAATGCCACATTTAAATCAATAACTTTTTTTATCCCACCCCTGGTACATGGTAATGAGCATTCGAACCACACTGTTAATTATGTCTGATATAACACAGCTTTCAGCCAATCGACATCTAAGGTTTAAAGTAAACAGAACAAGTTTATGGGCAGGACTCAATGCGAAAGTAAGTCATAGACATTAGAGCTTTTAAAAGCTTTCCCCCCCGATATTACCACAGACAATAAATATAGCATATGTTGGCTCAAGTGGAAATGCCCTTAAATACGCGCAATGCCAGAGAAATCTTAGTTTCGGATTCATTCCATGTGCGTTTCAAATTTGTCTTTGAGCTATTAAGTGTTTTTTAACAGCTGTTTTGAACCATAAAACATGAGCACCTTTACAGATTGTTTCACTTTGTGTGTGTCTATTTCCTCTGGAGTAAAGGGTGATATGTACATGGACGTGGAGAAGTGAGTGTGCAGCGTGAGGCGGTGAGTGTTGCAGCTGCTCCCAGTCCAACTCACCCTCAGGATGGGATTCAACTTCTACCGGCCTACAACTCCCAGAACACCATGTGACCCGCGCCGCAGTTCCCTAACCAGATCCCAGAATTGTAGTGTCTAAAAGCCAACCCCTTTGTCGTCCGTCAATATTATGTCACATTTGGCGTAACGATGAATATTACAGAGGGGAGTTAATTTAAACATGTAACCACTCAGGGACCAGGGTAGCGATTTGTTAGAACGGGGTTCACCGAGGAGATCTCGCGAGAGCACAAAATTATCCAAATGCCACCCCAGGCAACCAGTCCCTGAACATCAGCCTGGAACTACTCTCGATTAAATTAATATAGTCTAATCGTTTCCTGTATATATTTCTTTATTTAAAGTAAGCGGACGTATAAAAGACATGACGCGGCTGTGAGTTTTTGCGAGGTGTTTTTTTGCGTGTGTGTGTCGGCTCTGCCCTGGCTCTGTTCCAGGGTGTTGGAGGTAACACAGACCACGCCCTGAGACACACCTGGTCTGACATCAGTGGTGAAAACCTGCTGATTGGCTGCCTTCACTTCCTGCTTTGCTAAAGTCTGTACACTGAAACTAGGGGCCTTTGGGTGAATAATGACAGCCTGCCCTGTTTAGCTGTGCAAACTAGTGTCATACGTCAGAGCAAATGTTGCCATTGTTTTAACTGTAGCTTTTACTTTGATGCTTTGACTACTGAAATGAACCCTAGAACTACGTTTGTCTTTGTTCTCTTTCAGGGACTGAATTTGTAGCCTTTTTATTGTAACGTAAGGCCCCTTTTAAATCTGGTTTTAAAATGTGTCCTTTGTCCTAATCATAAACTCATTCGGATCAAGCCCAAATTTAGAGACAGGTGTAGTCAGGGTTACGGTAGAAACATATGCAATGTGATTGTTGTAGATCTTAAAAAAATTAAACATAATCCAAGATGAGGCTAAGATCAGGACCAAGGACACAGGTTCCAGGCATGTATAAACAAGGTTTATGTGAGCTTATTAAATACTATATTATATAATAAATATATAATATTAAATACTTGCTTGTTTACTTAATTGGAGTGATTACAGTGCGAATATTAATTGACTATGCACTTAAACCATTCCAATCTGGTCAAATCAGTGATGTATTCAATTATTCTAGGATACGTGGAGAAAGTATAGCCTTGGTGCCTTTCTCTTTAGGATTGGGTATTTCTGAACAGTAACAGTCAATAAGCGATCTAAGATGACGCCAACGTGTCATTGGTGACTTTTAAATTTCTCATAAACTGCTGTTTAGTCCATGGTATTGGAATGTCTGTAAATATGAGGTATATCGAAACACACCATATACATTCAACATTTTTCTCTATAAATCACAGCTTGCTGAAGATCACCGTCTTTCACACATAGTGTTATTCATAAATGTCAAGTGCACTGATTTTGGTTGGTTGTTATATGATCTGTTTTTGTCACGTATGTCTTTTGTCTTTTCAGTGTGAGTGAGTGTGTGTGTGATGTGAAAGAAACGCTTGCCAGTTATTAAAGTGAAAGTAATGGCTATTTTACCATGTTAAACCCTGATACGGCGTCTTATACAGAACCCATCTGAAATGGTAGGCCTTCTGCCATATGTTGATCTAGCAGTTCTCATTCTATAAACAATTGCAAAAAATGTGCATTACCTGTTGGTAATTTTACTAACAATTCTACAGGAGAGAATTACTCAAAGAATATTCTGTTTTTAGTTTTGAATCACAACAGGTAGGATTCCCAGAAGAGATCATGGCCTCGTAAAGAAACAGAGGATAAGTGTGTCATTAATGATTCAGTAGAACGCAGGCCAAAGCTGTTTTGTTCAAATCCGGGCAGACAATCTATATTTTGTATGAATCCAGATCCGACCAAATAAAACAATGATGTGTTTCAATCCAGTTTTGACACAGAAAAGTAGGCCAATTTGTGTATAGTTTGACATGAAATGCATCCTCTATACACGCGTACGTTCTATCCTCTATGAGCATCCTTTCATCGATTCTCCTCTGTATTTTTTGGGTGCAGTTGTTTTAAACAAGCACCATCAGTATTTTACTTTTAAAGACAAGCACAGGCAAACGATTGTTTGTAAAAATTGTTTCTTAAAATGCAAATGCCAAATAAACACAACTGTTCAACAGAAAACGTCTTTCCTGTCTGTCAAAAGTCTTCCCATTTTAAACTAGTCAACACATGGTTGAATCCCCAGCCAGAAGTGTTGAAACATTCAGCAAGATGTTTTCTCAATCCCCCGCACTTTGCTTCTCAGGGTTAAACAAATTTTGTCGGGATTGAATTCTTATCATATTCAGGCTGCTCTAAATATATCCCCAGCTGGAGGAGAAGAGCACCCCAGGGAAGACCCAAATGATGGTCACCTCACATACTGATTTTCCAGGAGAGCTAAATGATATTTGGATACGTAACAGGAATATTGGTGCTAAATCCTATCCTATATTTTTTTAACCTTCACAGTTAATACTGCGTTCTCATTCCAGGCCTAAAACAGGAGATCCGGTACAAACGTTAGCGTTTAAGTAGGACAAGTGCACCCACCAGTGGTGATTACAATAATGTTCAAGTCCAGTGTCGAAGTCCAAGGACTTGTTCTGCTTTCTCACCATTCTCCCAAAATATCCATCGAGCTGGGAGTCATTTGGCAGGTGGGGTAATCAATGGAGCTCCACTTTCTGAGGTTTTTAATTTTAGTTGCGGTTGTCTGGTTAGCTGGAGTATTAGATTTACACTGAGATCCTATGAGTTTGCTCAAACCTAATTCAGAAACAGCCCATAATAATACAATAATTAGTACACTTGCTTTATCCCAATCGACTCATGGCTCCAACTGACTTCAGAGATTAAGGAATTTGGAGCAAACGCCACATAGACAGAGGCTGTTAAAAATGGAGCAGGTTGTCTACATTATTACTTCACAAAAATATGGCTTGGAATGATTGCTTTTGGCACCCAAGCCGGAGCCAGGAGCATAAACACACAGAAGAGAACAAATCACCATTATTTAGCATTGGATAAGCAAAGTCTGAGACATGGCAATTTTTACTATCCATTTAATTAACAGTATAGCACTGTGCAGACTTCCAACGCGATATGAGCATTAAAAACCTTCAAAAAGTTCAAGAAAGGCCTTGAGTATTGAGGAGAAACATGCCCAATGTGGAAAGACAGCACCCTCAGCTGGCAGACGGTGGAACAGCGCCCTCACCTGGCAGACGGTGAGACCAATAGAATTAATAAACGTAGTTTGATGTGGCGACATCCTCCATAATGCGGAAAAGGCAGACGGGTAAAAAGCAATACTCAACCACCGCGGGTCAAAAGGTCAACCGTCTAAAACCATGTTCCCTCATCAAACAAGGCCTTATTCTAGTCATAAAGAGGACATTCTACTGCTCAACATATGGCACAGCTCAAAGAAAAATTCACAGAGGTAAACAGTAACCTTTGGGATGAAATAAAAAAGTAAATCTGATGTACAGGAATGCAAAAAAAAAAAACTTTTTCAACTTAATCTTTTATATCCGTAATTTTACACTTGATTTTTAAAGTGACAGTATCAAAGCATTTGTGCAGAAAAAAATTACAAAAAAAATAAGAATCGGTAGAAAAGAATCCGTACAGTAATCAAAATGAAGGACGAACCGGTCCGATCTGAAACTTCAACGGCCCCACAGAACCCGCTGCAATGAAACGTGTCAAAAATGTCAATGGTTCCACTCGAAACAACAGCTCGGTAAAAACTAATAACAAAAAGAACGACAAAGGAGAAACAAAGTTTTCCAGTATGGAGACAAGTTCAGGTCAATAGTCATATTCTACAACCCATGACTGAATCCTCATCAACACGGAAATCCTCCAGATTTTGGGGCGACGTCAATGTACCGCAAATAGTACCTATGTAGACAAAGGTCAAGGAACATCAGACAGTTCTCCTACCTTGAAATAGAAAAGGTTTCCCTGGTATCAGATTGACATGAGGAGATGAGAAGAAAACCATGGGTGTTTTGCGGGTGATTTCTGCCATTTTGCGACACTTTGTCAAATATAGACGAGCTCCTTAAACTGAAAAGCATGTAACCC
The DNA here is from genome assembly GCA_029465975.1 of Dallia pectoralis. Taxonomy (NCBI): domain Eukaryota; kingdom Metazoa; phylum Chordata; class Actinopteri; order Esociformes; family Umbridae; genus Dallia; species Dallia pectoralis. Next base: position 7,575,814 of record CM055755.1, read on the forward strand.
TGGACAAACAGAGAATACAACCCGCACACACCAACTGAAGAACAAACCCTGCTGTGGCACCCATTGAAATGTGTTTTTGTCCATTCACACTTCTGTGTAAATAAATTAAATGAGACTTTCAAATAACGAGCAACATCCCCAGTGACTTCATAAGGTCCATGTTCTGTTAGGATGGGTCAACTCATGTCCCCTCAGTCCCATTTACAGATGTGGCGTCTACACAACCAACAGCCGGACGGTTATGACACAGTTCAGTTACACAAACCACTGATGACACTACCGAGATGTCCACCACGTCTTCTCCCACATCACCATAACTCTTCCAAGGGTGTCCAGTCCAAGGCCACCCAGAAGACGGGCAGAACAATGAGGGCAACTTAAATAAAGCAACCCACGCTCCACACATTTTCAAGTATGCTACATCCCCAAATTAAGAATACAAATGAGATACTGTCAATTAAAAAAAAATAAAAGGTCAAACAATAACAACAAATGTACATTTAAGGCATAATAGTTTAGCACTAATAACAGTAGCAGCAGTAAAGCACTTTTTAATTAATTAATAATAAAACACAGTGATCATAATAATAATATATTATTAAAGTAATCAATGACACGATCATTCCTCACAACGCTGAAGCGCTTGGGTAAACACCTCAGGCAAAGCTCTCAGTAGCATGTTTATTTAGTCAACATGTCAGAGGACGTTGGCCCAAAACTGTTCCTTCGCTAGAATCAGTGTGTTTTATTTCTCACCACAAGACTTCAGTATACTTCCCTCCTACCGTTTGCGTTAGAACACAGCATGCTCAGAAAGCCCTACATTTGAGGCGAAAAAACAACAGTCTGGGCGATATATCAGTTCCACATTCCACATTTTGCACAAGGGAACACAAGGTTAGGACACTGGGGGTTGGGGGCGGGGGGGTGTCATCAGAAAGTAGCGAGAGACCCACAGGGACAGAGACAGAAAGGTCGAGAGAGAAAGAACGGGAACGAGGGGGATGGACGGAGGGTGGAGAAAGTGAATGTGTGAGAGGGAGGGAGAGAGAGAAAGGTTGAGTCATCCTGCCAATCATCCGAACACAGAAATCATCCCAAGTTCTTATCACATATTCGCAGGACCGAACAGTGGAGTCAGGGCTTCCTAAACGAGCTGTCTTAATGAGGAACTATCAAAAACACAGGCTTTCCAGTTCGCTGGTCATCAGTGACACAATGATTAGGGGGGGGGGGAACAAAACAATGCCACCAAACTAGATCATGACCAAACACACCTTATAGACACACACACACACGCACGCCCGCCCGCACGCTAGGGCGACAACCGCTCTTTTTGATCATTGTCCAAAACTCATCTTAATGTCTCGCTGCGTTGAGTGAAACAAATTTGTCCTTTTATAGTACCACCAGAATATTAATGAAGGCCCTTTAGACGTTTTGCCAATTGTTCTGTAATGACACAAGGAAATGCTTCGGAGCATCCCTAGAGTGATACAAGGAGACTAGAGAAAGGGCAATCTCATCCTTGTATGGATGCAAAGACCATCTTTGTCCTCCATAAACCTTACCATGAGTGAAAAGGAAAAAAGAGAAAGAAAATAAAAAACACCGTAGCCGAAACATATTAGAAAATATGTACACACATACAGATACACACCCATTCAAAACTTTGGGGTCTATTAAAATAACACCAAATTCATCAGAAATACAGTGTAGACATAATTTATGTTGAAATTGACTGTTGTTAATGGAGACGGCTGATTTTGATGGAATATCTAAATAGTCGTACAGAGGCCCATTATCAGCAACCATCAGTCCTGTTTCCTAATGGCACATTGTGTTTGCTAGTCATTTTGTCATTTTAAAAGGCTAATTGATCATTAGCAAACCTGTTTTAAATAACGCAAGCCCAGTTGAAAAACGGTTGTGCTGATTAAACAAGCATTAAAACTGTCATTCTTACATGACTTAGCCCTGGACTAGTTGAGTATTTATTCGATCAGTATTTGGAGCATCTGCTCTAGGGGGTTCGATAACATGCTCAAAATGGGTTTAGTCTATTCCATTCTGAGAAAATAAGGGTATTCAATGCGAGAAATTGGCAAAACTGAAAAAACGATTTTTGTACTACTCCCTTCACAGAACAAAACAAACTGGCTCGAACCAAAACGAGAGCGAGAGGCCCCGGTGCAAAACTGAGCAAAAGGAAAAATACATTATTGTCTAGATCGAAAAGCAGACGACTCAAGACTGCAAAACACAAGTCTTATTATTAACAGTGAAGAGAAAACTCTGGGATACTGACCTTCTAGCCAGAGATGCAAGGAAAAAGACTCATCTCAGTGTGGCCAAATGAAAAGAAAATATTAAGATGGGCAAAACAAAACAGCCACTGGACATTTCCTTCTACAACGGGACAATGACTCAAAGCACAGCTTCTAAATATGCAATAACTATTTTAATAAGAAACAGTCAGCTGGTAGTCTGTCTATAGAGGGGCACTGGATCTCAACCCAATTGAGCTGTTGTAGGAGCGGCTTGACCTTATGCTAAATTTGAAGTGCCCATCAAGCCAATCAAACTTGTGGGACGTGAAATCTCTTCAGATTACCATGAGAAATTGACAACTAGAATAACAAATTATTGACTACGTTTCCTATTCATTTTGCTATATCTTCTATTTAAGCTAATTTCAGGTCTTTTTTAATAGAAAACAAGGACATACTCCGACCAAATGTTTGAACGGAAGCGTATAAACACATACATACATATATATGTATATATTTACACACACATACCAAGGTAAAAAAATATATACATATATAGACACATACATACATAGACCTGAACCCAATACACATGTAATATATACAGTACTGGTCAAAAGTTTGGACTTAAATGTGGTTGATTAGCAATCACACATCTCTATATGTTGTGTCAATGACCCAAGTGAATGGGTAGGTCTGTCCAAACGTTTGACTGCTACCGTATCTTGTTATATATTAAATTCTTATAGACAGACATACATGTTTTTGCGAGGTGCTGATTACATTTTGGTAGAGGGGCCTCGAGAGGACACGAAAAAACAACTGTCAAGCCGGGTAAAAACTTCGGCGGCGCGATTAGCCATCGTTATCGTTACTTTCGGTAGAGACGGCGGCCGTGCAGCGTGGTAAAAAAAGGAGCGGCCTGGACTCTCTTGAGAAAGCACAGGAAGTGCGGGGCTCTGTCATAGTCACACAGTTAGCGGTGAGCTCGTTTTAGACACGCCACCTGACACCGCAGTGGCTGAAATTAGCCCTGGAGCGCTAGCACGGCGCTAGTACGACAGGCTGCTAGGCTTTGGGCTGAGCTGGGCAGGGCAGGGCAGGTCGCTATGTAAGGATATGCTCCGTTGAGATAATGGAGACAAACTCGCGCAGGATATTCTTGGCCATCTCCACATTGTTCTGCGCGATCATCAGGGCCTTCTGGATGTCCTGGTAGGAGTAGCCCTGGCTCATGAGATGCGCGACCTCGCTGGTGATCTGGGGGTCGGCCACTCCTCCGCCTCCGGTCCCTGCTCGGCTGGGTCCTGACCCGGGAGGTACGGGGCTGGGTCCTGATTCGGGAGGTACGGGGCTGGGTCCTGACCCGGGAGGTACGGGGCTGGGTCCTGATCCGGGAGGTACGGGGCTGGGTCCTGATCCGGGAGGTACGGGGCTGGGTCCTGACCCGGGAGGTACGGGGCTGGGTCCTGATCCGGGAGGTACGGGGCTGGGTCCTGACCCGGGAGGTACGGGGCTGGGTCCTGATCCGGGAGGTACGGGGCTGGGTCCTGACCCGGGAGGTACGGGGCTGGGTCCTGATCCGGGAGGTACGGGGCTGGGTCCTGACCCGGGAGGTACGGGGCTGGGTCCTGACCCGGGAGGTACGGGGCTGGGTCCTGATCCGGGAGGTACGGAGCAGGAGCCTAATCCGGGAGGTACAGAGCTGGGTCTTGATCCAGGAGGTACAGTACTGGGTCCAGATCCAGGAGGTACAGGGGTAGGACGGCGCTCTGAGTTGAACCGTCGGGGGAGGGGCTTAGGTGGTCTCTCTGGGGCTTCGTTTGACTCTGAGAAGTCTGAAAACAACCAGAAATACAGCACAGCGTTTACATCACAAACCACAGAACGCCCTGAACTGCATTCATTTTACAACCCAGCGTTTAAATCCTGATAAGCAATTGTACGTCCTTAAAAACAGCTGTACAGTAACTGCCACCTGTTTCCAGATTTCTGTTATAAATTACCTTGAAAAAGAGAGGTTATATCATGAAAAGGAGAGGTTATATCATGAAAAGGAGAGGTTATAACTTTCCTTCCGAAGAGTTTAATGCCGATAAAAAGCGATGGTGTGGATCTATAGCAGTCATCCAAAAATCTGAACAGACGTCGACCTCTAATTGGTCAGCTCATCCTGATCTACGATTGGTTGCCCAGCTTTAACTGCTCTAGAATTCATTCACCACCCCTTCCTACTCAGGAATATTACATCATACTTTCATTTTTAAAAAAGCATCAATGGCCCGGTCCGGTCAGAGCGTCAATGGCCCGGTCCGGTCAGAGCGTCAATGGCCCGGTCCGGTCAGAGCGTCAATGGCCCGGTCCGGTCAGAGCGTCAATGGCCCGGTCCGGTCAGAGCGTCAATGGCCCGGTCCGGTCAGAGCGTCAATGGCCCGGTCCGGTCAGAGCGTCAATGGCCCCGTCCGGTCAGAGCGTCAATGGCCCGGTCCGGTCAGAGCATCAATGGCCCGGTCCGGTCAGAGCGTCAATGGCCCGGTCCTCAGTACACAGGTTTTAACCCCCTGACCACAAATATAAGGACATCACCAGTTGACAGTCTTACAGCTGGATGCTTTTGGGTCACTGTCCAGGGACAAGCGGCTGATGGAGGCGGCCCCCAGCTCAGAGAGAGGGCGTCGGGCCGGGGCCACAGGGAGCGGAGGTTTGGGGATGTCGTAGCCATTCTCCTCCTCCAGCTCCTCACTTACAGGACAGGGGGGCTCCCGGACCGGGCAAGGAGGATCCCAGATAGGTCCGTTGGTACTGGGCTGGGGCGGCAGCTCGGAGTAATCTGGAGAAGGAGGGTTAAAAAGGAAAAGTTCCATTATTTGGAACTGATAAGAACAAGGTGAAAATATTCCCAGTCTTAGATCTGACTTCAACAGGCCAGGGCCAGCTGGGACACACTTGGGTAATGAAGTCCCAGTACCTGAGGCACTGGGTATGTGAGGCAGGTTGGTGCCCTGGGACTGGGCCTGGATGTTAAACATGGCTTCATACATCTGGGGTCCATTATCCGTGTCACTCAGTATAGACCTGATTAACACACGGAATACAACAGGATCAGAAGAGATCATACGGCCAGAATGGCAAATGACTGTAGCGCTGTTCACTATAACAGTTTGCTTTTGACTGGCAAAATAGTCAGAAGACACTGGAATAACTGTGAGAACTGGGTAATGCTTTATCTAACCTTAAAAGGTGAGGGTTGGGCAGGGATGATACAGGGGCGTGTGTCTCCACGACATCAGGGGCCACAGCCAGCGAGGGCCGAGAACTGGGGGTCATGTAGGGAGACTCCTCATCACTCTCAAAGGGTCTCTCCCCTGTCACAGCTTGGGCTCTGGAACAGCAGTGTGAGAGAGTGAGATCCTATGAACCCGGGGGAAGTGGGGCGTGTGTACGTCTACGTGTGTGTGTGTGTTGTACCTTATTGCCAGACTGTAGATGGCATTAGCTGAGGCAGAGGCCTTCACATTAGGGCTGTCATAATCATAGCTGCTAGATGCTGTGCCTCCAAAACTCTGGAAAAACAAAGACAGACCACATACATGGCCAAATGTACACGGTCAAACGTACACGGTCAAACGTACACGGTCAAACGTACACGGTCAAACGTACACGGTCAAACGTACACGGTCAAACGTACACGGCCATACATACACGGCCATACATACACGGCCATACATACACGGCCATACATACACGGCCATACATACACGGCCATACATACACGGCCATACATACACGGCCATACATACACGGCCATACATACACGGCCATACATACACGGCCATACATACACGGCCATACATACACGGCCATACATACACGGCCATACATACACGGCCATACATACACGGCCATACATACACGGCCATACATACACGGTCATACATACACGGCCATACATACACGGCCATACATACACGGCCATACATACACGGCCATACATACACGGCCAAACATACACGGTCATACATACACGGCCATACATACACGGCCATACATACACGGCCATACATACACCGCCATACATACACGGCCATACATACACGGTCAAACATACACGGTCAAACATACGGCCCGACGGCATCCAGACCAAATGTGGGATCCACATTACAAACACATTTACCGTTTCAAAATAGATTGAATCATTCTGGTCTGAGACGCCACATCTGGGCTGCCTTTATAAAACATGATCATACTAAACACACTAACATGATCCAGGATCAGTTATCCTATTCTACATTCAGAAACATGATCATACTAAACACACTAACCTGATCCAGGATCAGTAATCCTATTCTAACATGCCAGAACCCAATGGTCCCCTTCCCTTACCAGCTGATGGTCCAGACTGAGAGAACTGTTATTCCGCAGCGTGTCTGTCCGTCCGTCCGAGGCCGAGGGCAGTGCCAGAGGGAGGGAGTGTCGGTTGGAGAGCTCCCGGACCCCTCGTGTGTCCCCCACTCCGGGAGGTTGTCCAGGGGCCTTGGGCACCGGCCTCGGGTTCCAGTCTACCATGTTACGGTTGGGAGGGGCAGGGGGGAGCTTGGCCTCTCCCGAGGGGGTGCAAGGTAGGGGCCGTCTGCCTAGTCGCCCGTCAGCCCCGGCCGAGAGAAGTCTGTCTACGGGAGGGGGCGCCGGCAGGTCCCTTACCGCAGGGGGAGGTGGGAGGGGCTTGTCTTTGTGGTGGGAGGATACCTGGGGGACAGGAAGTGGACAGGAAGTGGACAATCACTGTCATCTGGTTCACTGAACACCAGAATGTGCATTTTTACGTCTCCAACTCATTATGCTATGTAGTAACGCCCATGCATTCATATTCTCCAGGCTGTCTGTATGGTATCGAAGGCTCAAATAATGAGCACATTATCTCTGACCACGTCCTTGTCCTCACCCCCCCCAAAAAAGCAAAGACGACTGCACTAAGAACATGGGGAATAAACTGGGTCTTCCTGGATACATTCAGTCGATACCTCCACTGCTCCAGAGATACGATCTAATCTGAATGGGGCTGCCCGCGCACAGAGGTTCCCCTACATTGTCATTTCCTCCAACAGTGACTTAACGGGCCCCCCTCTTAAACACGTTCCATCTCATGACATTCCTTGGCAGTTGGGACTTGCCTTGGACGTGGCCCCTGGACTGGAGGCTCCTGGGGGATTGGGAGGTCGATGCTGCAGAAGATCCAGCCGTGGAGGAACGGGGGGCAAAGAGGACTGGGGCGTCACAGACATGGGCGAGGGAGGACGCTCCACCTGAAACAAACCAACAACACCACCCGATCGCTCAGAAAGAGAGTTCTGCAAGGTTTTCCGACAACACCACCCGATCGCTCAGGATGAAAGTTCTGGAAGGTTTTCCGACAACACCACCCGATCGCTCAGAAAAAGAGTTCTGGAAGGTTTTCCGACAACACCACCCGATCGCTCAGGAAGAGAGTTCTGGAAGGTTTTCCGACAACACCACCCGATCGCTCAGGATGAAAGTTCTGGAAGGTTTTCCGACAACACCACCCGATCGCTCAGGAAGAGAGTTCTGGAAGGTTTTCACTGCCCACAATACATTACTAAATAACTAACACCTGTGTCAACCACAACACATCGGCCTGAAGTCTCACTGTCTAAAGATGAATCTATACAAAAGTACTTTACTGGCAGACATTTGATGCAATATTAACAGACAGCTCAAATAACAGACAGCTCAAATACTCAGGAAGAAGAAGAAAGTCCTTGCACATGAAATACCCGAAAAAAAACAAAGGAATCACTGATCTTAGAAGTCAAAAATAAAAGCTTGTGTTCTTGCACTCTCAAGGTGAATGCGAGAGAAACAGAATAAAAGTTCCTCAGAACAGCATACAGATTGGAGGCACAACTCCCTACATCACTACATCACTTGTGAATACCTGAACAGGCCCTCCAGAACAGGCCCTCCAGAACAGGCCCTCCAGAACAGGCCCTCCAGAACAGGCCCTCCAGAACAGGCCCTCCAGAACAGGCCCTCCAGAACAGGCCCTCCAGAACAGGCCCTCCAGAACAGGCCCTCCAGAACAGGCCCTCCAGAACAGGCCTTACTGTTTATGGCCTGTTCTGGAGGGCCTGTTCTGGAGGGCCTGTTCTGGAGGGCCTGTTCTGGAGGGCCTGTTCTGGAGGGCCTGTTCTGGAGGGCCTGTTCTGGAGGGCCTGTTCTGGAGGGCCTGTTCTGGAGGGCCTGTTCTGGAGGGCCTGTTCTGGAGGGCCTGTTCTGGAGGGCCTGTTCTGGAGCAGGGCATAAACAGTAAGGTCTCATCAGAACGATCCACAGAAGACTCCTGCACACATCCAAGATACCAAAGACCAGCTGTCCAAAGTTGTTCCTAGACACTGATCTGGAGTCAGGTAGCTTCGAGTGATTTCACTGACAAACGGGACTCCCCCCAATCAAGCTGATCCTAGATCTGTAGGTAGGAGACCTACCAGAGCTACAGACAGAAAGGGCCCCACACGAGCTCCTGGCTCCAGTCCCCCCCGGCCCTCACCTTGGAACAGGCCATCTTGGTCATCATCAGATGAGGGTCTTCCAACCGGTCATCATCGTCATCATCGTAGCTAGGAGACGGGGCCCCTTCGGCCCCAAACGTGCCCGTGCAGCTGCCGTAGGAACCCCCGCTGTTGTCTTTGGGGTCGAAGGGGTCCACCACTATGGGTTCCGTGCCCTTGATCTCGCAGCGGCAGAACGGGCAGCCCTGACCCTCCGACTCCTGGGAGAGGAACGATATGGACAGATGTTTTAGTGAAGGTCCGTATGAGTGTAACACACACACACACACACACACACACACACACACACTGGGAGAGCGCGCCAGTACCTGCCAGGCGGTGAGGCAGGAGGTACACATGAGGTGACCGCACGGCTCGATCTTCACGTCCTTGTCGTTCTCCGCGCAGATCTTACACAGCTGGAAGGTGGAGCCCATCTCACAGTACAGCTCATATTGCTCCTGTAGGACGTTCACGGACACATACAGGTACAGTTAGCCAATGGGACACTACCAGACCGCGGAAACATATCCATCCACCCAGGCAACTGGCGACAAATCGTGGGTTTGTTGTTTCAGCAGCTGACATGAGAACCATGAACCAGGATGAGACGTGTATATTGTACTGACAAGTTATAAGAGTTAAATCCCCTCAGACTGGCGTGTCACACTGAACCGTACAGAGGTGATTATGGTATTGTCTTTTCACACATTCCCCTGGCAGCCTGGCTCCAGATACTCTGGGGGTTCATTAACCAGGTCAGCCTGAGGGGTTTCAGAGACAAATGGCACCCGTTTGCCCAGGTCAAATCTACAGAGAAATAAAGTGGTTTACTAAACAGCGCTCCGTCTGAGACACGCCCACGTGGACCCACCTGTGTGACTTTGATGTGATCCTGGGGGGAGGGTTCACACAGCCCGGTCAGGTCCGGGTTCTGAGCTCGACCGTCAGGGAACAGGTAGCTTGGGGAGAGGATTTGGAACGCAGGTCAGTCACCAGGGGAAATTACACTCAGGGCCCTAAATGAACCCCTAGTCACTAGGTAGTTCCCCACTTTCCAGAGTCAACTAGGTTGACAAAACAAGGGCTCTTAATAGGGACTATGGCGTCATGCAGACACAGCCAAGCCTTTGACCTTGACATTGACCAAGGCCTGCGGCCAGCCTGACACTCAGCGTAGTCATTCCATACGGGAGGATACATGCAGCAGACACTATAGCAAATCTCAAGCAGCCAGCAAAATTTTGCGGTTTAACTCTGATTACAAGTTTGTAGATGCTAGATAGAGCGTTTACACAGTACAACTAAATCCCTGGCGTACAACAGAAGACAGTCCTATTTTAACTGTCTGGCTGCTCCACATAACGCACAGGTATGCAAATCAAACATGCACGCAGGTCATAACAGAAGAGGGCCAAGCTGAACACGGGAAACATTGGGCGCCGTTCCGCGCACGAGGTACTCGCATTGAGAGGTGATGTCACATGCTGGCCAGAAGAAGGAAGCGAGAGAGAAAAGGGCCAGGAAGTGAGGTGTATGCAGGAAACGGTTGGTGAACTCACAATCCTTCCCGGAAGCCATCGATCAGGGCCTGGAAGAGGGGCTTGTTATGGGGGATGGTCTGAAGGATGTTACCGTCCGCCGTCACGTAGCCAATGGCCCACTGGCCGAGACGTGTGCAGCTCAGCCTGAAGATGTAGCTGTGGACACACACACACACACACACACATTGATCCAAACCTTTACAACACAAACACAATTTGGGTCGTATAGAACCCTCTTATTGGATCCCTAGATAGAGGAGAGACCTCTGGTTTCATGTAACTTATGGGTTCCATGTTCAGGGTTTCACTGCCACGTGGCTAAATGGGGGAACAGGATGAAGTACACAGTCAACAACCTGTGAGATCATTACACAGCTCTGTACTGGTCATCATTTCACACAGCTCTGTACTGGTCATCATTTCACACAGCTCTGTGCCGGTTACCGTTCACATCCCTGGGCCAGTTATCATCACACATCTCTGGGCCAGTTATCATTTCACACAGCTCTGTACTGGTCATTATTTCACACAGACTGTCTTGTTCCTGTTCACTAAGGGTGCCAATAATTCTGGAGCCTGACTAAGTAAATGTTAGGGAGTCTTTCTGTGATGTGTGACACACGTCGCCCCTTGCTGGTGAGAGCAGGGACATCCGCACAGGCCTGACAATACATCCATTGATCTAGGTTCCACGCTGTTCCACGTACCACAGGCAGCACATTGGGGGAAGGGGGCATTAGACAGCCGAAGGGATATGTTAGTTCACTAGTAAATGTGTACGCTGATTTTGAATATCCGGGACTGAACAGTCAAGGTTCAGGTATGACACAGAGGAAATAAACACTAATATGCAAGAGACATTCCATTTAAAAAAGATGGCAGGTGGAAAGGCAGTGTAGTGTAACGACGGCGCGTCACACCAGCAGACGGCGCGTCACACCAGCAGACGGCGCGTCACACCAGCAGGGCTGGGTTTCTCATGGTCAGCGTGTGCCGTTGTGGTCCGACTCTGACTCACCTGCCCGGCTTGTGGATGAACTTCTGCAGCCGGGCCTTGACCTCATCGTAGGTCAGGAAAGCCATGTAGCCCGAGTGAGTCACTGCCAGGCTGTTCCAATTCCTCAGCAGAGACGACCAGGGCTGCGTACACACACACACTTTTATTTGTTTTATCCAACCGGTACAGGCAATGTGCACATAGGGTGAATGTACAAATCCAACATGGGAACAGTGAACATCTGGAAAAGTCTGTTAGAAAGAGAAACTCCCTTTATGTCCGTCAGTGATGTAGCCCTACCTCCAGGCCACATCGTACCATAGGGAATGGCTGGTTGGTTACGCTAGTCAGATGCTACAGAGCTGTGCTACTGAGAATACAACCCCCCCCGCCTGTGCTGCACTGTAAATGTGAGTGTCCCTCTCCTCTGGTGGGAAACACTGAAGACCCAGGCACTCCCATGTAAACCTGAAGGTCAGACGATGTGGCGTAGCATCAATGTATCATGTTCAAATGCACAACGAGGTTAAAAATATAGGCCCATCTGACAACCATCAAGCATACGAAAACGAGCACACAAATACAAGCACGCCAAGTGCTACCAAGGTTGATCCGTTAAGCTGTTAACACATTGATTCGTGAACTTGGATGGTGCAGCAGATACTTCCTGAAATGCGTCTGAAGGCAATATAAACAAGGCTTAATTGCCATTTCAAAAGCACAATGCCATACGCTCTGCCTTGGTTTGTCAATTGTATATCTATGGAGAAAGCGGAAGTCGCTACCTTTCTGTTTTTGCAATCAGATGTGATGTTCTTGTTCTGCTATTGAATGGACACATGACATTTGGCACTTTAAACCAGATGAGTCCGGTAGGCCACACTGCTAAAACAGATGAAAAGATTTCAAGTGTGACATTTGTGATCAGAGGTTTGAAGAAAAACATTTTACCGTTGACTTTTCCCATTACACAACAATGACATTAATTAACAGCGTATAGAAAAGAATAATAAATACAGTTACTGAATATATTTTGTTTATATCGCACATTTCAGTACCAAAAACGTAAAGAAACTATAGAAACAGAACGCAATTTGTAACCTAACTAATGTAAAATGCAATAAAAATGTCTGGTTTGCAGAATGGAAAATTGTGTCATTTTCCCTTTCAACAGACTAAAAACGTATCCTAGCCTCAACATGAACCATTATGTATCAAAACCCAAAAAAGCTAATCGCATCACTTCCTCTTCTAAAGGCAAGTGAAACGGCATTTTCTCAGAACTCCAGCGGCAGTTGTGAAAGTATTTAAACTCACAGGCTTTTTCTTAGCCCTGTCTACTTCCAATATACATGAAACATAGCCGTATCAGATTGACTTCAGCTTCGGCCGCAACAGTAGCAGCGCTTCGCTTAAAGCCTTACAGACAGTAACGTGTCAAGCACATCCCATGACTGTCATGTGGCCTTAGCAACTCGACTGGTGTGTAGAGTCAATCAATCACCATCAGATACCACAGAAGCCAGAGACAAATAGGCTCAAAAGTGAGAAAGTACATCCGAGACAGGCACAACTTCACACCTACAGCATAAGACTTAAATTTAGCCGACGCTCATCCCCAGATCGACATGCAGAAGCCAGAACAACTGGTCTGAGAACTGTCGGGTTTGGCAATCGCACAAAGAAAGCTTGCAAACGGATGTGTGTCATAAACCTCGATGGTCAAAACATCTACTGGGACACGGTCTTGTTTAACTAACTGGACATGACACTTCAATCCGATTGTAAACAACAGCCTCTTCCCACTCGTTTCTCACACCGGTCATTTCTCACTGTCTAAAAGCACGGCCTTGATGTGTGGGGGATTGAAAAAGACACACAGTCGCAAAACAGTGGCGCTATTTGTGGGCCGCTTTGAGTACCAAATAAAGAGCATATGTGGCACTGCACCATGGCCCCACCAGGCAGACGACACGCAGATGATGCTTACACGGCACGCACACGGCACGCACACGGCACGCACACGGCACGCACACGGCACGCACACGGCACGCACACGGCGCGCACACGGCGCTTTTTAAATGGCCAGAAAACATAATTAAGTATGTTACGAGGAGTAACTATTTAACCTTATCAATTCGATATTGTGTCCATTGTGAAACACATGAGGAACAGAAATGAGGAAGTCAACTGTGTCACAATTAGGATTTATTAGTAATATATAACAGACTTCCTTTTTCTGGATGCAATTTAAAGACAGATAACAGGAAGAACAGTCTAGTGAGCTAAGCCAACAGATGTAATGTGGGATCAAAACAATGTGTGGATTTACAATTAATAAAAAAAATACTAAACGAAAAAAAACAACTCAGATTCTCAATTCTTCAGAGGCCATTTCAAACTATCCATACGCAAGACATGCCATTTTGGATAACACAGCATTTAATGTGGTGTTAGTCTGTAATGCATTCAACTGAAGAATAACTGAATTATATAGCTCCAATAATAACGCTTATTTAACCTATGCACCCGGCATCAGATCTAGCCGTTACACGCGTTTCTTAATGAACCGAACAGGCCTAGGCAGACACATTGCACGTGAGCACATTGGGGTTATAGTGTACCAAGCGGTTTGGTAGAAGCACACCAGTGATTTACGCAGATTACAGTCTGCTTACACCCCATCAATTGACGTCCACACAATTTACTTGAAATGTCATCCAATGCCGTGAAAACGTCCCTGCAGTTTCCGATTCAGACTTGCAACAAGTCATTCTCGCTTCGCCGCCGGATGAATCGAAAGCCAGCGCAACACTTTGCGGACGCCTGACCTGGGAGACTTCTAATGTTGTTTATCTGGTAACGAACATGGCGTTCTCCATCAGCGTGGGATGTTTTAGTAGCGTTTCAACAAATAATCGTTTCCCGATTCTCTAGATGGAGCAAGCAGACTTCTCACGTCACCTCGCATTCCGGCACAACACACATTCGACGTGACCTTGTTTATAAAACTCACTGTGGCCGCGTGGAGTATGGGTCAGGAACACGTCTTACATTACCCGTCTTACGTTGCCACTTCCATCTCTTGCCCCTACCTGTCCTGGCACCCCCCAATAGTGGAACCAGCCCCCCCCCCCACCACCACCACCAGGGGCAAGGGAAGACTCAGATCCGCTTTGGGCTATAACGGATGTGACATGTGTTTCTCGTTGCGCGTCCTTAATGACAACAGGCTTGTGCTTTGTGCACCAGGGACCACGTTAGGCCGGAGGTGACCGCAGAATCACAACCAAACAGAAGAACGGCTGGTTTCCCAGACAACTACTGAGTGTGGGCAGGCTTAATTTGTGTCTAGAGATCTGGTTTCAATATATGTGATATATTTGGATTAAAACTGAAAAGATGCACTGACTAAAACAATGATACAATGATTTGGGCTTTGTTGAGTTTAAATGTTTGGAGATGTCCCAGTAACGACAATCTGTTGTCCTCATGTTACACTGAATTACTTGATGGAATTACCCCCAACACAAAAAAAACAAAAGGGAGTTCAAAAGTTCACTAAATAGCATCGAAAGCGTTTCCTGTCCTGCTCTCTGAGGCACCTCCTAATTTTAACCAGCCTCCCGACTCCGTGTGGGACCGACTCCGTGTGGGACCGACTCCGTGTGGGACCGACTCCGTGTGGGACCGACTCCGTGTGGGACCGACTCCGTGTGGGACCGACTCCGTGTGGGACCGACTCCGTGTGGGACCGACTCCGTGTGGGACCGACTCCGTGTTTGCAGAACAGATACACACACACAGATCAGCGACACACACACCCACCCAGAGCACCGACACCCAGAGCACCCAGAGCACCGACACACACACACACGATACAGGCACAGAGCAGTTTAACAAAGCCACAAGAATCAAAACACACATTCTCTCTCCAGGCAGGCACACAGTCAGGAAACTACCAGTCGATAAGTGTGTGGGAAGTCCATGTCCAAAACAGAGAAATAGAACTTTTCAACCGTAACCCGTAAAGCCTAGGATTGTCCCTTTACAACATCTTCACACATTTCTTCGTCAGTGCTTTGAGGATTTAGCTATCAGAATCACAATTCTTTGAAATGAAAAAAGCCTTGATCAACCCACATTAAAGAAGACAATATCTGAGAGAGATTTTATTTTGGAGTTATGTCATAACGTCAATCAAGTGGACAGCTGTCACGAGTCCGTTTGTTATCTGTGTTTCTCCTCCACAACCATAGATAGTAGCCAGTGTTGGCAAAACAAATCCAATATTGTGAAAATAAACCAGATCACATCCTGCCATATATGGAATGTCTTTATCTAGCAGAAGGCTGTTGTCATTAGATTCACAACCAGGTAATGTGTGACACTCCACACCAGTACGACTCGGTTGACACTCAAACTCCAGATTACAATAGGGCTGATATAATCACGCGGTGACTTACGACTCCGCCACGTAGAGACTCTAAACTAGGACAGATCGATAAAATGCGGCATATGCATCTAGTGGATTTGTTACTGTGTAATATTCATAGATGTCTTTCCTAGAAGTCTAGGAAATGTGTCCGTCAGTGCAGTGATGTGTAGCTGGAGTGTGGTTTCAGTGTGTGTGTGTGTGTGTGTGTGTGTACCTGGAACAGCCTGGTGAAGATGTCAAACTCGAAGACGGAAATGTAGTCGTTGCAGGTGAGGTCGATGGTGGATTTCAGGGCCATGGCCTCCAGGCCGGAGCTGATTGGATGGAACTCATGCAGCGCCTGCCGGAACACCTTCCAAGGAACTATAGTCCTAAACAAAACAGAACACCAGACCACTGGTTGGTGATCCATACACTCAGACTGGCAACATTTTGCATGTGGTCTCCACGGTTATGAGCGTGTGTTCGGAGCCCGTATCAGTAAGACTTATCAACAACAACAACCAATTATTACACTGGTTTCTAACTGCTTGGATTGGCTGCATTACGAAGGCTGGAACCCCAGTCCACGTCCACCTGTCTGTTGCCATTATGAAGGCCAGATGCCAATATCTCATGTCGGCACTCAAATGTAACTACTGCCACTAGCACCAGGGTCTGGGGACAGGCTCTGGTTCTTCATGGTTCTGGGACAGGGCTGAGGACTCACTTGTCTCCAAACGATCGTCGCCAGAACTCGGCCGCGTCTGCCTTGGTGATGCGGAAGTTGTCGCCCTGGAACAGGCCGTTGGGAAAGATGGCTTTGACTTCTGCCAGCATGTGACTGAAGATTAACGACAACTTGGTCAGGTTCCGTCTACATGAGGAACAGACGGAGAGAAGAGAAAAGAGAGAGAGAGTTTGATTCATCAAAACATTTTTGGTCCATGCACATAATGGCACAGTAAAATAAAACCAATGCCAGCCACGTTCAACAGTGTGCACTCCAGCACACAACACACAACGGCCCTGTAATCCCCGTAATCCCACATAGGCAGGTCCGTGATCGCACAGAAATATTCATAATCCAGCTTCACTCTTACTTCACAAGCCCTTTTGACAAGCCAGTGCCGCCTGCTACAAAAAAACTGCTATTTAAAAAGTAAAACCAGCCGTAAACAGTAAAGCCACAGAGACAGGGGAGATGCACACACCATTTCACACTCCAGGCCTGTTAGAACCCTACAGTGTTCAGTCAGGCACACACACACACACACACCAGTTCACACTCCAGGCCTGTTAGAACCCTACAGTGTTCAGTCAGGCACACACACACCAGTTCACACACCAGGCCTGTTAGAACCCTGCAGTGTTCAGTCAGGCACACACACACACACACACCAGTTCACACACCAGGCCTGTTAGAACCCTACAGTGTTCAGTCAGGCACACACACACACCAGTTCACACACCAGGCCTGTTAGAACCCTGCAGTGTTCAGTCAGGCACACACACACACACCAGTTCACACTCCAGGCCTGTTAGAACCCTACAGTGTTCAGTCAGGCACACACACACCAGTTCACACACCAGGCCTGTTAGAACCCTGCAGTGTTCAGTCAGGCACACACACCATTTCACACAAGCGTGGGCTCAGGCGCATTGGGCCTAGAAACAAAAGGCTGTTGGTTCTAACAATGGTTATAAAAAGTACCTGTAATTAGCATTTCGTGGTACTGTACTTGTATTGTCCAATGACAATAAAGTTTAATCAAATCTTAATAACTATTTGTTGCTAAGTAATCAGAAAAGAGCCCTGAACATTAATGCCACACAACCTAGTCCTAACACCAATTTAACCCTACCCACTAACACATAACCCAAATTGTAACCCCAACTGAAAGCCTAAAATAGACCAAATTTCCACTCAAAGCCTAAAATAGACCAAATTCTAACAAGGGACCAGTTTTAAGGCCTCACTTTCCCTGACTTGCCATGGGTTACTACATTTGTAAAAGCAGGGAGCGGGAGGCGAGGAGAGGAGAGGAGCGGGAGGGGGGAGAGGAGCGGGAGGGGGGAGAGGAGCGGGAGGGGGAGAGGAGCGGGAGGGGGAGAGGAGCGGGAGGGGGAGAGGAGCGGGAGGCGGGGAGAGGAGAGGAGCGGGAGGGGGAGAGGGGCGGGAGCCGGGAGAGGGGAGAGGAGCGGGAGGCGGGGGAGAGGAGAGGAGGGAGCGGGAGGCGGGAGAGGGGCGGGAGGGGGAGAGGAGCGGGAGGGGGAGAGGAGCGGGAGGGGGAGAGGGGCGGGAGGCGGGGAGAGGAGAGGAGCGGGAGGGGGAGAGGGGCGGGAGGCGGTGAGAGGAGAGGAGAGGGGCGGGAGGCGGTGAGAGGAGAGGAGCGGGAGGGGGGAGAGGAGAGGAGCGGGAGGGGGGAGAGGAGAGGAGCGGGAGGGGAGAGCAGCGGGAGGTCGGGGAGAGGAGCGGGAGGCGGGGAGAGGAGCGGGAGGCGGGGAGAGGAGCGGGAGGCGGGGAGAGGAGCGGGAGGCGGGGAGAGCAGCGGGAGGCGGGGAGAGCAGCGGGAGGCGGGGAGAGCAGCGGGAGGCGGGGAGAGCAGCGGGAGGCGGGGAGAGCAGCGGGAGGCGGGGAGAGCAGCGGGAGGCGGGGAGAGCAGCGGGAGGCGGGGAGAGGAGCGTGAGGCGGGGAGAGGAGCGTAAAAAAGAAAAAACAGGATTTATGAGCGGGCACAGTGGGGAATTGTGTGAGGCTCTCCAGGGAAGAATTGACATGCTGGCTTAGATGGCAGCATCATCACAGCTGCCTTCAAACCAGACTCTCCTCTCTGCTCTCAATGCCAGCACAGAGGAAGGCAGGGAAGAGGACACACAGGAGAGGGGAGAGCCCAGGAGGGGAGAGAGAGATCCCAGGAGGGGAGAGCGAGAGAGAGACCAGGGAGGGGAAAGGAGAGAACAGGAGGGGAGAGAGAGAGAGAGAGTCCGGGAGGGGAGAGAGAGATCCCAGGAGGGGAGAGAGAGTTAAAGTGTGAAGATAGACTTTATCCTCTCTACGTGTAGATGGCTTTCCAGCTAAGTCTCACAGCCAGTGGGGCACAGTTGCAAATCAGTTCTTGCCCCTTCTAGTGGGGTTGGCATCTCTAGCACAGGCTGACTAAGTAGGCAGTCATGGCTGACAGAGAAAATGAACTGGTGAAAATGAACTCACATACACCCACATGCATGTCACGTTTAATGTGGGGGCGTTACTGATTTCACATACACACACATGCATGACACATTTAATGTGGGAGCGTTACTGGTGTCACATACACCCACATGCATGTCACATTTAATGTGGGGGCGTTACTGGTGTCACATACACCCACATGCATGTCACATTGAATGTGGGGGCGTTGCTGGTGTCACATACACCCACATGCATGTCACATTGAATGTGGGGGCGTTACCGGTGTCACACACTCACATGCATGTCACATTGAATATGGGGGCGTTACTGGTGTCACATACACTCACATGCATGTCACATTGTATGTGGGGGCGTTACTGGTGTCACATACACTCACATGCATGTCACATTGAATATGGGGGCGTTACTGGTGTCACATACACTCACATGCATGTCACATTGAATGTGGGGGCGTTACTGGTGTCACATACACTCACATGCATGTCACATTGAATGTGGGGGCGTTACTGGTGTCACATACACTCACATGCATGTCACATTTAATTGTCCTCTGAGAGCTGCCAAAACAGCGCCGACCAAGACATTAGCAGCAGAACCGTCAAGTCCTGTAAGTTGTGAGGTGGA
The DNA here is from genome assembly GCA_029465975.1 of Dallia pectoralis. Lineage (NCBI taxonomy): Eukaryota > Metazoa > Chordata > Actinopteri > Esociformes > Umbridae > Dallia > Dallia pectoralis. The sequence goes on from CM055755.1 coordinate 7,595,428, forward strand.
GCCACTGTGGATCAGACCTGTTGGTCCAGCACATCCCACAGATGCACTATTGGGTATTTGGAGGCCAGGGCAACAATACCTCGTAATCATGTTCCTCAATCCATTCCTGAACTATGTGTGCAGAGTGGCAGGGCGCCGTATCCTGCTGAAAGAGGCCACTGACATCAGGGAATAACATGGTCTGAAACAATGTTTATGTAGGTGGCTCATGTAAATGTGACATTCACATGAATGCCCGGACATTGCAGCAGAACATTGCCCAGAGCCTGGTTGTCTCCCCACAGTGCATCCTGGTACCATCACCTCCCACGGTGCATCCTGGTGCCAGCACTTCCCACGGCGCATCCTGGTGCCAGCACTTCCCACGGCGCATCCTGGTGCCATCACTTCCCACGGTGCATCCTGGTACCACCACTTCTCACGGTGCATCCTGGTGCCAGCACTTCCCACGTGCATCCTGGTACCATCACTTCCCACGGTGCATCCTGGTACCACCACTTCTCACAGTGAATCCTGGTACCAGCACTTCCCACGTGCATCCTGGTACCAGCACTTCCCACGTGCATCCTGGTACCATCACTTCCCACGGTGCATCCTGGTACCATCACTTCCCATGGTGCATCCTGGTACCACCACTTCCCACAGTGCATCCTGGTACCATCACTTCCCACGTGCATCCTGGTACCATCACTTCCCACAGTGCATCCTGGTACCATCACTTCCCACGGTGCATCCTGGTACCATCACTTCCCACGGTGCATCCTGGTGCCAGCACTTCCCTATACGTGTAATACACCATGGCGATATTAGACGTATGAATACTTCCCCTCTGTTTAAGACTCATTTACACCAGTAACCACTGAGTATTACGATTCACTTGAAACTGTAAAGCACTTCATCACCATGGAGGTTCATATGCTAGTGTTGTCTGGCCATCCCTGGGCACCCGCGGACTCAGTCACTGGTCTGTATCAAATCCGCCCACACACTCCACCGCAGCCTCGACGACAAAACACCATCGCTTGGACAACGCATCAAGCACTCCCTAGATACGCACTTGTGGGTCTGACCTTTGACCTGCAGCTGGCTGCTCCGTTCCCATTTCCTGTTTTCCGTAATATAATGGGACGGCGTAAAGAAAGCAAATTACATGATTCACTAGACAAACGGGACGGCCGCATAGGGAGGGACCTGCACCCAAATGGGTTTCCACTCACTTGTGGACACATCAGAAAGGCCAGACAAAGGACAAAATATGGTCAGGGGCCGGTTTGGGAATGTAGCAGGCTTTTGTTGTGTGTATAATTAGTTTTGCGTATAGGTAACAAATTCTTAACTTCCAGTATCCCCCCTGGAGACGGATCGTGGAGCCGTAACATAGCAACTGAAGTAGCGTAGTCGAAACAGGAAAAATGCTTGTCAGATGTGTGTGTCAGATTAACAAACATCCGGATGATGTCCAGTTAATATTTTTTTTCCCCATCTCCAATTTCTTTTGCAATGGCCCGATGGGGACGGAGTGTTGCTAGTTTTATTAGTCCCAACCCAAGTTAACTTTCTACTGGCCGGGGGCCATGATCAGGCCACATCAGTAGATCTGTGAAATGTTACATTTTGCATGTCTTTTTACCGAACACTGACATTGGCGTAAGGGAACACCCCTAACCAACAGTCAGAAACTCCACAAAAAACAATCAACAACAGTTGCGCACAGTAGCAAGGAAAAACAGTCAGGTCCACCCGAGGTAAGATACATAGTGCAGGGATGTCAAACCGGTTCCACGGGGGGCCTAGTGTATGCAGGTTTTTGGGTTTTAATTTAAATTAGTTCCCAGTTCAGACCTAAACAACCAGTAGAGGGTAGAACCTTACCAATTAGTGACCTAATTAATCAATCAAGCACAAGGTGAGAGCAAAGACCTGTAGACACTCGGCCCTCCATGGAACCGGTTTGACACCTGTGATATAGAGGAAGACTGAGGACGGGCCAGTCCTCTTCAGATTTCAAATAGGTCAGAATATAATATATGCTAATTTATTATATCTCGAGTTCCCCAACGTTTGACAAAGACGTTTCAGGTTAGCCACCATAGCAATATGGTCCAGCAAAACCTTCTTGGATATTTTTTGTTGCAACCAAGACAGAACAGTTAGGTCATTTATTTTACCAGTAACCAAGAACTTGCATGATTAAAACCTATTCGTTTCTATAATAATAGAAACGAATAGTCCATTGGACTCGTATTTTGCTACCAAGAACCCAAAGTCAAAAAAATCAAGAACACTTCAAAGTCAATGCTTCGTCACGAAGTTCCACGGCAATATAAGACCCAAACTTTGTTTAATGTTATTGTTGAGTTCACTGAATCATGAAATCATACTATATTTTCTCATGAGCATTCCTAACATTGAGATACATTGATTTGCACAGACACACAGACATACACAGTTAGAATGAAGAGCATTGTGTAAATGCATTAGTCTGGAGCGACTACTAGTGACTGGTAGTAATACAGGCACTAAACTGACATGAGTCTGCATTCATTTAGGCAGATGTACAGATATTAAACCTGATGACAGACTTGTCTAGGCAGTTCGACTGGCAACACTCACTCCACCATAAATATTGCAGTTTCTCCAACCTTCAATAACGAACAACATCAAGAGAGTGACGTGCAAATGTGGCTCTTTGCCATGCTTTCTGTAGGCTAAGGCCAAAACATCAGAAAGTGACAGAGCAGAGTGTGCCAAAACATCAGAAAGTGACAGAGCAGAGTGTGCCGAAACATCAGAAAGTGACAGAGCAGAGTGTGCCAAAGCATCAGAAAGTGACAGAGCAGAGTATACCAAAACATCAGAAAGTGACAGAGCAGAGTGTGCCGAAACATCAGAAAGTGACAGAGCAGAGTGTGCCAAAGCATCAGAAAGTGACAGAGCAGAGTGTGCCAAAGCATCAGAAAGTGACAGAGCAGAGTGTGCCGAAACATCAGAAAGTGACAGAGCAGAGTGTGCCGAAACATCAGAAAGTGACAGAGCAGAGTGTGCCAAAGCATCAGAAAGTGACAGAGCAGAGTGTGCCGAAACATCAGAAAGTGACAGAGCAGAGTGTGCCGAAACATCATAAAGTGACAGAGCAGAGCGTGCCAAAGCATCAGAAAGTGACAGAGCAGAGTGTGCCGAAACATCAGAAAGTGACAGAGCAGAGTGTGCCGAAACATCAGAAAGTGACAGAGCAGAGTGTGCCGAAACATCAGAAAGTGACAGAGCAGAGTGTGCCGAAACATCAGAAAGTGACAGAGCAGAGTGTGCCGAAACATCAGAAAGTGACAGAGCAGAGCGTGCCAAAGCATCAGAAAGTGACAGAGCAGAGTGTGCCGAAACATCAGAAAGTGACAGAGCAGAGTGTGCCGAAACATCAGAAAGTGACAGAGCAGAGTGTGCCGAAACATCAGAAAGTGACAGAGCAGACTCAGTGGGCCAAAAATAGGACAGAAGGTGTGAATAGAGTGCACGACATAGGAAACGGAGTGCCATTTTAGATGCAGTGAACGACACAGGGAAGAGACAGCCATTTTATATATGGCTCGTTTGTCTGCACTCACACACGCACGCACGGCACGGACGCACGCACGGCACGCACACACAAGCCACAATACCCGCACAGAGAGAAGAAATGGACCGTGGCTACTAGATGGAAAGTCTGGCTTCCCCTTTCATCACAGTTATCACATTATAATTTAAACTCTCCGGAACAGTCTTTGCACCGGATCTCATTCAGGAAACAGCAGTGACAGCAGACATGCAGGCACACACACACACACACACACACACACACACACACACAAATGCAAAGCACTTTTTTTAAACGAGCTGTTGAGGACTAATTGCTCCGTCATCGACCCCGATAAAAACACGAGTTCTCGCCTCGCCACTGAAAACGTCTTCTAGATATGTGCTGTGAGATGTGCTGAGCAAAAGTGTGTCATATAAAGTGTGTTACATAAAGTGTGTCACAGAAAGTGTGATAAAACGCATATAAAAAGCAAAAACCCGCATGTGCATAATCTCACCAGGCCAGCAGGCTATTTAAATGTCCTGGTGTAATTGTTTATAGCCCTGTGTCTCATCATGTATCCATCTAGCAGCAGGGGGTTCGGTCAGACTCACACTGATATGCAACCAAGCGTAATTCAATCCTCAGCAGCAGCCTGGGAATTGTTTAGTTGCGTGTCCATTCACAGCCGTGCAAACAGCTACGCCGGCGTGTTGCAACAGTCACACACTTCAAGGCTTGAATTAACATGAGACGCCGCGACTTCACCAGTCCGTTATTAACTTCTCCTGGACACCGAAATTAAAAAAGGTTCCTACGCAATGAAAGGCTCGGAGAAAAGCAGTTTGATGAACCTCGCATGAACGAATTCAGGGGGCTCAAACATGAAACAATTACCATTAGACATGTCACAATTCTCAAGGCAGAAACAATCAATATCAAAGTGAGTGAATAATTTAGCAGGCCAGTAAATGTGTGTCCATTTCACCATGCGTGTGCCTGACACAACGGTTGAATATTTGGGTTGTACGCTGAACATGGGTTGTGAGTCTCATCCAGTTCCTGTCGAAAAGGTCCGTCACTGCCACAGTTAATTCTCTTAAAAGGTTTGGCAATGAGCAAATGTAATTTTCCTCATAATCTCGCCCTGACTTAACCATCAGAAAAATTTGCATTAGCCATGTGTTTTGTATCAGGTATCCAGACAGAACATCCCAGTCTCACGGAGAAACAATTGTCTCCGTTTAGCACAAAAAATAACTTGCACTGACGTTAAATCGCAGCTGCTATTTCCTAAGTCACAAGCGTCGGTCTAACTAGTATTGCTTGTAAACATTTTGCACGCCAATAGACCATATTCACATGCGTCAGGAAGACGTTTCATGAGACTGTCTGATCAGCCACATCCAATAAATCTAATCAGAGCAAAGAAAAGCTAAAGCTCCTTTGTCAAAGTGACATGGGCCAGGGCAAAAGTCTACGACATTTAGGGAAGTTTATTCTACAACATAATCTAATTGTCTTAAGTATTCTTCGACGGAGCTCAGGCAACACGTTGTGGTAAAAAGGCTCAAAGCAAATAAAAGATATATTCCCCTGACTGCATGAGCTATAAATATCCACATCCTCTTGTGTGACATCAGGGTTATCGAAAAGTACATTTGGCTATTGTTGTAACTGATCCATCACCGTAGACCTTGGCTAGCGGATAAGATGGGCGATAGGAGCTGGGCCACGTTGGCTTTGACTGACAGAGAAACGATTGTTTTACCAGAACTCAAGCCGGCATGCTAACCTAGATCATTGCATAGGCGATCGCATTGAGACAGATTCAGCAGAGTTCCTGAAGTGCCTTTTGCAAATAGTGGTGTCGCGGGCACAACCAGCACCAAACTGGACAGGAGGTTGAGGTCTAACGACACACACGGGCGAGAGAAACATTACGAACTAGGTGACACTTCCTGTTTCTGCAGAATTTCCAGATGATCGACAGCGAACGTGGCGAAACAAAGAAAAGACAATGCCACTGTGCAATTTCTTCAATGAGCGACTAGATTTCACGTTATGTTTCAATTCTCTGTCGGAATAACTAAAACGCATACTATAGTTGATGCGCCCAGGGGGCCCCAGCCCAGGAGGCCCCAGCCCAGGAGGCCTCAGTCCTAGGTGAGCGTGCCCTGACACGCGTCCAATCACGTCGTTACTGGTCGAAAAAACATTCTAAATGGTTTGGTGCGGACGCTTGTGAGAAAAGCTTTCCCAAATCTGGTGAGAGCCAGAGGCATTGATCTGATGCTATGAGCAAAAGTCAATGAAACATTATGGGACATTTTTGGTCCAAGATTATCTCCAGACATAAGCCTCTCACAGAAGTTCTGGCAACTGCCTTTGTAAGCCAAAGTACATTTCAATCAAAGTCCTGTCCTCATCATATTCTTAGTTTTTGTTAACTAGTTACCAATCCACAAGTGAGGTTAGACAGTGAGGTTAGCCATCTAGCATGAAACATTAAGCTAGTGGGCCAGTTATCTTACTAGCACACAATGTCAGTTAAACTGGAGGGCCACAAAACTTTTATTATAATTTAACATTATGTTACCCATTACATTTACATGGCCTTATGGGTCAACCATCCAGGTACACCAGGAATAAATAGAACGCTCTGAGTCAACCATCCAGGTACTCCAGGAATAAATAGAACGCTCTGGGTCAACCATCCAGGTACTCCAGGAATAAATAGAACAGCAGGAGGTTGTACTGTAAAGCTATTTAATGGGAGTGTTGATGCAGCACCCTGGTAGAGGAGAGGCAGGTGGGGTACACTAGTGGAGTGAGTCATGACCTATGACCTGGCAGCAGTCAGGATGGAGGGCTTTCAGGTCTTAGCCAGGAAAACCAGAACAAAGAGAGAGACTCAGGGAGGTCAGAAAAATGTCACGGGGGAGATTGGACGTGCCCATTTGTGTAACCACTGATCAGCCCCACATAGCTTGGGATTAGAAGTTATAAACAGACTAGCCTATTGCAGAACCCTGCACTTCCTTTCTGAGCGGGGAAGAGGACGGAACGAGCTGGCCCGCGTGAATCAGGAAAATAAGCTTGCAGAGTCTTAGGAAGGATAGCAACACTGCTATTGATGTGAGCAAAACCCGGGGCTTTTACTGTACAGGGGTTGTACCAACTATACAGCCAGACAGAGGTCCAATGCCCAGACCAGTCTAAGAACCAGCCCAAGGCGAATTAAAGAGATGGATGTAACACAATGACGAGTGACAGTCTCTGAACCCCAGTGGCACATCCTCCAACCCAATCCCTCCCCGCATGGAAAATATGATCCGAAAAGGAACCGCCGCCGCTCGGTACCAACCGTGACTACCATTCGTCCATTCGCGTCACATAAACGAGAACAGATAACAGCACGCCGATTATGCCGTGTCAGTCGAGGTTTAAGCAAATAGCGTAACGATCTGTTTTTAACCGTCTCCGCCCTGTCCAGAGGGAAAGAGAAAGTGGTGCAGCGGCGTCACTTAGCTAAACCCATTTGCTGCTGGTAACACAGGATGCTCTCTACTGGTTAACTGCCTGCTCATGGGAGCCCGTCTCCAGGCACAATATAGATGTCTTTGTCTCTCTGGTCCTGCGTGAGGCAGCTTCCTCCGTTCTAACCAGCCCTACCCACTCTGGACCGGAGGGATGATGAAAATGTATTTCACAAAGGAGTGGTTACGACGGTTGAACTGGGACCCATTACTTAATGCTAATTAAACTGAAGGAAAGAGGAATTAAGTTGAGAGCTGCGCTTCCCCCACGCCCACTCCGGCTCAGTCTCAGGACAAAGATGGTTATTGTCACAAACACAAGAAAAGAAAAAAAAACAGGGGCCGTGTCCAACAAGAGGCGGCCATTACCACTAATGAATTATATTGGAACATTTGCACACTAATTCTATTGTCTAAACGAAATACTGCAAGCGATCAATTACATAGCTCGTAATAATCATTCAGAACATGTGAATGTGCGTCCTCACAGCAGTTTGCACGCATGTGTTTAGGGAGGTGAATGTTGGGCCTACTGACCAATCACACACTGAAGTGAACGTTGGGCCTGCCTACTGACCAACCACATGCTGAATTCCCATGTGGCTGTTTGGTCTTAGACCCCTTGACTGGGTGGAGAACAGAACTGGAGAACAAATGTAATACTCACAACAAACAGAAGCATACACTATTAGCATAGCTACCATAAGGGTATACTCCCGGATTTAATTTCTGGTTGTAACCCAACTCCCTAATCAAGATGTTCGAGGTGCTAAATGTTTGCTCTCTGGGAGTGCTAGTCAGTAAATGACATTGGCTAACATTAACACCAGCAATAAGAGCTACCGTTACCTGATATCTCACCTATGGAATATATACAGAGGCTCGTTAACAGCAACCATCTATGGCACATTGTGTTTGATAATTTCATCATTTTCAAATGTGAACCGATCATTACATAAACCTTTTGCAATAACGTTAGTACAGCCGCAAAAACTGGTGTGTTGATTAAACTGTGCAATAACAATTTAGGGAAGAAGCAGTCTGCTGGTATTCTGTCTATACCAGATCTCAACCCTATTCAGCGGTTGTGGGAGCAGCATGACTGTATGGTACATAAGAAGTGCAGAAAAGATGAGGTAAAATCTCTTCGGTCAACTAGAATGCCAAAGGACTGCATGGCTGCAAGTACAGCTTCTAATGCAAGTACAGATTCTAATGCAAGTACGGGTCAGGACATCATGGTAATGCGCTGATATTTTCATTGGATGCAGGGGCAAAATCTAGACAAAGTGTCAGGGCCCAGTGTTCAGTGGGACTAAACTGCCGTGTTGTCTTAGCAGTTGTGCAAAAGCAACAATGCCCTTCCAAACTTTTCTGCTGAGTAGAAACGTGCAAAGAAATGCCTGAAAAAGGGGTACTTTAAAGAAATTGCATGACTTTATGCATCCGTGCGCATATTGTGATCTTCAAGTAAGAAGTGTGTGTGTGTGTGTGTGTGCGCGTGCATGCATATGCATACAAGACAGAGAGATGCTTTGTTCTGCTCCGTCATCGCAAGAAATTTTGGGTTGGCAGAAGCTTGGACGTTGGCCAGTAAGAAGGTATGCGTTTACGAAAAAAATCTTGATCTCCAAAAGTGTTTTACAGTATAACTAATATACGGATCCTAAAGCAAAGTTTCAGGTTTGGACATGACAGCACCATGTTTAGCACTAGCTGTAGTAGCATATGCATCACATGTGCTGGAAATTTCTCACTTCAATACAGATCTTTTTTTATTCCGCTAATTTGAATAAGCATCCGATCGAGAGGCACATTGAATGTGTAATGATTCATACGAGCGTGTTCGTTTCATCGTTGTGTGTTCGTTTCATCGTTGTGTTGACACGCGGCACACTGCCTGCCTAAGAAAACGCACAACTAACTGGCTTTTGTTTGTTTCGTACATCTGAATGTTCCATTGTTTAGGGTTCTGCAATGTTTATGGAGGAGTACAGTAAAGCCCAGTGTAGCGCAAGTCTAAGCTGTACAACACACAGTATAATTCAGCAGAGATAAGTAGAGCATAATTATGTATATTATACCATTGTTCAGGACAACAGATTTGACATTTGCTAGATTTAACTAGGTCTGCCTAATAATACATTCCGTATCACGATTTTGCAAACATCTAAGCCAAATATTGAAATGTGACAACCAATAGGGCCATATTCATGTTTCAGTATAGCAACCAAATATTTCAGTAATGAATTCTGGGCCAGGCCTGTCCAGTACACTATAGCAGCCTTCAGAACATTACACTACCTAAATTATAAGTATACAAAACAAGTATACAAAACAAACAAATGCTGGCATTGGCAGGACGCCCTGACAGAAACAGGCCCATATAATAACCCCTAGTCCTGCCAGTTAGACCCACCGCGCAGACGGGTTTGGGGTCAGAAATACTGTTTGGATAAAGGGCGGGTGTGTTGCAGTAGGTTGAATGCTGAATAACATCACCAGGCCAAACACATTTCCATGAGATCTAGCTCACTAGGTCATAGTATGCCTATTAAAGCCGGACTGCACCTGATCTAGAGGCTACTCTGACTGTGTTATCACAGTAGAATGTTATATATGTGCGGGTTCAAGGTTATACGTGGGATTCAGAATTTCACATAATCTGTATAGACTAGTGGTTGCGTCTTACTTAACGTTATGGAACTGTCTGGGAGAAAAAAGAAAGAGAAAGAGGCTCATGCATAATAACTGCCTAGGTGTGACAGTAAAACAAAGTTAATCAATACAAATTAAACAGATATCACAGAGTGAAGAACAACATAATACAAAAAAGAGATTTCATAGGGCCCCAACTAATGCCTACAAAAACAAACGTGGCCTCCTAAGACTTTGCCCTTATTGTCAGAAAGACTACTGTTTACACGTGACTTTGCACCAATAATGCAAATGTGAGTTCAGTTGCTCTTCTGCTTCTTGACGACACAACGACACCTACAGAAACTACAGAACAAGGTTTGCGCTAAGTTGCTGTCATTTCACTGTGGCTCTTCCAGACGTCTCTCCTAAACACCACCCCCTGCTCCTACACCTTTAATAATCTGGGGCTAAATGCAGCATCCACGCTTGGTTTCAGTGGGTATTGTGTGTAATTCTTGATGGAGATGGAGCTAGAAGCGGTATAAATAAGGCTCGTGAAACATTAAACAATGTTAACCATCTTGACTAAATTTAAATAAAACGTAGTTTAGGTGCAGTTGTACATTCTGTGCAATATGGAACACGCTACATTCATACCACACATTAGAAAGGATCCACGTCAGCTCTTCCTTTGACAGAGATATCAAAATGTAACTGAAGATGGGTTGACAATATGTATATTAGCTGTAAAACAATGTTATGCTACAGAACATTACAAATGATTACAGATACTGGAGTCCAAAACTAGTCAAAACGTGTAATTGGCTTCGGAACGGATTGTTTAGCAGTGATCAAATGCTGATGAGATTGCAAACAACTACCATTTGTAGTGAGAGCTAATGCATATTATTTACAGCTGAGTAACACAAATTGAGAACCCAACCATTTCCTCTCACCTGCCGTAACTTCCCTGGCAGATAAATGATCATCAACTGTTTCTAAAACACGATGCAAATAAAAACACAACACTATTTACAGTTCAGTTGTCAAGTAAGCATCATAAATAAGGAAGGAATGCTTACACAGAACCTTTCGAGTTATCTAAACACAAACACGTCCCGCGTTATCACATTGTCTTTAAGTTCGTATAACCATTCTGCTCTCTACCCACGACAAAGACTGTAAGCGAATTTACAGGCAGGCAGGCAGGCAGACAAAGACAGCAGTCAACCTGACCACAGATGTTCACATGTGCAAACCACAACAGCCGTCTCTATTCTCTGAGAACAAAGCTCCAATGCTCCATTTAGAGGGCGGCACAGACCCATTCGAACACATTTAACCCGACAACGTAATGCTTCGGCTGGGGAGGGACCAGCTCGGCAGCTTCGTCCACCGGCTACAGCAGACAAGCCGTTACAGCGCCATGAAATAATCCAAAGCCATTGCTTGTTTTACAAAACCAGAGGTGCCACCCTCGTGTCTCATTTAATTACAAAAATGGTCAGTGTCAGATTCAGCAACAAGAAGAGCTATTATAAGAGAAACACCAATGTTTTCATTCATCGGGTGACCTCAATGTCTACTTTCGTTCCCCAGACTAAAAATAAATGCACGTTGATACATATATTCACTATCGTTCAATCGTTTTGGGGTCACACAGAAATGTTCCTGCGAAGTAAAGAAAAGCACATTTGAACACTAAAGTAACATTAAATTGATCAGACAGTGTAGACATTGTTAATGTTGTAAATGACAATTGAAGCAGGAAACAGCTGAGTTTTAGCATAATAAGATATCTACATATGTGTACAGATGCCCATAAACAGCCACCATCACGCCTGTGTTCCAATGGCACGCAGTGTTTGCTATTCTAAGTTTATCATTTTGAAAGGCAAATTGTTCACTAGAAAATTTTTTTGGCACTTATTTTAGCGTAGCTGAAAACTACTGTACTGATTATAGAAGCATTATAATTGGCATGCTTTAGACTAGTCATGTGGAGCCTGAGACAGTATGTTCGATTGCAGCTCAAAATGGACTGGAGAAAAAACACTTCTGTCAGAAACTTATCAATCTGTTCATGTTTTGCAAAATTAAAGATATTCCATGTGAGAAATTCCTGACCAAAAGTTTAAATCTCATAAAACAATGTGTGCTACCCCCTACAAAGAACAGCATCTAACCAAAATAGAAAAAGTGGTGGGAGGAAGGGAGTGGGAGGACCCTATGCACAACTGAACAAGAGGACAAGTACATTTGTGTCTAGTTTGAGAAGGACACCTCACATGTCCTCAACTGACAGCTTCATTAAGTAGTACTTCAATAATGAAGAGACAACTCCAGGATGCTGGCCTTCTAGGCAGAATTGCAAAAACAGAGCCATCTATGGCCAATAAACACTAAATATTAAGATTGGCAAAAGAATACAGACACTGGACAGAAACAAAATTTAAAAAAAAAGTGTTATAGACAGACAAATCTAAGTTTAAGGAAGCATGCGGGGAGATCTCTCCAGATTACCTCATCAACAAATTGATAACCAAAGATCTGCAGGGCTGTAACTGATGCAAATTGAGGATTCTTTCAAAAAAACGCAAAGTTCGAAGGACACAATTTTTATTCCAATAAAAGATCTAGTCTTTTCCTTAACACGCTCTTACCTGGGTTGCGAGTTCTCCTCGTACATGCGTTCCTTGCCCTCCTTGAACAAGCTGATGGTCTGCTTGGTCTTCTTAGTCAGGTTCTCCATGAACACGCGGAAGTACTCGTTGTCGCCAAGCGTCTCCATCTTGCCCTCATAGCGCGACAGGATGGTGCGGAGGTGTTGATAGGTGTCTGGCAGCAGGTCCAGGATGTAAGGCGGGCTGTTCTTCAGGGCCAGCTTGGGGTTCTGGCACAGCCGCACCACCTGGGGCGAGTGAGAGAGATGAGTCAGCCTCCCCGAGAGATTCGGATAAATGACTCAAAAGCCAAACACAAGTTAGAGAAAAAGGACCGCGAATAAGACAATCAAAAACGATTCGGCGGAATCGTGGGAATAACAGCGGCCCTGCATAATCATTCCACCACCGTGTTAACCTGAACGGAAAACACACCACCTCGGCATGACACCGGCCGAGTGCTGCTGGAGTATCAAGGCCATCCAGCAGCAGGGACAGAGGGGATTTGAGAGTGAGAGGAGGCTCTTGGAGTAGAAGTGGACCCGCGAGTGAAAGAGCAGTGCCCAGATTGAGACTCTCAGGTTTTGCTAAGTGAGTCTATTTTAAGGACCTTCGACGGTGGGTGAGGAACAAACACACTCCTCTCAGGCTCACTGCTTCCTTTGGTCTGGTAATACTGGACACATACATACATTTATTTGGGCACACACACACACACACACACAGGTCCCTCACCAACACAGAGTGAGGTCTCTTATGAATCCTGTCTAGGGGTTGAACGTCAAACGTGGACAGGCAGCATTTATATGTATGTGAATCTGAGGCTGTATTCCCGTAACTCCCTGCAGTAACTAAACCATATCGTAGCTACCAGCTAAATCATTTAGCAACACAAAGCATACAATGTGTCCTAGAGTGCAACGTTCAGTAATAAAGTAGAATGTGACATCCCGACCGAACTAAATATCGAAAAAAAACATACTCCAAAATCCACATTGTGTTGCGGATCTAGCCAGTATCCAACTGGTGATCAATTGGCCAACCATTAAAGATAAACTCCCAAGTCTCGGGCATAGTATCGCAAGCGTTAGAATGAACAATGTCACTGTTTTTGCGACGGGAATCAGCGCTGAAATGTAAGTCACAGTCCACTTGTCAGACACACAAAAGCGCTGGTTGCAGCTGCTTAGCGAGAGCCAGGCTGTTCATATCGGTGAGATACGACGAGCTCAAAGACACCAAAGATACCGTTCAAAGAGAGAGAGGCACAGACAGAAAGAGAACAAGACAGAGAAAAGATGAAATACGCTATCTATATACTTATCTTTGTGTAACCAGCTGAAATTGCGGTGGGGGTGAGGGGGAGGGGCCGAGCAGCTGCCTTGCTAATGTCAGTCAGGCAGTCAGAGGGGGTAACTGTAAGCTGTTCTCACCTACACTGCAATGCTTCCAACCCCTGTATATATGGTTCCTGTCCAGTAACAGATAAGCCTGTATCAAAGGGACGGCCCGGACTTATCAGAAGACCAGACGTGAGCAAACACACACACACACACATCCAGTGGTGGTAGAATGCACTGGACCGAAAAAAGAAGCAAAGAGTACCTCTTAGCTCAATTGTACTCCTTCTCCACACTCTGGCTAAACTCAGGATTGTAGACGGGGATATTACCAGGCCCCCTCATTACAGAGCCGGGCCCCCTCATTACAGAGCTGGGCCCCATCAATAACATCCAACTGTGCACTAGACACCAGTTCCCTACAACGCAGCATGTGTTACACTTTCATATACAAGCCATCGACTAAAACATGACCACACCTGGTAATAATTGTTAAACATGATCAACCGTTATGAGACAGGAGAAATATATACAGTACAAAACGCCACACCTGATTGTGTGCCAGTTGTTGCAGTGGCAAACAATGTCTCCAAGTGCCATTTGCAAAGTTGAATTCTGCCTTTAAGTACAATAAGTGAGAAATATGTAACACTGTCGATACTTAGTAGCACTCGAGCTAAAATGTAACAGTCTGGGCCTCAGACAGATATTGTGTGCCACTTTCAGAAGGAGAAAAGGAGAAGTGACATTGTCGTGTCACTTCTGTATTTGTCTTTGTTACTGACCGTGTCTTTGTATCCCGTGTATGTCTTGTGGAAGACCACGTGAATTGTTTAAAAAATATGAGATCACACAATTCTGGGGGGTTAGGTACTTACTGATACATACAATCTGAGACGTAAATGTTGTGCTGTCTAGACATATAGAAACGCAAACAATTAACAAATAACCGTCTTTTCCTCTGACTAAGTGTGACTTGCACAGGAAACTACAGGTTGTGACGCTAGCTGCTTTTTCCAACACGTACTGTGGTGAAGCTTTAAGTTAACTATGTGATGATTACACGTATTCGTTTCCTTACTCGACACTTGGGCATCTGGGGCCCCTGCCAAGTTCTGGACTTCTGCAGTTAAACTGTTGGCACGACATCGTTTACAACACAGTGTGTAATGCATAATAATAAAAAAATGGTATCAATGTCAGAGATATAAAACACAGCTAGCTAGGTAAAGCTATAAGTTTATTTGATGGAGGGACAACCCCCAAGTTGCATTCCAATAACTGGCCAACAAAACGAACCCTAACATCAGGACAACTACACACAACAGCCCAAGTGTTTCACACCAGCTAGTCTCTAGATCTTGCCAAGACTACAATATCTATATTGCAGCTCAATCCAACTCAATGTGTAGGGTAGTTGTTCCAGGATCTGGATATATTATACAGGACTGATATCTAACTAGATATCTAACTAGATGTCAGTGTAGTTAGAAGGTAAGCTAGCTAATATAAGGTATCGAGCTATGCTAACAACCTATAACTTCCTGGGGCCATGATAATCAGACCTAGATAGATGTACTGGGCACCCACCTTGTCCATTAGTTTCCAGCATTTCTCCACCGTCTTTTTGTCCACGGCCCCGGGTTGATGATGAGACTGGAGGTGGTGGTGATGAGGCTGAAAGGCGTCCTTCATCATCCCGATTAGACCTCCGCCTTTCTTCAGGTTGCCTGCCATATTAGGCTCCACCAGGGTCGGCCAGAGCGACAGTCAACGCTGGGAGGGGGGGGGGGCGCCCTCCTTCCCCAGTTATACTGACCAAACACCACCAGCACCCCCCCAGGGGACGACAGCGCCCGAGTCGAGGGGGGAAAAGGGAGTCCTACCGAAACCAGGCTTCCATGAAACCTCAAGCCTCCACGACTCTCCGGCAAGCTGCAGCAACAACTGGGTCGATCAGCCAGGCACACAACGCAGATTCCGTTGGGGAACTATTCGGTCTAATGACAGAGAATATCGATATATCGACGTGTTTGTCCCTCTGTTCTGCTTGGAAATGTAACTGTACTCACATTGACACCCTATTTGTTCCCCTTTTTCGCCTGCTGCTCGCTCTTCCCGTCTGCGTCCTCCGTGACGGAAGTTCCTCAGCAGGCTAAAGACAACCAAGAGTCGCGAGGTCGCTCTCTAAACCGGTTTCTATAGCAACGACTAACGGTCACCGTCCTTATCCAAGAGGGAATGTACATTTATATGTAGAAAAAACTAAGGCAGACAAGGTGAATAAATACATTTAGAGAAATGTAACAGTGCCTGCAGCTTCCCTCTCCGTGCGAGCACGGCCCTCGCTTTTTCTGTCCATCCCCTTCCGCTTGCTAACGCCCGCCCAGCCGTGACGAGTCACCTCCAAACTCCTCCTCCAGCCACGCCCTCTTCATGCGCGACCACGTTCCGATAAGACGGACGCGCACCTGGTTTTCATAGTAGACTGCATCCACAAAACGGGGTTTTGGGGGTATTTCTATTTACAGATACTTTCAATAACTGTTATTGTTACCGTTTTTGAGGAATGCAAATAATTTGGCATAGTTTTTTATTGATTTCAGTCTTCCTTAAACAATGTGTCCTTAAACAATCTGGAAGTAGAATTTAAATTGTACCCCGGTCACATCAGTACCCCTATTGAAATCACCATAGTCATTTAACTCGTCAAAAAATACATTATTTATTAGACATGACCCCTCTGATGCCTCATTGATGTTTCAAACGGTTCACCAACGCAATTTGTGTAGTGAAATGGGAAATTAATCAGGGTATTGAAAATCAATTATATAACAATGAAGCATCGGGTGTATTACCTAAAACGACAATATGTGGTACATATAGTGCATGTTACACATCCCCCTCATGCCTTGTTCGTTACAAAGATGTATCACGCAAATAAAACGTGTACGCCCACAGTTCAAATGCTCATGGCTAATTGGTTTACAACCTAATTGGTTTACAACCTACACCTACATTTTCAATAATAGCGTATCGAATCTGAATTCTAAGTTGTAATGCGTAACCAATCGAAAATAGAATGCGGCTCGCAAACCACGCCCCAACATTCCTAAACACGTAGGCTATTCTAGTTGTCACAGCAACAACTACGCGACACAAAGGAGCACTAGTATGTACGAACTAGTGTTTATGTCCTTATCTTTTAGCAATAATGATGTGTTACAAGTAGACTTGAAAACTAATTTGTTTTACAGCTCTTTCACAGTCGAATAATGCCACCTAAGAACAAAAAAGAAAAAATGAATGTCAAAAAGTCAAACACCAAAAAGAAGAAAACAGATGAGGGTACGTTATTGTCCCCTTTTTAGGCCGGCTGTTGTTGGTGTTCAATTTTGCATCTAGTGTGTTTAATTGTCATTAATTACTAATAATGTGTAATATATACTATATACTAATATATTGCTTGATATAAATGATTATGTAGTGTATATATATATATATCACACATATAAATATATACACAAACATACATACATATACATACATACAACGATAAGTCAAAACAGTGCCGACTCACCCTTTAAATGATCTCTGTAAGTTGCCAGACAGACTCTGCAGATCACACACGTTGGTCCAGCACATCCCACAGATGCTCAATTGGATTGAGACCTGAGCATTTTGGAGGCCAGGGCAACATCTTGAACTCTTTATCGTGTTCCTCAAACTATTTGAGAATAATGTGTGGGAGGACACATTATCCTGCTGAGAATGGCCATTGCCATCAGCGAACACTATAGGTATTACGTTTGGGTAGGTTGCAAGTGTGAAATTAACGTCCCCTAGAGCAGGGGTGGGCAATCACGGCGGGCTGGCCAAATCCGGCCCTCACGGCAATTCCATCTGGCCCGCAGTAGATATTAAAACAGTTTTGCGGGAAAGTACAAAATAACTTGCCAGTCCAATAGTTATCTACATCTCAATCAAAATAATTGAAATATAATAATAGACCTACAGTATAAATGTTATCTCTATACTTACTGTATAATTATTGTCCTTTTCTGGCCAACAAATAATTTCTAATTAGCAAATTACAAATCAAATGTGGCCAGATGTGGCCCCAGATGTGGCCTCCAGATCTGGCTTGTTGTCTACCCACAGTGCATCCTGGTGCCATGACTTCCCACAATGCATGCTGGTGCCATGACTTCCCACAGTGCATCCTGGTGCCATGACTTCCCCCGGTAAACGTTGCACATGTACACGGCCGTCCACTTTATGTAAAAGCAAACGAGACTTATCGGACCAGACAACCTTCTTCCACTGCTCCAAGGTCCAAGTGGAATGAGCCTCGTGCACCTGACACCTTGGTAAGAACTTAAAACTGGTATCCGGGAGCAAAGATGCTCTGATTCTGTCATCTGGCCAAAAACAATTTGGCTCTTGTGAAAATCGCTTAGTTCTTTACTCCTGCCCATTTCTCCTGCGTACAACACGTGACTACGAGAACAGATTGTTCGCTATGTCTAATACACCCAGATCTTCACATGCGCCCTTGTTAGGAAACGCTCAACATTATCAGCGTCACATTGGTCATAATGTTTTGCCTCATCGGTCTAAATATATATAAAGGACACACATGCCGCCTGCGTATCCGATGACTGTAATAGACTGTGTTCATGCAGGGAGGAATGAATTAGTGGAGAAGTACAAACGAAGTGAAATGGACGTTGTAGTTCTGAAGGATCACTTGGGTAAGAACCATGTACTATTTAACATGCACTCCTTTGCCTTCAAAAAACAATTATGCTATAAAGGTGTCTCTACAAAACACTATTCAATGTTTTTCTGCCATCTTTCATGGACGTTGAAACACAACTGATATCTGCCTCAGATAACGACATTAACCGAGTGTCTTCTAACAACAGCTCTGAGAGGGGATATGACAAGGCAGGCACAGTCCATCAGTCACGACCTGAGGTCTCACATACGGGAGATGGAGCAGAAGCTCCGTCATGAGAGACTAGACCGCAAAGACGTCAGTACCGGTAGGCTGACAGGAACCGGCTCACGCCTCACACACCGGGAATTATCAATGGGTTACCCCTGTGATGATGACCAATGGGTTGTATTGCAATTCTGTCCAATCCGGAGTAGAAAAACTGATGTTCAACCCGCTGCAAACAACGCATCTGTATAATGAACCTGTCATTTTGTGTGGATGTCATTATTATATTGTGTTGGTAGTTACTGGGGTTATGGCTCTCTGCAGGTAATATGCTATGATGTGCTACCTTGCAGATCTCACCCGTCAGTACAAGGCCATGCAAACAGACATGACGATCAAAGTGAACAGGACAGAAGAGGAGGTCATCTTACTGCGTGAACAACTTGGTAAGCTATTGCATACATGATATATATATATATATACCATATATATGTGGCCTGTATATTCTGTTCAACCGATTTTGGGGTCGTTTTTTTATTACAAAATCAGATACATTGTAAGGTATTATGTTGTGTGTGTTTTGAAGAGATTGGTTTTGCTGTGGGGACTTGATGAGGGCGTAACAATAAGTCAGACGTTTGAAAATCAAGCTTTGCCCGATCTAATTGGGGTTGTAGCAGTAGAGGTTATAGTCATTGTTGTTGGCAAAGTTCAGATTAAAGTGAAATCCAGCATTGCTAATTTCAATTAGGTGTCATTAGCGCTTAAAGTCTCTCCAACCTACGATGTTGTATACATTTAACTGTGAGTGTGTGTGTGTGTGTGTGTGTAATCAGCACGTTGTCAGGAGGAGTTAAGGGCTGAGAGGAAAGAGCGTGAACAGATGAATCAGGAGAAGGATGACACAATAGCTGACTTACAAAACAAACTTGACCACATGGAGATTGACTACGAGAAGATTCTGCATGTGAGTGAATTGTTTTCAACTTATCGTGGAGGGTTACGTTTTAACATGATCACACAGAACGAGTATTAAAGAAATTCAGGTGAAACACATATTAAGGGAACTATGTCGTGCACGTCAGGCATTTCTGTGGTCTTCCTTATCCATCATATGCAATGCGTTCAGTCAAATACGCTATAGATGAAATACTGTAAATATCGCTGAACCCGTTCTGAGACAATTCCTGATTCCTCATCCAGGACACTTTGGACAGTTTGACCTCTAACCTGTCAGAGACCCGAGTGCGCTGGGAGAATGAGAGCATCTCATCCCATCAGCGGTTCAAAGAGCTTCTCTCTGATTTTGGATTGAACCCACTTGACATCTGAAGAGCTCTTGTCATGTAACAAGACTTTGTTAGGGCGTGCATTTTGCATGTAGTCATATCCCAATCTAGATTAGCGGTGCTGCTTTGAGATGTTTTAGAGAACGGCACTTAGCAACATCTAAATAAATGGCCAGCATACCCGGTGTGTCGTTGGCAAAATCAGACACGCCTGTTGTTCAAATCAATCAAGTGTTTCAGATTGGTAGTGTTGATCTAGGATCTGTTCTGTTTGTCTGATCATAATTGATAATGTTACATTGCCATCATTAATAACGTTACAATTTTTGAGCAACACTCCTCACATATTCAAGATACAAAACCTAACAGGGCCCTTTGTGATGTATTCTAACTGACTGACTGTATTGTTGTATTGAAACATTATGCTTTTAGCCTTTTCTTGACACTTCTATGCAGCTTGGAATACATTTTGAATGTCTTAATAAATAAACATGTTTTAAACACTAGTGTGGTATCTCTTTATGTCCACTAGATGTAGATAATCGTTTCATGTTTCAGCCTTTCATGTAGGGGAAAGTTTTGACTGCACATTTTTCTGTTTATTTCTACCAAAATCAGCTGTTTATCTTTGTTTACCCTGTGTTTCTTCCTATTTCGGTGATACCCATTTCGTAGTGATTGTCCATGTTTCATCGCAGCAACACTCAGTGTTTTCTGAAGCACATCCGATCCTGTTCTGAAAAGCTAGACTTTAATCCTTATGCACAGGACAGAACACACTCTTCAGACATTTACCTGGATTTAGCTCACAGGCCACTGCAAGTTAGTTGCTGGAGCGCGACGATGCAAGCCAGGCAATCCAATTCGGTTACCAAACCCCTAGAACCTGGATGATGCTTTCCACCGTCCTCCCTGGGACTACGGGCCAATCCACAAGATTTAAACCATGGTTGGCCAATGACACATCAGTTCCCTTTCTCAGTTGGAGTGGAAGGGCTAGTGAAATATTCATTAATGTGACATTATGCAACAATGGGACATGGTCAAGTATATTCAACAATGATCATACAGCACATGTGACTTTCCAAGGTTCACTAGACTTATATATCAAACTGTTTCCATAGAAACTGTCACCGATTGGGTATCCATTATAATAGCATTAGCAAATGGACTTTGACCGAGTTTCTAATTTCCAACCTTCTAACTTCTGGGCCTCTAACCACAATGTAAGCCTACAATACATACAGAAAGCCTGTGTAACCCTGTCAATTTTGCCCCAATAAAGTCCTGAAGTGATCTTTAATGCAAGCATTTAAATAAGGTGCAATGTCTAGTTCGCCACTAGGTGGCAGTGCACTATGAAACGTTCTTCTTCTGCTGTTCTGGAAAAATCGGTCTTTTTTCCTGGAAAAGTCTGCAGAGAAACGGGAGATAGAGCAGTAGTAAATATTAAGATTTAAATAGATTTATAAACTAAATATAACCTCGAGGTTGAATTAAATTAGAATTAGAAGACACCCGTTGAAACCAAAGTTATCTCGGCTGTTTTTTTTCCGGAGGCTTCTTCTGGTCCCGGATCCCCGGTGTTCTTTCCACTACAGCTGGATTCCTCTCTGTTCGCCCTGGTGCCTGGTTCCCTGGTCCACTGCCTCATCTAACAGCGCTGCAACGGTTCCGTTGGGTGGTAGACATGGACGCTAAGTATTGAAGGGGTGGTTGGACAGTTAATATCTGAGTGCACTCAGGGGTAACTAGTTTATTTTGAGAGGTTTCTTTTTTTTTGTTTTGTTTCATGAGATCTCGTAAGTTGTAGCCGATTTGTTAACATTGATGGTACTACTGCTGTGTGAACTGAACTGAATATTGTACCTTGGTTGAGAAAATAAGGAAAATAGATGGAATAATAATTGCATTTAAACTTTATTCTGTTGTCTTGTGCTTCCTTTGGAGTGGAGTCTATGAGTCCTCTGACCATATGATTAGTACATAACCAATCTCCTCATCGAATCTAGATTTAGATAACTCCTACAATAGATTATCAGCCTGCCTATAAGCAGAACTACCACCGCAGGGTTACAGTTGTGGCGAGCTAGCCAGGAGATTGGTACAGTGTGTAAAAACGACTCCACCCAAAGCTGAAGTACACTAAGATCACGTTGCTGCAAAATGGAACTTTGCAATCAGTTTAGGGTGCATGGGCTTAGTAGTCTATATGTCACCGGCATAGACGAAGCCTATTCTGATGATGACATTACCGAGTTCTTTAAAGTTAACGGGGACATTAAGAAAGTAGTCAGAGTCCCCGATGACCCAGAACAACCCAGAGGCCGTGCACTCATTGAATACACAGCAGAGCGAGTAATATCCAGACTCGACCCAATACAATTAGGTAGCTTGCCCAGTCCCAATGATCCAGCAGTTACCTGGTGTGTCAAGACAGTCCGTGAGCTATGCCAAGAAGAGCTCGGACGAGAACTCGCTCAGAAATGTTTAGCTGAATTGAGTTCTCTTGCTGAAATTAGTAAAGCTGGCTTTTGGGGAGCACTTCAAGGTGAACTGCAGAGTGCCCTGCCCCATGCAGAACTTGCCCCCCCGCAAAGCCCAGATACTCAGCTACAGCCCTCTGACAATCCTGTTGCTATCTCCATAGATGGTAGCAGTGCAGATGGCAATATGCAAACCAACCATGATATTGCTAATCCAATTAATGCAGCCACCCGCACCATCCCAACCACTGCTACATGGAACCCAATTCTTGATGAAGGCACAGTCAACCCACCTCATGTCCAAAAAGTTATTGTTGAACATTTCATCCGCGGTGACTCCACACCGTCTAGCTATAGTCAAAGCAGGATCCGTACATTCTCCGGGCGGCTGCCAAAACCAAATGGAGAAGTTGATTATGATTCCTGGCGTACTCAGGTAGACCTACTTCTTAAGGATGTGTCTGTCTCTGGTCCGCAGAAAGTAAGGAGAATATTGGAGAGCCTCCTCAGCCCAGCGGCGGACATTGTTAAGCCGCTTGGGACAAATGCAACACCTCAAGCTTACCTCACCCAGCTTGAGTCAGCATTTGGAGTGGTTGAAGATGGAGAGGAGTTATTTGCTACCTTCCTGGGCTCTAACCAAAACTCAGGTGAAAAACCCTCTGTCTATTTAAGCCGTCTCCAGACTCTCCTCACCAAAGCCGTAACCAGAGGAGGAGTTTCAGCTGCAGAGTCTGACAAGTACTTGCTCCGGCAGTTCTGTAGGGGGTGCTGGGACCAGAGTCTGATCATAGGCCTGCAGCTCGAACACAGGAGACCCAATCCCCCCACATTTCCAGAATTGTTGTTGCTTTTGAGAACGGAGGAGGATAGGAGAGCAGCAAAGATGGATCGCATGAAAAAGCACCTTGGAAGCACGAAAGCTGCTGCACATGTTCATTCAGTTATAAACATGCCAGTATTCGACCCTGAAGCTTACCCCACTACAACAAAGGAACACGAGACAGATTCTAGACTAGAAAAGGAAGTTGCAGAGTTGAGGATGCAGGTTGCAAAACTGATACAGCAAGGAGAGAGGGGAGAAGGGCATAAGGGAGTGCAGAGCCGTCTAGCTCAAAGTGGACCGCCTGCTAAGACTGAAAGTTTACTCGTGCAAGCTTCAAATAGGGACTCAAACCCCCAATCTCCAACACCACCTAAGCCCTGGTTCTGTTTTAAATGTGGGGGTGATGGCCACATCGCTGCAAAGTGCACTTTTGAACCCAATCCAGGCCTCATCCGGAAAAAGAATGCAGAGCTCAAAGAAAAACGGAGCAAATTCTGGGCCAGGCAGGCGGCAACCAAAACATCTTTAAACTTCTAGAGGCTCCTGCCTTGGGGCGACCAGGAGCTGAGGACAAAGAATGTCCCATAGCAATGATTCACAATGAGTGCCCTTCTGAAAGCAGTAGTTCTTCTGGCTGCAAATTGCCACCTGGACTTGTGGGGCCTCGTTGCACTTCAAACATCTCTGTTGAAGACATGAAATGTGATGCAATTCTCGACACAGGATCCCAAGTAACAACAATTTCAGAGACTTTTCATTCTAAATACATGTCAAACTTACCTGTTCAGTCGATACACAATCTTCTCGAGGTCGAAGGGGCTGGAGGTCAAGCAGTGCCTTACCTGGGGTATGTGGAAGCCCACTTAACCTTCCCTGAGAATGTTACTGGAACGGAAGAGCAAATGTCTGTTTTAGCACTCATTGTCCCTGAAAACCAGTTCAATAGCAAGATTCCTATCTTAATTGGCACAAATGTCTTGCTCAAGTTATACCAGCGTGGAATAGGTTATGACAAATCCGAGTTTCTCAGAAGATCAGACAGTTTTGCAGTACTGCTCCAACATGTGGCCCGAGTACGTGAAAGTGAAGCTAGAGCTTGTCCAGTGAAATTGCACGGAGGAAAGCCCATTCCTATCCCGGCAAGACACAAAATGTATCTTTTTGGAGACGTTAGAGTTGGAAAAGCCAATCCTAATATGACATTTGTCGTTGAATCCCCTGAAACTTCCTCCCTGCCGGGTGGGCTGTTCATTCAGTGTGCACTAATAAACATAAACACAAGAGCTTCAACCAAGATCCCTGTAGTCCTCAGCAACATCACAGATCACACTGTCACCCTACCTCCAAGGTGTGTTATTGGTGAAGTGTCTGCAGTTCAAAGTGTGATGCCCATGACCCCCTCTGCACAAGTTGATTCACAAACATCAGATGGCAAACCTTCCTTCAATCTGGATGACTCCCCAATGCCAGAGGAGTGGAAGATACGCATTCGGGATAAGCTGAACTCCATTCCTGGGATTTTTGCGCTTGATGAGCTGTCATTTGGCCATACCACTGCCGTAAAACATACCATCCGTCTGCAGGACGAGACACCCTTCAAAGAAAGTTCCAGGCCGATACACCCAAGCGATCGAGAAGCTGTCAGACAACATCTTAGAGAGCTTTTGGACGCTAGTGTAATACGGGAATCCGAGAGTCCCTTTGCATCCCCAGTGGTTGTCGTGAAAAAGAAAAACGGAAAGATCAGACTATGCATCGACTATAGGAAGCTTAACAGTCGCACTATTAAGGATGCTTATGCTCTTCCTAACATCGAGGAGACATTTTCAGCCCTGAGTGGAGCAAGGTGGTTCTCTGTGATGGATCTGAAGTCGGGTTATTACCAGGTGGAAATGGTGGAAGAAGATAAACACAAAACTGCGTTCACATGTCCATTAGGTTTCTACGAGTTCAATCGTATGCCACAAGGTGTCACCAACGCACCTAGCACCTTTCAACGCCTCATGGAGAAGTGTGTTGGTGACCTACATCTGAGCGAGGTTTTGGTGTTTTTGGACGACGTCATCGTCTTTTCCCAGACTCTAGAAGAGCACGAAGCAAGGCTCCTGAAGGTGCTTCATCGTCTCAAAAGCTACGGCCTAAAATTATCCCCAGAGAAGTGCCAGTTTTTCAGGTCCTCCGTGAAATACCTGGGCCATATTGTTGACGCTCAAGGAGTTCACACAGACCCAGATAAAGTTTCAGCCCTGAGGGATTGGCCCCGCCCTGGGAACAGAGAAGAACTAAAACGTTTCCTAGGATTTTCAGGGTATTACAGAAGATTTGTGGAGGGCTATTCAAAAATTGCCAAGCCTCTCAACGCCCTCACTGCGGGGTACTATCCGCCTAAAAAGAGGGGTAGAGTTTATAAAACACTGAGACCCAACACTGGTATAAGCCCCAGAGCACCATTTGGTTCAGAGTGGACGCCTGAGTGTGAGTCCTCTTTCAGAACACTGATTGAAAAGTTGACATCAGCCCCTGTACTCGCTTTCGCGAATCCCAAGCTCCCATATGTGTTACATACGGACGCTTGCTGTGAGGGGTTAGGAGCAGCTCTTTATCAAGACCAAGATGGAAAGCTTAGAGTAGTAGCCTATGCCAGCAGAGGCTTATCCAAGAGCGAGAAGAACTATCCTACTCACAAGCTAGAGTTTCTAGCGTTAAAGTGGGCAATTTGTGAGAAATTCTGTGACTACCTGTATGGTACAGACTTTTCAGTCCTAACAGATAACAACCCTCTTACCTATGTCCTTTCATCCGCAAAGCTCGACGCAGCCGGACACCGCTGGCTAGCGGCCCTCTCAACTTTCAGATTCAACATCAAATATCGGGCTGGACGAGCTAATGGTGATGCGGACGGATTGTCAAGGAGACCTCAAGCGGCTCCTCAAGAGGATTATGAGTACCTGCAGGAAAAAGAACGGATTAACTCAATGACAAAACGCCTTATAGAGGGGGAGATTCCATCGGATGCAGTCTCAGCTGTATGTCAACGCCATTCAGTAACCATGCGTTTACCTGTTCTTGCTGAGTCCCTTGTTGTTGACGCCTCCTCTTTACCTGATCTATTCATTGATACTGGACAAAACACCGTACCTGGTATGACAAAAGAAAACTGGCATGAAGCGCAAATAAAGGATCCATCAATTGGGAAAGTCGTCACCTTGGTCAAAAAGAGACAAAAGCCCCACTTCAAGTCTGTGAAAGCTGAGTCACCTGAAGTCAAGTTGCTCCTTCGGGAGTGGAATAAGCTTGAGCTCATTGATGATGTACTTTATCGGAAGTGTTTTGACAGAGGAAACAAAATTCATCAGCTCGTCTTACCTGAGGAATTCAGAGAAAGAGCTCTCAAGGGTTTTCACGATGAGGTTGGTCATCTAGGGCCAGAGCGTGTGTTAAATCTTGCTCGTGCCAGATGTTACTGGCCTAAAATGAAGGAATCAGTTGAGAAGAAGTGTCACACATGCGAACGTTGTTTCAGAAGGAAAACTCCGCCACAAAGAGCAGCACCCATGGTGAACATTAGGACAACTTACCCGCTAGAGCTTGTTTGCATGGACTACTTGTCCCTTGAACCCGACAACCGTGACACCAGAAATATACTAGTCATCACTGACCATTTCACCCGCTTCGCGGTGGCTGTGCCAACAAAAGACCAGAACTGTCGCTAAGGCTCTCTGGGAAAACTTCTTGGTCTACTATGGGTTCCCTAGTCGCCTTCATAGTGATCAGGGACGTGACTTTGAATCCCACACAATCAAGGAGCTGTGTTCACTGATAGGGGCTGAGAAAGTGCGCACCACCCCATACCATCCTCAAGGGAATCCTGTGGAGCGTTTTAACAGGACCCTTATCAGCATGCTTGGTACCCTCGACGAGGAGGACAAACATCACTGGCGGGACTTTGTGAGGCCTGTTGTACATGCGTACAACTGCACCAGGAATGATGCAACCGGTTACTCACCGTATGAGCTGATGTTCGGCAGGCAGCCGATGTTGCCAGTTGACCTCATACTTGGCTTGAAACCTCCAACTGAGACTCATACAACTCACTCAGAATATGTCCAAACCTTGCGCCAGAGACTCAAAGAAAGCTATGCACTGGCTGCAGAGAACTCCAAAAAGTCTGGAGAAAGAAATAAGCACAGATTTGATGCCAAAGTGAAAACTGCTAAATTAGAAGAAGGGGACCGTGTCTTGGTGAAGAATGTCAACATCCGTGGCAAACACAAGTTAGCCGATAAATGGGAAAGGCCCATCCACATTGTTGTGAAGCGGATTGACGGTGGTCCTGTGTATGTAGTCAAGCCAGAAGCAGGAAATGGCCCTCGGCGTACACTTCATAGGGACTTACTTTTACCATGTGGATTTCTGCCAGTTGATATTACTCCTGATTCAGTGCCGCACCAAAGCAAACCAACTCAATTGCGCCTGAGGAGTAGACAAAACCAGGAGGTGGAATGTGAGTATTCGGACAGAGAAGAAGAGGATGATGGCTACTATGTGAATGAACCTCCACAGTTCACCACTTGGGGACCCTATGTGCAAGAGTTCGAAGTTATCCCTGTCAGTGGCTCCGAGTCTTCTCTGAACCCCAGGGCTCCTGAGTTCAAATGTCCAGAACCCCAACTAACTCATGATCACTCAGTTGCACCTCTTGATACAAATGCAGCTGTCCATCAATTCTCAACCCAAAGTGACCATGTCGTCATAGACATTCCAGAGAATGAAATATCGCAAAGTGCAGTGGTCACAGACCCAACACCAGCTCACGACTCAGACATGGCTCAGAGCAGTTCCTCTTTAAACCCTAAAAAGCACTCAGATGTGACTTGTGGGGAAGAGCAAGGTGAGGCCAGACGTTCACAAAGAGAAAGACATCCCCCACCCAAGTTCACCTATGAAGAGCTAGGGAAACCCCTAATCCTTGCCCTTAGTCAGTTTTTTGGGAGACTCTGGGAGATATTATTCCTGACCACCAGATACCTTGTCAGATTTAACACACATGCAGGGACTCATGTGGTTTAGAGGGGGAGGGTGTAACCCTGTCAATTTTGCCCCAATAAAGTCCTGAAGTGATCTTTAATGCAAGCATTTAAATAAGGTGCAATGTCTAGTTCGCCACTAGGTGGCAGTGCACTATGAAACGTTCTTCTTCTGCTGTTCTGGAAAAATCGGTCTTTTTTCCTGGAAAAGTCTGCAGAGAAACGGGAGATAGAGCAGTAGTAAATATTAAGATTTAAATAGATTTATAAACTAAATATAACCTCGAGGTTGAATTAAATTAGAATTAGAAGACACCCGTTGAAACCAAAGTTATCTCGGCTGTTTTTTTTCCGGAGGCTTCTTCTGGTCCCGGATCCCCGGTGTTCTTTCCACTACAGCTGGATTCCTCTCTGTTCGCCCTGGTGCCTGGTTCCCTGGTCCACTGCCTCATCTAACAGCGCTGCAACGGTTCCGTTGGGTGGTAGACATGGACGCTAAGTATTGAAGGGGTGGTTGGACAGTTATAATATCTGAGTGCACTCAGGGGTAACTAGTTTATTTTGAGAGGTTTCTTTTTTTTTGTTTTGTTTCATGAGATCTCGTAAGTTGTAGCCGATTTGTTAACATTGATGGTACTACTGCTGTGTGAACTGAACTGAATATTGTACCTTGGTTGAGAAAATAAGGAAAATAGATGGAATAATAATTGCATTTAAACTTTATTCTGTTGTCTTGTGCTTCCTTTGGAGTGGAGTCTATGAGTCCTCTGACCATATGATTAGTACATAACCAATCTCCTCATCGAATCTAGATTTAGATAACTCCTACAATAGATTATCAGCCTGCCTATAAGCAGAACTACCACCGTAGGGTTACACCTGCAATACATACAGTAAGTATACAATACATACAGTCAGCACTACATTATACTGTCTCATAAAACACATTATTACATGCAGGCACACCATGTATGGCTGCCCACCATTATCCTTCCAGCTTGGATTTGCAATGCCAAAGGTTTTCTTCCAAATGCAAGAACAGAGAAAACATGTACTGCTGTGACAATGCCATGGTTGGAATGGTCGCAAACAGACAGGGCCGGAGGTTTAATTGAGCAGGATCAACGAAGTGAACAAGGAAGTCGGAACCGTTATTACGGGGGCCAATGTTTGCTTCGTTTGATTCTGACAGAGGTATTTTCCACCGGAGCCTGTAGGTGTCGCTGTTGCTTTATGCTGTGAACTGCGTTGGCGTTTGTGTGTAAAGTGGAGCAAGTTTGCTACTATGCCACTGCGCTTCATGGTTCGTCAATTCTGAGAAATCAATCCCTACAATGATTTTTGTCCCAGTCCCCCATAGGAAAAACATTATTTCTGACGTAGATGTTAGGTGTAATAACGTTGAGGATACAACTTTGCAGTGGTGACACTCCCTGACCACTTCCTGTCTCCCCTTCATCGGTATCCGTTTGATGAACAATAAAACCAATTAACCAATTAATAAAGCAAGGAAAAAACAATGCAATATACAGAGATTTGTGTGTTGCTAGGTTTGAACAAGTACAGTTCACCAAACGGTTGTGTATAAGTTGATGGAGGTTACAGTAAGGATTTGGTTACATGTACCTGCTTGTGTCACTGTGTGTGTTTGTGTGTGTGTGCAAGTCTCTTATCCTGCTGAGATCTGCATATTTTTACAGCAACTTAATGCTCAGGCTGATGTTTCTCTCAGTCTTTCACACAATCTTGCCGCTGAACAATCAATAAATCCCCATCGATCATTGCAGGAATGAAGAGCGAAGGGACCAAGCAAAGTAAATTAACCTCCATTTTATTTATCTGAAAGACAAACAATGTCAGTGTGTTTTGGTCAATATGTCCCGACGACGGGGGCCGACGAACAAAAGACAGGGACGTAGACCCTGAAAGGACCTTACCTCGCTATGAAGAATAGCCGCTTGGCTCTGAATAGCGCCGTTTCTACGGCGCAACGGGTTTTTGCATTGTGTTGTCAAGAAATCAATAAAGACTCTCAAAAATGTTTATCTGTATTTATGTGCTAACCAGTTGCCAATGTTGTATTACTGTGGTATTAAATAGTGGTGATAAATAGAAGCGATCGTATCATAATTTATTTTTCATATTATGTTTTATTATCTTACTTCAGGCTGGATTTTGCTTAGATTTTAACCTTGACAAGCAGGTCTTACGTGTGCGATAGATGGAGTAGATACATAATTCATAATGGCGTCATGTTTGTGCCGGGAGAAAGGTGACTTATTGGCCATATACCAGACTACAGAAACTCACTTATATACCGAAACTAGTGTGGGTGCTTAGTTGTGTCAGTAACTGGGCAAAGCACTAGGGCCTAGCATATTTGAAATTATTTTGTTCTGTGTATTTTTGTTTTTACATAGGATGAGCCTAAATTAAAAAAATATTATGTATGACTGTGAGTGTCTAATGTTTCAATACAAAATACGTTTTGCCAACCAAAACCAACCTTCTTCATAATTAAATGGATAATTTCATCATATAATTGCCATATTTCAACATTTAATGAAACTTTTCCACATTTCATGAAACTTATCCACATGATTTAAATGCAAGGGATATGTCAATCAATGAAAGTGGGCGGAGCGAAGTAGATTATCTTATTCGTGCAATGCTCTTAACCCAGGTTGTAAGGAAGAAATCTCCACAAACTCTGTGTTTAATCTCATGAAATATCATACCACTGTTTTAAAGGGGGCCTTAGAAAAATATTTCCTATTAATGGGCCCTTTAATATTAAGAAAATGCTGGTATTTTACCCCAAAACTGAGCAGTAATAATATTCAGTCTCTTAGCAACCATATAACTTCAAAGTATAGTACATTTCCCACAGAATTTGTAAGCTAGAAAGCAGAGTGTCTCTGAGGTTTAAATATTTGCGCTTTGTAAATACAATACTTTGTCTTATAATGTGTACATTTCATAGCCGTAATTTCAAATCCGCGCTTTACTCATAGACGCCTTCTCGAACCGTCGGGGGGGTTGATTCTTTATCAAATGTCGTCCATCTATGCAAATGCAACACGTCATTAATGCTGTAGCCCTGTGCCTACCTTGGGGCTTGTGTTAGCTGAAAGAGCTTGTAGCATGGAAGATGAATGGGTGCTCATACCTACAGTGTTTTGTAAGACTTTACAATGTAATAATAATGGACACTAACCCTATGGTGACTGGAATCCATCAGACTGCTGATCATGCATTGCTGGAATTCTTTATAGTATGTTAGTCCAATTTACATACTGGCTGATTGTATAACTCATATTTGGATGCCAAAAGACTTCCCACAAGGAAGGTTCTGGTTATGGCCACCTAATTCCTTATCTAGCATTTAATAAACCCCTATGTATGATTTTAGACTGACAACAAGCCTCCAGTCTGAAGAGCCTGGTATGAATTTAGACTCTAACAATGAGCTAAAGATTATTTGTAGGCTTAAATGTTCTGGCCCACATACATAAAGTGACAAAAAACTAGTTTATATTGCTTAAGAAATACTGACAGATTGTCTCCGTCATCTGCTCGGCCAACACTTCAAGATTAATGCGTGCTTTTATCGAAAGCAGACTTGACTGCTTCTCTGTTGGGCCCCATCCACTCTCAAAAAACATTAACAAATGACAGTTAATTTATAGTGCATTTACATGTGCGCTATCAAAGAGAGCACACATAACACCAGACATAAGTAGCTACACTGGTAAAGCTGCATTCAGCCATTACGCTGCATGCAACCGGAAAAAATTACCAGAAGATCTCAGACGTGCCCCAAATGTACCCGGTTTTAAAGCCAGGTTAAGCGCTTAACTTTACCACACTGTTAAGTCTATTATTATTAGAATTTGCCCATTTTGTTTTTTTGTTGTTTTTATTCTAATACATGGCATAAATGAAAACCTGTAATGCATACATAAAAAACCTGGAAGTTCTAAAGACTTCTTGGCCAGGTTCTAGAGAACTGGAAAGGTTCTAGAGACCTATTAAATCTTAAGACCTGGAAGTTCTAAAGACTTCTCTGCCAGGTTATAAAGAC
Organism: Dallia pectoralis; assembly: GCA_029465975.1. Lineage (NCBI taxonomy): Eukaryota > Metazoa > Chordata > Actinopteri > Esociformes > Umbridae > Dallia > Dallia pectoralis. Next base: position 7,627,823 of record CM055755.1, read on the forward strand.
CTGTAAAGGTTCTGAAGACCTTTTAAATAAAGTTCTTAAGACCTGGACATTCTAAAGACTTTTCGACCAGGTTCTAAAGTTCTGAAAATGTTCTAAATACCTTTTGAATAAAGTTCTTAAGACCTGGAAGTTTTAAATACTTCTTGGCCAGGTTTTAAAGACCAGAAAACGTTCTGAAGACACTTTGAACAAAATGTGAGATGTAATGTTTTCAATGTACACGATGCCAGTAAACAAGTTGCTATGAATATAGAATGGAAGTATATTATTATTCTTTTTTTCTTTGGAAACTACATTGAATTGCTTCTATGCATGAATTGTGCTATACAAATAAACTTGCTTGCTTGATACACTGATGGCCTGTTAGTTTAAGAATGATTGCTTTATTGATTTTATTAAGAATCACATGGCCTCGCACCCAAATGTGTCTGAAATGTGTACGGTCGCCCATCAGATGCTCTCTATAGTTTAAATTAGTGTAGTTATCAAAATAATTAGTGTAACCTTATAACTTTTACTTTAGAACTTAGAACATTTGATTGGACCAGCGTTAGCTACATGATGTCCAATACAGACAATAGGACAAACAGAAAACCCTCCGAACAGAGTTTTTATGTATTTAGAAATGTTTTTATAGTGGAATAAAAATGACAACATGAGAAAATAAAGCATATAAAATATAGCAGCCAAACCCTGCCACGTGCTCAGGGTCTCCCAGTAAAAGACTCAAAGACTTCTTCTATGTGACGATTCCTTTTGATTCAAATTCAACTCCCTTTAGCATACAGAGTAATTGGCAATCCCGTTCCAACTACGCTTCAGTGGATGTCTTAGTAAATGTGTTGATGTATAAAAAAAGTTGGGTACATGGAATCCCATTTTTCTTTTGGCTCTGAGGATTCTCCCGCTACCCAAATGTTGCTCTGGGGTCTGTCCCAAATCGCACACCACATATTTCGTACTGTACACTACTGTTGACCGGGTGAGGGAAGGCCACAACAATAGGGTACACTTGCATTTTGTGTGTGTGTGGGTTTGAACATGGCCAATTTGCTGCAGTTTCTATGTTGAGGGGCATACAGAAATAAAGCCCTTTGAACCTCGACTGGGAAACCCTGTTTTAGAATCCTGTATTTACACGACGATGACAACGACGCCTCCATGTGCAGTGACACCACATACCCTTATATATGAGATGACAACTAGTGTTGAACGGCGTTTTCTTGAACTCTCTCCCTGTATTCCATAGGAGCTGGAGAACATCAAGCACCGCACTGAAGGCAAAGTCACACAGGAAAATCAGGCCTACTTCAGTCACAGGATTAAGCCTCTGGAAAAACTAAAAAAACATTGTTTATTTAAGGGTATTCACTTTGTTTGGAAACATGACTGCCCAATAAAGCGGTGAAATAAACATTACAGGAGAAAAACTACTATTTAATGATCTTTCAAATCTGTTCAGAAAAGTAATAGTTTTGGGTGCAAACTAAGAGGGAAAAAAACAGCTAAGTTGTAAGAAAGCCAGTCAAGGTTTGGTCCAGTGAGTGGCTCGGGTTCTGGTCCGGTCTGTGCAAAAATAAAAGTGGGGACACACCATTCATGACCAGAATAATTGAAAAACGAAATGCAAAGAAAACTATAGGCAAGTGCAATGCATTATTATATATTATTGTACGTGAATTCAAATAAATAGCCTAAAATGAATAGTGCTGTGCTGTTAATAGTGTTTTAATGATAAACTTTGCCAAGGCAGAATAAAAGTGTCCAGAAAGGAGACACATACAGCATTAGAAATAAAAATAGAAGGGAGGACATACACCAGTTGACATACACCAGTTGACATACGCCAGCGGACATACGCCAGCGGGCATACACCAGCGGACATACGCCAGTTGACATACACCAGCGGAAATATGCCAGCGGACATACGCCAGTGGACATACACCAGCGGACATACGCCAGCGGACATATGCCAGTGGACATACACCCGTGGACATACACCCGTGGACATACGCCAGCGGACATATGCCAGTGGACATACACCAGCGGACATACACCAGCGGACATACGCCAGTTGACATACACCAGTTGACATACACCAGCGGACATACACCAGCGGACATACGCCAGCGGACATACACCAGCGGACATACACCAGCGGACATACACCAGTTGACATACACCAGTTGACATACACCAGTTGACATACACCAGTTGACATACACCAGTGGACAGAAACCAGTGGACATTTATCAGTGGACATACAGTAAACCAGTATAATCCGGCGGACATGTACTGCTTGGTTTGTTTTCTAATTCAGGCTAAAAGTGTCATGGTCCATTTGAATATATGCCTCTATCCATTCATCACAACCTTGGGTCGTAGTGCAGTGTTCGGATGCTAAAGTTTTAGAGTGGACAAACGTGCGTGGAAAAAACGGGCGCCTTCTGTACTAAAGTAAAACCATGACTTGCTGCGTTTATGCCAACCTACATGACACATTCTGAAAGTCACCTGATCAATGGTCCCGTCCTCAATGAGATCATATGCCACTCAACGAACTCGAATTAGCCTAGCATGTGCACCAGATGTAGTTTAACAATTACACCAATACAAATAATGACGTGCAATATTTGTTTGGGCCCTATACTGGGAACAAATGAAATTGGGCATCATCCCTGGTTTCAACAGCACATACTGTAAAATAGAGACGCTTTTAGGCCAAATGTACCTCATGTTTCTAGTTGGGGTATTGGCTCCTCAAAAGCATCAGTGGTTGTCTATCTTTACAGATGTATATTTTCTGGCCCACTAGCTCAACGGTGTAGACTCACAGATATCCGGTACGGTACACCTCCAGGCGTAGACACTTATTGGTGCCACCTAATCGATCTGCGTTACCGTTTCCGTACCCTCAGTGCAAAAAACGAAGGAACCCGGTTGTGTTGTACAGCCTACATGAGAGCTTGTGAGACCGGGCCGGTGGAAATGCCATGGAGTCTGACTGGTGATGCATGGCGATGCCAGGGAAGCAACATGGAATCGACTAAGCAGGCAATTCAATCGAAATACAGAAAATCTCCTTTTGATTTGAGGGTTTGGGTTTTAGATTGACTGGGGCCGATACAAAGGAACCTGACAGACCCAGATGCCTCCGATCTTTCGTTAAGATGGCCGCTTTAAGGCATTCTTGTCCAACGAGTGGCACACCCCTCGAGACACGTTATAACGATACATTAGCGAAATGGTAGGTCAAATAAATAAACCTGAATGTTGAGGACGGCTTCACTCCTCATGTCAAAACTTCACTGGGGTGGCCTAGATTACACCACAAGGGTTGTATTCACCAGGGAGTGTAACCGAGAACTCCATGAAACATTCTGCACGGGAAAATAAAACAGAGAGGTCACAGGATCGTATTATGTTGACCCTCAATTTCAAAGTCCTTTTATTCCTATTCAATGGCAAATTAATACCACCCAGATCTCGCCTCAAGGATAAAACGCACCTTTGTGTCGAGAGCTTAGCGGGATATATATATTTTGGTCGGATTTAATTAATAATCCAAAGTGAATTCCTTTAAAGCGCTGCACTGTGAGTGTCTTCTGGAATGTTGAGTCCTCAAACGTAACTAACTCAGTGTGCCAACCGCTGCCGTGTGGCCGCAAAGGGTCTGCGCGCATGTGTGAGTGAGCAGGGAAAATGCCAGTTTGCATGTGTGTGTGTGTGCCCGCCCACGTGAATAGTGGGTCAAGTTAAGTCTGCACGTAGTCACATGAGAGTGAGCTGTACAGACGGGAATAGCGAAGCGATGTGACAGCGAAGTGACGCCCCCCTCTTTAGTATAAAGGCAAAACGTGTGACGACACAGTGGAACAAATCAAAACGGCGCTGTACTGCGCGACACCGCGTCGTGCTGTTTCTCGGTCTGGGGGGTATATCAGAACGCAGATCTGACAATGAGAAACAGGAATGAACGCAAATACCTCCGATTACACTGTGGTTCCCGAGGTCTCAGGGGGTTGGTCGGGAGACCCGTTCTCGCCTCTTAATCATTAGCGTCACACCCGCAGACGCGCATTGAGGTCTTTGGGGAATACTGTTTAAACATGTTTACGGGCATCGTCGCCGTCATAACACAAGTCGTCGCTTTTGTTTTTTTGATGATAAGGTCGCCTCTCGTGGTCAAGGTCTTGGCTTTTCCTGTCGCTCACGATTATTCTTTTTTGGTACTCAACGAAAAGATAATAATGGTTTATTGTCTGTGTGTCCTGTACTCATCTTTATAGAGACATTAATGTCCACAGGTCTTGAGAAACAGCAAATATTGCGTCGTCTCGAAGGACGACAAAGTACTAACAGCGTCTTCAATTTTAAAAACACAACTAAGGCAGAAATAATTTAAAACGAAATCAACAATCGGCACACTGAGACAAAATACTGCATAGTACAAATGACACCAAAACCTGTGTCCTCTGTGTCCTACACAGGGGGTACTTGTAGATATCCATACAGAGAAGACATGTCCCTTCCCAGAGTCCTCCTCTGTTGGTTCCTGGGAACACGTCCCACCACTAAACCCAGGGAATCTGTCCACATCTCAACAGATCAAAGAAAATGTCCAGGCGGATGTCTCCAAAATGTCCTTCTGTCGTTCCAAAACAAATCTAGGAACAATGATACTCCCATCACAGTACCACATGACCTTCCCATGATGCCTCCCTCTTGCCTCCGTGGAGAGGTGGCTGCTGGGTACTGTAGTACATTGGTCTTGGTAGGTCAAGGAAAGGTCAGAGTGAGGGTGGGCGGGGTCATTATTATTCAGGTTCGCTGCTATTGGTTGTTTTCTCCCAATCTATGCTCTCCTCACTGTGTGTGGGCGAGGCAGCATGGCTCGGGCCCCCCCCGGTACGCATGGCACGCAGCCCCTGGAAGCGTCGGCACTCGGGGCAGATCCGGATGTGGCTGCAGCCCCGGGCCACCAGGGCCGCCTCCTGTGCCAGTCTGTGGGAAAGCGGCTCGGAGAGGGGCAGGCCGGAAGCCGAGCTGCACAACTTCCCGTTGCTGAGGCCGGAGGCGGCCCGTGCCCGGCGCTCCTCCAGGGGTAGGAGGCGAGGACGCAGCATGGACGCCCCCCGGCGACGCCTCAGCTGCAGGCTGTCCCGGCAGAGGACAATGCCCTGGAGTTCCCGGAGCATCTCCTCACACACCGACAGCTGCAACACACGGGGGAGAGGGGGTGGGGGGGAGACACCGGGAGATCTCACTGACACACTGCAATATCAGAGACACGGTGATGGAGGGCCAGATGGAAATGATGCAGGACAAGCAGCAGATACATAAACTACAGGAAATGATGTAGGACAAGCAGCAGATACATAAACGACAAGGAAATTAAATAATGCAAAATGCAGGAACAGCAGGGGATTGTTTGGGATTTTGCCCATTACCAACTTTCCCACTGTGCAGAATGAAGGGTGTTGCTTTCAAGCGTTGAGTCTACTACCAGAGATCTACTGTCCAGTGGGTTTTCTTACCTCTCGTGGCTAGCCTTTTTTGGATATTCATCCATGGATTATTTAGAGTGAGGCGTGCCAAAATAGTTTTGGAAATACAGGTCTGTACTGCTCTAGGAACAGAGTTGGGCAGCTCGAGTGTAAATGTTAACTGGGTCAATGATTGGAAGTCCCTGGAAACAGCTATTTGTTGGTAACGTGCGCACGCACAAGATGACTAATACAGAAAAGCATAACGAACACAAACATCTGAAAAAATTGTTAAAATAGAATAAAATAAGAACTAGTATACTTGGACACACTCAAACACAAACACTGTATTTCAATTTGACAGCATTTATTCCCCAAGATAAACAAGACATGGCTTTTCCATAAACGTGCTGGTTTATTTAATTGTATGTGTTGTTATCACAGTGGTATAGGAAAAGAAATTCTATAACAATCCTGTTTTGTAAAGAAAATATTAAAACAGATTCAAACTGGTGACAGAAACAGGCACAATGTCCACAGGCAAAGTCTTTGTCAAACCACTAAACTACATCTCATTCAAATGTCCCATTGAAACAGGGTCGATTTTAGGTTGTTCAATAATAAAATCAGTACAGGTGGAGATGGCAGAAGTCAACAAAATAAAAGCCTTAATATAGAAATACAGAAAAAGAATGTGGAGTCATATATTTGGCTTTGTGCTGTGAGGAGGTACAAAGGCATGACGGCCCACCACACCAGAGGCTGGCAGGGTGAGAAAGCGGTCTCCTACCCCAGCGAGATGCAGCGTTGTGAGGCTGCACCGGGAACCAAGCTGGGTCTGGACAGCGCCTTAGGGCGGAGAGAGAGAGAGACAAAGCAAATGCAGGTAATATAGCCCTCTCTCACCTCTGTTCCGGGCCTCCGCCGCAGAAACCACACAAACTCTAGCACCGCCATGAAGATGGCCACCAGGAGGCCACACACCAGCACCACGAAGATCCCACCGATGTTCTCCATGCCTAGACCTGGTAGGGAGAGAGAGGGTCAGAGGGGGAAGACCCATCGAAATGGGGTTAAGGGGAAAGGAGGGATGTAAAGGAGAGATGTAAAGGGGGGAAGATGGATGAGAGGGAAGGATGGATGAATAAGGATGGATAGATCAGGAGGAAGGATGGATGAATAAGGATGGATGAATAAGGAGGGATGAATAAGGATGGATGAATAAGGATGGATGAATAAGGATGGATGAATAAGGATGGATGAATAAGGATGGATAGATCAGGAGGAAGGATGGATGAATAAGGATGGATGAATAAGGATGGATGAATAAGGATGGATGAATAAGGATGGATGAATAAGGATGGATGAATAAGGATGGATGAATAAGGATGGATGAATAAGGATGGATGAATAAGGCTGGATAGATCAGGAGGATTGATGGATGATGGATAATAGCACCTTTGGCACGGTGGTCCTCCTCCTTGGGACACTTGCCACCATCCCACCATTTCCTCTTCAGGATCTCCAGCCGGTTGTCTTCCTGCAGCTTGAGGATGGCAAGGTCAAACTCATCCCGGTACACTGACCCTAATGTAGGAGGACAGGTGCAGAGGTCAAACTAACTTATGTAGGAGAGGTGCAGAGGTCAAACTGACCTTAATGTAGGAGGAGAGGTGCAGAGGTCAAACTCATCCCGGTACACTGACCCTAATGTAGGAGGACAGATGCAGAGGTCAAACTGACTCTAATGTAGGAGGACAGGCGCAGAGGTCAAACTGACTAATGTAGGAGGAGAGGTGCAGAGGTCAAACTGACCCTAATGTAGGAGGAGAGGTGCAGAGGTCAAACTGACTAATGTAGGAGGAGAGATGCAAAGGTCAAACTGACCCTAATGTAGGAGGAGAAGTGCAGAGGTCAAACTGACTAATGTAGGAGGAGAAGTGCAAAGGTCAAACTGACCCTTATGTAGGAGGAGAGGTGCAAAGGTCAAACTGACCCTAATGTAGGAGGAGAGGTGCAGAGGTCAAACTGACTAATGTAGGAGAGGTGCAGAGGTCAAACTGACTCTAATATAGGAGGAGAGGTGCAGAGGTCAAACTGACTCTAATATAGGAGGACAGGTGCAGAGGTCAAACTGAATTATACTAACTTGAATGTAGGAAGAGAACAACCTCCTCCAGACTAGTGACGGAACAATGTGTTACTGGAAACACTCAGTCTTTTAAATGCATAGTCCTGCCTCTCCTGCTAACCCTATAGCATCATGGTACCATATGTCTTAATATCCAACAGACCAAACTGGATTATATTTCATACGATATGTTCTTCTTCTCTACCCCTTGTCTTCTCCACGTACCCACAGGCATCCCGATGCCATAGCCCTTAGTGTCCAGTAGACCGCCGATCTGGGTGAGGTTACAGTTGCGCTGGCGGTAGTACTCGTTCATGGTGCTCTCCAGCAGATAGGCGTAGTTGGAGTTGACAACGCGGGCGATGCCCTCCTCTGTGCTCTTCACAAACACACTGGGCTGTTTGGAGTGCATGAAGTTCCACATGCGCTGGTACGTCTGGTAGCGCGAGTTCTGTGATATCAGGGCGACATTAAATTAGGGCGACATTATATTAGGGCGACATTATATTAGGGCGATATAATATTAAGGTGACATTATGTACAACCATTAGGTTATTTAGTTAGATTGGTGTAATGGGAGAAACAATAAATTGTTAATTTGTATACACAGTTATTACTAATTAAGTCAACTTATTTAGAGTTTTTATAAAGCCAAGGTTTTTTAAGTTCATGGGTTATATTTTCCACTAAGTTTGCATGTTTGCACTGCAGTCTTTTATTTTGAAGTGGCTACTGAAGTTACCGTCACATATATGGACAAAATGGGAAAGGGAGAGTGGGGAAAAACTAGCAAGTGCAAGATAACATCCTGACAGACTTTGTTTGATTAATGTTTAGCACCAGGCTGACAGGGCACAAGCTCGTACGGCTGTTTATTAGTGTAATCTCTGTACAGTTAACTAAATATTTTTTAAACGCCAGTTTGAGAGTCAAGCGTTATAATTATCAGCCGGGAATACTACAATTAGGGAAACATTGTAATAGTCCACATTTTATTCTCTTCCTATGGACACTGTATCTTCACAGATAGGTTGGCTGTGAATACCAAGCACGGGAAATATTAGCCAGTAATAATAAAGACCACGTATACAGCGATCAGCCGTAACATTACGACCACCTGTCCATCCGGTATGGTCTACGGCTACGGGGAATGCCGAGTGGCAGTTCTGGAGAAGCCTTGACCCAGTCGTCTAGACAACACAATTTGGCCCCTGTCAAAGTGGATCAAATCATTGGCCATTTTCCCTTCTTCTAAAGCATCAACTTTGAGGACAAAATGTTCACTTGCTGCCTAATATCTCTCACCCACTGACAGGTGCCCAAAAAACCGAGATTATCAGTGTTATTCACTTCACATGTCAGCAGTCATAATAATAGTGAATTTGTCTGAAAAATGAAGGCAATGAATTTGCCAATAAACGGAACACATAGAACTACTCCCATCGCAGACAAGCACAAACGGTCTCTAATCAAAATACAAAGAGGAGTGGGAGGCCCCGGTGCACAAGTGAGAAAGAGGACAAATACATTAGAGTGTCTAGTTTGAGAAACAGACACCTCACAGGTCCTCAACTTGCAGCTTCAATAAATAGTACCCGCAAAACAGTGAAGAGGCGACTCTGTCGCCATACAACAGGACAATGACCCAAAGCACAGCTCCAAACTACGCAAAAACCATTTCATTCAGATGTGTCTTCACAGACGGAGGAGGATATTGAACATCCGACAGGAAACAGATAAAAGCCGTGGCCAGTGGAGGTGGGGAAGAGGGCAGACAGCGAGGTAACACAGGGAAAGATAAGATCAGTGACTGGTCATTGATTATACCTGAGTGAGCGGCGTGTGTGTGTGTGTGTATGTGTGTGTGTGTGTGTGTGTGTGTGTATGTGTGTCTGTGCGCAGTTGTTTTCCTGTTTGTGTCTGGCGCCCTTCACCTGGAAGAATGTCATGGTGGAACCTCCGTGCATGGTGCCATACTCGATGGCTGTCTGGTCAGCCAGGTCATCCACAGACTCGATGGGCACCTCCATCCTTTGGACGGTGAGGAAGGCAGCCAGGTTGGCCGTGTAAGATGAGATGATGATCAAGGTGAACGCCCACCTGGAGGGAACAGCAGGAGCCAGGTTAAGAATAGATGGCAAAGGTATATTATCAGGTGTGGACACAGTCACAGACTGACATATTATCAGGTGTGGACCCAGTCACAGACTGACATATTATCAGGTGTGGACCCAGTCACAGACTGACATATTATCAGGTGTGGACCCAGTCACAGACTGACATATTATCAGGTGTGGACCCAGTCACAGACTGACATATTATCAGGTGTGGACCCAGTCACAGACTGACATATTATCAGGTGTGGACCCAGTCACAGACTGACATATTATCAGGTGTGGACCCAGTCACAGACTGACATATTATCAGGTGTGGACCCAGTCACAGACTGACATATTATCAGGTGTGGACCCAGTCACAGACTGACATATTATCAGGTGTGGACCCAGTCACAGACTGACATATACTGTATATATATAATCAGGTGTGGACACAGTCACAGACTGACATATTATCAGGTGTGGACCCAGTCACAGACTGACATATACTGTATATATATAATCAGGTGTGGACACAGTCACAGACTGACATATTATCAGGTGTGGACCCAGTCACAGTCTGACATATACTGTATATATATAATCAGGTGTGGACACAGTCACAGACTGACATATACTGTATATATATAATCAGGTGTGGACCCAGTCACAGACTGACATATTATCAGGTGTGGACCCAGTCACAGACTGACATATTATCAGGTGTGGACCCAGTCACAGACTGACATATTATCAGGTGTGGACCCAGTCACAGACTGACATATTATCAGGTGTGGACCCAGTCACAGACTGACATATTATCAGGTGTGGACCCAGTCACAGACTGACATATACTGTATATATATAATCAGGTGTGGACACAGTCACAGACTGACATATACTGTATATATATAATCAGGTGTGGACACAGTCACAGACTGACATATTATCAGGTGTGGACCCAGTCACAGACTGACATATTATCAGGTGTGGACTCAGTCACAGACTGACATATTATCAGGTGTGGACCCAGTCACAGACTGACATATTATCAGGTGTGGACTCAGTCACAGACTGACATATACTGTATATATATAATCAGGTGTGGACCCAGTCACAGACTGACATATTATCAGGTGTGGACCCAGTCACAGACTGACATATACTGTATATATATAATCAGGTGTGGACACAGTCACAGACTGACATATTATCAGGTGTGGACCCAGTCACAGTCTGACATATTATCAGGTGTGGACTCAGTCACAGACTGACATATACTGTATATATATTATCAGGTGTGGACACAGTCACAGACTGACATATTATCAGGTGTGGACCCAGTCACAGTCTGACATATACTGTATATATATAATCAGGTGTGGACACAGTCACAGACTGACATATACTGTATATATATAATCAGGTGTGGACACAGTCACAGACTGACATATTATCAGGTGTGGACCCAGTCACAGACTGACATATTATCAGGTGTAGACCCAGTCACAGACTGACATATTATCAGGTGTGGACCCAGTCACAGACTGACACATATATATATATACATACACATATATACATAACATCAGGTGTGGACACAGAGGTATATTATCAAGATGTAATGTAGACTCAGACACAAACTGACATATTTTCATGTATAGACCCATAGGTATATTATGAGATGCAGACCAGATCCGTAGTTTAATAGACCGGCTATGAGCAATGGCTCTAGACCTACTGACCACCAAACAATTAAAATGTCACCTGTGCAATTGTAGTACATTATCCATTACTAACCTAAACACCCTTACATTCTGTAGAGATATTTCTGCCAATAACAAAAATCTAAAGGTGGATTTGTTCAAATTCAAACTCCGTACACAAATGAACACACAGACTATAGCTGAAATATTCCGGACCCAGATGGTGATTAGAGCGTCAGCGCGCTCATCACATGATCATAGCATTTTCTAAGGAAAACACGGGAACAGGATGTCTGATGTTGCTGAAGCTGCAGTAGAGGTCATGGCAACAGGCAAGGGCATAACCTCTAATTTGCAACCAACGATAGAGCAATAATTCCGCATAATTGTTATGTGCCATATGTGTACATGCTAGAAAGTAGGAATTTAATATTTCCACGCCACAGAAGGTCATGGTTCAAGTCTGCAAGAAAATAAGAAAGACAAACAGATAGTAGTACAGAAATCAGTGTAATTGTGGAAATCCAGGCTTATCCTTTGATAAATGGCATTTATGCTTTCCAGATATAAACAGATAGGTGGGTTTTAACGGAAAGTGCTGCAAGCCAATATTAATCAATGCTGCAGCAGTACATGTGCACACCTGGGAGAGGGGTACGCCTTAAGCTTCTGGAACAGCATAAACAACCCAAGCCACCAGGGCTTTTCAGGGTAACACAACTTCTCTAACCCTGCTGCGACAATCTGGAATTGTTCTACAACACTGTGCCAACCTGGAACTGGTCTACAACACTGTGCCAACCTGGAACTGGTCTACAACACTGTGCCAATCTGGAACTGGTCTACAACACTGTGCCAACCTGGAACTGGTCTACAACACTGTGCCAACCTGGAACTGGTCTACAACACTGTGCCAATCTGGAACTGGTCTACAACACTGTGCCAACCTGGAACTGGTCTACAACACTGTGCCAACCTGGAACTGGTCTACAACACTGTGCCAATCTGGAACTGGTCTACAACACTGTGCCAATTTGGAACTGGTCTACAACACTGTGCCAATTTGGAACTGGTCTACAACACTGTGCCAATCTGGAACTGGTCTACAACCCTGTGCCAATCTGGAACTGGTCTACATCACTGTGCCAATCTGGAACTGGTCTACAACACTGTGCCAACCTGGAACTGGTCTACATCCCTGTGCCAATCTGGAACTGGTCTACAACACTGTGCCAACCTGGAACTGGTCTACAACACTGTGCCAACCTGGAACTGGTCTACAACACTGTGCCAATCTGGAACTGGTCTACAACACTGTGCCAACCTGGAACTGGTCTACAACACTGTGCCAACCTGGAACTGGTCTACAACACTGTGCCAATCTGGAACTGGTCTCCAACACTGTGCCAATTTGGAACTGGTCTACAACACTGTGCCAATCTGGAACTGGTCTACAACACTGTGCCAATCTGGAACTGGTCTACAACACTGTGCCAACCTGGAACTGGTCTACAACACTGTGCCAATCTGGAACTGGTCTACAACACTGTGCCAATCTGGAACTGGTCTACATCACTGTGCCAATCTGGAACTGGTCTACAACACTGTGCCAACCTGGAACTGGTCTACAACCCTGTGCCAACCTGGAACTGGTCTACATCCCTGTGCCAATCTGGAACTGGTCTACAACCCTGTGCCAATCTGGAACTGGTCTACAACCCTGTGCCAACCTGGAACTGGCGTGATAATGTGAGAGGGCTCACCATACTCCACTGACACAGCGTGTGGATAGGGCCCGTGGGGCGATGGTTGATCCCTGCTGCATGAACCCCCCCACGGGGAACCAGAAGCTGTTCCCCAGCGAGTACTGGTTGATCAGGAGGTTGCAGCGCCCCTTCAGGCAGGGGTGGGGATTGTACCACTCGTAGGGGGTGAGCCTAAACAGACAAACATACAACACAGGAGTGAGAGGCCAGGGTGAAAGCACACAGTCACAGAGAATCCCATTGAGGTGGTGTGATGGGGTTCTCTGTTCGGTGGGTCACCTGGAGACCGTGTATATCTGTTCCGCAGGACGGCCGCGTTCTGCAAACCGTGGATTCATATCAGGCATTGTTTCGCCTCCTAACCCTTACCCGCCACAAGAACCCAATACATCTAGGTTTACATCACACAGTGGACACGCTTATGGAAAGCCACTTACGCCAGTGATTGCATTATTTCTTTTAACAGCGTAAAGCCCTGTTTATCATTCCGCCCGTGTACCCCGGACGGTTCCCCAGACGGTACCGAGGCCAATTTGTACAGGTCCACAGCGAGACGCCCAGATTTATAATTACGCAGCGATGCAGGTGTATTCAGGCCTCCTCTACTGGACTGCTCAGGAGCACATGGAATAACACAGAGCATGTTGGCACATTTTATTCAGCTCCTTTTAACACACAGACTGTTTTATCTCCAACAAATCAAAGTAGTTAAATTGTATTTTCAGCGCACCTTCTGCGACCTGACATTCGTTCATTCAACAAGGTTGTTTTCCTGTGGTGCATTTTAACATTACATTTTTTTCTTTCAGTCACAGTTAATTGCCCGCGCGAATACATCTCGAACCTCCGAAAACTGAATGTTTTTTCAGCTTTCAACACGTACATAATATATTTTACAGTCTAAACAAGCACTTCTCAAAGTCCGGACCCGGAGGGAATTCAATCCGGACCCGCCTCCATTTCGTATTTCAACAGCAGTAATTATGTGTAACAAATTTAAAGTATGGATTTCCTACTTTGATAAACGCATTCCTGTCAAAGTCATTTGTCTAGTGTTTATGTCTCTTTGGAGATGGTCCGAAATTAAAGCCAAGGCGATATATTTAAAGTTTTCCTCCGTGATTCAGTTGCCATGACATCCAGTAAGTGTACACTTTTGACGTTATCGGGCGCGAGCCGCGACACTTCACCGCAGTAAGCGTTTGAATGGGTGTGGAGGATGTCATTGTCCAGGAAAAGAAAAGTTGATGGAGAAAATAGAGTTTTTAAAGATGATTGGACAGAGAGGTATGCGTTCATTTTGCCCCAATCCAGCACGAAGCCATTCTGTTTGATTTCTAACGAGACCGTTGGAGTTGTGAAGAGTGTAAATGTCAAACGGCATTATGAAACAAAACACGGTGTTTGTTGGTCCTGTGAGCATAACATGTTCAGATGATTTTACTTGAATCGTGCAGAAAACAGATCGAAAGGAATGGAGATATATAAGAGAGAAAGAGCTGAGACAGGACAGAGAATAGGGAATATATTCGTTTGAGGGTAAAGAGAACCTCATTATCTTCACTATTTTAACACACACACATACTTGATTTGTTCCATGAATTGTAGTATGTGCAGGTTAACATACATAAATAAACTGTTAAACTGCATGTGGATTTCTTTTAGTTATTGAATACAAATCAAACCCAGGGTGAAATCAATAACCAATACAGTGCTAATATTTGAATGGGCCCTGGGCCACTTTGTACTGTAAAATTTGGGCCCCGACATCAAAAAGGTTAAGTCATCAAAAAGGCTAAACAGTCAGATGGGCCGGGTCAGAACCACATCATTGTCCGCTACTGGTGGACTGGAATTAGGACCGGACACTGACAGAATGGATGCACATCAGTTCCTACAAAGCACCAGCAGATGTCAGTGTGTAGCTAAAAGGTGTTGGATGGAGAACCCACCTGGCAACCAGAAAGAGCACACAACTGACTGCCAGGTAGGCCAACAGCATGAAGAGCCAGACCCCAGGAGAGAAGGGATCTAGGAAGGAGAAGTAGCCAGGTCTCCGTCCCTATAACACACACACACACACAGACACACACACACACACACACACACACACACACAGACACACACACACACAGACACACACACACACACACACACACACACACACACACACACACACAGACACACACACACACACACACACACAGACACACACACACAGACACACACACACAGACACACACACAGACACACACATACACACACACAGACACACACACACACATAAAGAGGGAGAATGAGAGAGCAAAGATGGTTAGTCACATTATATATATATACATTATACACACAGAACCAATGCATGTTTCACTGATAAATCCCCATTACCAGCGGTCACCGTGTTAAATCCTGAGTGAGACTAAGAGACATGAAGTGGTAGCGCCTGCCTCATGTCTCTACATTCACCACGGGGAGATTCTTATTTCCAGTTATTACTTAATGGTTAATTATCGAGCACCGACGGCCATTGTCCGCGGAATGAAACCAATTACGACCGGGATGGAGGTCGGGAAAAGGCACAGTGGAAACGAGCTGCAGATGGCCGACACCGCAGCTAGGGGTAACGGCATTATGTTCATCGGGGAGAGAAAGAAACGGGGCCGCTCGTCGAAGACACGAACGGTACGGGCAGACTTGGTGTTGTTAGGGGCAACAGCGCAGCTATGTAGATTATGCAAAATGCCATTCTAAAAGAGTGTTATTGTTGGCGAGGCGACAAGTAAAACACTGTTCTGGCATACTAGCGGAGATTAGGGAGGCATTTCACATCGGTTTGTCGACACAGTGCTTACAAATCTGCGGGGGATATGAATAATCATTAAAAATGCATGATTACATGTGGCGCAGCGGTCCGAGTCACTCTCAAGGTACAGGGCTGACCACCACGGTCTAGGTTTGTGCGTCACCGGTCAAGAGCTGGCAAGTGCCCCAGTCCCACTAGAGTATGTTAGGCAGCACCATTAAGGAAGGGCGCGGCATCGCCTGCACAGGGCTTTGTAACGGGTTAATGTTAAAACATCTCGTTTTTTCAATCCATAGATCATGACATACATAGCACGTGGAGAGTAGTCCATTAGTTTCTGACATCTCTGAAAACTGTTATCATGTTTTAACTGTACAGACAACTGCAACCGGTTTGAATGAGTAAATGTATTTTACACGTGGATTTGATAAAGAGATAGACTATCTGTGCTCTTTAACAACCCTACCTGTAGGTCCACGTGAGAACAAGAAGATCCTTATTTTGCCTTTTTTGAGTGGGCTGGCAAAGTGTGCTGTTGTAGTAAAACACACTGTAAGGTAAACATGTTCAACCAGCCCGGGGATCACTTATATATTTAAGATACATTTGGCACCTTCACTGCACCGAAGCTGAAACTCCATTGACAACAAACGATACATCACGCAATAACAAATACTAATGCCCCTCTAAAAAATATACAGCGCGAGGACAGGATCCGAAGGCACCTAAAATCCGTAATGATAAATGGATCCGTAATTAGGCCTGCTCGAGTTTGGAAATTCATTAATGTCTTGTTAATTACTCCCTTATTAGTGTAATTGAGCCACATAGGAGTTAAGGTGGAGATTCCTCATCAGAAGGTGAATTTAGACGCTCCTGTCTGTGAGGAGCCCACTACTTGCAGCTGACGGAGCCATGCCATTTACTGTGCCAGCATCACCGCACTGGGACAGGGCACTCTGTAATGGCACTCAAACTTTTACTTAACAAAGGTTATTTTGTGTGGGTGTGTGTGCGCACATTGTGTGTGTTTGTGTGTGTATCTGTGTTGAGGATATAACCACTGGGTCCCCTACAGAGCTCCAAAATAAAGCTTCATTTGTTAAAGCTTATACATACGGAATCAATAACGGAATGACTATGACGTGACAACGCAGTGACTATGACGTGACAACGCAGTGACTATGACGTGACAACGCAGTGACAACGCAGTGACTATGACGTGACTATGACGTGACAACGCAGTGACTATGACGTGACTATGACGTGACTATGACGTGACTATGACGTGACTACGCAGTAACTACACAGTAACTACACAGTGACAATACAGTCACATCACCCACCAAAACCAACTACACAGCATTAAGTAACTTCAGCTGTGCTGTCACAAGGTGTGTTGTGGTCGTATCCAATCTGGCGCCAAGTGAAGCAAGCGCTTTGTTTCCAGTGCCACTCTCGTTAAGACTCTGCCCAGTTGCCACTAAGGGACAATTAAGGAAAAGCCGAGCAGTTGTGAGAACAGCACAGCACTAGCAGATGTTGTGGTAAGAAGATCATAGAGAGTGAGAGAGCGAGAGCGACAAACGGAGCGGTAGAGGAAGCTAGAGAGAGGAAATGATACATGCTGTTTGCTCATATCCACTGTGATACGGGTCTTTTTATCGTCAGACAGGAGGTCAGAGCATGTGATATGCAGCTGCACTGTGACCTCAACTGCCAACAACTGTATAGTACAGAGGGTTTAACAACCGATGTAATGTATACATGAACGCAACAGTGAAACACAAAGAAAAACTAAATCAAGTTCTCATTAGTTTTATTTGTATTTTGCTACAATCTACTACAGTGAGCAACTTACATTTTTATTAAATATGGTTCAGAATAGTCCATACCAGTCAGCCACCTGCCCTGTATTTACCACAGAGCAGTCTATAAGCTCTCTGGAAATCTCAGTACAGCAGTGTGAAATTCATGAATCACAGGTAGTCATTCATAGAGGTAAATTGGTAAGCGACTTGTGTGTGTGTGTGTATGTGTGTGTTAGTGTATATCCTTGTTAATAATTGTAAAGACCAAAAATCCCCACACCGATAGTAAAACAAGGAAATTGTTGGGAAATTTCTACATTTCCCAAGAGGCTACGTTGGGGTTTAGGGGTAAAAAAACATATTTGTATATTCTGCCATCCACCATCTTCAAGAGGAATAACTAAAACATCATGTTCATGACTTTAGATTGCCTCAGCAGCTGCCTAAATACTATCCTAAGCTAGTGGCATTGGACAGTTATATAGATTGACAATCTAGCTAATGTTATACCACATGTGATTTGGAATACAATTTGTCATAGCCTTTACATTGAGATAGATACATGCAGGTAGCATACTAGTTAGATAGTTTGCCTTTCCACCAATGGATGTATTGAGATATTTTGACAAAATAGGGTTTATTTTCAAGTCAATATCAGCCTCTGTATTTCTCCATCGCCTGAATGGGTGGCCAATGTTGGGCATGGAATATAGTGTGCCTAAAAAAAACGATGTGGCGTGACACCTGGGTCAAAATTTATAAAAATAAAATCAACTAGAAACCCAATAACTAACTATTTAGGAAGTAACATTTCAAATTCCAATGTTCCCAATATGCTTTATAAAATAACTTGGTAGTTTCTGC
Source organism: Dallia pectoralis (assembly GCA_029465975.1). Classification (NCBI taxonomy): domain Eukaryota; kingdom Metazoa; phylum Chordata; class Actinopteri; order Esociformes; family Umbridae; genus Dallia; species Dallia pectoralis. The sequence goes on from CM055755.1 coordinate 7,646,483, forward strand.
TTTTTGAAACAAACAATAATATTGTTAGGTGTTTTGGGCTAAGGTTAGGTGTTTGGGGTTAAGGTTAGTTGTGGTAAAGTGTTTTGGGTGACGGTTAGGTGTTTTGGGTTATGGTTAGGTGTTTTGGGTTACGGTTAGGTGTTTTGGGTTACGGTTAAGTGTTTTGGGTTAAGGGTAGGGGTTTTGGGTTAAGGGTAGGGGTTTTGGGTTAGGTGTTTTGGGTTACAGTTAGGTATTTTGGGTTAAAGTTATGGTTACAATTAAGGTTTGGTTTAGGTATACGGTTGAAGAACATAGTATTTTGGATGTGACTACTTGTTGAGGTCCCCAGAAGGATAGTGAAACCAAACAAGTGTGTTTGTGTAAGAGGGAACTGGGTGGGTGGTCGGAGGGGAGGGTGGGAGGTGGGATGTGTTCACACTGAGGTTTCCTCTCAAACAGGAGAACTCCCCAAGCCTGTCAGGAAGCTGTCCGAGCTGCCATTCCTGATGCCCTCTAAGATGTCAGTCATATGTGCTGATCTGTAGTCAAGATGGGCACTTCGACCAGCTGAGGCTGCCCCGCCCACGCCAGTACGCAGGTCCCACATCACCAATTAGAGGCGAGCGTGAACCAATTTGCTGCGAAACTCATCCGATATGTAATGTCTCGTATTGTTCGCTTTCATTTGATATTTTGAGGTTGCGGACTGAACCGTGGTCTTCCAGCTCATCACAGTACCAACAAAAAGGTTTTCACTGGACCCCAGGTTGTGGATTGTAAATGATGTATATGACCATATAAAGAAATGAGTGGACATGGGCGTAATGGCCAGAATTGTATTCATCATCATCATCATTCCATTGATGGCAAACAACAGGGGAGGAGGAGTGGGTCAGAGGGGCCAGCAGTGAATACCGCCTCATTGGTGGAGAACAGGGAGGCGGGGACCAGCTATGACAACTGCTTAATTGGCTGAGGAAAAGGGGTAGGGAGGGACCTGCTGTGACAACCGCCTCATTGGCTAAAGTGGAGTGGGAGGGAGGGACCAGCTGTGACAACCGCCTCAACGCTGATTTTTCAAACCAATTCAATGGAAATGAATAAAGCCCTTAATCTATCTCCCCAGAGTCAGATTAAGTCAGATACCATATTTAATTTATTCACAGCCTCCAATTAGCTCACTCGTGGCCTCATGAAGCCTTGTGCATACAAAATACAAAAAGTACGGTACAGTTACTAAACGCACGTAATCAGGGCATATTTGTAAGTGACTTACGTCGCTCAGAATACAAGCGTGAGATCTAACAGACAACATGTGCATGCCACGCTAGCAGGGACTCCATGTGTGCTGGGGATCTGCTAGCAGTCAGCTAGCCCTTTAAGCGGTGGGACATAAGACATTTAGCTGGTGAGGTCACGTTGGAGGATTTAACACACATTTCCCCGGTCGCTGGCCCTCTTGTCATTCCCCACGCGTTCATCCAGGGAGGAAGGCGTGGACACACTGCAGAAACACACACTGGGACTGTAGGAGACGACCCCCCCCTTCCCCCTCCCATTGTCAGCCACCGTGAGGGATGAGTCACTAATTGCGGCACCGACGCTCACGTCCCCTTCATCCCCGCTATTATGATCTCCGTGACGACGGAGGCAGAGGAGTTTTGCTCGTGCGGCGAAGGGTCAGCGGGGGCTGCAGATTTGCAGCGTTCCCAGAATCCCCCTGTGCTTCCTCTCGCAGCGTGTCGGGAGCGGCGGAGGAGGAGAGGGGAGGCGGTATGTTAGAGGGGAGCAGACACACTCAATCAGGATCCCTGTGTCACAGTCTCCCGGGGGCAGCTCATGAATGAGACACCAATCCCCCTCTGCCAACCCGCAATTAACTTGTGGATCTAATTAGGTTTTTAATCTCTATTCACAACCTCACAACTTTCTCTCTTAGCCTCTCTCATCCTGACTTTTTCTCTCTCTCTGTGTCTCTGTCTGTCTCCCTCTCTCTCTCTCTAGTCAACACTCTCTCTCCACCTCTCTCATACCGATGCTCTCTCTCTCTCTCTCTCTCTCTCTCTCTCTCTCTCTCTCTCTGTCTCTCTCTTTCTCTCTATCAAATCAATTAAAAGTGCATCTACATGCTGCTCTAATGTACATATGATCTAAGTGTACTCGGCAATTAAGTTCTTTAATATACCATAATTACAACAATTAATGCGATCAAGATTGTCAATAAGGCATTGGTATAAATCTCATATTCTCAATCTCTCTGGCTCTTTGGTTCCTTCTGTTTTTCCTCACTCTCTGTCTGTCTCGTTCTCTATTTAACACGACTGCTACTAGGAGGGCAGGATCGTTAAGAACATGTCCTAAAAACAGAAAAGCGGTAGATGATGAGAATTTGCATTTGATGAAAGGGAACGTGGACAGACTGAGTAGAGGTTGGCCTCAGAATATTAAGTGACAACGGTGGAGGTGAAGGATCATCTGTTTTAAAAACACAGTCAAACCAGTGAATCTAGATAAGGAAAGGCAAGAGAGGAATGAGCACACACACACACACACACACACAACCGCACACACACACACACACACACACACACAACCGAACACTCACACCCGCACACACACACACAACCGAACACACACACCCGCACACACACACACAACCGAACACACACACCCGCACACACACGCACACACACACAACCACACACACACAACCGCACACACAACCGCACACACACACACAGACACACACACACACACCCGCACACACACCACACACACACCCGCACACACACACCCGCACACACACACCCGCACACACACACACACACACACACACACACACACACCCGCACACACACACCCGCACACACACACACACACACACACACACACACACACACACAACCGCACACACACACACACACATCCGAACACACACATCCGAACACACACATCCGAACACACACACCCGCACACACACACAACCGCACACACACACCCGCACACACACAACCGCACACACACACACACACACACACACACACACACACACACACACACACACACAAGCGAACACACACACCCGCACACACACGCACACACACACAACCACACACACACAACCGCACACACACACCCGCACACACACACACAGACACACACACACAGACACACACACAGACACACACACAACCGCACACACACACACACAACCGCACACACACACCCGCACACACACACACACACACCCGCACACACACACCCGCACACACACACCCGCACACACACACCCGCACACAATCACACACACCCGCACACAATCACACACAATCACACACAATCACACACACACAATCACACACACACAATCACACACACACAATCACACACACAATCACACACACAATCACACACACAATCACACACAATATCACACACAATATCACACACAATATCACACACAAACACACACCACTGTGGAAGTAGCATGGTCAGAGAGATTAAACAGGATTAGGCCCACTCCACGGCCACACAGTGGGTAATTAAAATTCAACAGGCATCTCCATTTCACTTCATCTCCCATTGTTATTGATCAGGACGAACACACCATTTAATGTTTGAAATAAGCAGCGTAAGGCTTTTATAGAAATCGGAGATCAATAGCTAGTGGATTAAATGTAAACAAGTGGAGTCACAGAAATTCAGATATTGAATGGTAAAACCAGAGCTATAGCTCTGGGGCCTTCTCTCCGTGATGTCTAAGAAATTGCCAAGGAGCGCTGGGAGGGAAAGAGTCCCGGGTAAATGGATGTTGAGGAGACAAAAAGGTGGAATACCGAGAAAAGCACCAGCCAGCCAGATAGACAGACCAGGGCACACACTCTAACTGAAGTTAGTCTGTTCACTCCTGATGTTAAGTGATGGCAGCCCCACATGCGTCTCTCTGGCCGGTTTCACCTCACCCGCGCGCCCGGTTTCACCTCACCCGCGCCCCGGTTTCACCTCACCCGCGCGCCCAGTATCACCTCACCCGCGCGCCCAGTTTCACCTCACCCCGTCCTTCACCCCCATCCACATAGCCTTGCAGGGATTGGCCGATGAGCGGGTTCCCACGTGCCAGATACGGCCACAGCCTGCTACAGAGGTGATATGGCAGCCCACTTAACGCTCGCACCTGCTGGTATCGATTAATCCTCCAGACTGTTGGCTGAACGTGGCCTCTCTCCTGGCGGCCCCCCTATTAACACCGAGAGGGCAGGGATGGACCGGGGGTGACAGGGGACGGGGGGCGTTCGTGGGTAAATGCCCTATTGGGAGGCTGAATTAATGTTTGCCCAAGCCGCCGCTCCGTCTGAAGCCCCAGCCAGTGGAGAGACCGGCCCGTCACCTTGGGTTTAGGGGAAAGCCTCTGATTAATGGTCGGCCGCTGTTAAAACAAACACGCTCCAGTATTGGATTTCCACCACTGTTGTCCGGGTCGTGTTTTGGCTCAGGGCTGTTATTGGTATGAATTAGCTCCCGGTCACAATCAGAGGCGATGTGGGATTGGGAACGAGAGAAGTCCATTTATCAGGCCGTTTCACGCCATCGTATCAAAGGAACAGAGCACACAATCTGTTACTGCGACGGGAAGAGGAGAGGGAGGAGACGATCGGGCTGACTGAGCTCCCTAAACAAGGCCGGTGATTGGTTGACCGGTCATTACCCAGGGTCCATTGACCATCGGAAAGGGTCAGAAAGGTCAGAGTTGAGTCTTACCAGGTGCAAACAGTACATTATATTGATTTCCAGGGTCAGAGAGGTCAGAGTTGAGTCTTACCAGGTGCACACAGTACAGTCCCTGACAAAAGTCTTGTCGCTTATCTATTTTCTAGAAACACCTGCTATTAACCAGACTTTTAATTAATCAATTGGTGTTAGAAATAGCTCATATAAAAAGCTAAAACGTTCCCAAATGATGTTTAATGCACAGAAATGAATTAGTTTCACTGAAAAAATATGTATCATTTAATCAAGACAGAAAGGTCAAATTTTGGCAAGACAAAAGTTTTGTCGCCTATACAGAAATTGAACACATTTACTGCAAATACAAAAATATGTCAGCAAATTAAGTAGTGGTGCTGTGAGGTCCAAATTGAATATCTTGTATGACTTCCATGAGCTTGAAGGACTGCATCCATGCGGTTCGGCAAGGATGCATACAATTTATTGATGAAGTCATCAGGAATAGCAAAGAAAGCAGTCTTGCATGCCTTCCAGAGTTCATCAATATACTTTGGTTTCGTCTTCCATGCTTCCTCTTTCATCCTACCCCACATATGCTCAATGATGTTTATGTCTGGTGACTGGGCTGGCCAATCCTGGAGCATCTTGATCTTCTTCACCTTGAGGAACTTTGATGTGGAGATGGAAGTATGTGATGGTGCAACATCCTGCTGCAGAATTTGTCCTATTTTATGGATGGGAATATAAGAGGTAGCTAAGATTTCTTGGTATTTTAGACTATTGATGTTGCCTTCCACCCTGCAGATCTCTTGCACACCCCCATACTGGAAGTAACCCCAGACCATGATTTTTCCGCCACCAAAATTGTTTTCTGGGTGAATCTCGGATCCATGCGGGCTCCAGTAGGTGTCCTGCAATATTTGCGGTGACTGTGGTGTAATTCAACAGAAGATTCATCTGAAAAATCCACCTTCTTCCACTTTTCCAGCGTCCATCCTTTTAGGAGGCTGTGGGCCTTGGAAATGCAACACGGTTTTTCAATTGTCTTTTGTTTAGGGCTGGCTTCTGGGCACTGATTCGACCATGGAGGCCATTTTGAGACAGAATCCGACAAACTGTTCTGGTTGAAACAGGGACTTCAGGTGCCCAGGTCTCATGGAGCTCTGCTGCAGTGGAAAATGGGCTGGCCTTGGATTTTCGAGCCAACAAACGATCCTCTCCAGCAGTTGTCTTGAGGGGTCTGCCTGACCTGGGCTTGTCAAAAACGTCTCCAGTGTCTTCAGATGTTTTTTTTATCCTCTGTACTTGACGCTGAGACACATTGAAGGTGTCTGCCACATCAGCAGTGGATCTGGTCTTCAGCCTCTTGATAATCAAAACTTTAGTCTCAGGGTGAATCTTAGGCATGTTTGCAGAGGTCTAGTTGCAGTTGATGTGAAGGTCTAGTGTACTGGGGTTGTTTTTATACACACCTGAGACCTAATTGATCCATTATTAGTCACAGGTGAAGCTCATATGACAAGGCGACAACACTTATGTCTTTGCAAAAATTGACTCAATGGGCTTTACCAAGCTGTGAATATTAGAATACTTTTTGACAGTTTAATTTTGCACTGAAACATTATTACAAAAGCTGTTGGGATTAAAATGAGCCATTTCTTGTAAAAACATCTTGATTAGAAATATATTTCAGCGGCACTTCAGGTCAATTTGTACACAAGCGACAAGACTTTTGTCAGGGACTGTACATTTTATTGATTTCCAGGGTCAGAGTTGAGTCTTACCAGGTGCACACAGTACATTATATTGATTTCCAGGGTCAGAGAGGTCAGAGTTGAGTCTTACCAGGTGCACACAGTACATTATATTGATTTCCAGGGTCAGAGAGGTCAGAGTTGAGTCTTAACAGGTGCACACAGTACATTATATTGATTTCCAGGGTCAGAAAGGTCAGAGTTGAGTCTTACCAGGTGCACACAGTACATTTTATTGATTTCCAGGGTCAGAGAGGTCAGAGTTGAGTCTTACCAGGTGCACACGGTACATGATACTGATTCCCAGGGTCATAAAAGGCTTGGAGAAATCGATGACCTTCTCCCTCTCAGCTGTGATAGTGAGTCCCGCCACGGCCAGATCGGCTTTCTGGAATGAACAGAAGAAGAATTATTAGAATCATTAGGATAAACACACACACAACACACACAAGCACACACCAACACACACACACACACACACACACCAACACACACCAACACGCAGTGATCCACAGTAGCAAACACTAAGTTGTGTTGGTGGAACCGTTATAATACACAAACAGTGTTTAACAGTAGCAAACTCTGAATTGTGTTGGCGAAAATAGGGAACGTAAGGTAAGAGGTCTACTAGGTACATTCCTGCTTTTACAGCGGCGCCTCATTGTGGCCTGAGACTCCTTCATCTGCCATTATGGGGAAACGTATAATCCACTGTTGGCTTGTGGTCTGAGCCCTGAGTCATACAGGGCACCAGGGAGAACAGAGTGTAGAACAGAATGAAGGTCTGCGTCACTAATCTCACCCTATCAACTGTGTAGTGCAAAGGCTGTGCACTACTGGTCAAAAGCAGTGCTCTGCAGAGGGTGATACTTGGGACCCGGCCTAGAACAGAGTGCAATGTTTTTTTTAACATCCAGGCGAAGGGCAGATTGTTATGACAGATCACTTGACACCATAGCCAACTGGCGGAGACAGGGGGGGAGCTGCTGGGTGTGGCGGAGCTGTGGCTGAGCCTGCTGCCCTCGCCACCCCACCCGCCATCACACCACCCACCACCCTCCACCCATGACTTCATAAAGCAGAATTCATGTAATTAATCACATTTAGTGTTTGTGGCTTTCATTCAGCCACTGTGCAGATTTGGTCGACCTGACACACAATCTGGACTCAATGAGAGAAAACAGAAGGCAGCATCAATGTGATGCAGACATTTTATTCTCATCACAGACGCCCAGAAGGTCAGAAGATACAGGAGAGTAGATGGTTATCATGTCGACGTGTCAGATGAAAGGACTTCTAGGATATCTCTCCATACACAAAGCAGTTGTTCTTTAGCAGAAGTAGTTCCTCAGACTGAACCCAGGCCTGCCAGACTATGTTGTCTGTAAGAAAGCTGTTAACTATGCAGGCCTTTACAAAGAGAGCATCTTAAAGTTATATTATTGCTAGACCCGTTGGATCCCAGATAAGGTAGAATGGCCATCAGGCACTTCCGTCTAATTGTAACCCAGCGGGCCAGTCCAACTTTTCTTTTATGAAGTCATCATTAACTAGCTAATAATGTCTTAAATAAGTTACTGGTGAGGGAGCCTGAAGGCAAACACACAGCTGTAGAAGGGCCTATTATCAATAAAAGAAAGTGTTGCTTGTGTTTCTGATATACCAGGACCAACATCTGGTCCCAGACTGCCCCCATGTTGTAGCTTTGATGCATTCAGGCACCAGATACTGGACAGCTCCGGACTGCTTGTTGAGCCAGGAGCGATTCCCTTTGAATGTTCAGTTCCTGCAGAAACTCAACTGCAAGTGAAGACAGTAGAAATAATACCTAATTCGTTTTTTGCTGAAGGAACAATATAGAACCAAATGTACTTTAATGATACAGCCTTTATTTGTTCGTTTTTGAAAGAACCATTTCTACTTCTGCTTATTCATTACGTGTTCCATGATTTACCGTGACGTTCCGTGATGTTCTGTGATTTCATCCAAAACTAATGTGTGGAAATCAGTTCACATAGTGAATGAGTAAGTCAGTGAATGAATGCAGGGAAACAGGGAATTGATAAATGAGTGAATAAATTAAGAGAGTAAAGAAAATGACGGTGAATTGGTTATTCCATGAACTTCCGTCTATGCACTATGATGTTTTGTGGATTTGAATTTACCATTACACTGATATGCACATGATAATTTATATGTTCACAGTATTTTTTTGTTGCCAAATCCATATTTATTAAGGATTAAGGAGAAGAATGTGATGAAAAACCATTAGGTACCTTTAGCAGAATGATGATAATTTTATTATAAAAGTAACTAAATGTAAATACATTTTCTCTTTGTGAAATGTTCTTAACTACTGTCACCATACAGAACGTCTTCCTGGTTCAATAAAAACAATTACAGACTAAAAAGATGTACATAAATAAACACATCAGTTGCTCCCTTAAAATAGTAAAAATCGATCTCTAACAGCCGCTGAAATATTAATGCAACTACTGAATATTAATATTCATCACTATATCTGAATCCTATTCAAAGTGTGTGTATTTGTGTGTGTGTGTGTGTGTGTGTGTGTGGAGAGAAAAGGAGGAAATCCACTGTATATAAGTCAGCTTTTAAATAATGTATTATTCTATTCTTCTCCCATCCAACCACACTTGTTTCCACTTTCACTCAATCATAAGTTGGTGCCCTGGAAAAAAAAATAGAAAAAAATCAAAGCCATCCCAGCGACTGCTGAATTATGCATTGAGTTAGCGGTTCCCCACTGTATGTGGCATTTCGTTTCCCCCCCGGGGCTTTGTCTCTGTGTCTGCGTCTGCTTAAAGCCCCAGTCCCCAACCATCAGACTGTAGTCCTGGACGGTCTTGGTGCCCAGAAAAGCAGGGAAGTATTTTGCTCTATTTGTTTTACTAACCTGATGCTGTGTAAACCCAGTCAGCCGCTATAGGCTAAAGCTAACTGTCGTCCACCTGTATTCTCTAGCACAACAAAATTAACCAGTCAGCCGCTATAGGCTAATAATAACTGTCAACCACCTGTATTCTCTAGCATAACTAAATTAACCAGTCAGCCGCTATAGGCTAATAATAACTGTCAACCACCTGTATTCTATAGCACAACAAAATTTACCAGTCACCCGCTATAGGCTAATAATAACTGTCAACCACCAGTATTCTCTAGCATAACTAAATTAACCAGTCAGCCGCTATAGGCTAATAATAACTGTCAACCACCTGTATTCTCTAGCATAACTAAATTAACCAGTCAGCCGCTATAGGCTCAATAATAACTGTCAACCTGTACTATAGCATAACTGAATTCTATATAATAACAACAAAATTTAGGCCAGTCACCCGCTATAGGCTAATAATAACTGTCAACCACCTGTATTCTATAGCATAACAAAAAATTAACCAGTCAGCCGCTATAGGCTAATAATAACTGTCAACCACCTGTATTCTATAGCATAACTGAATTAACCAGTCAGCCGCTTAGGCTAATAACTGTCAACCACCTGTAACTAGCATAACAAAATTAACCAGTCAGGCTAATAATAACTGTCAACCACCTGTATTCTCTAGCTATAGGCTAATAATAACTGTCAACCACCTGTATTCTCTAGCATAACTAAATTAACCAGTCAGCCGCTATAGGCTAAATAATAACTGTCAACCACCTGTATTCTCTAGCATAACTAAATTAACCAGTCAGCGCTATAGGTAACTGTCAACCACCTGTATTCTATAGCATAACTAAATTAACCAGTCAGCCGCTATAGGCTAATAATAACTGTCAACCACCTGTATTCTATAGCATAACTAAATTAACCAGTCAGCCGCTATAGGCTAATAATAACTGTCAACCACCTGTATTCTATAGCATAACTAAATTAACCAGTCAGCCGCTATAGGCTAATAATAACTGTCAACCACCTGTATTCTCTAGCATAACTAAATTAACCAGTCAGCCGCTATAGGCTAATAATAACTGTCAACCACCTGTATTCTATAGCATAACAAAATTAACCAGTCAGCCGCTATAGGCTAATAATAACTGTCAACCACCTGTATTCTATAGCATAACTAAATTAACCAGTCAGCCGCTATAGGCTAATAATAACTGTCAACCACCTGTATTCTATAGCATAACTGAATTAACCAGTCAGCCGCTATAGGCTAATAATAACTGTCAACCACCTGTATTCTATAGCATAACTGAATTAACCAGTCAGCCGCTATAGGCTAATAATAACTGTCAACCACCTGTATTCTATAGCAGTCCTAGGCTAATTCTGTCAACCACCTGTATTCTAGCATAACTGAATTAACCAGTCAGCCGCTATAGGCTAATAATAACTGTCAACCACCTGTATTCTCTAGCACAACTAAATTAACCAGTCAGCTGCTATAGGCTAATAATAACTGTCAACCACCTGTATTCTATAGCACAACAAAATTAACCAGTCAGCCGCTATAGGCTAATAATAACTGTCAACCACCTGTATTCTATAGCATAACTGAATTAACCTGTCAGCCGCTATAGGCTAATAATAACTGTCAACCACCTGTATTCTCTAGCACAACTAAATTAACCAGTCAGCCGCTATAGGCTAATAATAACTGTCAACCACCTGTATTCTCTAGCATAACAAAATTAACCAGTCAGCCGCTATAGGCTAATAATAACTGTCAACCACCTGTATTCTATAGCATAACTAAATTAACCAGTCAGCCGCTATAGGCTAATAATACATGTCAACCACCTGTATTCTATAGCATAACTAAATTAACCAGTCAGCCGCTATAGGCTAATAATAACCTGTCAGCCGCTATAGGCTAATAATAACTGTCAACCACCTGTATTCTCTAGCATAACTAAATTAACCAGTCAGCCGCTATAGGCTAATAATAATTCATGTCAACCACCTGTATTCTATAGCATAACTAAATTAACCAGTCAGCTGCTATAGGCTAATAATAACTGTCAACCACCTGTATTCTATAGCATAACTAATAAAATTAACCAGTCAGAATTAACCCAGCCGCTATAGGCTAATAATAACTGTCAACCACCTGTATTCTATAGCATAACTGAATTAACCAGTCAGCCGCTATAGGCTAATAATAACTGTCAACCACCTGTATTCTATAGCATAACTAAATTAACCAGTCAGCCGCTATAGGCTAATAATAACTGTCAACCACCTGTATTCTATAGCATAACTGAATTAACCAGTCAGCCGCTATAGGCTAATAATAACTGTCAACCACCTGTATTCTATAGCATAACTGAATTAACCAGTCAGCCGCTATAGGCTAATAATAACTGTCAACCACCTGTATTCTATAGCATAACTGAATTAACCAGTCAGCCGCTATAGGCTAATAATAACTGTCAACCACCTGTATTCTATAGCATAACTAAATTAACCAGTCAGCCGCTATAGGCTAATGATAACTGTATCCTACCTGTATTCTATAGCATAACTAAATTAACCAGTCAGCCGCTATAGGCTAATGATAACTGTATCCTACCTGTATTCTATAGCATAACCAAATTAACCAGTCAGCCGCTATAGGCTAATGATAACTGTATCCTACCTGTATTCTATAGCATAACCAAATTATCATTCCGTAGTTTACCTCAGCTCAGATTTCCCGTTCTGTCGGTGCTCCATGGTGCAAAACACTGTGTACCACTTACCTGACACTATGACACTTTGGCTTTCTCCTCCATTAGCCTGTAGGGAACTAAGACTTCACTTCTCAACCATCCCTTCCTGACCAACCATGTCTTCACAAAAATATCTCTCCAGAACTAGTTCTGTTACTCTAAAGCTCCAAAAAACTATCCGATTCGGATGGTTGGCAGACTGAGCGTACTGAGTAGGCAAATAGTCAGAGCCGCTCTGATAATGAAATAATTAGCACGTCTGAAAAGCGCAACAAATCAACAGTAGAAAATTGAATTCATGACATGAAAATCATGAAATGGCATCAGCTGGGGTGTCGACGGGTGGGTGTCAGATTGGAAATGAATGCATCACCAACTCCTGTTTAACTAGGCCATTTTAACGACCTCTCGGGGTTGTGTAGTGTGTTTCTGTGTGTGTGTGTTTCTGTGTTACTATGTGTGGGCGTGAAGATGACTGTGCTAAATGAAATGCAAAGCAGATGAGCTACACAGTACGGAGGGTGACTCAAACAGCCCTATACCAGGCAATATGTGGACTAATAAACAGCCTGAACAATCTGTCTTCTGGACCAGGCAATATGTGGACTAATAAACAGCCTGAACAATCTGTCTTCTGGACCAGGCAATATGTGGACTAATAAACAGCCTGAACAATCTGTCTTCTGGACCAGGCAATATGTGGACTAATAAACAGCCAGAACAATCTGTCTTCTGGACCAGGCAATATGTGGACTAATAAACAGCCTGAACAATCTGTCTTCTGGACCAGGCAATATGTGGACTAATAAACAGCCTGAACAATCTGTCTTCTGGACCAGGCAATATGTGGACTAATAAACAGCCAGAACAATCTGTCTTCTAGACCAGGCAATATGTGGACTAATAAACAGCCTGAACAATCTGTCTTCTGGACCAGGCAATATGTGGACTAATAAACAGCCAGAACAATCTGTCTTCTAGACCAGGCAATATGTGGACTAATAAACAGCCAGAACAATCTGTCTTCTGGACCAGGCAATATGTGGACTAATAAACAGCCAGAACAATCTGTCTTCTAGACCAGGCAATATGTGGACTAATAAACAGCCTGAACAATCTGTCTTCTGGACCAGGCAATATGTGGACTAATAAACAGCCTGAACAATCTGTCTTCTGGACCAGGCAATATGTGGACTAATAAACAGCCTGAACAATCTGTCTTCTGGACCAGGCAATATGTGGACTAATAAACAGCCTGAACAATCTGTCTTCTGGACCAGGCAATATCTGTAGTAATAAACAGCCTGAACAATCTGTCTTCTGGACCAGGCAATATTTAGACTAATAAACATTCAGGACTGATAAAAAGTCTGAAATCTTTGTCATCAGGACCAGGCAATATCTGGATTAATAAACAGCCGGAAAGCTTTGTCATCTGGACCAGACAATATCTGGACTAATAAACAGCCTGAAAGCTTTGTCATCTGGACCAGACCATCTCTGGACTAATAAACAGCTCCAACGCTTTGACATCTGGACCAGGAACCCAGTGTTCTGCTTCTATTCATCCTTCATTCTTCCTTCAATCCTTCTTTTACTATATCTCCTTTTTGTATTTTTCTACTACCCCACCTACTTCACTGCTTTCTTCGCCTACTCCTCCATCTCCTCCTTTTCCCACTTCTCTTTGTTTTCCCACTTCTCTTTGTCTTCCCACTCATCAACTCACATCTCCGCCTCTGACTACAACACACTTTGATGGGAATAATCCAAGCAGCTTGGGGCACTGATCGTCACTGTGGAGCTGCAATACTCCCAGACCCGCAGCTTCCCACATCAGAGTAATCTGACCCTGGAGTCCATGGAGACACTACGGTGGGGTTGCGGTTCGATTCCCGGGGGGACACCCCCCAGTATGAAGCACTAAAACGTATGCACTCACTTTCTTTATGATGAAAACATCTGCCAAATGACACGTGTAAACAAGGCACTTATAAAATATTCCAATTGTACAAACCGTTTTCATCGCATTTGGCATGCTGGTTGTAATTATTCGGGAGTTACGAGTGTAATCACACGAGCACTGTAGGGACACGACACAACGGCTGTATACGGTTTCCGTGAGGTAAAGCTCTCCGATGCAGCGCAAAGCTAGAAGTGTAATTACAAACACTTTGTCATATTGCACGGGGTCAAACTGGCGCTCTGCCGGATGCTAAGGGACTGTTAGCCGTACTGCAGGGATGACTGTAGAAAAGACACGGCTGAAGGACTGTGGACCCGATGACAACAAAACGCTAACTTGTTAAGGAAGTGATGTTTTACACTGAACAAAGCAGCGATCTCAGCAGACGCTCTGGTTCAGAGTGACGTGTTACGGTTGCAAGTGTCTCATTTTAACATTGGCACCCAGGTGGGAAAAACAAAGGCGCCTAAAAGTGTGGTCCGCGGTTTATCGGCGAAGCTTGTGACACATGTTCTCCCGGTCAAGGAGATGGTCCCGGCTTTATTAGTAGAGTTAGCCGTGTCCTCACCCTAGAGATTAGCTCTCCCACCATGCCGGTCCAGGTACCGTTGGTCCCGGAGACCCCGTACACTCCGTCCGCCACCAGGTTGATGCGGTAGTTGAACTTCAAGATGTCCGCCAGCTCCTTCAGCATGTCCACGCAGAAGCCCTCGTAGCGCTCATTCCCCTCCCTCTCCTGGTGGTTCGGACGCAACATCACGTACGGGTTCTCCTGCGAAAAAAAAAAAAAACAGACGCAAACGGCATTATGTAACGCGGCGCGCGACAGTGAACGCAGCCCGTGGTCGTGCATAGCGTAGCGCGATTGCGGCTAGGTCAAGGGTCAAGTGGAGGGTCAAACCGACCAGTTGCGGGTTGTCTGTCAAGATAGTGGACACTATTTGATCAGAGGTCCTTTATGTTGAACAGGAGCCAATGAGGTGATACTCTATCTAGGCTTACAAGAGCAGCCATTAACGTGAGAACTTGGCCCGGGAACAGAAGCACTCAGACCTGCTGCGCACACGCCCATCTGTTTTACACACACACACACACACACACACGCCGTCGACAGACTCACTCCGTCTTTGCCAATTAAGGATTTGTTCTTACAAAACGTCTGAGACATTTGTGTATTCGTTTAAGTTTGGATTCATCAACCGGTTGTCAGACAGCGTTTAAACACGGTCACATGACACACACGACTCAAAGTTTTGTCGAATTGGGGGGAGAGTTAAGCTTAGCGGCAGGAGCCTAGCAGTTAATAAGCATTGTGCTGGTAACTGAGAGGTCAATCAAATCCCAGAGCCGAGGGGGGGGGGGGTAATGGTTTAGCCCGCCAGAAAGGTAGTTAACCCTAATTGTTCCAGGGTCACTGTCATTAATGTCTGATCCTCTGGCAGCAGCCGTAATATCTGAGAACCTTTCCAATACACCCACAAGGGCTAGAATTATGTCCAGAATAGGACACACACCTAATTGTTATTACGCCTAGATTATTAAGGACGCGTTGGAGAGCGTTCTTCATGAATGCAGCTGAACATTGTAGCAAGCGAGCAGGTTCACGTCCAACCCAATTCCACGTAGATTAGTTAATTACCTGACACGTTGAAAACACGTCAGATGACCGATGCAGGAAGTGCCAGTATAATTATGTCAACAGAAGATGTTCAAGTGTCTATAAAACTCATGAAATCAAATTCAGTCCAATCAGAGTTTCTTGGTCTCACAGATTAGCGGATGTGATAGCTTGCCAAACGACATGCTTGAGTTTCCACCTCCACAGTAGAGTTTTTAGTATAAACGGACATAATCAAGCCAAAACAAATAGTCGAAAAATACAACCCACAGCAGTTAAGAATCTGTGAATACAGTATACTGAGAATGCAGTACAGTATACTGAGAATGCAGTACAGTTTACAGAGTATGCAGTATATTATACTGAGTATGCAGTACAGTATACTGAGTATGCAGTACAGTTTACAGAGTATGCAGTATATTATACTGAGTATGCAGTACAGTATACTGAGTATGCAGTACAGTTTACAGAGTATGCAGTATATTATACTGAGTATGCAGTACAGTATACTGAGTATGCAGTACAGTTTACAGAGTATGCAGTATATTATACTGAGTATGCAGTACAGTATACTGAGTATGCAGTACAGTTTACAGAGTATGCAGTATATTATACGGAGTATGCAGTACAGTAAACTGAGAATGCAGTACAGTATACTGAGAATGCAGTACAGTATACTGAGAATGCAGTACAGTATAATGAGAATGCAGTACAGTAAACTGAGAATGCAGTACAGTATACTGAGAATGCAGTACAGTATAATGAGAATGCAGTACAGTATAATGAGAATGCAGTACAGTATAATGAGAATGCAGTACAGTATAATGAGAATGCAGTACAGTAACTGTAACGGCAAACCAAACGTGGATATCTTGCAGTGCCGGGCTTTTTACACTACACTGTATGGAGACCGCGACACTTCCAGCGCATTCAGTTTAAACGGATACTTGTACTGTCCAATGACAATAAAGTTTAATCTAATCTTATACAAAGACAATAAAGATCAGGTGTCAGCTGTAATGTAAAGGGTTATTTGAAGGTTCTTTGATACTGGATGATATTGGATGAACCACTTAGGTAATATGTGGTGGGACCGTTCCAGATCCTCTGTAATATGTGGTGGGACCGTTCCAGGTCCTCTGTGATCTGGTGGGACCGTTCCAGGTCCTCTGTGATGTGGTGGGACCGTTTCAGGTCCTCTGTGATCTGGTGGGACCATTTCAGGTCCTCTGTGATCTGGTGGGACCATTTCAGGTCCTCTGTGATCTGTGGGACCGTTTCAGGTCCTCTGTGATCTGTGGGACCGTTTCAGGTCCTCTGTGATCTGTGGGACCGTTTCAGGTCCTCTGTGATCTGGTGGGACCATTTCAGGTCCTCTGTGATCTGGTGGGACCATTTCAGGTCCTCTGTGATCTGTGGGACCGTTTCAGGTCCTCTGTGATGTGGTGGGACCGTTTCAGGTCCTCTGTGATCTGTGGGATCGTTTCAGGTCCTCTGTGATCTGGTGGGACCATTTCAGGTCCTCTGTGATCTGGTGGGACCATTTCAGGTCCTCTGTGATCTGGTGGGACCATTTCAGGTCCTCTGTGATCTGGTGGGACCATTTCAGGTCCTCTGTGATCTGGTGGGACTGTTTCAGGTCCTCTGTGATATATGGTGGGACCGTTTCAGGTCCTCTGTGATCTGTGGGACCGTTTCAGGTCCTCTGTGATCTGGTGGGACCGTTTCAGGTCCTCTGTGATCTGGTGGGACCGTTTCAGGTCCTCTGTGATCTGTGGGACAGTTTCAGGTCTGGGTGTACAAAAGAGACTGCATCACAATGATTACGCACAGCTCTTTACTCGCCAACGAAAGCAAACAAAAATATCTATAGGTCGATTCTGTTTGTTTTTGCAGGTAAATCAGTTGACAACCGAGCGGAAATGTAGCTACAACGAGCTGTATCCTGACTTCCAGAGAGAAAAGGCCCACTGTCTGACAAAGAGTAAAATAGATGGAACTCAGTTGAAGAGCAAATAGAGACACTGCCCTGCCACCCTTCGGACCTCCGGGACAGCTTTAGTTGTCGACTGGTAGACGAATTTGTCTCACAGTATGAAACCGCATCCCTCTGTTATGACATGTTAAAGTGGCAAACTAAAGACCTCAAAGAAGAAGACACGCTAGACGGCCACCGTCACCGTGGCAACATTTGTTTTCCTAGCCGCGCCGCTGCCGTGACACCATATTAGGGTTCCGCTTCCTGGCCACCTTGACTGATTACGGAACACACACCACTTTGCGCCACGCCGATAAGAGGATCGCCGCGGGGATCACGGAATAAGCCATCCCGGGTCCAGAGGCATTTTTCAAGCTTAGTCTGCATCATATCTGAGATCACTGAATCACGGCAGTCTAATTGTTCCCCTCCATCAGTGTAAGATGGGGGCAGATGCTTTGAACGCACCTCGCGGAGGCGAGCTCCCGGGCTGCCCGGGAAGCAGAGGAGTGCTGACAGAAAGGCAGGGCTATTCCAGCGCTGACTCACTGCTCGCTCACACTATAAATGCAAATCCTCTCTATTTGTTCATTAACTCATTAAATGGGCCACGCGTGTTACCTTCCTGCCCGCCGGCGAACACCTGTGCGGTTACGCCGTGCTGCTCGGGACGGCACAATATAAATGGAAATCGTCCCATGGCCAACAGCCGCCTGGCGGAGGAGGCGCCCAGCCGTCTCAGCCGGACGGACGATCGCCCCTCCCGAACGGGGGCTTGTTAAAAAGCAGCATCTTGCAGGCCGGATGAACGTTGCATGCTGGGGGTTTCAAGGGGGAAGGCTCGGGAGAACGAATAAACAAACCTTCTGGATTCAATTAATAAGTCTCTACGCCAGCGGCGCGAGAGAGAAATGGCCCGCTCTGCTTAATTAAATGTGGCCCATAATTCCCGGCCAGCTCTCACTTGTTGATTGATGATTGTGAAAGGGGAGGCAAAGTAATTCTATATTTATCTGCCCAAAAGCCTACACTATTAGGGGCCTCTATAGAGGGAAATACAGCCTCTGTTGAAGAGCTAGTTACTGACTGACAAATACAATTCAGGTGCTGGCTCTGACCCATCTAATACAGGAATAAAAATGTATTATCAATCAATAATCTAGAGGAAATGTTATTGAGCTAAACAATGCTCTCGTTCTCTCGTTCTCTCTTCCTCTGAGGACCCCTTTCTTTCTGTCTCTCTGAGGACCCCTTTCTTTCTCTACGTCTCTCCTCTAAGGACCCCTTTCTTTCGCTCTGTAGGTATTTCACCAGGTATTTTCTAACAATGTCCTAAATAACTGACCCAAATACATTATGGCAACAAAAATGTATACATGGAGCCCTGGAGCTCATCCCAGAAATCTCAATAAATGTAGTCATGCCTAAGAACAATCCTGGAGGCATATATCGAGATTGCTGGGTTCTGAAATCTTCTCTGAGGCTCGATTCATCGTCACCAGTTCCTTGGAACTAATGGAATAGTCCCCAAAGTGCAAAGGCCACCCATCAGTGTTTAATGAAGCAATCCGTTTTTTAATTATTTGAATAAAACACAGTTGAGCCCTATTGCGGGTGACAACACCCCCTTGATGGCAATAAATACGACCCTGACATTGGAAGCATGTTGGACGGTTCGGGCCAAAAACCTCTTTATGTGCGTTGGCATCGTGATAAGTGAGAGACCGTAGAGAGTCGGACAATATTCTGAATGATTAAGATGTAAGAAAATTGGTTTAGTCTAAAAGAGCCAGCGAGTAATTCATCATAACCCTCGGATCGTCCCTTAACCCCGAGCAGGAAAAGGGATGACACATCTTTCGCGAAAGGTAATAAAGAAGCATCAATATATATATAGAAGCCACGGCCATTATAATCTGCACTCGGGTATTACTGTACTGTAACACAGGCTCGTTTCTTACTGAGCCCAGGGCTTCTTCGGGGTCAGTGCTTTGGGTCAATCCTCGACGGGTGGGCATAGCGGATGATGGGGATAATAAACCCGGGTCTTCCTGAATAATCAGAACCGGGCCTTACACTCCACTGACTGTGGTTTGAAGCCTGGAGCCCTGAGTCAGCCAATCGCAGAATAAGACTAAATCGAGAGTCCAGTTATGAACCCAGAGTCGCCAGCTGTTCGCGAACGTCCGCATGCTGCACGACAAAACGCTGCTAACGAAAACGGTGATTACAACTGCCTGGGGTCATGGGAGGTGACGATGGATTTGTCAGAACCCAAACCCCCAGAGGGTCGTATGCAGTACAGCGATCCTCCATCACAGATGACTCAGAGGCACCGTGTCCATGGTGACGAGTGGACCCACAGGTGCAGGGGAAATTCTCCTCCGGCGGCCGCACCGTACCGCGGCCGTCCGTCAGCCGCACCAGAGATACCGTGCCACGCGGCAATCAAGTCGTGATGAACGAGTAGTGATGGCAAACAAAATTGCCCCCTGCGGCTTTATACATTGGCCCAGACACTATATCTGCTGAGCGGAATCAACGCGTGGCGTCGCTGCTGACATAAACACCCGCTGATTCGTTAAACGAACCGTTCTACCTGCATTCCAAATCGGACCTGTCCGCAGTCTGACACTGTATTCACTTTATTCTACTCCAACGGGAACCAATAAGCGACACAGCCCGCAAATAAAACCTCGCAGGCATTTGGACGCCTCCTTACAAGATACTTCAGGCTCTGCGTACGAGACGCTTTTGGCTTATCTTGTGATCGTAGTTGTGGGAGGAGGGGGAGGGGCTAACCATTATGCAGCCTGGCACTCGATCAGGGCCGGAGCATCCTGTTACACGGCTCCATTCCCACTCAGTGTGATTGGAACATGGTATTAGCCAATCACAGCCCAGGACCATAAAGCCCGAGTGCAGTTCAGTTGAAAAAAAGGGAAGACTTCCACAGAAAATCAGTGTGACCTGGAGAAGTGGGGAGACGCTCTCCTCATAAGCTGAGTGGAGGGAAGAGACCGAGAGGAGAAGATCTAAATTTCCTCCTCGAAAACGATAGCCTCTTGACTGAAGGCTCGAAAATCGCTGCCAAATAACAGAGTGCTGTCTGCCACACAGCTTGCATCTTCAATTGTTAGACGTTTAGCGTTTAAAAAAAAAGTATCTATAGCACTCGGCCCGCCAAATACGTCAGTGAGACACATTTCAGAGTGTATACAGAAGATACTGTATACTGAAGACTCCTTCTGACATAGAACAGATCCTGGCAGAGACTCAACTAATACTAACACTGTATTTAGACAACTGCCGGGGCCATGAAAAAATATTCCCCCACTAAACATCTAATTGTTTATTACTCGTCTGAACCGAGTGGATTTTACGGCCCGGTCTGTTGTCAAAGGACATTAACACTTAACAAGAAGTTGGTACGTTCCAGAAGGATTAGTGCCGCTTTCAGACTGCCAGCGGAGTATTGCAGACTTCCCGGCTGAGCACAACAAATTTGCGAGCAAGCTGGTCTTGCGGTTGTTAACTACATGGTCACGCATTAGCGCACAGGCAATAGAAGTGACTGTGATTGGTCAACATGGACGACAACTCCAAAGGCACGGCCCGGGTTCCTATTCTCTCAGCCGTCGCTTGAAACTGGCCGGGTATTAGGATGGTCCGAAAACAACCAATGCTATGGCAATGAATAATTTGTGAAAAATTCAGTTTTTAATATAAGGTTATAAACATTGGCCCAGTGCACTTTAAAAAAATATATAAATAACTTCAGTATCTTTGGCCAAGCTCTTTGGATATGGCTACAAGAGAAAGCTTGATGGAAGATCGCCTTGAAGGATTGTGTGAATGACACAGAATGTACCTCCATCACGTGCCACACAGATTCAAGCTGACCTGCGGACACGAGGTTTGACAGTTTCAACTCAGAACATCCATCACTAACTCAGAGAGAGGGGGGGGGTTGTATTGTAGGATGCCCTCTGCTGAGAGAGAGAGAGAGCGGGAGAGAGAGAAAGAGAGAGAGATGTACTGTATGAAAAAACAGGCAATATCTAAAGTTTGCACCTGGACGGTGGTCCGCACAGATTTGTATGGCTTGTTTAGATTTTTAGTATGAAGGCCAAAATAAAATGATTGAAGTATGGTTAGCCTCTCTAAGCAATCTAAAGAAGAAACTGTTCGTATTCAAATTTGTAAAACGTGTTTATTTGTGAAAAAAGGCAGCCTTTTACGTTAGATGGGCAGAGGCAGACTAAAGACTGTCAACAATTCAAAAATATATATAATTTTCATATATTATGTTACAAATTATCATCCGAGTATTTTAAATATGTTTACATTGATAAAACATACCTTATCAGTTCCTACCACTCACAGAAGCTCGAGACATTGAGCAAAACTAAAAAAATGTCAGAACAAATAAACAAGTTCTACTTTTGACCTGGCTGTTAAGGGACGAGAAACCAAAGATTTAGAGGATCAGGACTGTTTAGGGTTTTTGTAAGTTGGACAGAACAATCAATAAAGAATCTACTTAAGATGTAAATGACCTTATAAGGGAGTTCTAACCTGTGACCTTAAGTGATCATCTTTCTTAATTAATTGATGCCTGGTTTATTATGGACTCTCTTCACTTGGTCATCAAGGTCTAAATTACAAATCTCCATAAATTGGTGAACAGAACTGAACCCAGCCGAGAACTTTGTACTTTTTAGAACCATGATGAAATTTTTGGCAGTTATTTATAAACAACAAATCCCCAGTCGGACGATTATCGTTCTAGCATTTGATTTAATTCTATTTTCCGTCAACCTGCCATGTCCCTGTTTTATTGTGCACTGTAGAAAAGCAGCATTAATTGCTTTTATATTTTCTTGTTTGAAGTCTAGGCGAGGTAAACCCCGAGCTCGTAGCTGCCAGAATTATTTATATTTGCCCATGTTTCAGAGTGAAATGTAAATAGCTCTAAGTCGTATTTATTTGAGCAACAGTTGATGGCTTGGAGGGGGCGATATAAATGTCTTTTGACAAACAGCCCTGTCAGAATTTGGCACTGCCCCGACTAAGCAGCCAATCAGGAGCCGCCACTGGAGTGAAGCTTTTAGTAAGAGTGGTGATTATAACGCTCGTATATCTGATCATTTCAGCCACTCAAACTCATATTCCGTTTATGAACGGATAATTATTTTTCTACTTTAGCTGCGCACGTTCAATTGTTTCAGCTCATCTGATTTTTAATAATTCAACTGAGGTCATTCAACGTCGGCGTCGTTATTGGAGCTGATTTTAAATAAAAGCATTTTGACAAGTGAGAACAAATAGCCTCCCCGGGAATCATCACCTTAACGTGGTGGAGAGGTTTGTGTGCCCCTATGAACCTGAGGGCTGGGTTGTCTGGAGCTTTATGCTCCTGGTAGGGTTTCCCAAGGCAAAGTGGTCTCAGGCGAGGGGCCAGACTAAGAATGGTTCACCAAGACCCCATGAAAGATAGAGGGAAAAGGAGCGAGACCCTGCCTGGAGGAAGCCCAGGGCCCTCGTCTGGAGCCAGGCCCAGACGGCGGGCTCGAAAGCGAGCGTCTGGTGGCCGGGTTTGCCACGGAGCCCGGCCGGGCACAGCCCGAACGAGATACGTGGCATCTCTCTCCTCTCCATCCTGTGGGCCCACCACTCACAGGAACAACCGCAGGGGTCGGGTGCGCTGTCATATGGGTGGCAGTGAAGGTGGGGGGTCTCGACGGATCAGACCCGGGCGGCAGAAGCTTGCTTTGGGGACGTGGAACGTCACCTCACTGGGGGAAGGAGCCAGAACTTGTGCGTGAGGTGGAGCGATACCAGTTGGATCTGGTGGGACTTACCTCTACGCACAACCGTGGCTCTGGAACCTTACTCCTGGATAGGGGTTGGACTCTGTTCTTCTCTGGAGTTGCCCAGGGTGAGAGGCGGCGGGCTGGTGTGGGGATACTCACGAGCCCACGTCTGAGCACGGCGGTGTTGGAGTTTACCCCGGTGGATGAGAGGTTTGCCTCCCTACGCCTAAGGGTGGTGGGGGGAAAACTCTGACTGTTGTTTGTGCTTATGCACCAAACAGCAGTTCGGAGTATTCAGCCTTCTTGGAGACCCTGAAGGGAGTCCTATATAGGGCTCCAGTAGGGGACTCCATCATTCTGCTGGGAGACTTCAACGCACATGTGGGCAACGATGGAGACACCTGGAGAGGCGTGATTGGGAGGAACGGCCTCCCTGATCTAAACCCGAGCGGTCGTTTGTTATTGGACTTCTGTGCTAGTCATGGATTGTCTATAACAAACACCATGTTCGAACATAAGGAGGCGCATAAGTGTACATGGTACCAGAGCACCCTAGGCCGAAGGTCAATGATCGATTTTGTGATCGTATCGGCTGATCTAAGGCCGCATGTTTTGGACACTCGGGTGAAGAGAGGGGCAGAGCTGTCAACTGATCACCATCTGGTAGTGAGTTGGATCAGAGGGTGGGGAAAGACTTTGGACAGACCAGGTAAGCCCAAACGGATAGTGCGGGTGAACTGGGAACGTCTGGAGGAGGCCCCTGTCCGAAAGATCTTCAACTCACACCTCCGGCGGAGCTTTTCAGGCATCCCTGTGGAGGTTGGGGGCATTGAACCTGAGTGGGCAATGTTCAAAGCTTCTATTGCTGAAGCTGCGGCGGTGAGCTGTGGTCTCAAGGTCCTAGGTGCCTCAAGGGGTGGTAACCCTAGAACACCGTGGTGGACCACGGTGGTCAGGGAAGCTGTCCGACTGAAGAAGGAGGCCTTCAGGGATATGCTAGCCCTGGGGACTCCGGAGGCAGTTGCAGGGTACCGACAGGCCCGAAGGGCTGCAGCCGCTGCCGTGTCAGAGGCAAAGCAGCGGGTGTGGGAGAAGTTTGGAGAAGCTATGGAGAAGGACTTTCGGTCGGCACCAAAATGCTTCTGGAAAACCGTTCGGCACCTCAGAAGGGGAAAACGGGAACCATCCAAGCTGTGTACAGTAAGGATGGGACACTGTTGACCTCAACTGATGATGTGATCGGGCGCTGGAAAGAGCATTTTGAGGAGCTCCTGAATCCGACCTACACGCCCTCTAGTACAGAGGCAGAGCTGGAGGCTGATGGAGGGTCATCGTCAGTTTCCCTGGGGGAAGTCGCTGAGGTAGTCAAACAACTCCACAGTGGCAAAGCCCCAGGGACTGATGAGATTCGTCCAGAAATGCTAAAAGCTTTGGGTGGGGAAGGGCTGTCTTGGTTGACACGCCTCTTCAACATTGCATGGAAGTCTGGGACAGTGCCAGAGGAGTGGCAGACCGGGGTGGTGGTTCCCCTCTTTAAAAAGGGGGACCAGAGAGTGTGTGCCAATTACAGAGGTATCACACTCCTCAGCCTCCCTGGTAAAGTGTACTCCAAAGTGCTGGAAAGGAGGGTTCGGCCAATAGTCGAACCTCAGATTGAAGAGGAACAATGCGGTTTTCGTCCTGGCCGGGGAACCACGGACCAGCTCTTTACTCTCGCAAGGATCCTGGAGGGGGCCTGGGAGTATGCCCATCCAGTCTACATGTGTTTTGTGGATCTGGAGAAGGCGTATGACCGGGTACCCCGGGATCTTTGTGGGAGGTGCTGCGGAGTATGGGGTGAGGGGGTCTCTTCTCAGGGCCATCCAATCTCTGTACGCTCAAAGCATGAGCTGTGTCCGTGTCCTCGGCAGTAAGTCGGATTTGTTCCAGGTGGGGGTTGGCCTCCGCCAAGGCTGCGCTTTGTCACCAATCCTGTTTGTAATATTCATGGACAGGATATCAAGGCGTAGTCATGGGGGGGAGGGGTTCCCGTTCGGTGGGCTGATGGTCACATCACTGCTTTTTGCGGATGATGTGGTCCTGATGGCCTCATCGGTCGGTGACCTTCAGCACTCACTGGATCGGTTCGCAGCCGAGTGTGAAGCGGCTGGGATGAGGGTTAGCACCTCCAAATCTGAGGCCATGACTCTCAGCAGGAAACCGGTGGAGTGCCTACTCCGTGTAGGGAATGAGTCCTTACTCCAAGTGAAGGAGTTCAAGTACCTCGGGGTCTTGTTCGCGAGTGAGGGAACAATGGAGCGGGAGATTGGTCGGAGGATCGGAGCAGCGGGGGCGGTGTTGCATTCGCTTCACCGCACCGTTGTAGACGAAAAGAGAGCTGAGCCGAAAGGCAAAGCTCTCGATCTACCGGTCAATCTTTGTTCCTACCCTCACCTATGGTCATGAAAGCTGGGTCATGACCGAAAGAACTAGATCGCGGGTACAAGCGGCCGAAATGGGTTTTCTCAGAAAGGTGGCTGGCCTCTCCCTTAGGGATAGGGTGAGAAGCTCAGTCATCCGAGAGGAACTCGGAGTAGAGCCGCTGCTCCTTTGCATAGAAAGGAGCCAGTTGAGGTGGTTCGGGCATCTTGTACGAATGCCACCTGGGCGCCTCCCTAGAGAGGTGTTCCAGGCACGTCCAGCTGGGAGGAGACCTCGGGGAAGACCCAGGACTAGGTGGAGAGATTATATCTCCACACTGGCCTGGGAACGCCTCGGGATTCCCCAGTCAGAGCTGGCTAATGTTGCCCGGGAAAGGGAAGTTTGGGGTCCCCTGCTAGAGCTGCTACCCCCGCGACCCGACCCCGGATAAGCGGTTGAAGATGAGATGAGAACAAATAGCTGTGTGACACCTTTTGAAGGTTTCTATGTTCTACGCTTTGAGTCATTACCTTTTCTTGAAACTGAAGCTATAATGAAGGGTTATGGTTAGGATTATGATTATGATTAGGGTTAGGGTTAGGATTATGATTAGGGTTAGGATTAGGGTTAGGATTATGATTAGGGTTAGGATTATGATTAGGATTATGATTAGGGTTAGGATTAGGGTTAGGATTATGATTAGGGTTAGGATTATGATTAGGGTTATGATTAGGATTATGATTAGGGTTAGGATTATGATTAGGGTTAGGATTATGATTAGGGTTATGATTAGGGTTATGGTTAGGATTAGGGTTAGGATTATGATTAGGGTTATGATTAGGGTTAGGATTAGGGTTAGGATTATGATTAGGATTATGATTAGGGTTAGGATTAGGGTTAGGGTTAGGATTAGGATTAGGATTAGGGTTAGGGTTAGGGTTAGGATTAGGGTTAGGATTATGATTAGGGTTATGATTAGGGTTATGATTAGGGTTAGGGTTATGATTAGGGTTAGGATTAGGGTTATGATTAGGGTTATGATTAGGGTTAGGATTAGGATTAGGGTTATGATTAGGGTTAGGATTAGGGTTAGGGTTAGGATTATGATTAGGGTTAGGATTAGGGTTAGGATTATGATTAGGGTTATGATTAGGGTTATGATTAGGGTTAGGGTTATGATTAGGGTTAGGATTAGGATTAGGGTTAGGATTAGGGTTAATGAGTGTAGCCTACAGATGAGTAAACAGACCACCAGAACTCCGTATTTGAACCCCATCGGTGACCCAACACGTATCTGACCTCACTAGTATCTTATTGCAACGTACTGACATTCTGAAAGCCATATTGTCAAGCCCACTCCACATCTAAACCAAGTGGACTGTCCACTGTCACGTCCGTGAGTGTCTCAGTGTGACACAGAGAAATACAAAGCAACATGCACTGCAGTATCTGTACCCTCGACTGT
Organism: Dallia pectoralis; assembly: GCA_029465975.1. Classification (NCBI taxonomy): domain Eukaryota; kingdom Metazoa; phylum Chordata; class Actinopteri; order Esociformes; family Umbridae; genus Dallia; species Dallia pectoralis. The sequence continues at coordinate 7,673,863 of CM055755.1, forward strand.
CAACCCATTTGAGTGTCCAGCATGTGTCAGTTCACCAGGATGGTGGTGATGTCAGTGTTCACTCACCAGGATGGCGGTGATGTCAGTGTTCACTCACCAGGATGGCGGTGATGTCAGTGTTCACTCACCAGGAATGTGGTGATGTCCCACAGGATGTTGGCGATGTCACACAGGAAGGTGGCAATGTCACACAGGAAGGTGGCAATGTCACACCGGATGGTGGCGATGTCACACAGAAATGTGGGGATGTCAGACAGGATGGTGGCGATGTCACACAGGATGGTGGCGATGTCACACAGGATGGTGGCGATGTCACACAGGATGGTGGCGATGTCACACAGGAAGGTGGCGATGTCACACAGGATGGTGGCGATGTCACACAGGATGGTGGCGATGTCACACAGGATGGTGGCGATGTCACACAGGATGGTGGCGATGTCACACAGGATGGTGGCGATGTCACACAGGATGGTGGCGATGTCACACAGGATGGTGGCGATGTCACACAGGATGGTGGCGATGTCACACAGGATGGTGGCGATGTCACACAGGATGGTGGCGATGTCACACAGGATGGTGGCGATGTCACACAGGATGGTGACGATGTCACACAGGATGGTGGCGATGTCACACAGGATGGTGGCGATGTCACACAGGATGGTGGCGATGTCACACAGGATGGTGGCGATGTCACACAGGATGGTGGCGATGTCACACAGGATGGTGGCGATGTCACACAGGATGGTGGCGATGTCACACAGGATGGTGGCGATGTCACACAGGATGGTGACGATGTCACACAGGATGGTGGCGATGTCACACAGGATGGTGACGATGTCACACAGGATGGTGGCGATGTCACACAGGATGGTGGCGATGTCACACAGGATGGTGGCGATGTCACACAGGATGGTGGCGATGTCACACAGGATGGTGGCGATGTCACACAGGATGGTGGCGATGTCACACAGGATGGTGGCGATGTCACACAGGATGGTGGCGATGTCACACAGGATGGTGGCGATGTCACACAGGATGGTGGCGATGTCACACAGGATGGTGGCGATGTCACACAGGATGGTGGCGATGTCACACAGGATGGTGGCGATGTCACACAGGATGGTGGCGATGTCACACAGGATGGTGGCGATGTCACACAGGATGGTGGCGATGTCAGTGTTCACTCACCAGGATAGTGGTGATGGTGAGAGTGGTGTTGAACAGAGTGTCTGTCACATTGATCGATGGAAGCTTCCTCTCCATGGTCAGGCCTTGTTCCGAGTGCCACTGGCCAATCTGCAAGGGGACAGGATACACACACACACACACAAACAGACACACACACACACACACACACAGACAGACAGACAGAAACACAAACACGCGCACCAAAAACACGTTTGTTAAAGGCCTATGAGGGGCGAGAAAGCCGAAAATCCCAACAGACACTCCTTGTTTCTTCTGAGACTAAACCAGTTTCAGGTGACATTAAGCCACCATGCCCTTCACAAGGTCGGCCTTAAGAGGAGGAGTTACAGAAAACGAGCAAGGACTGAGACACACACACACACACACACGGCACCTTGAAGAAATAACTCAGGGCATGTGTTCAATCAGGAGACAACAGAATGCTTTCATTAGCTCAATTACACCCGATTCTCTGAAGCGCCACGCTATGTCCTCATTATCATTAGAGCTCGACTGGCAGTGTTCCACCTCTCCTCCGCGTCTCCTTCCACACCTCCGGCGGTGTCCCGGTCCGTGCCCCGACACACACACACACACGGGGCTCCGGTGACGCCGCTACATCGGACCCTCATTTTTCTCGTTTGCATTGTAATTAGAAAGCGGTACGGTTCGGTGGGCTCTCTGCTTAGCGTCTTTTGTCGAGGTATTGGTTCATTTATCATCCCCGTGCAAATCGATCCCTGGACCTGGCCGGCTGCATTGGAATGGCGCCGAGCATGTGTGTGTGTGTGTGTGTGTGTGTGTGTGTAGCTTTGCATGTGTATCAGGGCAGAGAAATACAATGTGGTTTAATGGATCATCTGACTGTGAATCCATTATTGCCACTGTCAGTTATTATACAGTACATCACTACGGGAGGCGTGACAATCCGGTCCGCTACATCAGTTTCAGTAATGTACCGCTGGCGCTGAGTCATGTAGCATGAACCAAGTGCAGTCTGAGTCACTGCAGCATGAACCGAGTGCGCTCTGACTCACTGTAGCAGGAACCGAGTGCAGTCTGAGTCACTGTAGCAGGAACCGAGTGCGCTCTGAACCGAGTGCGCTCTGTAGCATGAACCAAGTGCAGTCTGAGTCACTGTAGCATGAACCAGGTGCGCTCTGACTCACTGTAGCATGAACCGAGTGCGCTCTGACTCACTGTAGCATGAACCGAGTGCGCTCTGACTCACTGTAGCAGGAACCGAGTGCGCTCTGACTCACTGTAGCATGAACCGAGTGCGCTCTGACTCACTGTAGCATGAACCGAGTGCGCTCTGACTCACTGTAGCATGAACCGAGTGCGCTCTGTAGCATGAACCAAGTGCAGTCTGAGTCACTGTAGCATGAACCAGGTGCGCTCTGACTCACTGTAGCATGAACCGAGTGCGCTCTGACTCACTGTAGCATGAACCGAGTGCAGTCTGACTCCCTGTAGCAGGATCCGAGTGCGCTCTGACTCACTGTAGCAGGAACTGAGTCCGCTCTGACTCCCTGTAACATGAACTGAGTGCGCTCTGACTCACTGTAACCTGAACCGAGTGCGCTCTGACGCCCTCCAATGCTCACATGTAGTTAATACAGTGAATGGAGAGTCGTTCTCACGTTGTCTTTTTTTAAAGGTATAACGGCCACCAATACGTAAGGCTTCGCTCTCTCAACTGCGTCAGACTCCGTCTGTAAGTCGTTGCCGTTGTATCCTAAAATAAACTCCAGACTTGTTTATTAGAGAAACACTCATGCGTTCTGAGTTCTCCTCTGAGAATCTAATCCAAAGGCCTCGCATTCCATTACCTCGCTGTTGTGCTCATCAACAGTGAAAATGAGAGAGACATATCACCATGCACACACACACACACACACACACACACACACACACACACACACACACACACACACACACACACACACACACACACACACACACACACACACACACACACACACACACACACACACACACACACACACACACACACACACACACACACACACACACACACACACACACACACACACACACACACACACACACACACACACACACACACACACAAGCAGAACAACAGTGTGCACCAGCCTGCTGACAGCTACTGGGTTTTCAGGCAAGGCAGGAATGGGAGATGCGCTTACAGGAAGAGACATCTAGCAGAACATGAAGCAGAACACACTTCCACCCCCAGACCAAACCCCCACCACCACTAGCAGACCACCACCACCAGACCACCAGACCCCCCACCACCACCCCCTGGTCCCAGTCCGATTCATCAGACTCTGGCTCTCTCCACCAGGCTGTGGCAGCAGACTGGAATGAGTGCAGGGGCAGATGGGTAAGGACAGGTAAGAGAGGAAGTGCTGAAGGCTGCTGGCACAGGAAAACAGGAGCAGCTCATGAGAAAGTGCATGTGCGTGTGTGTGCAAACATCTGAGTTTATTTGTGTGTGTGTGGTGGGTTTAATGCAGGAAGAGATCCAAGGCATCCGCCAGCACGAGGAACTGCTCTGACAGTGTGCCACCGCTCAACTCGGCTACCGGTGACAATAACAAACGCAACGCACAGCTGCTCACTATGCGACTGTACGCACGAGCAAAAACATGCAACCAAGAGGATCAACTAACGAGACAAACACGAAGGCGGTTCAGTAAACCGAATACATTACGCCGCTGCGGACTGACGCGCTACACGGGCGGGGGAAGCGTGTCTGTCAACGGATCGCCCGGGAGACGGCGAATAACGACGGACACGTTTTGCATATTTCTTCGCCGTCGGGACTTTGGACAAATCTTGGCGTTGCAGGTGTTTCACATTTGGCCAATTCCCGTTTCTTGGGAGACGTCCCAGGCATCATCAAACCAATCAGACCTCTGATATGTTGCCCGTGTTTATGCCAGGATATCGGGGGCGTCGTTTGCCGTACAAACATTCAACCTAATGATAGACAAACAATTCAAACGGATGGAAATTCTCCGTTCGGCTTTTGATGCTTCAGTCCGGGGCTTCACGTGCTTATCTACAAAACTGCCTCTCTAAATTACACAAGGGTTCAGCTGTGACCCTCTTCTCCACTGTGCCTTCTCAGCAAGCCGAGGGAGGGAGAGAAAACGGGATATAGAGAAGGAGAAAGAGAAGAGGTAGAGAGAGGAGGAGATAAGTGCCCTTGCCAGGAGTGCCAGTCATTTACCCAGGAACCAGAGCAGAGAGCCGAGGACAGAGGAAGGAAGAGAGGAAATCAATGGAAAGGTGTGAGGAAGGACAGGAACAGAGGAGATGGGAAGTGGAGTGGAGCGTGTGAAGGATTGTCCAGGTCTCCCTCTGGCACCTGGAATTACAGCGCAGGGGCCCAAGATTAGGGCGATTGCTCACGGGAAAGACACCGCGGCTAAAATTACCCCCGAGAACGCAGCATATCCATCAGAGAATGGCAGCCAGCGCCGCGTTCTGACAAATGTATATATCACGTTACGATGGTACTGTGATGGCACTACGATACCAAGGCTGGTCGGGCCCTTTGCTTTTGGCGCTAGAGAATGGAAGTGTTGTTTGTGAATGAGGTGTGTGTGTGTGTGTGTGTCTGGCTCAGTATGTCACTGTACACACTGTTGTCCTGTTAAGGTGTGTGTGTGGGTTGTCTGTCTGGCTCAGTATGTCACCGTACACACTGTTGTCTGGTTAAAAGCAAAAGTTTAAAATGTCAAACTCTCCATGCAGGCTGTGTGAGATGAAGACGAACAGCTTGGCGGAGTAATAAGAAGCACAATGTTTAGATGTGATCAATAACTCCTCCGAAACCCCTGGGAGATACTGCAATGAGTAGGCAGCATTATCACAAATGGAATATCACACAGTTGAGGAAAAACAAAGAACAAAAGTATGTCACTTAGAAGTCTGTTTGTTAGATAGAAGCATAGATTGTACTCTATGCTTCCTGAGATACATTGATAGTACTGTGCTAGCCACTCCATTATAGACAGAATACCAGCTGACTGCTTCTTCCCCGAATAGTTATTGCATAGATTTAACCTGTGCTTCGGGTCTTTGTTGTGAGCAACTTTACCACATGGTACGTTAGAAGTTCCCACATAGTTTGGGCCGTCCACTGGTGTGATGTATCAAAATGGAACGATAGCCTGCTTTCTTCAAGATCCTGTTTACCCTGTACACATCTCCAACTTTGCCACAAACAAAGCACCCCCAGACCATCACATTGCCTCCACCGCGCTTGACAGATGGCACCAAGCACTTCAACAGCATCTTTTCATTTGGTCTGCGCCTCGCTAAATGTTCTTCTTTGTGATCCGGGCACCTCAGACTTAGATCTGTTTGTCCATATCACTTTCGTACAGTCTTCCCCTGTCTGGTGTCTGTGTTCGTTCGCCCATCAATGCTAATATTTTCTTTTTATCGGACGGTCTGAGATATCTTTTTCTTGGCATCCCGGAGTCGTCTCTTCACTGTTGCTTTGTCATACAGTATTCCCACTCTGGTAATGACCACACCAGTCAAGTAAAGGCCAGCCCTAAAGGTCAAGCTCGTTTATGAGATTTCGATATGTGACCTTTCAATACAATACAAATGTCATTTGCCCCACGAAAAACAGGTGAACAAAAACATTTATTGTCATCTTTAAGAATCAAAAGCGCGGTCTCACGAGTCGTTGTTTGCCATTATCGGAGGGGCCGGCCGTCAGTTTGTTGCCATGGCGAGCTTCAGCAACGGTTTTGAGGGAGGGAGAAGGGGGGGGGTCGCCTGTGTCTTCAAAGCCGATGTCTAAGCAGCCTCATAAACCACTGCCCGCCCACACACACACACACACACACACACACACACACACACACACACACACACACACACACACACACACTCACCCCAGTGGACACACACACACCCCGGTGGACACACACACACACAGACACACACACACACACACTCACCCCAGTGGACACACACACACACACCCCGGTGGACACACACACACACACACACACACACACACACACACACACACTCACCCCAGTGGACACACACACACACACCCCGGTGGACACACACGCACACACACACGACCATGAATGGCCTTCCTTTGAAATGACAGGTGCAAACCGCTCATTGTTCACCAAGTGTCTCTTTCGCCGTTCTTGGGCGACATGGGACATTGATAAGGATGAGGTCTTGGAGAGCACTAGAGGATGAAGGGGACAGAGCGGATGAGCACCGCTAACGGTCCCTGAACACCTTCTTGGTGTTTCTAGTCAACACAATAGGCATGGGCCCTTGAGCCTCAGGTCATATCCCAGGGGCCCTCGTTGCTAAGGGCAACATTGAATGTCAAGGGCCCGTTTCAATTATTATTTTTCTCCCTTCTAGCGCGCCGATAGCGACTTCATTAAGTCAAATCCATATTTTATGCCTGTGTTGTGCAGATGTTCCACACAGTTATCCTGTGACATAAATGGTCTGCATGTGAGTCACTGTGGGTAGAAGGCTGAATAATTACCGTAAAGGCTGTAAATGTTTGGCCACAAGTTTTGTCTAGGCTGGGTTCTGGGATTATGTTTTTTTATGAAAACCCTTCCATGTCAACCCTCTTCGTCTACGAGGTCTGTCCTCTTCCTCCCTTCCGCTAGGTTTTGCAACACTTTTCAAATTTTTGGGATTAAATGATTCATCATCAACAACTGGAAATGTCGTGAGGGAAATAGTGTTGTTTAACACGAGTATATTTGCATAATTGTATGTTCTACGCCCTCATGTTCGACTACCCGTTATCGTAATATTGTTTTTTCGTATCGTACACGCACGTTGAATGGGGCTTGTCCACTATTAAACTCTCCCATGTGCCTACAAGAAAAATCAAGGCTGTGAAAAAAGGCTGAGATGTGTTTCATTTACTACCAATTGATAGTTTGTCCTATCAATTAAAATGTGAGTATAGTCACAACTGTTTACTATGTATTCACTTATAAATATTTGGTTTACTAAACGTGTGAAGTCATAAATAATGTAATATCCTGTCACATTTCATTAATTAGTACAAAGATACGTTTTAATCTGTTTAGTTTTTACACCATTACGTCTATATCTTTGAGAGAGAAAGTATTCAACTGATTCATTAACTGCACAAAATATTACCTTGCCGACATGTCCATCTTTTAATCTAATGTAGTTTATACCTAATGTGGCAGAAATGGGTCACAGGCCTTTATACTTCAGCATTTGATAGAGGACCAGACACAACTCCCCACACAGTCGCGTTGTGGAACTAAAACACTTCCAATAGGACTGAAGCCACTGGCTTCTCTAGCTTATATTGCACTCCATGTCATTTGACTATCAGCAGTTTAAATATTAACATTCTTACATTGATGAGCTCAAGAGAAAACAGAATTTGATCCTATTGGTTGACTCTAACAACCCCCTTTCAATCACAGTGTAATGCAAACATTCGCTGTTTCACATTTTTCTCAGTCCACATCACACGTTGGTATCTGGTTGTTCCCGACAAAAACAGGCTGTTAAAGTCGATAACTCATGTCAGAATCGACTACATCCAAATATTCCAATACATTTTTCTTCACATAAGTTAATTCCAAACAGGCAATGATAAAATCTGCTGTGAAAACAGCACTCCATTGAATGTTGAGATACAACTGCTATAAGGCCAGCCTCTTTGGTCATGACAAGGAGTAGATAGGGTTAGTATGTTAGCTAAAGAGACTGGTAAACAGATTAATATGGAGAGAAGAATGTAGAGTGAAATACAGAGTGAAATACAGAGTGAAATACAGAGTGAAATATATGGTGAAATACAGAGTGAAATATATGGTGAAATACAGAGTGAAATATATGGTGAAATACAGAGTGAAATACAGGGTGAAATACAGAGTGAAATATATGGTGAAATACAGAGTGAAATACAGGGTGAAATACAGAGTGAAATACAGAGTGAAATATATGGTGAAATACAGAGTGAAATATATGGTGAAATACAGAGTGAAATATATGGTGAAATACAGAGTGAAATATATGGTGAAATACAGAGTGAAATACAGGGTGAAATACAGAGTGAAATATATGGTGAAATACAGAGTGAAATACAGGGTGAAATACAGAGTGAAATACAGAGTGAAATATATGGTGAAATACAGAGTGAAATATATGGTGAAATACAGAGTGAAATATATGGTGAAATACAGAGTGAAATATATGGTGAAATACAGAGTGAAATATATGGTGAAATACAGAGTGAAATACAGAGTGAAATACAGAGTGAAATACAGGGTGAAATACAGAGTGAAATACAGAGTGAAATATATGGTGAAATATATGGTGAAATACAAAGTGAAATATATGGTGAAATACAGAGTGAAATACAGAGTGAAATACAGACTGAAATGCAAGGTGAAATACGGAGTGAAATTTGGAGTGAAATACGGAGTGACAAACAACCCCCTTCCCGAATAAAAAACCGAAACACCAACATACAGTCTCAGTCTTGAAATCCGCTACGGCTGGGGGATCTGACAAAACAGCTCATCCATTGTGCGTTTGATCTATTCCCCATCTCCAATCTGCCTGCACACTCACAAAAACAATGGAGGGGAAAGCCTGCACACGTCTCGGAGAGACAAAGTCGGTGAGAGGAGAAGAGAAATGAACCAGAGACAGAGAAACAGCTTTGTGGGTGTGAGTGTAGTCGACAAGTTTCACTGCAATCTGCATCCAACCCCGCTGCTCACTTAGAGACAGTTAACAGACAGCTTAATTACAGTGCGCCAAAAACACACAGAAAGATCTATAATGTTTGCTGCTGAATCAAAGGACGTGAGCGAAAGAGTCTGAAGAATCGCTTATCGAGGAACATATGCTGCTATCAAAGCCAACACTGAACCCATTGGAGACGCGTTGAGCTCCATCACAATTACCCAGGTAGAGAGAGGGGGAGAGTGAGGGAGAGAGGGAGAAGGGGAGAGAGAGAGGGAGAGAGAGAGAGAGAAGAGAAGGAAGTGATCGCTCAGCCATCACGCAGGATAGATGGAGTATAAGGAAAGCCAGAGGAGCTGGAGGAGTAGGCGCGAACTCATTAGCGGGCTAAAGACCTTGTCACTCACTGACATTCGGCTGGAGGTAGTAGATTTGTGTGGGGTAAAGGATGATTCTCGCGGCATGTGGTCGACCAGGGCGCGGAGACAGGCTCCTCGGTGGCCCGATGAGTGGCCGTGCTCGAATACACTTGCTCCGTCTACAGACATGTCCGGTCTCATGTGCGGAAATGGTCTTTAGGACTCAGGACGATAATAGCTCTCGATCATGTGTTCACGCTTCACACACGGAGGGTTGCCGGCTAGGGTGAGTGCCTGGTAAACCCCTAATTGCTCCCGAATAGTGAACTGGATAAGAGCGCCCTATAAATAACTACAGGTAAATGTCATGACTATTGTTTCATTCTAAATGCTGTGTTGTAGGGGAATGCTGGGTCGTTTTTAACAAGGAGGGTATTGGGACACTAAAGATCTCACAACAGAAACAAGCTGGAATATAATGTTTTGCACAATACATATGAATACTTTTAAGCAAAATATATCTTGATCATTCACTAATAAACAACTTTAAATGGTCCCTTATTTTACCCTGGGTAAACACAGGGGTAAACTCAACGTATTTACTTTTCTAACTAAAAAGCTAAAATTGGTCCGACTCACATAGAGATCATAAATCTTGTGACTTTTCCTGTTTTAAAATGTTAATTATCTACTTCAAGTGGTCTCTGAGCAATGAAGTTAAACACAAAATGTGGTACAGGTTTAGCACTCCCCCCCAGGCTAGTGCTAATGGTTGCATAGTCAATACACTACAGAAGGCTAGTGCTAACTGTCAATACATTACAGAAGGCTAGTGCTAATTGTCAATACATTACAGAAGGCTAGTGCTAATAGTTGCATTGTCAATACATTACCGAAGGCTAGTGCTAATGGTTGCATTGTCAATACATTACAGAAGGCTAGTGCTAATAGTTGCATTGTCAATACATTACCGAAGGCTAGTGCTAATAGTTGCATTGTCAATACATTACAGAAGGCTAGTGCTAATAGTTCCATTGTCCAATAGGTAGTCTAATGTAGTTTTTATATCAGTGTAGTGTAGGGTTTGATATCAGTACAGAGTACAGAGCATTATATTACCAAATGCACAGGCTAGTTGACCACACACATTTACACAATTGGCTAAGGTCAGGGGGCGCCAAAAAAATCTAATGATTTATATTTCTATAATTATTTATAATATTGATTCTAATAATATATTAATTTCGAAATCTTATTTGCCCTGCCCAATTTAGTTGCCTGCCAGTCAAAAGCTGTCAGTGTTGATTAAGGATTGAAATTGTAATTTTAATTGTAATCAAGTGTTATTATTATCGCATTAGCAAAAATACGAAAATATATTTAGAAGTTGATGTTTTTATCTCTCATTTAGCAATGATTCAGTGCAGGTTCAATAGAAACGGACTGGCAACAGCACACTACAATACGACTGGGAAAATATACTGGGAAACTAAAGATGGCCACCTAATTGGGGAAACCTAAACGGCAATGTCCAAGCACTAAGCCTTGGAGCGCTACAGTGAAGAACTAAGCTGCTGCTACAGGGGACTTTGTAAAGATGTCAGCTCCCCCAGCCCAGACACCACACTGGCAGATTAGGCATAAGCCACGCCTGTCAGTCTGTCTGAGAGAGACATTAATTCTCCGGTGAAGCAGTGGGTGACGACTCTGCACGGAGCTGCCGTAAGCCCCTATCATAATGGCCTCCAACGGGGAGAAGGAGTTTTGAAACATGTTAAGCGTCAATATGCCGCTGTGCTGGTCTGACGCTGTACAATTAGTTAGAAATGGTATTATTTTACAATGTTTTAATTGTCAGGTTACGCTTCTTGTGGCACAGCAGTCAATACATCGGCGGTCATCCCATAGCCACAATGGCGAATATCGGCTAATAGATTTAAGTGATAGGTGACGGAGGAAAAACAAGTGGACAGACGCTGATGCGCCAGCCTCCAGGACATTATAACCACAACTCAGAGGTGAAGCGAATAACGTTGATCAACTCCGAACAAGGTCACACGTTAGTTTTCGTGATCAACGTGTTGGATTCAGAAGAAATGGGCAGGAGAAATGAGACACGTTTTTATGGCCAGACGACTAGGTCAGAGTATCTAAGGCTGTAACGAAACGGTAGCTCTACGAATAATTCAATCATGTGCGCTAAGAATTCATCATGGGACTAATCACTTTTCATCTCCGTTGTTTCAGTTTTCATTGGTTTTTACATTTCAGAACTGTCTCCACGTGGTGCCCTAACAAAGAGCACAGCCTTCTCAATCTGCCTTAACACAGTCTATCACTAGCCAACCCAGACTTTTACTATTTCATCATGTGTTAAATTCCCGTGCCTCGATGAACAGTCTCAATTACCAAACCGTGATGCCCTCTCTCTCCACGAAGGAGCCTCATGCTGCTTTTCTTTCTCTTTCTCCCAGCCAGCAAATCCTCCAACCAGCCAGCCACACACACACTAAACTAGCCAGCCAGCCACACACACGCTAAACCAAGCTGCCAGCCACACACACACTAAACCAGCCAGCCAGCCACACACACACTAAACCAGCCAGCCACACACACACTAAACCAACCAGCCAGCCACACACACACTAAACCAACCAGCCACACACACACTAAACCTGCCAGCCAGCCACACACACACTAAACCAAGCTGCCAGCCAGCCACACACTAAACCAAGCTGCCAGCCAGCCACACAACCAACCAGCCAGCCACACACACACTAAACCAAGCTGCCAGCCACACACACACTAAACTAGCCAGCCACACACACACTAAACCAAGCTGCCAGCCACACACACACTAAACCAGCCAGCCACACACACACTAAACCAGCCAGCCAGCCACACACACAATAAACCAACCAGCCAGCCACACACACTAAACCAACCAGCCAGCCACACACACTAAACCAACCAGCCACACACACACACTAAACCAGCCAGCCAGCCACACACACACTAAACCAAGCTGCCAGCCAGCCACACACTAAACCAAGCTGCCAGCCACACAACCAACCAGCCAGCCACACACACACTAAACCAAGCTGCCAGCCACACACACACTAAACCAAGCTGCCAGCCACACACACACTAAACCAAGCTGCCAGCCACACAACCAAGCAGCCAGCCACACACACACTAAACCAACCAGCCAGCCACACACACACTAAACCAAGCTGCCAGCCACACAACCAGCCAGCCACACACACACTAAACCAAGCTGCCAGCCACACAACCAACCAGCCAATCATCTACACACTGAACCAAACAACGAGCCATCCACACAACCAAGCAGCCAATCACCCACTCACTGAATCAACCAACCAACCAGCCAGCCAGCCAGAAAACCAAGCAGCCACACACTGAACCAACCAAGCAGCCAATCACCCACACACTGAATCAACCAACCAACCAGCCAGCCAGCCAGACAGAAAACCAAGCAGCCACACACTGAACCAACCAACCAGCCAATCACCCACACACTGAACCAACCAACCAGCCAGCCGGCCGGCAAAATAACCAACCGGCCTGCCAAACAACCTAGCAGCCAATCACCCACCCGCGGAGCCGACCAGCCAGCCAGTCAACAATCATACCTACTGAAGGAGACAGAGACACGGCAACCAATAAACCGGGCCAATTTCTGCAGTTTGTGTGAACACCCTCTTCGACACTAATTAATAGCAGGCTGGCTGCAGTCTGTCACTGAACACACCATTCAAGACATTCTCCATGGATGGAAGACTCATCCATGGAGGCCTGAAGGTTTGGGGCGGGGGGGAGAGCAGGTTGAGGTGAACGGCTGGACTGGGACCACAGTGGTCGGGGTGAGTTATTGCAGGCAGATGTGTTCTGCGGTCACAGGGCGCACCCTCATCCCAAGCCTTCTGACACAGGCCGTCCCTGGCAGAGGCTGGCATGAAGTGGCCAGGCAGGGTTCTGGCAGCCGGGGTCTCCGTGCTCTCTGCCTCCAGGGGTGTTGACAAACAAACAAACAACAGCCCAGCGCTCTCGCACACCATCTGAAGGGCATTCTCATTGGGCCATAGACCGACGCATGCACGCACGTTTGTACACACACGTGCACACACACGCGCGCACACACACAGACACACACATAAATCAGCAGAGACAAACAGAAACACAACCACCCACCGCGCTGTAGATCAATGTCTAAAAGACCAGACACAAGCCACTAGTCTGAACAAAGCACTCCATTAAAGTAAAGTTACTGTTCTCAGATCTGTTCCCTTCCAAACGAGACCGAGCTGGAATTTGTTTGTGAGACGAGAGCTGACGTTGACAAACGACGGTTCCCCACTCCTCCGTAGTCAGAGGACAGGTTGTATGAGTTATATGTGCATTAACAATTGAATTGTATTAGCCGTTCGTGGTGGGTAACCAAACCCGCTGAAGACACCATCTGTGTTGGGTACCACAGAAATAGGTGGTATTAGACTCTCTGTACTGTGGAGCTAATTAGACGCTTACACACACCCATACAGACAGAAGTACACACACCCACACACACACACACACACACACACACACACACGATGAATCAAACAGTAGGTGGCCAGGATAACAGCCAATTCCACCGCTAAAAAAATCGTAACTCTTCCAACTCTGTGTGTCTGAGGCCTGTTTGAGGTGGCACATGTATAGATAGTAGTGCTGGTTCAGTATGGCTCGGTATGGCCCGGTATGGTTTGGTATGGCCCGGAATGGCTCGGTATGGTTCAGTATGGTTTAGTATGGCTCTGGATCTGTATGGCTCAGATGCGCCAGGTGCCAGGAGCGGGTTGGCAGCAACGGTGCCATAGAACCTGGGGGAACCATGCTACAAACTAATATGATGATCAATCACTGGCATCATTGTCTGCAACTGGGAGAACAATGGATTGTGGGAAGCACACCGTGCCAGCCAATCAGCAAGGGGCGAGAAAGGTTGACAGTGAATTAACCATATGCAAAACGACAACAACAAAAAATGAATATGCTGAAAAATGCAACAGTTATATTTTGAATAAATTAATGTAGTGTTTTCTGGAGAAGATCTAGTAGCAATGACGAACGACATCTGCAGATGCACTCCGTAAGACAAATGTGAGCGATTGATTTCTCAAGCCGCATATTTACTGCCATAACGAAATGGGACAAAATAACACGACCTTTTCAAACGCAGCTCCGAAAGTGTTTATCCCAACCAAGGGCCTTTCTCAGAATCTACCAAGCCTTTCAATCTTTATCAGCCGTATTTGCTCTAAGTTGAGAAGCCCAAATTACGTCTAAAGTGGAGTATGTCTGTCAAGTCGGTCCGAGCGCCGTTTGATAAACAGGTTCTGACGGAGCAGTAACCGATGTGAAATTGCTGTGTTCTTCGGAGAAGTGAACAGTTCATATGCAAAATGGCCACGAGAAAAATTCAATTTGGGCACTGATGGGTCTCTCAAGCCATGCCTCTCATTTCATCCCATGGGGGCCCCGGGCTCTCGCACACACACACACACACACACACACACACGCCGATATAGAGATCAGCCAAATTGCTGCGTGGTACACAGACGACAATAGCTGTGGGGGTTTGGGGAATTTGGCCAGATACACAGATATTGGAGATGGATAGGGAGGTGGATGGAGAAACAGAGTAAGTAAGAGAGAAGGAGGAAGAAAGAGAGGGCAGAGTTCTCTACGGGTTCTCCGGTTCTCTACGGGTTCTCCTTCTGCATTTAAAAAAAACCCTCCCAAAGCCAGCACATTCATGTCAGAGACTGGAGATGCGGCGTGGGTAGAGCGACTATTGATTTAAAATCGGAACGGCCTTGTAATGCATGTGTGATGTGTGTGTGATGTGTGTGTGATGTGTGTGTGTGAAACTTTCATCCATTGTTGTTTTAGGCAACTAGCTCTGGCATCGCTTTCCTTGGCCCTGCCGAGGCATTCACACCTCAACAGATTGTAACAGACCCATGACTGCAGCACAACAAACAAGTCCTCTTCCTCTTTCCACCGTCAAATGCTTTGTCTTATCCAATTACCATCACTGGCAAGAAGGTGATTACACAATACCACTGATTGCAATCGTACATCATTATCCGCCTGGTTGCCATGGCGTCGCGTTAACAACGCAACGGTGGTCCGTTCCCACGGCACCCAAGCAGGAGAACAGAAACACATTTTGCTCTTGATGTTTCGGATTTAGGGGTCTGATAAATGAAACGTTATATTTTGATTTGTTTGGGATCTTGTTTGGAACGTCTTTGATTTCGATGTGTGCGTGGAGCTCTGCAAATTCATGAACCATGTTTTTGCTACATTTTATTGATTTTATATTGTTTTTAGATGGTTCTTTAAACAGCTTGTGAGCATGTTTGTCTTTTAATATCTAAATCACCATTAAGTAACATCAACCAAAACTGGAGAAGATTTCATGTGATTTGAAGATTCACACGCTAATAACAGCAATTTATTTTTGGCTAAAGGTAGCAAAAGTTAGCGGAGGTCTCAAGAAATGTCTGTTTAAATTAATTTATAATAATGGAATACCGTTTACCTAGGCCAGTGGACTTCCAGAGTGAGGACAACATCAAGTTGAAAGAAATTCTTCTATAAGGCCCACACTTCTTCTATAAGGCCCACACTTCTCCTATAAGGCCCACACTTCTCCTATAAGGCCCACACTTCTTCTATAAGGCCCACACTTCTTCTATAAGGCCCACACTTCTTCTATAAGGCCCACACTTCTATAAGGCCCACACCTCTTCTATAAGGCCCACACTTCTTCTATAAGGCCCACACTTCTTCTATAAGGCCCACACTTCTTCTATAAGGCCCACACTTCTCCTATAAGGCCCACACTTCTCCTATAAGGCCCACACTTCTTCTATAAGGCCCACACTTCTCCTATAAGGCCCACACTTCTTCTATAAGGCCCACACTTCTTCTATAAGGCCCACACTTCTTCTATAAGGCCCACACTTCTTCTATAAGGCCCACACTTCTTCTATAAGGCCCACACTTCTTCTATAAGGCCCACACTTCTTCTATAAGGCCCACACTTCTTCTATAAGGCCCACACTTCTTCTATAAGGTCCACACTTCTATAAGGCCCACACTTCTATAAGGCCCACACTTCTATAAGGCCCACACTTCTATAAGGCCCACACTTCTTCTATAAGGCCCACACTTCTTCTATAAGGCCCACACTTCTTCTATAAGGCCCACACTTCTTCTATAAGGCCCACACTTCTTCTATAAGGCCCACACTTCTTCTATAAGGCCCACACTTCTCCTATAAGGCCCACACTTCTCCTATATGGCCCACACTTCTCCTATATGGCCCACACTTCTTTTATAAGGTCCACACTTCTATAAGGCCCACACTTCTATAAGGCCCACACTTCTATAAGGCCCACACTTCTATAAGGCCCACACTTCTATAAGGCCCACACTTCTATAAGGCCCACACTTCTATAAGGCCCACACTTCTATAAGGCCCACACTTCTATAAGGCCCACACTTCTATAAGGCCCACACTTCTATAAGGCCCACACTTCTATAAGGCCCACACTTCTATAAGGCCCACACTTCTATAAGGCCCACACTTCTATAAGGCCCACACTTCTATAAGGCCCACACTTCTATAAGGCCCACACTTCTTCTATAAGGCCCACACTTCTTCTATAAGGCCCACACTTCTTCTATAAGGCCCACACTTCTTCTATAAGGCCCACACTTTGCTATTGCTAATCTTTGCCTAATATTTTGATTGGTAAAGTATTTAAGTGCTGAGAACCCCAGCAAGCACAAAACAGTGTAATGTGTAATTCATAAAGAGTTAAAGTGTTTTGGGGATATATATTCATCTGTGAGAAGGAACGTGTCACAAGTGCCGTGGTGACTGGGGAGTAGGAATGAGTGGAAAGTAAAGCAGTGAGTGGCGAAAAAAAGCCTGGTTCCTTCTGTTGGTGCTGTAAAGCGAATTCCTATTACACCATTTCCAATTAGCGCGACAATCACCTTATGAGTTGGCAACTCAACACGAACAAATCTGGAACCAGGCTCGACGTAGAGCATTTCAACACAAATAGATCTGGAACCAGGCTAGACGTACTGCATTTCAACACGAACAGATCTGCAACCAGGCTAGACGTAGAGCATTTCAACATGCTATATACTGTTGTGTGGAGTCAGATGCTATAGGTGTAGAGTTTGGGGATTGGACAACAGTGGAGTGGTGTAACGGGGGGTGGCTACAGGTTGGGGAGAGGTCATACAGGAACAGATGCTCAGGGTTATGTCGTCAACTTGTAGTGAACCAGTTGCGAACCAGTTGTGAACTTGTAGTACTACCTGCTATATGAGAGCTGTTTCTCAGCCCACTCCTTCCTCCGCCGCGAGGCCGGACAACAAACAGAACACACAGATGTACAATATCAATGTCAGCGTTTATCTCACAGAGAGATGTTCCAGGGATAAAAGCTCTCTTCATGTGCAGCCAAAAGAAGAAAACCCTCAGCATTAAACAGCTACTGTGTGTTTAGTACTCTATGTTTACTACTGTGTTTAAATCTCTGTGTGTTAAGCACTGTGTGTTAAGCACTGTGTGTTAAGCACTGTGTGTTAAGCACTGTGTGTTAAGCACTGTGTGTTAAGCACTGTGTGTTAAGCACTGTGTGTTTAGCACTGTGTGTTTAGTAAGACAAGGACTAGGACGAGGACTGAGACGAGGACTGAGACGAGGACTGAGACGAGGACTGAGACGAGGACTGAGACGAGGACTGAGACGAGGACTCGGACGAGGACTCGGACGAGGACTCGGACGAGGACTAAGACAGAGTCCAACAATGTTTGTCTTTGATCATGCCCGCCCAGTTCTACATCATTGAAAAATAGAACCTGCAGGAAAAGCTATTTTTCTGCTTGATCCTCCGGGCTCAGGTAGAACTTTTTCCTGATTGAATGTTTGGGTTCCAGGTAGAACTACTCCCTGTTTGAACCTTCTGGTTTGATTTAATTCATGGTTAAACCTTCAGGTTGGAAGTATAAACTGTCCCTGTGAAAAACAGTTCAACAAAGAATCCATGTACGTTCTAACTGAATCCAAATAGGGTTCTCCTTAAACCACAACAATAATTCTATAGGAACAGCCGCAGAAACCTTATGAAATCCATTATTGATGGAAAGGTCAGAAACTTTATATCAGACTTGCCAAATATTCTCAAGCTAAGAAATGTAAATCTCAACATCAAATCAACATCAAAGTCCTACGTTGACATTTATGAACAGATGAATTCAGGAAGTTGTTGTCAACAAGCATACATCATTTAAATACATTATCACGACTTGTCTCTGCACTGCAGAGTTCTAGACAAATACATTATCATGACTCGTCCCTGCACTGCAGAGCTCTGGACAAATACATTATCATGACTCGTCCCTGCACTGCAGAGCTCTGGACAAATACATTATCATGACTCGTCCCTGCACTGCAGAGCTCTGGACAAATACATTATCATGACTCGTCCCTGCACTGCAGAGCTCTGGACAAATACATTATCATGACTTATCTCTGCACTGCAGAGCTCTGGACAAATACATTATCATGACTCGTCCCTGCACTGCAGAGCTCTGGACAAATACATTATCATGACTCGTCCCTGCACTGCAGAGCTCTGGACAAATACATCATCATGACTTCTCTGCACTGCAGCGCTTTGGACAAATACATTATCATGACTAATCTCTGCACTGCAGAGCTCTGGACTTCAGGAAGCATTTTACAGTCTAATCCAATTCAGCGCAGAGGCGGTCATAAAAGATAAGGGCTGTGAAAGCAGATACTGTAACTCTGTATGAACGGGACAGTTACATTACCTGCCTCAGGCCGTCTCTACTGTTCTGCATGATCCTGAGAGCGTAGTTGGAGCGCTGGCCTTTGCTGTTGAACTCAATGTGTCCCGTTAGACCTTCCAACTCTACCTATCCCAGAGAGACAGAGAGAACAAGAGAAACGAACCTCATATTATTCACCGGTCACTGTTGTTGGCAGTGTTGCTGATCTGGGTTCAAATTGTATCCGTTTGCTTTCAAGTTGGTTAAAACGGGCTGGATCGGTTTGGCCTGGCATAACCAAA
The DNA here is from genome assembly GCA_029465975.1 of Dallia pectoralis. Lineage (NCBI taxonomy): Eukaryota > Metazoa > Chordata > Actinopteri > Esociformes > Umbridae > Dallia > Dallia pectoralis. The sequence goes on from CM055755.1 coordinate 7,693,343, forward strand.
CCCGATCTCCAAAGGCGAAAACTGTCATGTTTGGTTTAAACCCAGGTCTGCCCACTCGCCCTACAGGGACAACTGGAAAGGCGTTCGCTCAATACCAACAGAAATATTTCAATGGATAGAGAATTGGAAAATCCAAAAGGGAAACACGCTGATTATCTTGCCGAAACAAAACCCCACGCCACCCCATTATCCGACAGCGAGAAACCAGCAGTATGATTGATACCAGAGAGTCTCCAATGAGATGATTATGGGATGACAAAGTGAAGAGGGAATAACATGGAAATGGCCACAGATGACTCATTTTCACATTTGCTTTCGCAGAAGGAAATGTGTCTGAAATTCAATATGTGTCAAACTCTAATGTGTAGCTCCCTCACAGGGCTTGTATTCAAGGAGATCTGCGTTACAGAGTGACAGTCTGCTGAGGTCTTCCCTCTGCAGGATACTAAAGGCGAAACGCGGACTGTGACCTAGCGAGACCTGCAGTTCCCCTCCCGTCGAGAGGGGGTGCTCTTACCATCCTCAGGTAGTTCATGAGGCTGGTCCCATGCTCCCAGATCTTGGAGGTCTTGCAGGAGAGCTGGGTGGCGCCCACGTTCTGGCTGCGGTTGAGCTCCTGGACAGCCTCCACCACCGCATGCACCGCGTCAAAAAGCAGCGCAGATGAAAGCTGAGAGAGACACAGAGAGAGAGAGAGAGAGGGAGCGAGAGAGGGAGAGAGGGAGAGAGAGAGAGAAACAGACAGAAACAGACATCGAGAGAAAGAACTCGATAGAAATACAAAAGAGAGAGAGACAGAGAGAGAGAGAAGCAGAAAACATGAAAGAATAATGAAACAACTGAGTTGAAAGGGCTGAACGAACGTGCAGTCAGACACAGAAACAGACACAGAAACCAACACAGACACAGAAACAGACAGAGAAACAGACACAGACACAGAAATAGACACAGAAACAGACAGTCACAGACACATGAGCCCGAGGATCTGGGGAATTTCCGTACGGTCAGCACGGGGTTAAAACCAGTCGGACATCCTCCATGCAGCAGTCGGATATTCCATTAGATCACTAGGACCCTGTGATGTGCTGACACTGAAAAAAGACCCACCACTTTCACCCCTACTAGAGCTGGCTAGTCATGACCAATCCAATTACCACACATCCATTCAAGTTGGCCAAAAGTGGCGAACGGGAGGTTTTTCCAGCGGCCTGTATACAAACAGGCGTCCTCTATTCATTGTGCGAAATACAATATCAGATGAATGATGGCATAGATTGCGTGAGCGGGGCGTATTTCGACATTAAGCCGGTATAATGCGGCCATAACGTCCCCGACGTCCTGCACATACTGGCTCTATAGACGATCTCACCCTTGCTCGGGCCAGCAGTTGAATTGGACGGCGCTGCAGTCAACAGCTTTAGAAACCCTACTTAGAGTGTGTACAGCACCGCGGTGTCAATTAGAGTCCGGGAGGAAAAGTCAAAGAACGACGGCGCCAGGAAATACAGTCAGCGGACTATGTTATTTTAACGGCACCTTTCCCTTTGAGATCAAAGTTTTCTGCCCAGCTGCAGTTTGTCCAATTTCTTATGTTAACATGAATCCTAAGCCATTGGCTGTGTGGATCGTACCAGATGGCTAGGGCCGTGAACATACCTTAGATACATTATACTACACTGGCAAACATACAGTGACGTACAAACCGTTCCTAAACCGTGACCCACGGCCACACAGTTATGCAGTCATATCCGTGTCCTTGTTCTGGAGTTTAAACATAGCCTGCGATACGCAACAACTTCAAATGGCGACGTAAAAACAGATCAACCATAAACATTCACAGATGTTTCCTCAAACAGCCTAAGACATAAGAGGTACAGAAAACCACTGTGCAACAATAATGTAAGCTCACCCATTTGATCTCATGGAAGAATCCCTGTTAATGTGACACTAACTTCCTACAGTGATTTGAATAGGAACAACCATTCTGAAAAAACTCCTGTTTCTGTTTTCAGGTCAAAAACTGAAACCAACTCATCCCAATTCTCGTCGCACATATAAAAACATGGATGATTTGTCTGGGGAACATCCAATAACTCCATGACATGAAACCCAGACCTTTATAATAAAACATATGATATATATGTAGGAACAATGTTTAATAAGTGCTGAATAAATGATGTCCTTATCCATTATAAATGCTTGACGATGTGTCGTTTTTATAAAGCACCTCCATCCCATCTTTCTCTTCCATGACTTTGTCTCACTTCTCATTCCTCTCATTTTTCTCCGGTCCGTTTTTTAACAATCCCTTCACTGTTCCGTGTGATCCGACTACAAAACCTCCGGTGATTAACTAACGATAACTCCTCGTTAAGAACAAAAATCTGCTTGAGGAACACGGCTGGTATTAAACAGCTTAAAAACAGCAGCCATTGATTTTACTAAATCTTTCTTGAGGGCTTAATTAAGTAACAGAAATTCAATGAACACAATAAGTGAATTACTCGTCGTTCTCCGTTTGATGTCACAAGGAACCCACACTCGTAATAAGTGTGGTGAATTGGGTTCACACTAGTTCGTCAGCAGGCGTGGAAAAAACGTTTCATGTTAATGTTCAGAGGTACACAAGCAGCCACGTATTAATTTAATAAGCCCAATGGCAATTAAAAAACAGTGACTAATTAACAACTACACAGACAACAGTATTAAAGGCGCAGAAACAGGTTAATATTCGTTAAGTTCTTCTAATGCCTTGTAATAAAGCAGAGTCTCAGAAACACACGTGGGACTCTGTGTTACTGTTACCACGATATGTGAAACGAGCTGATTTCACAACCTCACAGATTCTGGACAGATCAGATTCTGGACGTTAAGGTAATATGGTAATATTCGTTGTTGCCGTGTTGCTTGAATTTGCCACTGATGGGCCTGCAATCAAAGTTTGTAAAAGAAAGTGGATAGACTGACTAAATCAAGTACCTGAGACATCTTGAGGATGATAAAAAGATATCGAGCCTATATATACTATATATACTAGCCAGTATCAATCCTATCTGGTCTTCAGAAGTGTTAGATATGAATATATAGTATTCATACTGTAGTATTAATATGAGTGAGCTAGCCAGTATCAACCCTATCTGGTCTTCAGAAGTGTTAGATATGAATATATAGTATTCATACTGTAGTATTAATATGAGTGAGCTAGCCAGTATCAACCCTATCTGGTCTTCAGAAGTGTTAGATATGAATATATAGTATTCATACTGTAGTATTAATATGAGTGAGCTAGCCACTATAAACCTTATCTGGTCTTCAGAAGTGTTAGATATGAATATATAGTATTCATACTGTAGTATTAATATGAGTGAGCTAGCCACTATAAACCCTATCTGGTCTTCAGAAATTCTGGTCTCACCGGTGTGCCTGCAAAGGGGGCGTGGTCACAGTTTTCCTGCCAGGAACGGTTGAGGCTGAGAACGAAATCCTGGAAGAACGGATGTGTTCGGTTGAAGACGGAAAAGCCCAGAATGTTCACTCGCTCACTGGGAATGTCATCCAATCGCAGCAGAGAGAACTCCTGCAGAGGAAGTGAGAATATTACAAAATATAATCGTGTTATAGGCAGTAGCATGTTTACTGTATGGACATTCCTTGGACATTTCCAACATCAATCAAGTTGAACTGTTTTGACACGTGGAGGCGTCTAATTGAATATTCAATCAATGTCAGTGGAAAGGGCACGCGCAAGTCAAACGCGTTTAGCCCCGATTTCATTCATTTACCTGATGTTCATTATATTAACTTCATTACCGTGGCCAATTGAGATGCACATGACATTGCACACAACCGCTTAATTCCTTTTGTGTGTATGTACGGCGCATGTGTGTGTGTGTGTGAGTGTGTGTAGTGTGTGTATGTATGGTGTGTGTGTGTGTGTTTGCCCATTTGCTTTGCATATTCATAGATGCACAGGCATGTCTACAGCTTATGAAAAGGCCGTGGAAGTGGGGACGGACGGTAAAGTTCATTGTGGTGGTCCCGAGGGGAGGGGAGGACGCTACCAGAAGGTTAATGGAGATGTCAGTCCCGTCCCCCCCTCAGGTAACAGCGCCAGCGTCTGTCTGTAACGGGGTACAACACCTGTCAGCGTACAAGGCCCCCGGGGAAACGTACGATACATACAGAAGGATGGGAGTGGATAAAGAGATGAGAGCCAGAGGAGGGAAATTGTCCAGGATACAGATTGATTACTGTGAATAGAGGAGGAGTATGAGGAGGTAAGAGGAGGAGGTCAAAGGAAGAGGGTAGAGGAAGAGGTTAAAGAAGGTTAGAGGAGTTTGTACATGTGAGGGTTAGAGAAGGAGGGTAAATGATGAGGTTATATGAGGATGGTAGCAGGAGGTTATATGAGGATGGCAGCAGGAGGTTATATGAGGATGGCAGCAGGAGGTTATATGAGGAAGGTAGCAGGAGGTTATATGAGGACGGTAGAGGAGGTTATATGAGGATGGTAGCAGGAGGTTATATGAGGATGGTAGCAGGAGGTTATATGAGGATGGTAGAGAAGGAGGTTATATGAGGATGGTAGAGGAGGTTATATGAGGATGGTAGAGAAGGAGGTTATATGAGGATGGTAGAGAAGGAGGTTATATGAGGATGGTAGAGAAGGAGGTTATATGAGGATGGTAGCAGGAGGTTATATGAGGATGGTAGAGAAGGAGGTTATATGAGGATGGTAGCAGGAGGTTATATGAGGATGGTAGAGAAGGAGGTTATATGAGGATGGTAGAGGAGGTTATATGAGGATGGTAGCAGGAGGTTATATGAGGATGGTAGAGAAGGAGGTTATATGAGGACGGTAGAGAGGAGGTTATATGAGGACGGTAGAGGAGGTTATAGGAGGACGGTAGAGGAGGTTATATGAGGATGGTAGCAGGAGGTTATATGAGGATGGTAGAGGAGGTTATATGAGGATGGTAGAGAAGGAGGTTATATGAGGATGGTAGCAGGAGGTTATATGAGGATGGTAGAGGAGGTTATATGAGGATGGCAGCAGGAGGTTATATGAGGATGGTAGCAGGAGGTTATATGAGGATGGTAGAGAAGGAGGTTATATGAGGATGGTAGAGGAGGTTATATGAGGATGGTAGAGGAGGTTATATGAGGTTGGTAGCAGGAGGTTATATGAGGATGGTAGAGGAGGTTATATGAGGTTGGTAGCAGGAGGTTATATGAGGATGGTAGCAGGAGGTTATATGAGGATGGTAGCAGGAGGTTATATGAGGATGGTAGAGAAGGAGGTTATATGAGGATGGTAGCAGGAGGTTATATGAGGATGGTAGAGAAGGAGGTTATATGAGGATGGCAGCAGGAGGTTATATGAGGATGGTAGAGGAGGTTATATGAGGATGGTAGAGGAGGTTATATGAGGTTGGTAGCAGGAGGTTATATGAGGATGGTAGCAGGAGGTTATATGAGGATGGTAGCAGGAGGTTATATGAGGATGGTAGCAGGAGGTTATATGAGGATGGTAGCAGGAGGTTATATGAGGATGGTAGCAGGAGGTTATATGAGGATGGTAGCAGGAGGTTATATGAGGATGGTAGCAGGAGGTTATATGAGGATGGCAGCAGGAGGTTATATGAGGATGGTAGCAGGAGGTTATATGAGGATGGCAGCAGGAGGTTATATGAGGATGGTAGCAGGAGGTTATATGAGGATGGTAGCAGGAGGTTATATGAGGATGGTAGCAGGAGGTTATATGAGGATGGTAGCAGGAGGTTATATGAGGATGGTAGAGAAGGAGGTTATATGAGGATGGTAGCAGGAGGTTATATGAGGATGGTAGCAGGAGGTTATATGAGGATGGTTAGGTTATATGAGGATGGTAGCAGGAGGTTATATGAGGTTGGTAGCAGGAGGTTATATGAGGATGGTAGAGGAGGTTATATGAGGATGGCAGCAGGAGGTTATATGAGGATGGTAGCAGGAGGTTATATGAGGATGGTAGCAGGAGGTTATATGAGGATGGTAGCAGGAGGTTATATGAGGTTGGTAGCAGGAGGTTATATGAGGATGGTAGCAGGAGGTTATATGAGGATGGTAGCAGGAGGTTATATGAGGATGGCAGCAGGAGGTTATATGAGGTTGGCAGCAGGAGGTTATATGAGGATGGCAGCAGGAGGTTATATGAGGTTGGCAGCAGGAGGTTATATGAGGATGGTAGCAGGAGGTTATATGAGGTTGGCAGCAGGAGGTTATATGAGGATGGTAGCAGGAGGTTATATGAGGATGGTAGCAGGAGGTTATATGAGGTTGGCAGACCTAATAAGGTCTGTTGAGGTCAGTAAGTTGAGTGGGAAGAAGAAAACCCCTCTGGGAGTGAAAACCTCACAAGACACCAGCCGAAGCCTTTCAAATCTCAGGGCTTAGATAAGCTAGCATGTTAGCGCTCCCTTCTGTGACATCACATCAAAGCCCAGCTGGACCCGGGCTCTTACAAAAAACACCAGCAGAATAGGAGAACGTAACCAGGCCACGGCACCACCCCGGACACATATCGGACTGGATAATGGTGAGGGGAAAAGTTTAGGAAAGACAAAGAGATTCACAGATACGGATCGAGAGATGAACAGCGTCACGGACGTAAGGAGGGATGGAGGAGGTGAAGGACGATCCAGTGACGGGGTGAGCGTCAGGAGAGGCAGCGGTACCGCGTAAGGGACCCATCTAATGTGCTCCTCAGAGCCCCGGGGAACAAACAGAACAGACGAAAGCCCGGTTGAACTACCCAAGCGTGACTAGTCACATTCCCTATCGCTGTCGGCTTCACGTCTTCACGTCTTTGTCTTCCGCACTGTTGAGAGGATTAAAAGGATGGAATTAATTCAGTGGGCAATTGCACACACGGCCCTAATTGGAGAGACGCGAGGGAAGGGCTGACACGAGCAGACCAACAACACAATTGCATTTAGCGTGGACACAGCTGTTTGTCCTTCGTTCTCTTCCCGCTGTCTTGTCCCCGTGTCTGATTGAAACGAGTGCCCGTCCTTCTGGGCCCGGCAGACAACAAGCAATCTCAAAAACGACATTTAGTTACGGTAAGTCGCCGCAGACCAATCGCTCGCTTTTGACGCTTTGATGTTTTTTTGCCGAGGCCGTCACGGCAGATTGTTTTTTCGCAATTTCTGTCTAGTCCAATCGGGACCGCGGGAACTCGAGATACCGCGAAGATATCGACGAGTGCGAGGCGGCACTTAAGAAGTTGGTTGAGCCTGAAACGGTGTTTTTCGCCTGTGCTCGATTCTTTCTAGCCGAGTATTCAAATAAACACCTCGAAAGATTTATTTATTTATGAGAACATTTACGACTTGGATATCGATTTTTTCGGCGGCAACAATGAAATTGTTCACGCGCATGCAGAGACATTTTCTGTTTTACCATTATGATAAAGTACCCCTATTATTTTACGCGTGCGCACACACACGCACGCACGCACGCACACGCACACGCACACACACAGTTGAATCAAGTCCCCACTATACATTTATTGACTACCATCTGGCCATTGGTAACATCTTCTTGTTGCTTGTGCACACACACACACAAACACACGGTTGTTAGCACACACACACACACAGGGTTTGATAGCGCACACACACACACACACAGGGTTGTTAGCGCACACACACACACACAGCTTTATGTCTGTGAAGGAATCCTATCCTAACCATAATCTTATTACCTGACTTGAACTCTAACCACCTCTGAGCAGAGACCTATCTTCCCCTAATCATTTTATCATTGTGCAGAGAGAGAACAGACTTTTCCTTATTTCGTCAGTGAGCAGGCCTCGATTACTTTTTAATATCTTCGTGGAGAGGCCTAACATTGCCTGACGTCGTCATTAAAACGAACACAGTGGCGTTAGCTCTGACTCTAACCCCCAGGACAAACGTCAAATAATATCTTCAGCGGTGAGATCATGTTTAAAACGCACACTCCGAACAATTTAACCGTCAGAAAACACACACACAGACACACACACACGGTATATTGTGTTTTGTTGTGGCGCATCCAAGCTGGGAGCTGAATAATGAGTCCCCAATAGACCTGGCTGTTATCTAACTTTACTTTACTGTCAGGGGCAGTATTCGCTCTTACTCTATTTTTTCTCTCTCTCATACACACACACACACAGACACACACACACAGGCACACACACACACAAAGACGCACACACCTTCAACAGAGCTGGGGCCCCGAAAGGTACCACAAACACAATAAAACAGGTTTTCGTAAAATAGACACAAATTGCTTTTAGAGATGTGCGCCATGCACACGGAAATAGGCATGTTCAGCTGTACGTTTGTGTACAGGACAGCGTTTCTTCAGATATGCCCAGAAGAAATAAGTGAACGCAATAACAGTTAGATCAGGTTAGGGGTTAAGGTTTGGATTTAAAGTAAGAGCCAGACTCTAATGTCCAGTTTGCAATGTATGCTCTGGCTAGAACTTCTCCTGGTGTAGCGGCTATTTATAATTTTTAATGGGCAATCTGAAGAAATGAGTTCAGCATTTTTTTTAAGAGGGATTAATGTAAAGGGTTCCTTCCTCCTGGGGTTGGTTAACACAGCAGAACCAGCATATTGTTCGACATACAGGCAGCGACCGGCGATAAAGACAAATGGCTTCAGTCCTTTGAAATTGAAAAGCTTGCCGGCGAGTGTAGCTACTGCAAGACACTACAGATCGATTGATGACGACGTTCATAATGATGATGGAAAATGAGTGCACGGGAACGCAATGCCATGGTTACCAGTATCTCCTTCGCTTTACATTTTCCCATTGATTTCTCAGAAGAAACACGATATCAAATAATTACCTCGCTTTGCAAAGTTCAAAGAGAGAGTCGCGCACCTTCCCGGCAGCGTCGGCGTGCAACACCCAAATCTAATTGTATCGGCGCGGCGATTACGCAACAAACGGGAATGTCCACATTTTTTTCTGGGAAAGAAGACATTCCGCGCTGATATCAATAGCCTCGTTAACGAAGTCAGAGGCTCTGAAGGGGGTTTATTCGACTCAGGTCCTGGCGGGCAATAAGGCCTTGTTTTTCTCTATCCTCTCCCTCTAATCAAGAACGATTCAGACCTGGAACGCCGGCTGAGTGCAATTAACTACAAGGTAAAAACTAAAGTCAGACATGTTCCGCGCCTTCAGGCCGGGAGTTACAGAACCCTGACCTGAAGCAACCCCACCGTCTGTTAAGTACAAAGGAGCATCTCTAAATGTCAGCATAACTCTCACGCTCATTATATCAACCAGGCAACACTGACATTCGGTGAAGGAGTCATTGTGATCCCTCTGTCGAAAACAACAGTGGACGTCCCGTATAGCTCTCTCCATCTCCCAGCATGCCTAGCGGTCAGAAGATCACGGTACAGACAGCCGGGGGTCAGCTGGAACGTAACCTATGACGGAAATAGAGCCACGTATTCCTCTGGGTTCAGAGCCGACGATGGCAATAACATGAGCCAGGAAGATGCTTACGTAAGCCTTCTATTACCGTGCGTCTTAAAGATGCATTACTTTCATTCGCGTATGTTTAACAGGGGCATATATCAAAACCAGTTGGTATTTCTGCTCAGCATAAAAACAAATGACCGCTTTTTAATCCATTATTCACAGAATTATAGCAGAGCAGGAAATAATAATGGCCCGTTTGTGCAATTTAAGAGACATGACCTCCTGAATAATCTAGTGGTGGGCAAGGCCACAAACCCCATTTATTTAGCAGACTACAGCATGTGCAGAAAATGGGAACTGCAGTCGACTCCAAGTCGACTCACTCTCAAATCCCAACAGGGAAAGAAAACATGTGAAAAAACTTTAAACATGAACGATTCAATTTCCACTACAAATGAATTCTGTTCTCGGTAAAGGCTCAGAGGTAAGGAAATGTAAACACGGAGACGAGGTTCGACAGTAGAGGACACACCGAAATGAAGATGCGGACTCTCACGGCAAAGTGGACTTGGGTTACCTGGTCTTTTGGTGTGTGACATGAGAATGACCAATGACCGAGAACCAAACTCTTCCCCTTACTTTAAGGACAAGGCTGATGTGCCCAGAGGGTTAGTCGTTTCATTCTGGTCAAGGAACTGGGGGCTGCTGATGCTAAATACACCTGAAACAGCTTCAGGTGGTTCTCTGAGTCTTATCATCTATGATACTATGATACGACACAAACAACATTAGATAACTCAATACAGTTCCATTTGATCAAACTGAAAACCTCCCCCCTGCCCATTGGAAAACACACACACACACACACACACACACACACACACACACACTGGTTTGACATAGTTCCAACACAGACACTGATGTAGACAGAGCCAGAGCCCCGGTCACTCCAACTCTATAGGCTGTTAAGGGACCATCCGTTATCGACCAGCTTGTTCACGTTGGCAGAGGCGGGCAGAAATTACAATATGGTAATATGTCGAAATGAGAGCTCCATTACGGCTATTTTAGTTAGCCAAGAGATTGAGGACGCCGCAGCGTAAACATCATAATGGTTATGAAATAATTCCTGGATGAGTGAGAACACAAAAGCATAACGTAATACTCGGCATAAGGCAGACAATTTATTTAAGATGGCATTTCGAATAGAGCAGGAAATGAAAATAAAGGTCAAGCTACAATTTCGGGCGCTGATTTCGAGGGGGTATGATTTACTGAGGGGAAGAAGCGTTTCCACAGTCTGTCACAATCCTTCCGTTAATTACTCCTGTAATTTACTGTAATTACTACTGTAATTAACATACTCATTTGAAGCTCGCACAACCCCTTTTTAGAGCGATAGGACATTGCAGGCATCTAAAGGGAATTACGTTCACAACAGATAACTGTATATAAAATGGGCATTACAGTAGAAAACAGTGTTTACGTAAAAGTCTTTCTACAATATAATGTATGAATTCGTGGGAAGTAAGAAATGCCTGGAATTTTAACCTGTCAACTGTAACGGAATCAGATTATAACAGGCACATTTTCATTTGTCTGGGTAAAAAAGGTGGGCTCTAGAACAATTTATCAGCTGAAGCTGGTTCATTAAATATATTAAAATGCTGTTTCCAAAAACCCACAAGACCACATTAAACATTTAATGGATAAAGAGTATCTAAGGGAAATATATATATATATAAGCGTTGGATTATTTAGTATTATTTGGCTTGTATAGTAGTGATTATTTAAAGGATTAGAAATGGTAGCCGGAAGAACAGTCGGAAATTATTCTGTGATATCACAGATGTTATATTGATAAATGGACAGGACCAATGGAAATCTCTAAATGCAATGCAATTGTCATCGTTTAAAGTTCAAGCGAATATACTAAAAACGTTCAAACGGAGCTAGAAAGAGTTTGTGAACGTTACATTGCCAACGTATTTCGCCCATCCTGGGATCCATCTGCACTGACAACAATAAGCATCGATCTTACTAAGGAGGCTCCGATATCGAGTATTACAATCGGTCCGATACTGGCCAACAATGAAGAATAATCTGATACGATCCATTAGCCCATGATGTCAATGCATTGAGCGACGTGTCGCAAGGAGAGGCGTGTCGTGAGAAAAGCAACGCGTGTCAGGTGAACATGCAGCTAGAACGTGAGATTAGATGGTCAGGTTAAACTAAGCGCATCCAAACAAATAGCGTAGGTGTATAAAAGAGGGGAAAAGATGGTATCTGGTTAGTATCGAAATCGGGAGATACTGACGGTCGCAGTATCGTTATCTGTATCGGACGTATCGAAGTGATACGGAACCATTCGAAGCTATCAAGAACGAGGCGGCAGATTGAAGCGAGTACATCATGCCATTATGTGCATAATACACAATTCCGACATACTTTGTATTCTGTCGAGATGCCTCTCTGGTTTTTGCCAGTTTTCCATGTCGCTTATTGCCTTTTCTATTACTCGGTTGATTGATTCCTCAAACTCGGTGTCTAAACACCGGAAATGTTGACTTTACATTAGCTTTTTCGCAAAATAAGCATCATAATTGTTGGCGTCACAGTGGAATGACTTTTGGAGCAGTTTGAATAATGTTATTAGGGTGTCATAAATTATGTCCAGTCGAAAAGACAACAAACGCATGGTGTGATCTGTATAGCAGGTGTCAGCAATGTCCTCTTGCTATGTCACTCCCATTAATAATGATAAAAAGCCCAATGGAATTAACTGAAACAACACGTATTTTAAACGATAAAGTTTTATTGGCACCATTGTTGTCAGTACTGTGGGCACCATTCCATCACCACGGTAACAGGGCACTGAGCTTCTACAAATAATTATTAATGAGATTAAAGAAAACACTGGAAAGGATTGCAGACCCTTTCTCCAGCACCTTTCCAGTTCCCTGAGATCCTTCCGTCTGTGCTGATGGACTGACTGCCCTCTTCAATTAAAACCACATTTTATTACAATGTTTTTTGGAAACAAATAATTGATTGATGACTGTGAACAAAAATTTGTATTTTTTAATTTGTGATAAGAAATAACTTTAATATCCAAGCGACACAGGTATTTTAAGGCTACCGGGCTACAAAAAGTATCAATACGGACGAAGACAAGTGAATGAAGACATGCAAAGCCCGCTTCTCTAGTAGAGCTCAGGTAGGCAATGTTCCACAATGGCATGATGGCGTTGTGATGACTCGCGTCTTGTAAAGCGAAGCAGACTGGCTCTGATATTGGTTTCAGGAAATCATTCCGTTTTCCAAAGATCACTTGTGTCATAGAAGTGATCATGTTTGGTGGGAACTGCTGCTTTATGTTAATTAATAGGTTAAATATTACGGGAATACATAAACCAAAAGATTGGAACGTATGTTCATAGCATTTTGGCCATTAGAGAATGTGGGCATTATTATGGAACATAGCTTATGTTTATCTTTGGGAGTGTTTTATATTCATGCGAGCAAAGAGCAGAAGTTGACGTACCCATGGCTTAAATAAAACATTGAAATCATAAAGCCTGTCACGACTCCTTCAGGTGTAGAGTGCAGGAAGGCCAAGTGCAGAGCCAGATAAACGTTCGATGGGTTTTTAATGAAAACAAACACGCCACAACGAACGGAAAACACATAAACTACGCTGTCGAGGGACTAATGACATCAAAACCAGCCATGTGCAGCACAAACACTCACCTATATGAAACATGACATAGAAATAATACTATGCAAAGTGCAAACCAAACTAGATACCTAAATAACCCCGGGGACGAGCTAACTGAAAACTGGTGTACCCAATGAAACTACCCAACCAGAACTAACGAGTGCACCCCTCTTAATACCTAAAGTGGGAGACTAGCGTTCACCACTTGTGACCTAGTTCACCACTCGCGACATTATAGGTAAGGTTTGTCAAGTTAACTTACTGTGGATATAAAAAAAGGTGCTGCACGGTGAACTTTCTCTTCATCTTCATCTTTCTAACGTAAGCCTGAAGGTTTTGCGCGAAAATTGCCTGGAAGTTGGAACTGTTCATAATTCCCTCCACCCTGACTAAGGCCTGACCTGGTTCCAGCTGAAGAAAAACAGCCCCAAATCCTGATGCTGCCACCACCATGCTTTACTGTGGGTATGGTGTTATTGTGGCCAAAAAGTTTAACCTTGGTTTCATCAAACCAGAACACATTTTCCTACATGCTTTTGGGAGACTTGATCTTTGTTTTTGCAAACTTCAGCCTGGCTTTGATGTTTTCTTTCGTAAGAAAAGTTTTACGTCTTGCCACCCTATCCCATAGCCCATACATATGAAGAATGTGCGAGATTGTTGGCACATCTAGCACACAGCCAGTACTTGCAGTAATTCCTGCAGCTCCTTCAATATTGCTCTAGGCCTCTTGGAAGCCTCCGTGACCAGTGTTCTTCTAGCCTTTTCATCAATTTCGGAGGGACGTCCAGTTCTTGGTAATGTCTATGTTTGGCACCTATTTTCTCAATTTTATGATGACTGTCGTCACTGTGTTCAATGGTATATCTAATGCTTTGGAAAATACTATTAAGAAGATATAACTAACCTCCTGGGTCGATGTAGAGATCCTTTCTAATGTCCATTAAAGACATGTGTGTTTGAGCACACCCCGTTAAACTGAAGTTACTGGGTCTACTGACAACATACAGCCTAGCATGCTAACAGCCTGCAATCCATGGCCCATTAGATGTTCAACATGAGTCAGTTGGAATGAAGTATGTTGCCCATTTTGTGAATGTTTGCTGCTCATATAAGGACCTGTATATTTCTAGACATTATAGTTTGTCAATCTGACAGCTAGCCAGGTGAGAAAAGTAGTCCCACCAGCAGCACACATACAACCATAATTTAAACCCCTATGTTGATTGATGTATGTGTAACTATGTCTCGGAAAAGCCTACTGATGTTTATTCTGGTGATGGACAGTGACCACAGGGAGGTGCTAATTCTGGAAGTGAGCAGTTTCTATTTACAGCGACGGGGAGCAGACCTTTCAAGTTCAACTTCCACTTTATTTATCCTTCGAAAAGGAAATTTGATGTGCAGCAGGACATCCAGAAAACCACACATACACATGACAGCACCAATACAAACACAACATAAGACACACATCAGCACCTACAATATAGACACCCTCATAATGGTGGTGACAGGATTCAACCGGACATTTCACCCAACATCAGGATTCAGCAGTTATTAAACTTGTCCTTTTTTATAAGAAAACTTACTATGAAATCCAAGATATCACTCATGAATTCAAGTTCCTAATGGCCACTGGTACAAAAGAATCCCTGGCACGTTTGGTTCTTAACATAGGCAGCCTAATATATAATACAATAAAGCTCATAAGCATTCAGCTTCTCATTAGAACCTGACAAGGACCGTCAACAGCGGTTTTAGGGAGTCTGGACCATGGTTCTGGTGAGAGACGGCTCCATGTCCACGCACAGCTTCAAGTCCATTCTAAATCAGATTTGTGGGCTTACTGCAAGAATTTCAAACGTGTGAATGTACATCATCACAGTATTATGCCACCGGCCGTTATATGTTGCCCAGCAGTTGAAGCTATAAGGCAACCTGCTCCCGTCTATCTGTGTGTATGTGTATGTACGTTTGTCAGTACAAAAAGCCTCAAGCCTCAAGCTTCCTCAAGTATAGATCAAGGAAAATACCCACTTCTACAAGAGGCCTCATGGGTTTGTGTGTGTGTGTGTGTGTATGTGTATGAAATGAACCATTCTACACCGCCACAGTGTGTCAACTATGCATGTGTGCTGTGACCACAGAGTCATGTGACCCTCTGCTCCTCTAACCTTCAGATGACATTAGGCGTCTCCCAGACAGATGAGAAGACACTATGCGACGGCGAGTAGTTTGAATTGGGGGCCACATATCTGATGTGTGCTCCAAGGCATGGACACATGTGCCTTGTTGATAATTGACACATGTGTTACTTATCAATTACCAATATTATTCTTCTTAAACAGGGGCATAACATCCCAAACAATGTACTTGGGAACATTTTACCTCAGATTTTCAATACAGTTGGGAGATAGCTAAACGACCCGGGCAATTTACCCCCTGTGGTGCCAAGTCTATGTGTCACTGTCAACAGTTTTACTTTCTCCATTGAGTCCCAAGAACATCCGTTCCATGCAGAAAATTGCTGATTCTCCAAATACCGCGTTCATTGTGATTTGAAAATGTATTTTCATTGTCGATTATCTGCCTTTATCGCGAGTACCATTGGCTGGCATGATTGCAGTGTCTGCGTGAACACATGAATCAACTCGCAAAGCACGCAAACGTTAAATTTGAACTGTTATAGTACAGTAGTTATAGCCCGACCACAATAATCACATTAGCGTGTGCATGTAGCCGTACTCATCAAATCAAGGATTGTCCGTTGATTATTCCTTACTTCCCGGATGACAAGGTCATGTTCGGAGGTACAGCAAGAGTGAACACCTGGTCCAGCCCATAACACGCCGACAAGCTAGGCTGATGTGGCAACGAAGGAATTCCCAGTTAAATAATTACCTTCAAACACATTACCCATAGCGATTGCTCATTGACGGCCATTCCCCCTTATCCATCTTCCTCGCCCGGCGAACAGTAATACCAGATCGATTGGCCTGTCATTAGGTGACACGTGCGCGCTCACGTACACGTCATATCGACCCAGATAATGCATTACTGATGGAGCTGGTACATAAGCATTCCACTGCACCTTTTATACCTGCTGTGAACTGTGTGACGAATACAAATACAGAAGGACTTTAATTGGACAAACATCAAAGGGCTGCTATTGGAGAATAAAGGAGGGGGATATGGAGGGTGCTTGTGTTTATACGCGTACGACATTGTGGCTATGTGTGTTTCTCTGTGCGTTTGTGCATGTGTGTATTGCGTGAACTGACTGTTTACCGATACCACAGAATTAACCTTCCTTATTGATAATTTCCTATAACCTTACCTTACCTTATTCCTAATAGGGAACATACCATTCCGAATAATCCACACAGAAACATTTTACCTCAGATTTTCACACCAGTGGGGGGAGAGCTTACTGTAAGTTCTCTGTTACACTTTTCTCTTCTAAACTAGCTACACAGCTATCGACCCGGGCTGTTAAGTTTAGCCCAATTTACCACCAGTGGAGCCAACGTCCATGTGTTGCTGCTAACAGTTTTACTTCCTCCATCGACAGTTTACCCACTAAGGCTTGAACCCGCAGTACCCTGATTGTGTCAAACTATACAATTATCTATGGCTTGTTGAATACAGAAGATAAAGAGCTTAAAAAATATTGCATATTAAATTGCAATCACAATATTTGGGTAAAAAAATCGGTATTTGATTATTTTCCAAAATCTCTGTCAAAATACTCAACATGTGGTCTTTCTCATTACACATGTTCCAACCTTTGGAAATAAATAAAAGGTTTCAAATACTTCATGATCCGCAGCAACATTTAGCTAACTGTGGTGGGAGCTGTTACAAATAGTCCTTATACCCCGAAATACTGTATATTTGCATAAACCTCAAAAATCTTGTACAGCACATAGATATTGTACTACTCGTTATATACTACCCATTCACTATAATTCATTGTTCAGATATTCCGTGTGTTTTTTATATCCGTTGTATTTTGTCGCAAATGTTGAACATAGGTTCCCACTCTAGGGATTTTAGTGGGGTGCACAATTTATTTCCGGTGACTCTGTTTTCTTTGTGCACAACTGGTTTGAGTTTGGTGATTAGCTTTGCTATTTAGTTCTCTGGGTTTTAGTACACGTTGCTTGTCATTATTTTCCAGTCACGTTTCAACTAGGTGAGTGTTTGTTTCACATAGCTGGTTTTGATGTTATTAGCAAGTCGCTCTGTTGCGCAGTTTTATTTTCATCCCAGTTCACGTTTTACCGTTCGTTTTCCACCAGTTATACGCTCTGCATTTGGTTCTTTTAACTGCTCCTCAAAATGGATTGTGACAGAATGAGAAGCCGTAAAAACCGAACAAAGAGCCAACAGAGCCTGACGGTGGGTGGAGTTTTTGATCGCTCCCCGAGGGACGAAGCCCACTGTCACACCGCGGAGCAGCAGCCATGTACTCCAGCCAGAGATTGGGGTTGATGATGAGGAGGCAATTCATGATGAGGTAAAGGAGGACTCCCTAACAGGTGTGCTAAGGTGGAACCCCGTCTTATGCCGTCCAGTTCCAGTTACACCTGACGCGGCTGGGACGAGCAGGAGCGGCTACCAGGGCCTAAAACAGCGGGTCTGCGGTCCTCCAGAGGACAGGGTAAGGGAACAACCCGGAAACAACCCAAAAACATTTTAGGGCGGAGCCAATGCGATGTTGTTGGAGGGCTGCGGGAAACTTGTTATGTGCTGGACCTAGCCAGCAGGTGGTCTCAGATCTCACCATCTACGCCCGGCGCTATTTGTGAGAAGCCGGGTTAAGCCACCTGTGGGTTTAGAGCCACCCATGCTTCTGGAGCCGTCACTAGCGCCACCTAGAGCCCTGCCACAGCTACAGCCACGGAGCGACCCCTTCCAACCACCCACGTCTAGCATAACATATTCTGTTTTAATGTCTATTAATTTCCTTTTCCTTACATGTTTTCCTTTTCCTTACAGAAAATGAACTAAAGAACATTTGCTTGACTAACAAACACACACACACATAAGCGTGTGGATGTAATATACATCAGTTAAAAGGTTAGGGGAAAAGATAGCTTATTGGGTGTCTCTTATTGGCTGACAAAACCATGTCTGCTAACTCCTCCCAGTGCACTCCTTAATTAATGTGCTTGCACCACATCTCTGAAGAACTGCACTCAGGAAACAACGAGCAGAAACAAACCCACAAACAAACCACAAAACGAGTATTAAGCCCTGGATCACAGACAAACAAAGCTAGGATCTTGTTTAGAAGTCATTTGTCAAGCAGCTCCAGTTTTTTTTATACGAGCAATATCTCGAAATCATTTCGAGGAAAGAAATTAGGTAGGCAAACTGCGCGGCATGTCATTTCTCTCAGTGTGTCAGAGGAGACTAGCACTCCATCTGCAGATGTACGGGGATACATCTCGAAGTGGAGCATGCTGGGTAAAGGCGGGGGAGATGGGATGAAACCTGACAGAATTACAGGCACAAGAGAGGGGGATTGATTTCACACGCTTACTGTGTGACATAGATAACGGGTTGCTGGTTCCTACTGAATATTACGAATGTGAATGAGTAGCTAAACGACAATGATCACTGCTAAATGATGTGTTGACTGTTTAGCGTGGACGGCTAATTCACGTTCTGTATGGTTGCTCACAGCATTTAAACAGAAGTGAGAAAAAACTGCTTACAATATTAGAATTGTGCGCTTGCAGTTAATTCCCTTGACATTAACATTAATGACAAAAACACATTCCCACCGATAAATGGTGAAGTCATCTTCAATGACTGGATTGGCAACAGTACAACAAAATAGCTTGTGAAACATGACTTACACATGACTTATTAATAATCTGTTTACCACAACATGCAGTGTGTCTCTGACAACCTGGGCCTGGCCAAGTCAGCCAATAGAAAAAAACTAAACATATAAATTTCACCCGTAGCGACCATTTCGATGGATAACAACATAATGTCAGTGTTATTGTGCGTATAAATCAGAAAGCTAGTTCCCTCTATAACCACTGCTCGTCGACGTACAGTGGTGAGTTCAGACATTTCATTGTACCTTACTTGTACTGTCCAATGACAATAAAGTTGAATCTAATCTAACCAAAAAAATACTGGACCCCTGTCCTAGAACCCAGAACGCTGTAGTTAGGAGTACCATGCTGAAACCAACATGGGCAACAGCTGTATTAAATAAACTAATAGAGCCGTACCAACTATACATTGGAACTTGCTAAATTGAAATCTCACCATTCAAAGACTACTCTTAAACGACCTATTTGGACACAACCTCACCAAGCCATACACCTGATTAATCAACCCACTATAACTCGGGACAATCTACCAGATGCAGCGGTCTGAAAGCCGTCCCAGACAGTGAGTGAGAGAAGGAAATGGGATTGAGAGAGTCCAAGAGCTTTAAGAAGTTGCCATTTCTCATTCTCTGTTGGCGCTGATCACAAAACCACCCGATCACCACATCTGACAGCCAGTGACTAATGTCTCCTCTCTGGTCCGACACAAATTGGGCTGCGGTACTATCAGGATGTGGGATTTCATTACTTACAGAGTCCCTCGGCCGCGCTCCGTGCCGTCCCAAACACCAACACATCCTCTGCACACACGAGGCGTTGTGTTCGTTGGGTACTAAACGGACGAAAATGGACCGAAAGAGACAGGGACCGTCCAATTCTGAAACGATTGTTTGGTTGATGTGGCAAAATGGGTCGCGTGAAATGAAAATAAGTCGCATCACGACAGGTGCCGCCGAATTGTCAAAAATCTAAAGAAAATCAGTGGCCTTCTGGACTGGTAATAACAAAATGTTAAAAACAAAATCACAAAATCAACTCAGCAAAATTCTTGATATACACAAGAGTATGAGTGAGGTCACGAAGCCAATACCAAGGATGCTAAGTACATTATTCCACTGTCTGACATCGCATCTACAAATTGGGAAGAGAAAACCCTTAGACACAACACAGGCTGGGCAGTACTGTGAGGAATTGTGACACAAGTTATGTGAGACACCGACAAGACAGTTTTAAAGGCTTATTTTTCAAGGTCACGCGTCAACTCAGGCGACCTTCCTTTAATGATTCAAGTTACATTTTATTCAAAGAGCGGAAACAAGACTTCTGCACAAAAAGATCTGCTTGATTACAAAGACACAAACCAATTATAACTTGTTAAGCTAAGAGCTTGTTTCAGAGTTTGTCAATTGTTACGACTGTCTGTAGATTATATGAAATAGGCGAAAACGTCAAGGGGTTTTCAGCTTTACATAAAAAGATGGAGAATTTGATTAAAGTATTATGTGAAAATATTTTTCAAACCTTTCCACTTTGTCCCATACATTCTAATGGCACCTATTATCCGACGACAGGTAGTCGGTTTATGCAGAAAGCACTTACGAACAGTGCGAATGTCAAAACAAGCTGGTTAAAAAAGGGGACAAATGATTTTTTCGTTCAGCATATCCCCATTGATTCCTGGAGCATCTAGCCCTGCTACCACACAAGTCTCCTACCCCCAACATGCAAAAGGAATTAGTAATGACTCACTTTACCCACCTCAAAAAACATGGGAGCAGAATAAAGCGAGCTCTCTCTTTTTCCTGACCACTTGGAAATATAACGTATTTTGTGGTAAACTATGATAGGCAGAATGCCCACTGTAGTCATGTGTTGTGGCAGATTTCTTTGCAGTTAGAGTATTTTCCATTACGGACGAGCAAACCTGCCATAGTTAAACATGGACATTATGTATTTTTTTCTTTTTGTATTTCTTATGTATGTATTTCCTAGGCATGGAAAGTCAATCTTCATCCTCTCAACCAATTGGAGTGAGGTTACGCCGTGACAAACATTGATTGACGGTGTAGCTCATTAGCTTAAGCACAAAAAAATAAATACATGACTAAATAAATAAAAACTAAAATAAATGGAGGAAATAAAATAGTATTAAATAAATAAATACAGAAATATATGATAATGGAAATAAACAAATAGATAATAAAAATTCATTCATGCATTTACATTAACCTTTCAAAAAATGTATATGAGTAAATATATTTATTGATACATTTATTTATATATCCATTTCCAATTATGGCAGGTTGGGTCCTCCATATTTCCTGTACAAGTGACTGAAAGCTTTCAGAATAGAATTCCCAAGCTGATTAGGGAAACAATCTGATGTCCTTTCCTTGAGCAAGGTTATAAATATTTTTCAAAGTAAATGTGAGGATAATATATAAGTGGGGGTAAATATTTAAAGTGTTTAACTGATATTGAATAGTCTCTTCCTCCTGTCGTGGATGGCACAGTATCAATTAAATAAACAAGGACCTGGTATACTTGACATCTTATCCTGGGATTTTCCAGAAATAACAAAAGGCCAATGTCGATTTTTAAATCAGAGCAGGTCAAGGGGCCAGCATGAGTGAGACACTTTAAAGCTACTAAAACTACCGGTGGTACTTTTGGGGGAAATCAGTCCCTTTATATGAAATCCAGGCTTGGACCTTCCCTCTCTACCACGAACACTAAATCTATACAGTGTATCATTAGATATGAATCATCTATACAGTATATCATTAGGAAGGACAGCATGTCCAGCTCCTTACCAGAGAGGTGAAGATATAAGTGTAGTATAAGGACAGCATGCCCAGCTCCTTACCAGTGAGGTGAAGATGTAGGTGTAGTATAAGGACAGCATGTCCAGCTCCTTACCAGTGAGGTGAAGATGTAGGTGTAGTATAAGGACAGCATGTCCAGCTCCTTACCAGAGAGGTGAAGATGTAGGTGTAGTATAAGGACAGCATGCCCAGCTCCGATGCCTGGAAGAACAAGAGAAGGAGTGATGGAGGGGTGCAGGTTACCCAGAGACAAATGGGAAGAGGTTGGGGGACGATAGAGATGAAAAGAGACGAGTTAGAGAGGTCAGATAGGCATCACACTCTCCAGCTCGATTACACTGCAGGAGATGAAACCCACACCACGATGAGACATTTATATTCTTATCTAATCACAGGCACTCTCTGGTGCAATTAATAATAAGAGATTTGAGTATTCAGCTCGATACTTGGCTTCAGGGTCTGATTAAATCAAAGCCACAGTAGCAAGCGCTTGGTTGTGAAGGACAAGGTGAACTTACAACAGTCTAGTTCTTGTATTTCTTTCGATGTACCGATCTGCCTGACTGATTGACTTGAGACCAATATACATAACTGAATAGATGTGCAACGTCGAGCTTTATAAAAACATGTTATCTAATCATCCACGTTTTATTCATATCTGAGGTGCAGCACAAAAAAACGAACATTTTATAAAGCACTGTAGATCGAGGATAATATCATCCGATAAAGCCACAACTGGCAAGGCCTTGGACTCGTTCAGTAAATGTTTGCTTGACCGCCACACACATATGTAATCCACAAGGGTCTATCATCACACGTGCGTGACTGGAATCAGATATGTTATCATGTGTCACCTGGTTCCATTACACGTTATGTTTCCATTAGCACACAATTCTTCGTTTACTGAGTCCAGTAGAATCTAGCAACCCAGAAGACAAAGGCCATTACAATGAACATAAGTCTTTTCACAGAGGTGGGGTGCGTTCAAAAAACAGACAACACGAAGACGCGTGTGAAGAAGTGACACAAATTCCTGAAAAACACCAATCGAAATGGAAGAGCCCGGAAAGGCTTGAACGCCTAACGTTAGATATACAGTGCCCTGTTCGGAGAGCTACTGGTCTGGGAAAATGGAGAACTAGGAAACGCTACACATGTCCTAAAAACTCCATATTAAAATACAAAATGATCAATGCAAAATGTACCTTAAATCTGTGGCATAAGTTTACTTTCCCTCACTTTACATGTCCCTCTGTACAAAGCAGGTTGACGTTTGTGGCACTAATCCCAAACAATGTGTTCTCCCAAAAGAGGGAGTGTAAACACAAATAACAACGTACGCTTAGTCGGTTCCAACTCCATCATCGGTCTAATCAAATTACAAACATTGTGGATTTATAAAATCAGTTACTCATGACAGATTATGGAAAACGATTTACTAGAGAGCTAGGCGAGTAAGGTTTTTTTATACAATGTGACAGGCTCAGTTGAATCAAGTCTTCAATGACGTTTTCACACATCAGCTCTGTTTTCAGGAATGAATACATAAAGCCTTTGCGACACCGTCCACAGGTATGCCCTCAGAACAAGAGGTGTGTTGGCACGATTCTTGCATTCAAAATAAAGGCACTACCTAAACGATGCTATGGAGATTCTGAATGAATCCCAAACTTGGCCTTAAACTAATAAAGGCTAAATCCAAATGGATCAAACACATTTGACAGTCACAGATTTTTAAATAATTATCTCTGAATTATGTGTGTGTGTGTTTAATTATGCATCTAAAGTATAAGGGACATTCATTTCACACAGATTTTTAATCACATGTGAGAGTAACAGCCTTTAAAAAACAACAATATTTAAATATGTTATGTATAACTTAAAAATGTTAGATTCTCAGAAATCTAAGGGCTTTTGATGACAAACAGGACCGCGAGTAATGGCTGGAGAAGCTTTTTACCAGATGTTTAACATCTGTAAAAAATGTCTTTAAACTTGCAGTATACATCTGGAATTGCATTAAGTTCACAAAGAGAGAAACTGGACAAAGACGCTGTTTTTTGTTTATTGGGGGAAAAAAACTCGACCTTTGTTGACCACGTTGTGCACACATATCTGAGCAAATCCAACCGCAGCTTCCACAACATACTGGGGGCTGACATACTGAGATGACATTCTGTGATGTCCAAAACCCCTGCTGTGAAACAAACATTCAACACGTCGTGCTCGAATACAAGCGTGAAATGTAACACATTCACAGAGTACATGCCAATACCCGCAGATCCAGTGTCCGAGTAAACAGCAATATCTAAACTGCCTTCCGTGTAAGGAAATAGACATTTGGGCCGACCAGCAGCTTCCAAAAGATGTAAACATCCGGCCACAAGAATAGTAGGATGTTGGATGAGAAAAAAGGGCAATTTGGGTCTCTGGGTAAGCTCTTCGTTCTTTTATAACAAGTCCATACAGTTGACCATGTAATTAAATCCTCAAACGGGCACAAATAGTTGGCAGAACGCTTCAATTTGCTTGGCCAAAAAGCCCTCCTCTTGAGCAGGCTGCGTGCCAACTGACTATCCAGCACGGCACGGGAGTATTAGAACAGAGAGATGATGACAGGGGACAAAGGCAGAGAGAACCCCACCGCGAGAACCTTCTTGTCGCTACTATTCGCCAGAGTGTTGCCATGGCGACAGGATGCCCAGCAACGGCCGTCAGTATCTCCGATTGAGGTCGAGATCGCGACTGATGTGGAAAGGAGGTCAAAGAAATGAAAAGAGTGGGTAAAAACTGGGGGAAAAAACAGGAAAAATAAATAATCGTAAAAAACTGAATACCCAGGCCGGAGAGTGTGAGGGAGATATACATATTTAATGGAAGGGAAATAATACCTCGATACATTTAGAGAAATGTTATATAGACTGGGGAGGGAATACTGCTGGGTTCCTTAGAGGATGTGGACTGGATATGGATTGACTTCCTGTTCCAGTGCTGCTATGGCGATGGCATTCGGCAGTTGCTCTGTGGCTGTGTCATCCCCGGCTATACATCCTGCAGTGTAAATAATTGAAAGGAATTCTTTGTGATGTTGCGTGACATTTTAGTGGCCTTCCGCATTAACTTTAAGCCATGGAGAAAACGATTGAGAAATTCCGCAGATCGTTCTATAGGACGGACATGCGTTGTCGCGGTTTCACCGTAAAATATTTTATTTCGGGGATGTCGAGTAAATATTGCAGCTTCGATGACGTTGAAAACGAATGCAGTCGTTTAGAATACATACAACGACATGTATCTCCAGTGGCTGGGAAATGTGGCTGTGTTTAAGGCAGCATTTATTATATCTTACCACAAATGGGGATGTAATTTTTTACTGGCGTAAGCTACAAATTATTATTACCTCATTCCTGAATAAAAGACATGTGTGGCTGTTTCCATCAGAACCTATTAAGAGATATTGGACAAGACCAGGAAGGAAATCACATGATCATTGATGATAAAGCTCTGTTCTACATTAAAGATCGTACACAATTACTGCCTGATAAACTTGATCGATGTTTCACATGACTTACCAAACCGTGGAAACATTATCAATCTTTCTTAATTAGCCAAGAGTATTGGGAACACTAGGCTTCAGCCACGGTAAAATACAAATGTATTAGCATAGCCAGTCCAGGTGGGAAACTCGAATGGTGATTGGTCAATGGCGTGTCAGCTGACGCAGGGGATCCAATCACAACATCAGATTTCGTACCGATCATTTATCAAGGTTACATGCTCAGTCTGATGTGCGCTGGTCTCACTAGCATGCGTGTGTTTCTTTTGTAGGGGGTGATTGGTACTGCATATCTTTCTCATTGCCTCTGGGTAATGCTACTAATTATACCTGGGCTGATATTGGGTTGTTATTGCTATTAATAGGGTCGTATTCTGGACCATGTGATAATAGTGAGTTAGCCCAGAGAAGCAGATTGCCTAGACCAGTAAAAGTATTGCTGTGCATGTCTCCAATAAATGGTTCAACGAATCAGTCCTGTTTTCCGCCTTTATTGGCTAATTTCCAGCTTATGGAGTGACAGAAGAATTGCTGAAGCACAAACACATTTTAAAATTGCACTCGGAGTGTCTTTTTATTCACAATATGAACTATTAATAGAAAGTTGAGAGTATGACATGAAGAATTGTTTATGCCGTTCAGGCTTAAGGCCTGACCCTGTGGAAAAACAACAACATGAAAGTGTTAGTGTTTGGGACAGTGTTTGGGTTGTATTTACAAATGTGTTCTGGATATTGTTTTAAATAGCGTACGGGACAGTGTTTGGGAATCCTTCAACATCACCCCCCACTCAGCGCCCCCCCCACTCAGCGCCCCCCTCAGCGCCCCCACCCCACTCAGCGCCCCCACCCCACTCAGCCCCCCACTCAGCGCCCCCCACTCAGCGCCCCCCCTCAGCGCCCCTCACTCAGCGCCCCCTCACTCAGCGCCCCCACTCAGCGCCCCCACTCAGCGCCCCCTCACTCAGCGCCCCCTCACTCAGCGCCCCCTCACTCAGCGCCCCCCACTCAGCGCAGCGCCCCCTCACTCAGCGCCCCCCACTCAGCGCCCCCCACTCAGCGCCCCCTCACTCAGCGCCCCCTCACTCAGCGCCCCCTCACTCAGCGCCCCCTCACTCAGCGCCCCCTCACTCAGCGCCCCCTCACTCAGCGCCCCCTCACCAGCCCCCTCACTCAGCCCCCTCACTCAGCCCCCCTCACTCCAGCCCCCTCACTCAGCCCCCTCACTCAGCCCCCTCACTCAGCCCCCTCACTCAGCCCCCTCACTCAGCCCCCTCACTCAGCCCCCCTCACTCTCCCTCCAGCAATGCATCCATCTCTGCTCTGCTCTAATGAGATATGTTATAATTACAACGCAGGCATATGCCGCAATTTGCCATTCACTTGTATTTCAGGCACCTTTCGATCTAATCAAAGCTCTGGATTAGTGCGTCAGCAAAAGTACTAAAATGTAAATGCATGCTATTCACAGTCCTTTCTTGCTATACGATTCCTCATCTCTAACACTTCTCATAGGTTCAACGCCTCTGTGAACAATTCCGGCTTTGGAAAGTATTCAGACTCACTGATACATTTTGTTTGTTTTCTTATAAACTTAATTCAGCAATCTACCACCAATACCCCTAAATGACAACGCAGATTTGGAAAACGGGAAGAAACTGCAAATATGAAATATTTTTGATGGATCATACATAAGAGATTTCAGAGAAACGTGAAAGGGTTAGAATAGAATATATTTGTTTTGCTGAAGGAACACTACACAACCTTGTGTACTGCACACCTGGATCCTATACGTTAATAAAGAATATAAAACTGTATTAGGGCATTCAGTAGCCCATGTCAGATTTCAGGTGGTTTGCATATAGAATGTTTTCTCAAGAGCTAATCTGACATCAATTTCATTCTTCATTTGCATTGTATAGGTGAGTACGAAAAAAATCTGTATAACGTAAAAAGATGAAAGGAAATAACCTTCATTTATTTTAAATGTTAATAGCATAATAAAGAACGCACATTAATTTATTGACCTTCTTTTTCTATTATTGCAAGAATAACAGAACATTTGTGTAACCATTTTTAGATGACCTAGGCCAAATGTGCTAAATATCTGTGCCTGATCTTGACAGGCGTCCCGTCTGCTGGGTCATTGCAGTACCCTATACAACCACTAGGGACACTCGCAGTACCCTATCCAACCATTACAACCTCTACACAAAGATCGCAAATTCAAAAACGTCAGTTTAATAATATACCACATGCTTATATTGTGCATAAAGGTTAGAATCTCCCCTTTCTAACGAGGTGGAAATTGAGGTCAGGGGCCCTGTCAAGAAGTGGTTAACGTAGAGAGACTTTAAGTTACACAGTTTATAGAACTTGTCGTGACTACGAGGACTTTCCACCTCTGCCGAATACCGGGAAAGAGCGCCCGAATCTTCACGTCGGACCGACTCACCCGTTCCAAAATGATGTGAGACATGGTTGCGTTAGCATCTACAATGATGGTGGCCGTCTTGTCGTCACGAATCTCCTTGAGCAGGGGCGTGGGATCCTGGCTGTCGTCCAGCATACGAACCGACAGGGTTTCCTTGGAAATGAGGAACTGGCGTAGCAGCCGCTCCAGATTTAATAAGCCTGAGCACAGACAAAGAGAGAGTGTTTGAATTAAAACAGGTGTGCCGACGAGACAGCGTGCGAGGAATTACACTCTCAAATGTAAAGAACTAACGGCGGTGGTAACAAGTAAACGATGAGAAGATCGACATCAGTTGTCTCGGAGAAACACCACTTGTAAAGGAACAGAGAACCCTCGAATTCGGAAAATCCGTTGCCAAAGACAAAGTTAATTTCGACGCCTTGATTTTCAATGACACGACTGTTTAAATCTTTCCGGCTAAGACGTAATTCGGTTCAATTCAAAGGTGTCAATTGGTAGACAATATCCTGAAACATACCGCGTCAACGAGAACGTGGTTGGGTTTAATGTGATGAACGTGAATCCGTTAACCCCTTCACTGACAGACGTTCGTACGAGTCGGGGCAAGTATGTAACGGAGGTCGCTGCTCGATCATAGCAAAATAAAATACCCACATTTCAGTATTCGCCTTTAGTTTTACTGCTACAGAGGCAACTCATTGACTCCCAAGGCCTTCGACTGTTCCCCAAAAAACGCGTGATCGGCCCTGACGCCGGGTCTGACCCTAACAGTAGTCCGTGTCGCCTGTCGGGTGACTCTTCGATTTCCCAGACGAAGCCTCGACACCGGCTCACTCGTCTTCGCCCGCTTGTGCGGCATCGCATGCCATCTCGTATTTAGCACGGTACATTAGACAGCGCACGGCGCCGCTTGCTGTTCACAGCGTGTGATCCACCCCCCCGCCGTTCCCTCCCATTCAACCTGAGTGGAGGAAGTCTCAGGAGAGACCCGTTTGGTGTTGGGGCTGTGCCGCCGTTCAAAGCAACACAAACACAATGCGCTCGACGTTTCACGTTCTCGTTTGTAGCCCGGGACCTTTGTTCGTTCTTATTGTGGGCGGCTTTCACGTTGCCGACGGCGCGATGCTAAAATGACGCGGCGGTTTCTCGGTTAGCTGAGGAAAATGGGGGAGCCATTGAAGGTTTGAGACTGTGAAGTCTGGCCTCTTTGTGGAGACTGTAGGGCTGCTGCTACGGTTGGTGTGTGTGTGACACCGTGGACGGTTGGTGTGTGTGTGACACTGTGGACGGTTGGTGTGTGTGTGACACCGTGTAACACTGTCATGTGTGGTGAACCTCATTGGGATGGGCGTCACATACAGTAGCATCGCCTGGCGCTGCCTCTCGGGCAGACAGATAAAAGCAGCGCCTGCCAATCTGCCAGTCATACCTCCTTTTCGCCGGCCGTCACCTTTCACAGAGCCCTCACAATGCGTCCTCTCTCATTTACCATCCTGCACACACGCCTCCCAGAGAACACACAACAGCCGAGACCAAACCAGTGCGCACAGAACGCCCAATCGGCTGCCGTCTCCCCCGGCAGCCGAACTGTATCGGAGAGAACCTTGTGCTGTAAGCCAAAACCTGCAGTCTGCAATTAGTGAGATTTCAGCGTTCCGGACAGGCGGGCACGTCACCCTAAATGACCACAATGCATCGGGAGATTTAATCGAACGACAGACAGACGGGCACACGGGAGTTACATTTCTTTAATGTATGTTTCCGTACAGAGCAGGTGAATTTGTCAACTGGAGTGCCTGGTTATTGGACAGGTGCTAATATGGAACCTCTCAGTGAGTCGGCACATGAATTAACCCAGCATGAATAGAACCACACAGATAAAAACAGTCAATACTCTCTCTCTCTCCCGCTCTCTCTCTCTCTCTCTCTCTCTCTCTCGCTCTCTCTCTCAGAAAATCAGATCAGTGTGTCACCAGGACTCATTCATGGACAAGGACACAGAGCTGTAGGGACTTTTGTGGGTCTGAGAGATACTTTCTCATCATTTCCCGTTGAAAGGGAACTTTATTTCATCTTTCATCCCGACAGACAGGCAGACACAGCTGACCAGGGCTCTCTATCTGCTTTGTTCACATCAGACACCACAGCGGGAGAAAATACGGGGTGGGAGAAGGATCCTTTTGTGTCCGCCCCCCCAACATCGCCCCCCAGCACATCAAAATCCCATTACGCGGCTTATCGCATCAAATTAATGTCTTAGTCGGAGGAAAAGACAAAAAATAAAGCCGATAGAGGAAGTTCAATTTAATCCCCTCTGTTAGGAGCCATCTTTTCTTCACAGTTTCCTGACTCGTAGTTCTCTTTCAACAGGGACAGAGTGCAACAGAGCTGACAGCGAATGGCGGCGTTACTACTGACAGGGACATGTAAGTTGGTCTGATGTCTGCTAACACCGGAGATGTGAAGACACCCTAATCCTTACGGACACTTCCTGCAGACGTTGTCATGTTGGTTGGATTGTTGAGCCCGGACGCCACGAAGAAACGACAAGTCGTTGCCGGGTCCCTTCTAAACCACTTAACCATTCCCATCGTTCCACGGGGCGGATTCCTCCGGCTTCCATTGAGGACAGCAACGGAGCGAATGTCGACAGATCGCCGAGTATATTTTCAGAGCGAAGCAAGATTGTTAAGCAAACACAACCTGTAATTGTTCTGCTCCAAAGAGACTGAGCCGTCTACTTGAGAGGTGGAGAAAACGTACAATTGGTACGTGTGTGGGGATGTAACGCTTTAAAACGCTTGCATGGGGCCATTAGGATATTATCACGGAATATAAAGGTATAATGGAATAAAGTAGGGGGCTTTAAAATTATTTTTTTAAATCCCCACAAACAATATTTGTGAACGCTTAAAAATATGTCTAAATTAATATGAATTCTGTGTTATAACTATTTTTATAATTTGTTTTAAGGTAGGACTGAGTGGAGACCTGCACAGGTTCCAGCTCATATCATTTAACAGTCCAGTCTAACTGACCTACTTCTCACAACATAATTTCATAATATTCTGCAATTATAAAGCTAACAGGCTGAACTAGGCGTCTGCCTAATACTGTATGAACATTATGTTTTTCTAAAATCCGGGTTGAGTTGCCTGGCTACCGAAAGAAACAGCCGTCCAAATGACATCAGTGTTTCTAATGTGTTCATTGCTCGTTACCTGATCTCCGTCTGAGCTCTGTCAACCTTTCAAACGTCATTTCATTTATAGGGCCAGCGATTGTAAATTCTAGTTAAAATGTGGTCCATTAAATGTTTCTCGCCCCCCTCTGTGCCAGACCCCAGATCTGTGGCTAAACACACCGGTATTATGTCTTCAGATCCGTTCAGTTTAAAGTGATACGGTATCATGCCGAGGTAATAGTGGAGTTGTCGTCTCCCGGCCTTCCCACTCTTCTGCCAGCGGTATGCCGGAACGTACAGCGAGCCCAGAGCACAGCTCGTACACAGATCATACGTGATCGATCCGGCTAACCGGGCGCACTAGCATTTGAGTGCTGTGACCGCGCCTCTTGCCGTCCACGGCGCCAGGCGGGTTAGCCAGATCAACGCGTGTCTTTCTCTGCGTTACCCGCGCGTTCGGGCTCGCTTCGCCTTCCGCGCTCTCGCCAGGGGCACAGGGTGAAATATTCATGACTCGGTCACGCTCTATTAGGCTGTCACCGGCGGCGTGATTAATGAGGCCCGTACCTACTGACGTCGGGGCCTCTGCCAGCCAGCCGGCGAACGTTGCCGTGGCTACCGCTGCACACTCACACTGCCGAGCAGAAGCCATCGCCGGTGTTTTATGGCGGGGCTTCTGAACGGGTCACATGACAGGGCAATCACTACAACCTGTGTCATTTCCACACAGACCCCCCCCCACTGCCCCAGAGTGCAAATTCCTATGCTGTTGGATTCCCCCCCCTCCGCCGGAGTGACTGGAGTCCCTCCTCACTGTGAAGGAGAAGCAGAGCCACGCCCTCCCGCAGGAACCCTTATTGATTCCCCTCGGTTCACACTGTCACAGACATGAGATCACACTGGGCCCAGTGAAATGACAGACTGCCATTATAAAGTCTGAGGCATCTCTCTCACACAGCTTCTTCCATGTGAGATCGGCGAGGAACGGATCTGTAAAGTGTCTCTGGGATAATTACCAACAAACGACGTGTAAAAAGGGTCTCCCTAGAACAGCAGATTGACAGAAACACGCATAAAGATCCAGCGTGAAGTAGTAACTAATTAGCTGATTGCGTGGGAATCATCCTTTAAGTCATTAGGAACCTCCAATTAAGAATATCATCAATTAGACATGTCTTTCCGTATGACCGTAAAATTGTGTGAAACTTGAAACAAAGTCCAAGGAGTTTTGAGTCAGTAATATCTTAAGCTGTTGATGTGTATTTTTGCCTTACTAATGTAATATTTTGTCTTATCATCTTCGTTTCTCAGGAAACACAGTGAAAATACTGACTATGCTTTTCTGATGTGAGTTGAGTCGGGGGATACAGTGTGCTGGTCAGCTGAAAATACATTGGTTCTAGTGTCAGCTCAAAATACATTGGTTCTAGTGTCAGCTCAAAATACATTGGTTTTAGTGTCAGCTCAAAATACATTGGTTCTAGTGTCAGCTCAAAATACATTGGTTCTAGTGTCAGCTCAAAATACATTGGTTCTAGTGTCAGCTCAAAACACATTGGTTCTAGTGTCAGCTCAAAACACATTGGTTAGTGTTTGCTCAAAACACATCGGTTAGTGTTTGCTCAAAACACATCGGTTCTAGTGTCAGCTCAAAACACATCGGTTCTAGTGTCGGCCCAAAACACATTGGTTCTAGTGTCGGCTCAAAATACATTGGTTCTAGTGTCGGCTCAAAATACATTGGTTCTAGTGTCAGCTCAAAACATGTTGGTTCTAGTGTCAGCTCAAAACATGTTGGTTCTAGTGTCAGCTCAAAACATGTTGGTTCTAGTGTCAGCTCAAAATACATTGGTTCTAGTGTCAGCTCAAAATACATTGGTTCTAGTGTCAGCTCAAAATACATTGGTTCTAGTGTCAGCTCAAAATGCATTGGTTCTAGTGTCAGCTCAAAATGCATTGGTTCTAGTGTTTGCTCAAAACATATCGGTTAGTGTTTGCTCAAAACACATTGGTCCTAGTGTCAGCTCAAAACACATCGGTCCTAGTGTCAGCTCAAAACACATCGGTTCTAGTGTCGGCCCAAAACACATTGGTTCTAGTGTCGGCTCAAAATACATTGGTTCTAGTGTCGGCTCAAAATACATTGGTCCTAGTGACAGCTTAAAGCACCTGGGTTCTAGTGTCAGCTCAAAACATGTTGGTTCTAGTGTCAGCTCAAAACATGTTGGTTCTAGTGTCAGCTCAAAACCCATTGGTTCTAGTGTCAGCTCAAAACACAATGGTTCTAGTGTAAGCTTAAAGCACCTGGGTTCTAGTGTCAGCACAAAACACATTGGTTATAGTGTCAGCTCAAAATGCATTGGTTCTAGTGTCAGCTCAAAATGCATTGGTTCTAGTGTCAGCTCAAAACGCATTGGTTCTAGTGTCAGCTCAAAACGCATTGGTTCTAGTGTCAGCTCAAAACACATTGGTTAGTGTTTGCTCAAAACACATCAGTTAGTGTTTGCTCAAAACAGATCGGTTCTAGTGTCAGCTCAAAACACATCGGTTCTAGTGTCGGCTCAAAACCCATAGGTTCTAGTGTCAGCTCAAAACACAATGGTTCTAGTGTAAGCTTAAAGCACCTGGGTTCTAGTGTCAGCACAATTTAAAACATGTTGGTTCTAGTGTCAGCTCAAAACACATTGGTTCTAGTGTCAGCTCAAAACATGTTGGTTCTAGTGTCAGCTCAAAACATGTTGGTTCTAGTGTCAGCTCAAAACATGTTGGTTCTAGTGTCAGCTCAAAACATGTTGGTTCTAGTGTCAGCTCAAAACGCATTGGTTCTAGTGTCAGCTCAAAACATGTTGGTTCTAGTGTCAGCTCAAAACGCATTGGTTCTAGTGTCAGCTCAAAACATGTTGGTTCTAGTGTAAGCTCAAAACATGTTGGTTCTAGTGTCAGCTCAAAACATGTTGGTTCTAGTGTCAGCTTAAAACACATTGGTTCTAGTGTCAGCTCAATGAACCTGGGTTCTAATCTGCACTAAGATGATTAAGAGGAAGGTTGGCCAGTAGCAAATCGGCTCAATATGACTTTGTTCCTGCAGGAAAGAACGAGAAAATACTTATACTGTAACTATTATTTGGTTGAATATTTTCCCTCTATACCTTAAAGGTTATCCATCACACCTGTCTTGCTGGATTGATCATGAGTCCAACCTGTGGGTTCTCAGAATAACTGTTTTTAAGGTCAGATATTGCATTTTCATTATAGGAAGTGAGATGTTTGAAGATAAGGGTATACGACTTCAGACAAGAATGTCACTGTGGGATAGAATTGGAAGATGCATTTATGTTCTTTGTGAACCGTCAAGAACATTTCAATGGAAAAGGACCTCATGAGTACCAACAGGGAATGGTCATAGGTTCACATCTCATTTGGTCTGAAATGAAAGGAAAAACTCTAAGAAATGTTCGTAGATATCATTTCTTTCAATTACGTTTCTCTATTGGATTGACATAACTCAAGGTGTAATAATTTGTTCTGTATACAACTTTGATTCTAAATTCGTGAAGTTACAGTATCTTACAGAGTTAGGGACACCGGGAAAACAAAATGTTCTTATGCAGTAAGTTGATTACAAAAACACCCTAATGTTGGCTGTCCTTGTCCTTTTTAAGATCTTGGGTTAAGGCCAATTCCTCCTGAACGATACATACGATACAGACTTCATAGGTGTTTAACTAAGGATCATTTGTTTCATTCTACCAATCAATAATCACATTTATTTTATAAAGCCCTATTTACAACAACGTTGTCACAAAGTGCTTTTACAAACATCCACCCTGAACCCGACAGAGCACACATCAACGGGTTGATGCACACACTGTAAAATAGATCGTATTGCACGTGTGAATGAACAATCACTTGTTGCTGACATAGAATAAAAACTATTTGGATCAGGAGAGTTAAAAAGAGAGAATCCAAAACTAGTATTTATTTGAAACCAATAGGAAGGGAATGTTGACAGAATAATGGAGTAACAGTCCTTTATCAGTGACTATCATATTATTGCTCAAATTGAAACTCCAAGTTACTCGTTACCCCCGAAAATAAATTATCTTTCTGTAACACGTCCCCACACACGTTTGGCTTGTGTGTGTGTGTGTGTTTGTGTGTGTGTGTTTCCACTGCAGGCAGATTCGACATTTTCAAAAGGCTGTTTGTGTCGATAGGTGAGCCGATGCTATGCGTTGTTATGCTATCTCCCAAGACCTAATAGCGTGAGTGTGTGTGTGTGTACGCGTGAGTGTGTGTGTGTGTCCACTCGTCCGTGCAGTTAACGCTTGTGTGTGTGTGTGCTTTTGTGTGGCATATGTTACACCACGCCTGGACGTCATGGCAATGGCATGTGAGCACAAAACCAGAATCCACCGTGTGTGTCTGTGTGTGTGTGTGTGTGTCGTTGTTGATCCACTCACAGTCAGCCTGAGCACAGATCAGGCAGGCGGTGGAGCTGTTGAAGAAGGTGAGCAGGCCGGCTACAGCCAGACTGATGTCTGTGTTGGTGGGACGCAGGTCCAGGGTGGTAAAGCGGGGAAAATGTACCTTCAGGATGTCCTCAGGGGACACTTTCACATAGGGCACCTAGAGAAAGACGGAGAGGGATAAATCATACAAACATATGCATAGTTAATGAAGGAACAAAGAGATCAGTGCGTTTTATCCGCCAGTCGTTATTGAGGAAAGTATTGCTAGGGAAAAAAAACATTTGAACAGAGCCACGTATATTGTTTGGGCGAAGAAGCGTGGGCAGTGCAAAACGTTTTCTTATTATGTCCTCATCAGGCAAATGAGGATCCACCTTATATGAACCCAATATGTAAAGTAGTATGAATTATTCACGAGTTATTAAAT
This sequence comes from Dallia pectoralis, assembly GCA_029465975.1. NCBI lineage: Eukaryota > Metazoa > Chordata > Actinopteri > Esociformes > Umbridae > Dallia > Dallia pectoralis. The sequence goes on from CM055755.1 coordinate 7,729,287, forward strand.
TATAATGGAAACGCCTGCAAAAATGGACTTCACTTCACTGTGCTTTATTAGCTCCAGTACAAACATACAGTATTATTAAAAATATGATTACCGGAACTAGCGGGGCTAATTGTGACCCCGTCAAGATTCTAATGAAAAGCTGGAAACGGAGCAAAATAAAAACACATTTCCCATCAAAACAATATGAGACGAAAAACACAATTTCTTTTAATTTTGTTTATTTGACCCAAAGTAAATCCACATTAGGATACTAGGTTCTTTATATTTCTGTATATTTTCTCTATATTTATGGGGTAGACAGTGCTTCCATTTATAGGGTAAAGACAGCAACATTATGAATATAATAGACAAATAGTGATCTCCCCATGATATCTAGAGGCTAGAGATATTGAACACAAATATACCATACAAACAGCATTAGCATTACAGCTTGTAAAAGCTAACAAAAAGTCAAAGATTCTCCTGTCATGTAGAATGCAATTATACCTATTCTCATAGTATACACACTAAAGACATCATATTAGAATAATATATTTATTTTCCTAATAAGTGTTTATGCCACAGTCTTGCCTAAATTATCTACAGGTAAACACATTTTGGACAGATTAATGAATGACCCATTGACATAAGTACATAAGGTGTACCATCTGTGCAGGAGATCTGTCAGAGCTGAGTAAAAAGTAATCGTCAAGCAAAGAAAACCGTTACAAAGAAATTTGTAATCAGTAAATACTTAAAAAATGCTATTGTAGTGAAGACAAAGGAGATACGATAAATAAGACGCAGCAATAACAGTTAAAATACAGCAACTCAAATCAACATCTCTAATCCCAAACACTTACTGAAACGTTCAGGCATGTTTAACGATCGGGCGTCTGTTTTAACAGCAGGGATTAGGCACTAATTAAATCATAGCCTTTTATAAGAGCCGCCGCTATGGATCCAATCAACAAAAACCTGGTCTCTCCAAAAGCTAGGACAAAGGCAATTATGCAGAGAGTCTGTGGAGAGACCGACCCCACTCACTAGCTGCTAGCTCCTTGGAACAGAGACCGACCCCACTCACTAGCTGCTAGCTCCTTGGAACAGAGACCGACCCCACTCACTAGCTGCTAGCTCCTTGGAACAGAGACCGACCCCACTCACTAGCTGCTAGCTCCTTGGAACAGAGACCGACCCCACTCACTAGCTGCTAGCTCCTTGGAACAGAGACCGACCCCACTCACTAGCTGCTAGCTCCTTGGAACAGAGACCGACCCCACTCACTAGCTGCTAGCTCCTTGGAACAGAGACCGACCCCACTCACTAGCTGCTAGCTCCTTGGAACAGAGACCGACCCCACTCACTAGCTGCTAGCTCCTTGGAACAGAGACCGACCCCACTCACTAGCTGCTAGCTCCTTGGAACAGAGGACGACACAAACTTATAGCCGCGACTTGACAACTCCAGCCCACTTGTAGAAAGTCGAAGAAAACTGCAATCGCAAACGACCTCGAGTGCATCTCCTTGCCCTTCTGTCTCTCATCTCTCCGGTCTACCAGAAGCGATTGACACCATCCCTCTTATAATCACCTGTTCACTGAGGTGTATGGTCGTACCCGGGCCGGCGGGCAGGGGGTTTCGGGGCCGTCGGGAACGTAATATGCCAGCCTGGTGATGGCTAGCGGCCAGCGCAGTGGGCCTTGAAGGGGAACCTGGACGGACGAAGTTGGAGCCAGGAGAAAAGCCTCTTCATCACAGCAGATTGCCTGTCTGCGACCCCCCCCCGTGCCCATACAGCACTCCCCCTACGCACCTGTACCCCCAATTGGTTTTCATCCCTGCCCATCAGGGTGTAATGGAGTCCCAGGAAGCGTGGATGGATGGAGCTCGCTCGTTTCTCGACAGGCGGCAGCCGCAGTGGCAACAATGTGATTCTGTCCTCTGGAGGAGACGTGGAACACGGATAATTATCCTGCCACACTGGGGAAATTTGACCACTCCACCGGCCTCCACCGGCCTCCACTGCTCAACGCCCGCTGCCCTTCCACGAACCCCTCTCACATCCAGCCAGGACCGACCACAGAAGAGTTTTATTGAGCCCCTATTCCCTTATGCAGAATAGGGGCTTTCCGTTGTGCTAGCTTTGCTTCATTGCAGTCAGGTAAAGAGTATAGACCTCCATTGTCCCACTGGTCATGTTGGAACGTGATACAAATGTACGGAAGTAAAAATGTTTGCTGTTAAAATTTGTCAAGAGAGAGTGTATCTAAGTGCAGAGTAGACCAACTACAAACAGAGTGACGGCAGATAGTATTCGAATCAATTCAAGTTGGCCACTTTTATAAGACACTCAGTCAAGTTGTACTGCAATAGACATTATAGCTTATAGACAGCTATTAAGGTCAATTGACACCGTGAACAGACAATATGATATTATAGAAATATTATCTTATTATGTGTTTTTGCACATGTCTGGAGCATATAGATCGTTTCACTAATACAATGACCCATCTGTTCATGAAATTAAAGGATAATCCCAAGAATGGTTTTCCTACCTGAGATTTTCAGGACTTTCTACTGCTCATATGAACTACCAACCAATCAGATTACATGCAGACCAGGAATATACAAATGTGAGATATGGACCGAGTCTGTCAATATGCAGCATATCTGAACACAGCTACGAGCTCTCCCAAACTGCCTGGACTTCCTGTACGATTGCAAGATGCAAGATGTCTGGAATCCCATGACCCAGAAAGTCGAATTTTCACGGTGTAAAGTCTTACATGTTCAGGGGAGTCTTCTGAATATTTAATCTAGGTTCCAGCTAACTAATGTATGTGCATACGGGCCACATCTAGACACTAGAGGCGGTCAATGTTTAGGTGAGCAGTCCAGACAGACCGAGTACCTGGGAGCTCTAATAAGCTGGCGTGGTGAGACAAAGACCTTCTGCCAAAGCGTCGGCAAGAATTGTCCAAAAGTCCTTCATGTCAACTCTCCCTCCACCATATCTGCTGGGCGGAAAAAGCGTTTAATGGGAACAGATTACGGCGGGGACTTCATTTAAGACTTCAGTGAGACGGAGACATAGAACACCCGGCGCCCTCCTACTGACATCCGCGTCACAAACCAGCAGACCATATTGATCTACATACTGTATGTGACCTTTGGATTGAATACGTTCCAGCCGGTTACCAAGTGTCATTGCTGACAGATTATCCACAGGAAGACAAGTGCTTGTCTCCAACAGCCCCCTCCGACTCCAGCCTGACACACGCTACTGTACTTTCTCATTTTTCTTATCTTTCACTTTAGCTAGCGGTCGCTCACATCGGTAGCGAGCGTGCACGCGTTCGCGCTCTCCGGCGCTGTATTGGCGAGGCGAAGGCCGAACGGAGGGTCGTCCCGGGTATTAGAGACGTCTGTCTGTGTTGGGTGAGCGTGTGCTCCCGGGGTGTGTGTGCTCCCGCGGTGTGTGTGACAGAGTGGCTGTCAACGGGCGCAGACAGGGCCACGACAGGCGTTTAATGAGAGAGATTCTGTCACACACACACACACACACACATCACTGAAGAGAGGCAGGGGGCCGGAGAGCGACATGAGCAAGAGAACCAGGCACTGTGTGATGATGTCACGGCGGAACGCTAGCTGTTGACCACACACCACGCTGGGGACACGTGAAGGCGTTAAATTTTGTGGAGAATAAAAAGTTATTCTCGCACGGTACGACGCGAGTCATCGTTCCGAGACACGGCGGCGCTGGCCGTATCCTTTAGGGCTTTTTAAGTGGGCGGGCGTGCCCTTTGGTTTGTGCAACGCGCCGGTCATTTTCCGATGCTTTATGGAAGCGGCTTTGCGACCTCGCTCGCAATCATCTGGACTCGTCTGTCTTGATGGAAATATTGACTTGTGCGAATGCTTAAAGGTAACGATACGGCCATGATTGGATTTTTTTAACCCTTATTTCACCAGGTCGGGTGACTGATGACACGTTCTCATTTACAATGATGACCGAGGGAATAACGATGGAGGCGACGCGAGGATTAATTGGCCCATTGGAATCTAGGCATGATTAAGTGACCACGATGGCTAGATGGGGATGGGGCCATTCCTTCTGGGTTAAAACACTACTCACGCAGTAAACGTCGTGGCATTTTTACCGAAAACAGAGAGTTAGGTCTTTCGTTTAATCTCTTTGCTGGAAGACAGAACGCGTCAACAGTCTCACCCTCGTCAACAGTCTCACCCTCGTCAACAGTCTCACCCTCGTCAACAGTCTCACCCTCGTCAACTGTCTCACCCTCGTCAACTGTCTCACCCTCGTCAACTGTCTCACCCTCGTCAACTGTCTCACCCTCGTCAACTCTCACCCTCGTCAACTGTCTCACCCTCGTCAACTGTCTCACCCTCGTCAACTGTTTGACCGGAGCGAAGCAAAGGTGATCAACTCAAATCATACACAGAGTACGTTTAGATTCTACGAAGCTGTGCACATCGATCATTTAGCGTCTTATGTCTTTGTATTAATGTGTTTTTCTGTTTTATACCGCCTCAAACCAGTTGGTCACAATCAATTAATACAAAAGCACACACACACACACACACACACACACACACAAGCTCAACAACACGGCATAGGAAAAGAAAATATTGAATTTTATTAAATTAGTTGATTGTTTATCCATCAATGGACACACCTTTAAAGAGCTCACATCTAGAAGAGGACCATGTTCAGCATATTAAAGGTCACCGACTCTCCCTCTTCATTTTCCTTTTTTACTGGCAAATATACTTTTTTGTCGGCTGCTTGCAATCAGGCACAGAGCTCTGAACCTAACCTGGGGCAAAGTGAAAGATCTTATATCATGGAAATTAGCGCCGTGTTTAAGAGCGCTCGGTCGGAAGGCGAAGCCTAATTTAGCGACCCCGTCTGCAGAAGTTGACGAGTGTCCAACTCGATCCAACCTGCAGACTCCGAAACAGCATTAAGATGCCCTATCAATCCCCAGGGAGGACATGCAAATACGCCGCCATATGGTGAGCCAAAATATAATGACATCTTACATCTGCTGTCCTGCCCCTTAGTCGCCAGCCAAACAAAACTCGTGTTTATGAAAAAAAACATAGATCGGGCGTTGAGGGTTTGGGTTGCGAGGTAGAGCGTCGACCGTAACCCGATGGTGTCGTTCGTTAGGCAAATAAATCATTAGCAACGTGTCGAGGGCCGGCAGTAGCGCTGACACGAATAACACAGAAAACAGCAAAAAACAGGAGCTTAGAGAGAGGAGCCATTATGGTTGGCCACGACCCGCCCCGAGAACAGATGCACAGGGGAACACGGTCTATCTGTCAGGACCAGGGCTGGGAGCGGTGGCTGTGTCCCGGAGTGGAGAGAGACCGCAGGGAGGAGTGGTCTGCCATTATGCCTGTCTGATCCTACGTGGTATATATGCAATAGCAGGTGGGTGTGAAAGAGTCAGAGATAGAGGAAGGGAAGTGAGCGAGAGAGGAGACCGTGAGATAGAGGAAGGGAAGTGAGCGAGAGAGGAGACCGTGAGATAGAGGAAGGGAAGTGAGCGAGAGAGGAGACCGTGAGATAGAGGAAGAACGTGAGCGAGAGAGGAGACCGTGAGATAGAGGAAGAACGTGAGCGAGAGAGGAGACCGTGAGATAGAGGAAGGGAAGTGAGCGAGAGAGGAGACCGTGAGATAGAGGAAGAACGTGAGCGAGAGAGGAGACCGTGAGATAGAGGAAGGGAAGTGAGCGAGAGAGGAGACCGTGAGATAGAGGAAGGGAAGTGAGCGAGAGAGGAGACCGTGAGATAGAGGAAGAACGTGAGCGAGAGAGGAGACCGTGAGATAGAGGAAGGGAAGTGAGCGAGAGAGGAGACTGAGAGGAAGAACGTGAGTGAGGGGACACCATATCTCTGTTTATTGTGGTAATGACCCGCGTGAGAGACCAGGTCTCAGTTTATTGTGGTAATGACCCGCGTGAGAGAGACCAAATATCCCTGTTTATTGTGGTAATGACCCGCGTGAGAGAGACCAAATATTTCTGTTTATTGTGGTAATGATCCGTATGAGAGAGAGACCATGTCTCTGTTTATTGTGGTAATGATCCGTATGAGAGAGAGACCATGTCTCTGTTTATTGTGGTAATGATCCGTATGAGAGAGAGAGACCATGTCTCTGTTTATTGTGGTAATGATCCGTATGAGAGAGAGAGACCATGTCTCTGTTTATTGTGGTAATGATCCGTATGAGAGAGAGAGACCATGTCTCTGTTTATTGTGGTAATGATCCGTATGAGAGAGAGAGACCATGTCTCTGTTTATTGTGGTAATGATCCGTATGAGAGAGAGAGACCATGTCTCTGTTTATTGTGGTAATGATCCGTATGAGAGAGAGACCATGTCTCTGTTTATTGTGGTAATGATCCGTATGAGAGAGAGAGACCATGTCTCTGTTTATTGTGGTAATGATCCGTATGAGAGAGAGAGACCATGTCTCTGTTTATTGTGGTTATGAGCAGGCAAATTCCCTTTGGTTTGGGACCAAGATGGGCGGTTGATAAAGATGGAGGGGTCAAGGGTCGATCCCGTGGCGGCTTTTTAGGAAAGTGGAATATTGACCACAAGATCCCTATCTCGTTGATCAACCAGGCGAAACGAAAAAAACAAACAAATTTCCCCGGAGAAGCTTTAGTTGTTATTTATTGCCCGTGAAACATCTGAGGAAACAAACGTCTGTAGGTAGAGTCAAGCTTTGATATGCCCTCCTGGACTTTAAACGGTTAACGTTCCTAGGGGAGGTGACCCTAGGTGGTCTAGATCGCTGGAACCTGCCTCCGTGGATAGAATATGTGGAAAAGGCATGTGCAATTCACACAAGCATGTCATTTACTATGCACATGTGTGGATTTGGAAAAATATATATTACACACAGCTATTAATAATATACAATTATATATATATATATATATATATATATATATATAATTTATACAAAAGTAGTAATTTAGAAATGTTTGATAAGAGCAGCGTTTTTGTCTACAGTTTTATAGGGACAGGCAAGCTAAGGTAATGGTGAAAAATAAACTTGATGGCAGCTATGTTTACAGGCATCTTCATCCCAGCTTCCTGGGGACGGAGGAAGTTTATTTGGATATGAACAGTTGTCCTGACAACCCTTGACAGACCATAGTGACATAGTGCGTAACAGGGTCTGGGGGGGTGGTGGGAGTTTGGGGGGGTGGCGCGTAACAGCTGCTCATCTCTAACTGCGATCAGGCAGCAATAGAAGGCCCACCTGTGTTCCGTTTGCAAGCAGGTGGAACAGAGGACATCCACAACATCGCCCCCGGCAACGTGACAATTCCACCTAACGGGAATGAAAGGACACCTCCCGCATCCTCATGACCCTCCTCCCGCCTCACAGAGAGCGTGTGTTAAAGGACCAATTACTGGGCATCTGAGGGTCCCAGTCAACATCGCGTCCCAGGAATCAATAAGTGTCTGCCCTCAGAAGAATAGACACGGGTTTAGGGTGTGTCACGGTGCGTGACTATATGGAGGCAGGAAACGGTCGTGCTGATGAGCTAAGTCCCCGTTAGGACCTCGCTGGGGATTCTTTGCGGGCGCAACCCGGCTGACTTTCTTCTTGCTTCGGCAATCAGTCAGAGATGCTGGGTTTGGTAAAGTGCGCGTGTGTGTCGTTGTTGTTCAGACTGATTTCTGACTGATCTCAAAGAAGTTATTTTTACTGAAAGAACAGTGAGATGAAAGCAATACCGCTTGATAAGGGTTGCCTGGCCAAAGGACATGATGTCCACTAAAATCAGAGTGAGTTCATCGACAGCACCACACAGACAGCAGGCTCATCGCAAACAGCCAACGTCAGAGAAAGTCAGCGCGGAAACGAAATAGCGTTATGCTAACGAGGGCCATGTCAAAGGCCATGTCAACGTGATGGCCATGAGCCGTTTTTAACGCACGCCACTAATCCTGGCATTTGAGAATAACTGCCAGAATGTTTTAAACTTGGACTCGTGCTCGTTCAGCTGTGTCTTACTCTGAATGCCTCAGGCTGGACCGAGCAGAGTAATCCTGAATTAACATGCACTATCAATGGAAACCTGGTACTGATACTGGCACTCTCAGGTTTCAATCAATTTAACAATTCAGATTCAACTTGGGCCTGACATAAAAAAAAAACTGCAGAAGTGTTCTATGTTTTGGTTACATCTGACTCGCTATGTCATTTTTTACTGGAAAGAAGTTTTTAGGTTTTAAAACCTAACAAAATGATTTAAATATCTGCGCACGAATGACATTCAGAATAAGGGCAATTTGCATGTTAATGTATTCTCACAGAGAGGAGTGTGATGTGAGGCACCTCCCGTTAGTGTGACTCTCCAGGGTTCCGGCCGTTAAGAAGGCCGACTGAGGAGCGTTCTCCACGCTATCTTTGTGTCAGTCAGGTTCAGAGTGCAACCTCAACGACTGTACTAGTGAACTGTAATAATACTCCTCTTCTCTCAGCTAGCTGGGATACTTAACATGCGTAGCACCAAGCTACCTTGAAGTGGAGTTGTAAGTCCCATGCACCTGCTACAAAACAAATCATTTAATGATTAAAGATTACAATGCGAGTGCCTCGCATTTTATTCTGCGAACATGTTAGGCAGCCCTACCAACAGTGAATTGGTTTGTACAGACATGATAAGTGCCTGTATTAGGACTAAAACCGCTTCCTTAGGTAAGATTATGCAACATGTACAATTGTACAAATGTTGTAAAACAAACCCGAAGAGGGATGTCCCCACCTTGAGGTTTGCAAAAAACAGAAATGTATTGCACAGCATCAACCCAACGTTCCTTGATCCCAGGGTACACTGTGGAGTGGTCAACAATAATAAAGAGGTCTGGAATCATCTGCAAGGTATGCAGAGATGTGTCAATACATGGGTGTCAGAAGGGAGGAGGACACTTAGAAGTGTCATCCACATAGCAAAGAAAAAGTGATTTAATTTAAATAAAAAAGAAGAGGGCCTAGAACTGAGCCATGAGGGACACCAGTGTGACACCTGCTTACTGGTGAGAATAAACCCTTCCTTGTGCCCAATAATAACAGCTACCAGTTAATTTCCAACTGTTCCTCGCTACAGTATATCAATTTAGATCTCTCATTCAATAGTATTGACATTTCACAATGGCGTCTAGTGAATCACTATTTAATTTAATGTATCAATGCTCCCAATCAGCAAGACAGCTCATCCACAGCGTTCACAGCTGACTGAGGTCAAATGTAATATAACATCAAATGAAACCTCAAACAGTAAACATCTCCTCCGGATGTTAACTTGCAATTCACGGCTCTCAAAGGCAAGGAGTGTTGATCGCTAAAACCATTACTTGTCTTAGATCATTATTGGCGGCGTTCGAGCAAAACGACGGATATCAACACGTAGACGGCGAGCGACGAGTGTGCAGCGTTGGCTCCATGCAACTGAATCTGATGAGCTGATTGGAAAAAAATCACATAACAGGTACGTTTTCATTAGCTACAATTGTCTAAATCCAGATGGGCTGCGGTATGCTTCTATACAGCATCACTTAGAGCCTCCGAAATTGATTCGGAGTCCTCCGAATGATAAATTGGGTGTGGGTAATGGGTTGATCACATAGCAGCGGCTGTCGTGAGACATATTTTCCTGTGTCCCTTATTTACTATGCCTCCTGTCAGCTTGCCAGAATTTCCCAGAAAAGAATTATGAACACAGACAGTCACTGAGCACAGACAGGATGTAATTGACCCCACAGCACCTTCACAGCCATAGCCAGTTACGCACACGCACACACGCGCACACGCGCACAGACACAGACACACACATACCACACACCACACGATCTAACACTGAAGTCAAACACAATCACATAATATCCTGTTAGGGTGTAAGGAGATACCGTTATTTCTCTCAGTTCTCAGACCTGTCATTAAATTATTAGCAACGTAACACATATTGCGTTATGACTGGTGTGGATGCAGGATTGGCAGTACAATAGTAGATACTAGTCAAATGTAAAGGACACATTGATCGCTCGCTAGACTACAAAATCTGCCGGGGCTGTAGACATTCTAGACAGTGTCTCATGTCAGGGCAACGCAAAGAATAACTTTTGGCTGAAATACAATGTTTAATCTTTGGAGATCATCCAACTCAGCGCATTACACAAACTATCTTGTGGCACGATGGCGGCAAACGCATGTTATAGGGACACATAGCCAAGTACTGACACTGTCAGGGTAGAATACAAAATTATTAGAGAAATGTGAAGAACAGACTAGAAATACTTACAATTGCCAAGTATTTACTGAATAAGAGTAGACGTATCCTATTATGATATTTACATTTTGTACTGATTAACACAATTATTTTCCGACATCTTCTAAGCGCTGTATGAGAACCCAATAGGATGTATTTAAATGGGTTTTGTAGATAATATTTTCTAGTGTTCCTACGATATCTGCTGTGCTTCTAATTCCTTTTAAATGTCCAAATTCAGGGCTCTGTCTACACGAGAAGGAAATTCAAGCAAGCTAGTCAGTAATGTGGAGCAAATTGGCTGAGTGGTTGCAAGCACGCTGATACGATATACTTTCCGCAAAATGTAGTAATGTTTTTCGATTTTAACAATTACAAATGATTTTTTCAATGAGTATTAAATCGCTTACATGTTGACATCATATGATCATCACTGCAACACCTGGCAATCAGAACGAACAACAACGTTCTCCATCATAATCCGGTCATACTTCAGACTGTTTGTAATAAAGTGGCTGAAGCACTTTGCCCTCCTCAGACCCACATACACATCTGGCTGTCCTCGGCTTGTTGTCCTCTGCTACGATTCACCAATGATAGACCCACTTTAGAAAGTGGAGACTGCCTGTAAGATCTCACCTTCATGGCAACGATGTTGGACAACGTGACCTTTTCCCATTGTGAGAGGACACACCAGCAGCCATGAGACTAAGTCATTAAAACGCTGTCATGTTCTGGCCTGGTTGACGCAGCCCAGAGGACAGCGTGGGAAAGAGCCTTGACTCACCGGTTTGGACCGGAGGCCCATGCACGTCGAATAATGGCAAAACATCTCTACAGATGGTTTGATTATACATGCCGTTTGCAATGCACAACTCCACCCACGGTCGATAATGACTACACTCCAACTAGAGATTAGGAAACCAGGTCATATTGAAAGCTATGCTATCGGCTAGCTAACTAAACTAGCCACGCTACGGGGAAAACACATGTTTGTGGTTACGAGTTAGGGGATTTCACATTTCATTACGATCGCCATTAGCCGTTGTAGGAGCAACAAGTACTCTTTAACGGAAAAAAGATAGAACATGACACGATGCTGATATTAATAGACAAGAACGGCTCAAGGACAGAACGTGAAACTGTTCGTTAGAGGCGCGCTGTGTGAAATCTAGCCTCTAACGTTTACAGGACGAATTTTAAACAATGACACGTCTCCTTCTCTCCTTTCCTTATCAAATAAGCCCGGAATAGTATTAACTAGTCCCGGGTAGTTTTGGGTGGGGGCTAGTACTGCATCCAAACCAGTAGAAGTTAAAACGCACCAGCAATACATTTGCGTGGGAATATCACAGAGGCCTAGAACACATTTGAAAAAATATTCGTATCCATATTGACTGCAGATTTCTTTACATCATTTTTGCTACTAGAACACATCTTAAATATGGCCACATTCTGTAAACAATCCTACAAATAACTGAGAAAACCGAGACTCTAAGCCTACATTCAGTCACTTATCAATAAGGCTACGTACAGAAAAATACGTTTGCAGAAATACAATGTATTTATATGTAGGTTGAATGAACAATTCCTTGTGGTGTAATGTATTTCCAAATAGTTTTTTAAGGGTTGCTGTTCCATTAAATATGACATGAACGGGAGTACTAAAAATGTGTGCCTCTACTAGTGGTTCTCTCGTTTACGGAGCGTCCCTGTAAAATGAACGTGACCGAGTATTTCAGAAGAAGAGTCGGTAGAAAAATATATAGTTGGCTTCACACTCAAAAACACATCATTTTTGAAGGTATTCTTTTTTGTTAGAGTACAAATAAATGACAAGTTTCAAAATAACAGTAAAGGTACAGATTTGGAGCTGTCCCCAGAAAGTAGGTGTCAATTTGTCATTTAGTAACGCCAAAACTGGAGGCCACACTGTAAGGCGGATACCACAGAATGTCTTCAAAAACAGAAGGGTTTCAAGCCAAAGCTGCAAAGAAAAAGCCATATCTCAGACTGGCTAATAAAACAAATAAATGGGAGAAGGAACCCAGGCACTGGACAGAAGATCAACTCAGCCTAGGAGGCTAGTTTCTAGCTCGAGGTCTATTGGTTTATATGTTAAAATGTTCCTTTAGTATCCAGTGATGTGTAGATGCTCTGTCTGGGCTACACTATAGTTATTACATAGTGCTACTGTTTATATTCGGAGCAGTTGGTGTAGCTCAGTGGTAGACTGCACGTATGAGTGTATGTATGATGTACTGGGTTCAATCCCCAGCTTCTCCCCGGGTCGCCGTTGCAAATCAGAATGTATTCACAATCGGCCTACCTGGTTAAATTAAAGTTAAATATAATAAATAAATGCCTAATAATGAGCTATGGTGACCATTTGATTTGTCTCCAGGCTTGAACTCCCTGCAGCTTTCACACTGTCTGTCCCTATGAGACTTTCCGACTCTGTCGCTAATTTCCTGTGAGAATACATTAACATGAAGATGAATCATACTTTCTTAAACAAGTTAACTTCCTGTTAGGTATTCGTTGGAGCCATATACCACACAAGATGTGGCACCTTAAGGCATATTGGCGAGTCGGACATCATTTTCCACTTATTTCTAGGTTCTAGCATCATGCAGTACTTTTAATCTCAGTAAAAGTTCTGTTTGTGTCGCTTGCATAGCTCTCATGAGCTGAACTACTAGAGATAGATGGGCTTAAAAACAAACAGATTTTGCCGATTTCCAGCGGTGGTCTTTCCCAAAACACTTGCCAGAGCCAAGCCAATTACAAGTCGGCAAGGAGCTGATCAGATAAGTTCAATGTCGTTTGCCATTTAGCTGCTGACGTTTAGCGCGGATGTCAATTGGAAACGTGCCACCACCTACTGAAGCACCTTTGCCGACCAGACACACCCCAGGTACACATTCCCTGATGGCAGTGGCCTCTTTCAGCAGGATAAATCGCCCTGCCACACTGCACACATAGTTTGGGAATGGATTAAGGAACACGACGAGGAGTTGAATGTTTTGCCTTTCCGGACCTCTAAAATCCCCGATCTCAACCCAACTGAGCATCTAACCCGTCCTACGCAACGAACGAGTCTTGATGAATCTGCTGCTAACATCTTGGTTCCAGATACCACAGTGCACCTTCAGGAGTCTGTTAGAGGCCATGTCTGGTAGGGTTAGGGTTACTGTATTGGCAGCATAGCGGCGGACCGACAGCATATTAGGCAGTTGTTGTAGCTGGTCAGTGTACACACAGTATGTTTTTACATTAGGGGCCCCCGGAAGGCCCCGGTCTGGGACAGCCAGATGGCATGTGATAGCACAATGTGTAGAATTGTCCGGATTTTGCTTTAAAGCTACAATTATGACTCTCAGCCTAAAAGAACGACATCGTTAGGTGCAATAATACAGCACAATAGAGCCCACCCCGCATCCCCCCGGAAAAATGAAAAATATCCTGGCGGTTTGTGCCCCGGGGCCCATAGAAATAACCCATGATATCGTCCCATTACACTCCACGACTGGCAAGCAGCGGTTCAATTGTCATAGTAAGAAAGTAAAGGGCGCACTCACCTCTTTCTCTCCACAGATACTACTAATGAAGGAGTTGGAGGCAGGGCTGGCAGAGGGACCCAGGACTGCCACCACACCCTTGGACAGGATCTGGCACACTGTCAACACAGAGGCCAGCAGCGAGTCAGAAAAGGTAGGATGCAAATGACACATTTGTATTTGATGATGGTGTGTGTGTTTGTGTGTGTGTGTGTGTGAGAGTGTGTGTGTGTGAGAGTGTGTGTGTGTGAGTGTGTGTGTGTGTGTGTGAGAGTGTGTGTGTGTGAGAGCGTGTGTGTGTGTGTGTGAGAGTGAGTGAGTGAGTGAGAGTGTGTGTGAGTGAGTGTGTGTGTAAGTGAGTGAGAGTGTGTGAGTGAGTGTGTGTGTAAGTGAGTGAGAGTGTGTGAGTGAGTGAGAGAGTGTGTGTGTATGTGTGTGTGTGAGAGTGCGTGTGTATGTGTGTGTGTGAGAGTGCGTGTGTGTATGTGGCTTAATGCTGAATGAGTAGTCTGAAGCCAGCATTTCTCAGTCCTCAAGCATCAAATGCTCTGTTTTAGATTAGCCGCTTCTTCACTTGATCATGTCGTAGTAATGTAATGACAACGAGGACACATTAGATCCAAACCTATAGATTTATGAATGCATTTTTCACATACGGCAGGGTAAATATCATGACATAGAACCAGTCATTGACCAGTAGGGGGAAACTAGCACCTAGAAAGGAAAACACTTAGGGAAGTAGAACATAAATATTTGCACTTAACTGCACCCGGGTTTGGGCGTTAATCTTCCGTGCAAGCGGGAACCAAATGCAAATTCAGGTGAGGCTGTAATCCCTGTCTTTAATTAACACTCCGAGGTAGCGGGGAGGTGCACCCTGTTTTGAGATGTGCGTCGCTTCCCAAAACCAACCCTATACCCTTTTAAGTTAATCGCTTTTGACCAGGGCTGAGGTCAAAAAGAAGTGAACTCAAGAGTGTGTAGGGTGCAATTTGGAACACAGATGCGATGAGAGCCTGACTAGCCGGGGTAGATGGCTGCCTCCAAATTAGGGAAGACGTAGATGAAGAAAGGGAAACGGGGGCTATTTATGTGCCACTGGTGCCGAGCTACAGATATAAAATTAAAGAAGCGGTGAATCAAATGATTAATAAATAATCCCTTAGTCATCCAGAAGAGTCGGTCCTGTGGACTTCTGTCCTCTCCTCTTACCATGTCATAACCCAAACACCTAACCAGCCTGACTGGGACCGTACCACTGCGGAACCAACAGGCTTTTTACAACGGGGGTAATTTTCGATGGTACACATTAAACATTTCAAACCGCAGAACGTTTTAATCCATCAGGATGTGTAAACTTGGTCAGAAGGTCACGAGTCGCCTGGAGTCCATTCAGTTAATCTACAATTGACTCAATCTGAAATCATTGGGTTCTTATTGAACGCCGCAGTACCCGCCAATATGTGAGTGCTGCTTAAACACGAGAGCTGGTGTTCAGTGTCAATGGAGTTTGACTCATTTCCACATCCATATCTAAACACACATGAAAACAACCTCCACACACAGGCGGGCACGCAATTAGAAACACCTCGACAAAACCTGGTGGTTCGGGATGACTTCCTGTCCATCGGGCGTGGTCCTGAATAGGTCTGAAATAAAAGAGGAGTATCCGTGGTGCTGTGTGACGGCTGAGGTGGCGGACAGGCGGACACACACACACACACACACACACACGGCAACACAGGTATTGCTGGCTGTGTGACATTTCCTCCTGACTGGTGCCACTGATCCATCTCTAATCCAATTGCTGCCTGGTCATCGCCACTACAGAACTAAATTAAAAAGGTTTTCAAGCGAACGGCCAAGCAGGGAGATAAAATGGAGTTGCCTTTATGCAAGCTATCCCTGTCTTTTGAATAAAAAAGAGTTACCGTATGTGGAAATAAGGGTACAGTAGTAAATGTTGGGAGCTCCAATATTAATACTAGATATTATTTGTATAGCTAATTAGCTAACCATCCAGGAATATTTTGTCTGTGTCTTGTGCCAAGGATTCACAAAGAAAGTGGCATTTTTTTCAGCAGACTGGATTTTATGCTACAAAGAATGTATTTCATTCTGCTGTATTTCAGTCAAAAAACCTACTTGTAATTGCTCTGTATTCATTCAGAAGGACAAGATAATTCTCTAATGGAATTGCAATTGGAGTCATTCTAATCTCGTCCACCTCATTAGTCATATTTATATATTCAGGCTAGTACCGGTATCCAAAAAACCGAACCAAGGGTTACATTATGAAATCCTGACACCAACGTAAAGTTGGAATCCTGAAACATGACAGCTCATTTTGGTCATGAAGACAAAGTCCATCAGGAACTTTCCTATAATTGGTTTGCCATAGCCAGAACGAGATAAACTGAGATAACTTTAAACAAATTCAAATTATTTTAACACAATTCAATCCATTAAAGAATGGAATTAAACAAGGATAAGAAAAAATAGATGATAATAATCTAAAACACTTTGAACCAACCAGTACTATTCTAGCAAAAAATGTTTATCCTGGTTTGTTTGCATTTTTTCTTGACTCTCCACACACCTGATAGGTGTGGCAGAAAGAGTTGAACGTAGCGATTATATTTTGGTTCACTGAATTTTTTGGCCCCCTAAAACTCAATATGTTTCATCTTTAGGTGTACAAAGGGCACATGTTTAACATTTTGTGAGGTGTAAAGGTGGTGAGCGGAATTTGAACAAAACGACAAGAACACAACTTAGGTATTTCAGGGTTAAGGATTGTCAGCTTAAATGTAATTAAAACTAAACGGGTGTTTGGTGTGTAGAGGTGTGCGTTACTGCCAGCGTTGCAGATTGTTACTGTACTGCTAGTAAAAACACAGTAACAAATGACCAGTAGACATTTGTAGGCAGAATTCTACACAGTGGCCCCTTTAAATTGTGATTAAAGGTGATTCTGATCAACAAATTGATTTGTAGTCTCCCGTTGCTAATGTGACAGCCGACTGTCTTTGTAATAAAACACACCATCAAAAACACGATTTAGGGATCAACTATACGCCATATGTAAAATCAGGAATTGTGAACCGGGATATTTACACTGAAGGAACACACACCCAAGCCTCTTGGATTTAGCTCACAGTTTCCCAAAACGCCAACAGGAGACTCCTTGATCAAACATTTGAACCTTTATATCATGTGAGACCACCAGAATGACATCACATGGCATATTATTGCTCAAATTCTGTTTATTATAGGGATATGGCATCGCTGGCGTTTGTGTTATATTTCCATTACACCACAGCTAAGAGTGTCCAATACCACAAATATTATCTGTATAAATCCTTGATACGCCTGTAGCAAAATACATCAATGTAGTTTTATGTTTCGAGATAATTTTGAGTTTAAACATTCATATTTTTTTTAAAAGGGCGAGCTGTAAATCTTCATCACAAGACTCAAACTTTGCTTAGTAGCACCTACAGATTAAACATTATGGTGTCCTAAAGGAGGCATCAGATGGCCCAAAATGTCAGATATATGACGTCTTTGAACAGTGTCTTCACAATTATACCTTTGGAGGCAAATTTCAAATACATGGGAACACTGCCTCTCCCCACAGACCATTCTTTGGATTACGTTTGAATCCTACAGACGTATGGGTTTTTCTGTCTAAGGAATGACTGCAGACACATCACTCTGCACTCGGGGAATGTCTGACAGAGAGAGACAGAAACCGACGGAGACTAACTGAAGTGCTAGTCTTTCTTTTCTGTGAAAACAGAGCTAACGTGCCTCTTAATTCTGCCAGGCCTACTTACTGGTCTCTGCCATTTCGTACTCGCTGTCTCTCAGCAGCTCAAAGATGTCCACCTCCAGCTTCCCCGTCGTCGAGCGGTTACTAGATCGGTTGATGCTGTCCTTCGCCAGTGTGACGGCCAATCGCTCTCCTCGGCTGCACTCCATAGGGTCATCAAGTATGGCGGCTGAGGAAGAGGTGAAGACGAAGAACATGATTGATTCTGTCAGTACTTTTGGCAAAGAACAGTACATACAGCGGAGTGAATCGATCCCTCAGACCAACTTTGCCGCCAGCCGTGCATCACCATGACGATAGCACGCGGGGGATGTTAAACCGTCACCAGCGTGAATACGGTTCTCCCCCCCGGTAAATATGTCACATTTTTTCGCTGCGGAAAACCAACCCAAAGATGGGCAAGAAAAGCTGAAAAGCCAAACGTGCGATTCCTAATCAGGTGCAGCAGCCAGCGCGTCCACGTCTGGAAGGTAATCAAATAAACCTGGCGCTGAGTGTGTGTGACTGATGAAACAACACATTTTAATAAGGTTCTGTTCGCTCGGTGATTTATCACAACCGCGCTGGAATTAACATAATGTTTGTTTTGATCACGACTCGCACGCTTCCGTCAGTTGAATAAAGCAAGACTGCATGTGTCACATATGTGTCATAGCTACATGTGTGTGCGGGGGGGGCTGGGGGTTAAAATGAATGACTAATAAGTAGCAAGCCAGAGTGAGTCCCAAGACAGCGGTTTCAGTTCCAACATTCCAAGATAATTAGTCAAGCACACTCATCTCATCTCATCTTCAACCGCTTATCCGGGGTCGGGTCGCGGGGGTAGCAGCTCTAGCAGGGGACCCCAAACTTCCCTTTCCCGGGCAACATTAACCAGCTCTGACTGGGGAATCCCGAGGCGTTCCCAGGCCAGTGTGGAGATATAATCTCTCCACCTAGTCCTGGGTCTTCCCCGAGGTCTCCTCCCAGCTGGACGTGCCTGGAACACCTCTCTAGGGAGGCGCCCAGGTGGCATTCGTACAAGATGCCCGAACCACCTCAACTGGCTCCTTTCTATGCGAAGGAGCAGCGGCTCTACTCCGAGTTCCTCTCGGATGACTGAGCTTCTCACCCTATCCCTAAGGGAGAGGCCAGCCACCTTTCTGAGAAAACCCATTTCGGCCGCTTGTACCCGCGATCTCGTTCTTTCTAGTCAAGCACACAGTGAATAAAATTATTGTACATAATTAAGTTATCTAGTGCCTTAGGCCATTCTTTCAGAAAGCGTTTAAGTGTATATTAACACGTGATTTTGCATATACATGTATCGATCGATGACACGTGCGAACCTGACATTTTTCCGGCGAGATTATTGCCAAAACGATCACGGTAACAGAGACTCCATATGAACACAAATCACGTCAAGCACAGCTATCGCAGATACACGATCAGCTACGGATAGACGTCAATGACAATGTGAATTCTACTGAGACTTTTCCCATACTGATAAAACCAAACCAGGCTCACGTGGTCAAAGATGGTGACATTTGTACAAAGAAACTATAGGCTGTGGTCACACCACGAAGCACTTAGGATATTTTACATAATTTAGATGGTAGCAAAAGGTTGCCAGATGTTTTGGATATCCATTTATACACATCCACGCATTCTTTATTTTACTCATAAAGGTTTGGTGAGTAAGTGGCTGCGAAGACAAGCTGTCTAGTAAAGTCATTGTGTACGCGTTTAGCCCCATTAAAACAATGGGATTCAAACCAAAATAATCTCATTAAAATCTCATTAAAAGCATATGGATTTGGTAAGGTCATACATTCTCACAGGAATACGTGGGGAGGTTGTCTCACATTGCGTTTGCATTTGAAAATAACAAATTAATAATTAACGCACGTTGAAATGTTGTCATCTTCTTTCTATAATCCCCCAACATTATGTGATTTTGACAAATAATTATATGGACCATAATTTGCAATGAATAACCTTGGTCTGAACTTTCTTTACTTTCATTTGATCAACTAGTAAAAAGTTGGCAATGTTTTTTTTTTTTACTTTATCAGTTTGATACATCACTAGCACACAGAAAAATGATTATTTTTACTATGGACACACACAACAATGTGCGGAAACTAGCGTGTGCATAAAAGCAACAGACAGACCCTAATGTCTGTGACATTTTTTAAACCAGGCCAATCAGCCCGTTAAAGAGGTTGAGCAGTAGGCGTTGTGCCAGAGGTCCACTGATGCTGCATTCAGTCGGAAAAACATGGGAGTGGCCCGGGACCCGGTTAAATCAATCAGAGGGGGGACCGGGCGGTGGGTGGGGGCACTGTCAAGCGCCGTAATGTACAATCAGAGACTAAACGGAGTCTGATGGTTTTCTCACAAAACCCCGATTTACTGCACGTATCAACGGCCACTTTCGAACGTGATTTACACTTTTACAGCGAGGCTGTTAAACTTTACAACAGCCGAATCACTTTTCCCTACACCCGCCGACTCGCCTTCCTTAATCCGACCAATGGAAAGACACGACGGCCATGGCGGATCGAAGGATGAGCCGTCGCTGGGGACCACAACGCAGGTTCCTAAGGTGAGACTGACAGAGAGGGCGGGGAGTGTTGCCGTGGGTAACAGCCTCATTACTCACGTGATGGAGCTGTTGGCTTCAACATTAACTCAATGCAGTATCACACACACACTTATATATGTGAGACAGAGTGCCTAAATGCAGATTAAATTAAGTCACCTGTGAGGTAATTATCTGCTACGGTGTATGCTTTCTGCTCTCACAGCCTATACGTTTCACAAAGCCTGTCCATTGCCTCATGTATACAGGGGGAAGGGTTGAGTCAACGGACCTGTCACATGGTGCCTTTGTGCACTATACAAACACTATTGTGAACTATAACCTAGGCCACAAGCAATGCAGGCAAATAGAAATGTGACGAATAGACCTGATGCAATCCGAATGTTGACAGTAAACAGTCGGCAGTTTGTTCTACGCATTATGTTTCTGTCTGGACATTTCAAGACATGTGCCCAGCTGAATATGTCTTTTGCTCCAATCTCTTGGCTGAAGACGCCCTAGCACATGTTCATAACCAACATATACAGTAGTCAATGCGTGAACCCTTCTAGATGCCTACTGCTGTTCCATTTTCAGCAATTAAAATACTTCAGATGGCTCTTAAACAACTCACGACACATTCGTGAGAATAGACCGTGGGCTCTCTGCAATGACTCGCCGTCGTTCTGGCTCCAATGATTTTAAAATCCAACTGCAACTTGTATTTTCAGTGAACTCAAAAACGTTTATCTTGAAAACACGGCACATTGAAAAAAGAGAGAACACAGTGAAAGAGAACCGTAATGCCAGTTGATACAGAGCTTAATGGCCGAACATTACATATGCCTGCACTCTGTGGTGCTCTCTGCGCCAAAATGGAAAAGGCACATCAGGTGTTCCATCGGCCCTTTGAGGTTTCCTAATTCATCAGCGGACTCTCTCAGCAGAACAGTTCGTCACGCAGACACACTAGGCAAAAACAACAAGAGAGCCAAGCCTGCAAGCAGAAAAACATCCAAGAAGATGTTTTATGTGAGATTCTTTTTGATGTGGTAGGGCTTCTGAAGTTTCCTGCCATCAGCGGGGAGGCCTGATCCAGGACAGAGAGGAGCTTTGACCGGGCGGAGTTGGAGCGAGACGGTCGAGAGACCACCGATGGCGTTGGTTGGGAAGGTTGGCCAGGAGCCCTCAGAAGACAAAGAGAATGCTCTTTGTCATCTGAGTGTGGTGGACGGAAATTAGGTCAGAGAAGGGGGAGTTCCCTGTGCTCTTCTGTATGGTCTGGTAATATTGTCTGGTATTAGAGGCAGGCTTTGACTGGATTTGAGTGATTATAACACTGCTCGTAGTTGTTGTTGATGGTGTACATCATGAAGTTGCAGGAGGATATTATGGAAGCATTAGGGAGAAAGTTAAGAACAGCTAGGGCCTCTACTATTCAGACAGATAGGGCCTCTACTATTCAGACAGATAGGGCCTCTACTATTCAGACAGATAGGGCCTCTACTAATCAGACAGATAGGGCCTCTACTATTCAGACAGATAGGGCCTCTACTATTCAGACAGATAGGGCCTCTACTATTCAGACAGATAGGGCCTCTACTATTCAGACAGATAGGGCCTCTACTATTCAGACAGATAGGGCCTCTACTATTCAGACAGATAGGGCCTCTACTATTCAGACAGATAGGGCCTCTACTATTCAGACAGATAGGGCCTCTACTATTCAGACAGATAGGGCCTCTACTATTCAGACAGATAGGGCCTCTACTATTCAGACAGATAGGGCCTCTACTATTCAGACAGATAGGGCCTCTACTGTAGTAGGGCATCTACTATTCAGACATATAAGACATCTACTATTCAGAAAGATAGGGCCTCTACAATTCAGACAGCAAGGACAAGCTCTACCAGGGGCAGTCATTTGAATAATGAGACTTTTTCCATTTAAGAGCTAGAGGACGTTGACATATTCTACATAAGCTCTTTGACCAATGCTAATCATTATTTAACAGATCATTTTTCATTGAAAGTATACTTGGCTCGAGTTCTTGGTTGTTATGTGATTAATGATTAAGAAGAAAATGAATCAAAGTCTGCTTCCCAAAGAATGTTACATGACATCACTGTCTACATAACTTTTGGGTAACAAGTAAATTGTTTTAATTAGTCATCTAAATTGGGAATATCTGAAAGGCTGAGATTGTTTTCAGCTTCAACTGGTACAGCGACTCAGTGAACCGTATCCAGCAGCTTAAGTAAACACAAGACAAACCGAGAACGACGAAAAACACTAACAAGTTCAAATGATATGAAATTGCGCATATACAGCGACTTATAAAAATCCATTCACTCAACAGCAACACTCTTTAAATACAACACTCACCTCTATCCTAATTTGTGAACTGGAAATAATAACCAACAACTGTGCACCCAGATCCAGTGACTTAAATGCACACATAATCACCAAATCCCATACAGCCGTGACACTAATCCAATTAAATGTTTAACAGCTGTGACTGAATGAAACCAACGTGCTCCAACACCCTGCTAGCCCACTAGATGTCACTGGTGAACTCGGAATTGTGACAGGTGCTCACCATTGTGACCGCAGGAAATAGGCAGCAATGAACAACAATGGACGAGAATAGAAGAAAAAAAATCACTATGCAAAGCTGTTTTGGGGTTTAAGGGTTTTCTCAACGCTAGATCACAATCTGCACAGGTTCACAGCATGACTTTTGACTCTTTTTCTAGATATTGGAGTGCCACAGGGTTCCACTTCTGGGGCATAATCACTTGTGCATATTTAAATATACAGTGCCTATATAAATGATTTACCCTTTTGTTTCAGTGTTCCATACTGAAAACATCATTCTTAAAACAATATTAATGTTAAAAACACAATACTAAAACATCCTTATTGGATGCACCTGTGGCAATTATGTCGACCATGAGTTTGTTTAAAGTCTGAACACATTTATTTAGCTGTTATTTTACCTTTCTCTTTTATAAAAAAAAACAGTTGTGACTAACCTGACTTGGCTTTTCATCCAGCTCATTAAAATGATCAGGTGTGCGAAATCCGGGGTTGGGGAGAAAACCTACCGGATGGTAGATCACCAGGAACAAAAAAGCCAAGTGAGGTGACATCATCATACAAGAACTTGCGATATTACCTTGATGAAAATCAGTTTTTCTTGTGGTTCGCAGACATCCCAGCCTGCTAATTGCACATAGTGTATGCACTCACTAATGTAAGTCGCTCTGGGGCGTCAGCTGAAATGCAAATTGCAAATGTAAATACCGTCAGACAGATTGGTTTACTGTGAATTTATTTCAGGATCGCTGTTCCTAAGTGCTTCCACAAAAAAACTGAGACGTGTTTAATGCAATTAAAATCCCACTGTTAGTGTAGAAGTTCGTTTTTAATATTGATTAAGTTTTAAACCGCTCATACCGTAAAACATATCATTGAACATTGACCTTACAGATGTGATTGTGTGAGCAGTGTGTTAGATTAGATGACTATTTCGAAAGAATATTGAAATGTGCTTATTTCTTTGGAATTCTGTCGGATATAAAAAATATTTGAAGGTTAAATGAGTGTCTTGTGTTATTCGCTGGCATTCATTTGAAGAACCGCTCTTGACTATAATTACAGTGTTCACACACACACACAGATTCAAATACCCACTAAACTCTATTTCACTATACACACTCCTCCTGCCCTCTGATATCTCCCTCTGACTGATTGACTGAGAGGTTTATTATCAAACCCCAGTTAAATTCCCGTTTAATGTATTCCATTTATTAATGCAAATTATCTCCAATGTAACTGAAATGTAATATTACAGACCGTTAATGAGCTTAGTGTTTTGACCACGGGAATGCAAATCACTGTTCAGACAGGAATTACTGTGAACTGTGGACAGGGGAAGTTCTGTGCTCAGTGAAATCACGGTTGAAGATGAAGGTATGGGGGCCAAGTGGTGGGGCAACCCAGATAAACTGTGTCATTTGTGTCCAAAAGTTGCTTCATTCTCTTCAGTGTCATCACAAAGATGTGAAGCAACCTTTACCTACAAACCATCGATAGACTCAACTAAACCGGCTGTCAATTTGTGTCACAACAGTGGGTATTAGCTGTACGAGCTGTACAACGCTTCACGATTTAAAAAAGTCCCTGTCATCATAGAAAAGTATTATAGATTCATTTCATAGAGACGTATATCTTGGGTAAGCCAAACGTTTTGTCAGAGCTTACCGTACGATTGCACACTTTATTGGAGCACAACTTGTGTCCTCATTACCATGGCAGCAGAGTGAAACATTTCCAATTAGAGCATAAGGTGGGGAAAACCAGGGGATTAAAACGGATGTTGCCAGAGCTACTGTGCTTGTCAATGTCCCTTTGAATTTGTTTGATGACATTTCATTAGTGGTTGTTATATTTGTCTAGTCCAAACATGCACAAGTGTGAAATCAATCAATTAAATGTATTTCATGGAGCCCTTATTACAACTGCTGTTGTCGCAATGTTCTTCTACACAGTCAGCCAGAAACCCCAAACGGCAAGCAACACGAACTTGTCCACAGCGGCTCAGTGAAACTCCCTAGTAGGGTCAAAATTATCAAAGAAACCTGACAAGAACCAGACTTTTCGGGGTGGCCAGTTCGCTTCTGACTGTGCCAGGTAAGAATTATAAGACTACAGGACATTCTGGCCCACGTCAGCGTTATTGCATGACCAAGACAAGCAGGTCAACACAAGCATGTGGGCTGTGTCCTGAGCCTATCAGAAGACAAGACAAGCAGGTCAACACAAGCATGTGGGCTGTGTCCTGAGCCTATCAGAAGACAAGACAAGCAGGTCAACACAAGCATGTGGGCTGTGTCCTGAGCCTATCAGAAGACAAGACAAGCAGGTCAACACAAGCATGTGGGCTGTGTCCTGAGCCTATCAGAAGACAAGACAAGCAGGTCAACACAAGCATGTGGGCTGTGTACTGAGCCTATCAGAAGACAAGACACGAAGGTTAACACAAGCGTGTGGGCTGTGCCCTGAGCCTATCAGAAGACAAGACAAGCAGGTCTACACAAGCATGTGGGCTGTGTCCTGAGCCTATCAGAAGACAAGACAAGCAGGTCAACAAAAGCATGTGGGCTGTGTCCTGAGCCTATCAGAAGACAAGACAAGCAGGTCAACACAAGAATGTGGGCTGTGTCCTGAGCCTATCAGCCGCATTGCTAAGTGGGCCGTCTCGGGGTGTGGGCAGTGGAAGCAGGACACCAGGGACAACTAACCAGGGACAACTAACCAGGGACAACTAACCAGGGACAACTAACCAGGGACAACTAACCAGGGACAACTAACCAGGGACCACTAACCAGGGACAACTAACCAGGGACAACTAACCAGGGACAGCAACTAAGAACCAGCACTGTGCTGGTTGTGCTGACTGTGTTTATTGCATATGTAGTAATTCTGACTATGCTGACTGCATATCTAATGATGCTGATTGTGTTGATTGCATATCTAGTGTTATTGACTGTGTTGATTGCATATCTAGTGGTGTTGACTGTGTTGATTGCATATCTAGTGGTGTTGACTGTGTTGATTGCATATCTAATGATGCTGATTGTGTTGATTGCATATCTAGTGTTATTGACTGTGTTGATTGCATATCTAGTGGTGTTGACTGTGTTGATTGCATATCTAATGATGCTGATTGTGTTGATTGCATATCTAGTGTTATTGACTGTGTTGATTGCATATCTAGTGGTGTTGACTGTGTTGATTGCATATCTAGTGTTATTGACTGTGTTGATTGCATATCTAGTGGTGTTGACTGTGTTGATTGCATATCTAGTGTTATTGACTGTGTTGATTGCATATCTAGTGGTGTTGACTGTGTTTATTGCATATCTAGTGTTATTGACTGTGTTGATTGCATATCTAGTGTTATTGACTGTGTTGATTGCATATCTAGTGGTGTTGACTGTGCACGACTTGGGAGACCTTAATTATACATTTGTTTCCTTTCACCTTCTCGGATCAGGAAATCGGTCGCCAATCACCATATCGTAATACTGCAGCTGAAAATGAGAATGCTTAATTGCATTTAACAGGCTCTATAATTGGTTAGCATTGCTGTGTGATGTCTCTGCCATGTTTACATTGTGTTCATGAAATCCCTCCAGCATCGCTGTTATACCCCACATACAGCAGAAAACACCCCCTGGAAAAATGGAAAAATGGCTGAACAGCTCAATGACAGACTATGAAAATATCCTGTGGTCTCACTGAGCACAATGCAACTTTATTTTTTGGGAGAAACTGTGCAACGCGATCCACTCTATAGAGGATAAACCCCCAACACCAGTGTAGCCTGCTAGTGTGCGGTAATGGTTTCTCCTCTCCTGAGGGTTTGTTATTTTCCCACCATTGCAATGAGAGGACAGTTACCCATAATGCACCATTTCACTGACGACAGATTAGTTTAAACCTTTGGTGAGATGCAGGTTGGCAAGCAGTTGTCTATAGTATTTTTATTGTTGACTTTTGTTGTACAACCCAACCCCCAGAAGGACCACAGTTTTGGTAGAACTCTAACTTTATTTCAAACCAGCCGGGTCATGTGGACAAACCCTGATAACAAAAAAAGGACACGTTATGTTTGGAAAATCCAGACGCATGCACACACAACACACGCTATGTGACACGTTAGCCATTTCCAGTGTGTGTGTGTATAGGCAATTAGCCTAGCATGGAGTGTTTCTGTGTGTGTATAGGCAATTAGCCTAGCATGGAGTGTTTCTGTGTGTGTATAGGCAATTAGCCTAGCATGGAGTGTTTCTGTGTGTGTATAGGCAATTAGCCTAGCATGGAGTGTTTCTGTGTGTGTATAGGCAATTAGCCTAGCATGGAGTGTTTCTGTCAAGCAGAGCTACAGACCAGTGGAACCGGCTGATAATTAGCCCTACTGAGCTCCCACCCTCTGCCATGAACCCATGGGACCAGCATCTACATTTAGCCAGGTGCTAAAAACACAGCAAGCAAAGCCTGTAATTTAGGGTTAACCTCCCTGACCATGCGGCTGGATCCCTCGCTCTCGCTCGCTCCGTCTCGCTCGCTCCGTCTCGCTCGCTCCGTCTCGCTCGCTCCGTCTCGCTCGCTCAGTCTCGCTCGCTCAGTCTCGCTCGCTCAGTCTCGCTCGCTCAGTCTCGCTCGCTCAGTCTCTCTCGCTCAGTCTCTCGCTCAGTCTCTCGCTCAGTCTCTCTCGCTCAGTCTCTCTCGCTCAGTCTCTCTCGCTCAGTCTCTCTCGCTCAGTCTCTCACTCAGTCTCTCACCCAGTCTCTCACTCAGTCTCTCACTCAGTCTCTCACTCAGTCTCTCACTCAGTCTCTCACTCAGTCTCTCACTCAGTCTCTCACTCAGTCTCTCACTCAGTCTCTCACTCAGTCTCTCACTCAGTCTCTCACTCAGTCTCTCACTCAGTCTCTCACTCAGTCTCTCACTCAGTCTCTCACTCAGTCTCTCACTCAGTCTCTCACTCAGTCTCTCACTCAGTCTCTCACTCAGTCTCTCACTCAGTCTCTCACTCAGTCTCTCACTCAGTCTCTCACTCAGTCAGTCTCTCACTCAGTCTCTCACTCAGTCTCTCACTCAGTCTCTCACTCAGTCTCTCACTCAGTCTCTCACTCAGTCTCTCACTCAGTCTCTCACTCAGTCTCTCACTCAGTCTCTCACTCAGTCTCTCACTCAGTCTCTCACTCAGTCTCTCACTCAGTCTCTCACTCAGTCTCTCACTCAGTCTCTCACTCAGTCTCTCACTCAGTCTCTCACTCCGTCTCTCACTCCGTCTCTCACTCCGTCTCTCACTCCGTCTCTCACTCCGTCTCTCACTCCGTCTCTCACTCCGTCTCTCACTCATTATCAACCTCTCTCCCTCCATCAATCCCTCCCTCTCTCTCGCTGGCTGGATGGGAGGGTGAAGTGAAGTACAAAGAGAACCTCTGTCTGATGATGGATATCTTTGGCACAGTCAGTAGATGATTGTGGACGCTACATCAGCATAGCGGGTTCTATTCCAAGGGACCAACCTTTAGAAGTATGTAAATGTAAGAAACTGTGAGTAGCACTGCATAATATTATCTACTAAATGGCAGAGATCCTTTCTGTTACATTTCTAAGTAGATTCAGGATCCTATAGTTTGACTGTTGACGCTAACTACATAGGGTGCCCACATGTCTGGATTGTGGATTCATTTCTTATTAACTTTACACATCAATTTTAATTAGCAGGTGCTGGGACACGTGTTGAGGACATATGTCGAGGCAGAGGACACAAACGCACGATGTACAAGGATTCTGACTTGTGAATTATTCAGTGAGGGACATGACTACACATGCATGCCTAGATGGACACAAGTACACATTCTGCATGATGACACACACACAAACACACGGGTACACATGCCAAAACACACACACAGGCAAACAAAAAATAAACAAGCATACACACACAAACACACGGACACACAAATTGTCACACACACAGTCGCACACACACCAAGTAAGGCTCGCTACTATACAGAATTACAGACTCACTATGCACGACTACAGACAGACAGACACACTCACACATACGTACGACTACAGACACACACACACGCACATGCACACACGCACAACCCCAACTTTCCACACACCCTTTCCACCACAGAGACACCGCATTAGCCAACAGATTAGCCTAAGCCTGCCTTGCTGCTTGGGTCAGTGCAAACACTTATAGAGTACAAACACTTATGCTAAATAAATTGTGGCATTTAAACTTCAGAATGGCTCTCTGTTTTAGCACCCGTGGAAACCCATTGATCTCGGTACATGCTGGGACGGTTTGATGCAGGGGGTTCCACCAATATGGATGACCAAATAGACGAACACACTCATATAGATACACATACACACACGGACACCATTGCGAGCCGTCTTTAAAATGCAAGTACTGTCTCCACTCAAACCTCCTTTTTCAGACAGTCTACTGATGGCTGCCTCAGGTGGATTGGCAGGGAATCGATTTAAGGTGCTTTTAACCATGCTCCTCCTGGATTGGGGTGTGGGGGGAAGGGGGGTCCTGCTGTGGAGGAAATTATGTCTAGAAGCATATCTATAAGTGTTCAGTCATGGTGTCTGTGTAGCTGCAAGCATATGTTTATACCACTATATGTGGGAATAGAGTGGGGAGAGTAATGTACTGGATATATATGACCAGAGTGGGAGAGAGTAATGTACTGGATATATATGACCAGAGTGGGAGAGAGTAATGTACTGGATATATATGACCAGAGTGGGAGAGAGTAATGTACTGGATATATATGACCAGAGTGGGAGAGTAATGTACTGGATATATATGACCAGAGTGGGAGAGAGTAATGTACTGGTTATATATATGACCAGAGTGGGGAGAGTAATGTACTGGTTATATATGACCAGAGTGGGGGAGAGTAATGTACTGGTTATATATGACCAGAGTGGGGAGAGTAATGTACTGGTTATATATGACCAGAGTGGGGGAGAGTAATGTACTGGATATATATGACCAGAGTGGGAGAGTAATGTACTGGTTATATATGACCAGAGTGGGAGAGAGTAATGTACTGGATATATATGACCAGAGTGGGAGAGTAATGTACTGGATATATATGACCAGAGTGGGAGAGAGTAATGTACTGGTTATATATATGACCAGAGTGGGGAGAGTAATGTACTGGTTATATATGACCAGAGTGGGGGAGAGTAATGTACTGGTTATATATGACCAGAGTGGGGAGAGTAATGTACTGGTTATATATGACCAGAGTGGGGAGAGTAATGTACTGGATATATATGACCAGAGTGGGAGAGTAATGTACTGGTTATATATGACCAGAGTGGGGAGAGTAATGTACTGGTTATATATGACCAGAGTGGGGGAGAGTAATGTACTGGTTATATATGACCAGAGTGGGAGAGAGTAATGTACTGGTTATATATGACCAGAGTGGGGAGAGTAATGTACTGGATATATATGACCAGAGTGGGAGAGTAATGTACTGGTTATATATGACCAGAGTGGGGAGTAATGTACTGGTTATATATGTCCAGAGTGGGGGAGAGTAATGTACTGGATATATATGACCAGAGTGGGAGAGTAATGTACTGGTTATATATGTCCAGAGTGGGGGAGAGTAATGTACTGGATATATATGACCAGAGTGGGAGAGTAATGTACTGGTTATATATGACCAGAGTGGGGGAGTAATGTACTGGTTATATATGACCAGAGTGGGGGAGAGTAATGTACTGGATATATATGACCAGAGTGGGAGAGTAATGTACTGGTTATATATGACCAGAGTGGGGGAGTAATGTACTGGTTATATATGTCCAGAGTGGGGAGAGTAATGTACTGGTTATATATGACCAGAGTGGGGGAGAGTAATGTACTGGTTATATATGACCAGAGTGGGGGAGAGTAATGTACTGGTTATATATGACCAGAGTGGGGAGAGTAATGTACTGGTTATATATGACCAGAGTGGGGGAGAGTAATGTACTGGATATATATGACCAGAGTGGGAGAGTAATGTACTGGTTATATATGACCAGAGTGGGGAGAGTAATGTACTGGTTATATATGACCAGAGTGGGGAGAGTAATGTACTGGTTATATATGACCAGAGTGGGAGAGAGTAATGTACTGGATATATATGACCAGAGTGGGGGAGAGTAATGTACTGGATATATATGACCAGAGTGGGGGAGAGTAATGTACTGGTTATATATGACCAGGGTGGGGAGAGTAATGTACTGGTTATATATGACCAGAGTGGGGAGAGTAATGTACTGGATATATATGACCAGAGTGGGAGATTAATGTACTGGTTATATATGACCAGAGTGGGGAGTAATGTACTGGTTATATATGACCAGAGTGGGGAGAGTAATGTACTGGATATATATGACCAGAGTGGGAGAGAGTAATGTACTGGTTATATATGACCAGAGTGGGAGAGTAATGTACTGGTTATATATGACCAGAGTGGGGGAGAGTAATGTACTGGTTATATATGACCAGGGTGGGAGAGAGTAATGTACTGGTTATATATGACCAGAGTGGGGGAGAGTAATGTACTGGTTATATATGACCAGAGTGGGGAGAGTAATGTACTGGATATATATGACCAGAGTGGGGAGAGTAATGTACTGGATATATATGACCAGAGTGGGAGAGAGTAATGTACTGGATATATATGACCAGAGTGGGGGAGAGTAATGTACTGGATATATATGACCAGAGTGGGACAGTAATTTACATAAATATGACTACATTGGGGGAGTAATGTACATATATGAGAAGTCTACACACCCTTTGAAATGCCAGGTGATGTGAAAAAATTAGACGAAGATAAATCATGTCAGAACTTTTTTCCACCTGTAATGCCACCTATAACGTGAACATTCAATTAAAAAACTGAAATATTTAAAGGGGAAAATAAAAAACCTGCTTGCGCACCCTTAAACAAATACTTTGTTGAAGCAACTTTTGATTTTATTACAGCAGTCCTTTTGGGTAGGAGTCAATTAGCATGGCATCTTGACTTGGCAATATTTTCCCACTCTTCTTTGCAAAAGCGCTCCAATCTGTCAGATTGCCAGGACATCTCCTGTGCACAGCCCTCCTCAAATCACCCCACAGATGTTCAATTGGATTCAGGTCTGGGCTCTGGCTGGGCTATTTGAAAATGTTAATATTCCTCCGGTGAAGCCATGCTTTTGTGGATTTGGATGTGTGCTTTAGGAAGTTGGCGTGCAAAAATGTGAATTTCATCTTCAGATTACTAACGGAAGCCTGAAGATTTTGTGCAAAAACTGCCTGCTATTTGGATCTGTTTATATTTCCCTTCACCCTGACTAAGGCCCCGGTTCCAGCAGACGAAAAACAACCCCAAAGCATGATGCTGCCACCATGCTTCACTATGGGTATGCGTGTTCTTTGGGTAATGTGCAGTGTTGTTTTGGGGCCAAAACATGCCTTTTGGAGTTATGGCCAAAAAGTTCAACCTTGGTTTCCTCAGACCATAACACATTTGCCCACATGCTTTTGGGAGACTTGATGTTTGTTTTTGCGAACTTCAACCGGGCTTAGATATTTTTCTTCGTAAGATAACGCTTCCGTCTTGCCACCCTACCCCATAGCCCATACATATGAAGACTACAGGAGATTGTTGTCAGGTGTGTAATGACTTCTATTTAACATGAGTTTGAATGTGATTGGTTAATTCTGAACACACCTACAATCCCAGTTATAAGAGGGTGTGCACACTTATGCAACCAGGTTATTGTAAGGTTTTTATTTTCCCCCCTAAAAGATTTCAGTTTGATTTTCAATTGAATTGTTCACGTTATAGGCCATAATAAAGGTGGAAAAAGTTCTGACATGATTTATATTTGTCTCATTTTTCACATCACAAAAACCTGGGGTGTGTAGACTTTTTCTATGCACTGAATTTGGGTGAAATAACACTAACCTTGAGTTGTCCTCGCAGGCCCATGGAGTCATTATTCACCAGAAGCTAAACTAGCCAACTCCTGCAGTCTCCTCTAATGATATTACATAGTAGCTAGTTACAATGGTCAGCTAGGCCACAGTCACACAGTGGCCCTTTCACCTGCCAGATGTGCAATGCCGCCACAAGGAATATTCTGGCTACGGGTAATGTTAACAGAATTGCTGGAATGCAGGGCTCAGCAGGCAGGCTAAACTTCACCATGCACCCATGCCCCAGCCGATTTACTCCCTTAGTGATACATTGGCGGTGTGCAAACAAAAATAAATTGTACCCGGCAACACTCAGATCACTCAGTATTTTTTTCTTCAACCACAATCTAGCAGGTAACCTTAATGTTAATGTGGCCTTAAAAGGACATGTTTAATATAATAATATCTGTATATAATATGATATCTAGCCAATCAGGAGGATGTATTCTGAAATAAACAACATCATTGTCACTTCAGGTGGACATCGGACACGACTGCCTTCAGTTCAACATTCAGCCTAAAGGGATTTGTATTAAGCATACATTTCAGTACTGCTTGTACATACAGTAGGTACACACACAGTAGGTACACACACAGTAGGTACACACACAGTAGGTACACACACAGTAGGTACACACACAGTAGATACACACACAGTAGGTACACACACAGTAGATGCACACACAGTAGGTGCACACACAGTAGGTGCACACACAGTAGGTGCACACACAGTAGGTACACACACAGTAGGTGCACACACAGTAGGTGCACACACAGTAGGTGCACACACAGTAGGTACACACACAGTAGGTGCACACACAGTAGGTACACACACAGTAGATACACACACAGTAGGTGCACACACAGTAGGTACACACACAGTAGGTCAGGGATGTCAAACCGGTTCCACGGGGGGCCTAGTGTATGCAGGTTTTTGGGTTTTCATTTAAATTAGTTCCCAGTTCAGACCTAATCAACCAGTAGAGGGTAGAACCTTACCAATTAGTGACCTAATTAATCAATCAAGAACAAGGTGAGAGCAAAGACCTGTAGACACTCGGCCCTCCATGGAACCGGTTTGACACCTGTGCAGTAGGTACACACACAGTAGGTACACACACAGTTGGTACACACACAGTAGGTACACACACAGTAGGTACACACACGGTTGGTACACACACAGTAGGTACACACACAGTAGGTACACACACAGTAGGTACACACACAGTAGGTACACACACAGTAGGTACACACACAGTAGGTACATACAAAGCTAAGCTGTAGACTCCTCGCCTATAAGCAAAGCTGACTCCCATGACCGTTTCTGTCGTCTGCATATTTGAGAATAAAAATAACCGAATAGCCTTCCATTGATATACCAAAATGAAACCTGTTCATATTCATCGACATTCTCTAACACCTGTTGTATTTAATCCACTGTAAATGAGGTGCATGTTTTCCTCTGACTCTTTTGCATTGCCCATCTATCTACTATGTGGTTGGAGATAAGAGAGTACATAAGTTGGGCTGAATCTCCACCCACTTCCTGACATTGGGGCTCCAAGGCTGCCGGTTGGTGTCAAGCACCTGTCATATCCCACCAATCATTATCCATTTAGTTGCCGGGCGAGGCACTGTGACTTCCAGTCCACTCCGACCCATCAGCTTCCATTTGAACCAGCCTTTGATCCTGACTTAGACAACTTCCTGATGCTCGACCTCCTCCAGCTGTGCCCGGCCTCCCCTAACTCTTCCTCTGATGCCCGACTTGGCCTGGCACCACCATGGCGCCACACACATCCGTCTGCCCGGCACGGTGGCTCATGTCTCCATGGAGACTCGGTGGGCAAACTGCTTATATGTCCATTTCATATACCACCGTCAAACACGAGTTCGCTCGACACAGCGGGAAATAAGGTTAGTGTACGAGTGTTTGTGGTGGTGGTGTGTGTGTGTGTGTGCGCGTGTAACTGCAATCGGTGTGCTCCTGCCCATGTCAGTCACTTTTCGCTTTCGTGCTATAAAAGAATTAGAAAGCAGAACCTTCCAGTAATGGAGTGCAGACGGTGCGGTCCATTCGGGTTTGAGCCACACACCAGATATGGTGTATCTGGACGACGGCCGTGGAAGGGCCACATGTAATCCTGCGGTCACGCTGTGTTTGAGGCCGCGCCGCTGGGAACGCCATGACAGGCCGACACATTAGTGAACACTAAAGATGTAAAGTGACAGATTTCACAGCAGAGAGCCGGAACGGACAGATCGGATAAGACGATACGGGCATTGGCACACATATGCTATATTTTACTGTTTTTTATTCCGTAATATTGTCTGGTTTGTGCGGATTTAAGGAAGAGTACCTGCGGCATGTTGGAGGTAGCAAATGGGGTAGTAATATAATCCTAAATAAACATCACACACACACGCGGAGTGATATACACACAGCACCTGCCCAGCACCACTGTTCAGAGAGCACCGCACACTGTTAATTACACACCTGAGTGCACAGTGGGAGAAGTCCTCCCTAGTTCACATATAGTTAATGGAATACATCAGTGCCCAGCTTACTGTGTGGTGAGACAGACTCCTTTATGGGGCCGTGTGGTGAGACAGACTCTGTTATGGGGCTGTGTGGTGAGACAGACTCTGTTATGGGGCTGTGTGGTGAGACAGGCTCCATCATGAGGCTGTGTGGTGAGACAGACACTGTTATGGGGCCGTGTGGTGAGACAGGCTCCTTTATGGGGCCGTGTGGTGAGACAGACTCTGTTATGGGGCCGTGTGGTGAGACAGACTCTGTTATGGGGCTGTGTGGTGAGACAGGCTCCATCATGAGGCTGTGTGGTGAGACAGACTCTGTTATGGGGCCGTGTGGTGAGACAGACTCCTTTATGGGGCCGTGTGGTGAGACAGCCTTTGTTATGGGGCCGTGTGGTGAGACAGACTCCTTTATGGGGCCGTGTGGTGAGACTGACTCCTTTATGGGGCCGTGTGGTGAGACAGACTCTGTTATGGGGCCGTGTGGTGAGACAGACTCCTTTATGGGGCCGTGTGGTGAGACAGACTCTGTTATGGGGCCGTGTGGTGAGACAGGCTCCATCATGAGGGCGTGTGGTGAGACAGGCTCCATCATGAGGCCGTGTGGTGAGACTGACTCCTTTATGGGGCTGAATGCTCAGATCCAGTACCTCATCCTCCCAGTGTCCTGCTGTCTCTGGAGCAGATTAAACCCTGGATCACCGCGCCCCGTTTCACTCACCTTTGTTCCACGTTCTGCTCTTCCTCCTCGTTATCAACACTTCATGCACTCCGGTCGCGGGGGTCACCGACTGTCACTGACACCTCTCGCTCCTTTGCCTCCCGACTAGCGGCTTTGTACAAATCTGTACACGTGCCCACTGTGACGCCAACCAACACGCAGGTTGAGCCGGTGATCTGGTTCCTTCCCAGACGTGCTCGTTTGCTGAGAGGCGGAGAACGAGGGAGCTGCGGAGAACGGGCTCCTGCCCTAGTCTAAGACACGCTGGTATCCAGCTCCAGTGTTGCTCCTCCAGCAGCTGGTAATACGGTTGTGGCAGCAGACAGCAGGACCCGGGAGTTGGATGAGCCACGGGGCACGGCTGCAGCGAAAGTGAGGTTTGTGAGCTCCGTGAGGTTTCGTTAAGGCCCTGTGCCAGAAGAGGATCCATGTGGTACGTACTCATCTGTCAGAGGGAAACCTAACATTCCTCGTTTGTCTCTCTTTCCCTTCGCAAGTGCCATTTCAATTTAAACTTCGCAAATGCATTTTTCAAAGGATAAAGACATTTCTAGTTTTAAGCTATTAGCCAGATTGTGTAGAAACATTGTAGGTATTAATGACAACAGAGAACACATATTGGTTAATTTAACATGTTATTAGTGCTAATCCATCAGCTAATAGATACCTGGACTATTCTATTTTTTAAGACTCTTTGCACTTAAAAAATGCATTTATGAATTATTATAACTAAACTTTCATAAGTTCACCCAGCACAGCCAAAATAGGACTGGCCTCCCCTCAGAGTCTTTCTGTCAGTCTTTGTCGGTCTCTCTCTGTGTCTCCCTCTCTCTATCTTTCTTTGTACGTCTCTCTCACTCACGCAATCTCTATGGATCCATTTACTTGCACTTGCCTGGTGGCTACCTTTCAAAAACGCACCTCTCGATCTTTTCCCACGGGCCACTTTAACAGTACATCAGTGTTTACAGTGGAAAACACCCCTCTTCAGTTTGTGTCTTAAAGCCTGTATCATTTCTCTCAGAAACAGCAGATGGTTCATGTGAATAGAAACAAAGTGCACACGGCATATTCTGGCAGAGTCTCATCAAAAATACATGTACTGCTGTTTGATCCTAACTACCTGTTGTCCTGACAACACCAGTAGACAAATCCTTAACAGTCTGTGACTTTGATATTTTGTTGTTTTAAAAGTAGTTACACATTTTATTTGACATACCATCACATAACAACACACGCGATTATTCATCTAGAAGAAACTGTGAAGGTTCCCTGTTTTAGTTACCACAGAATATGAAGCTTTAATGTATACGATGATATATTTTGTCTGCGAGAGGTAAAGGTCGTTGATCAGTGGCCATGGCGACGGAGGATATTTGCTGTTTCCATATAGATGATGGAACCCCCGTACTCTCCCTGGACAGGTGTTTAAGAGTCCATACCTCACCAGGCGGCCGCCGTCGTCGTCGTCGTGTTTCCCCGGCGCTCGTAGCGGTGTGGAGGTGACTAATGCAGGTGGAATACGGACCTAACCTTGGCTGAAATGAGTCCTTACCTCAGGCAGTCAGATTCAAGTGAATGAATGTCAAATATGACTGGCACACACTTCCAGTGTGTCACTTAAACCGCTGTCACAGGCTCAATCATATTCTCAAGCAAAGTGAACACACCATATCAGACGTAATAGAAAGTCTGGGGCATATTTGAAATAAAAAAAACCGGACTAGTTCTTGCCACGAATAGTCCTGTGCTTGACTCGTACTGTAGTTTAACTACGTAAAACATAGTCTGTTTGAGTTTGACAAATAACAATTGTAGAAAACTGCCATGTATTACACAGAAAATGAATAGTCCACAGAGATCTTGGCTATAATTATATTTTTCCAAATCTTTCCAACAATTCAGTTTCCATTAACCGAAATAGGCTTCAGCGTTTTAACATTAAAAGTTAATGAGGGGGTCATTTCAGATGGAGCACCCCCCCACACACACACAGACAGACTGGTCAATAATAATTGACTGATACAGTATTTCCTCTAGGAAAGGCAATCTCACCTGCGCCGGCTCTTGTTCTGGAAGGCTTGGTGTGAAATTGACATGGGTGATATGATCACACCACCTAGTCCTCACAGACAGGTGACAGAACAACTGCTCGCAGTGACTTCGAATGAACCGGGTTGCCGCTCTAGCCGAGGAAAGAGGCCCAAATTGAGCAGCTTTTGACCGGGGCCGAGGGTGCCCCAGGATGGCAACAGGATGCAGTTTGACAGCTCGTCAGGTTCTCACCGTGCATTTTCAGTCGACTAATAATGACATGTTCTGCCCCTTAAACCTGCTGTGTCGAAAACAACAGGAGCTCCACCACAGCAGCTTCTTACATGTTACGCTACATATAGACAACGTGCATATTGTACGCGCACACATAGGAACATACAATCCACACGTATGACCCGTCCCGTTTAAATGCGGCGGGTTCCCAGTACAATGTCATCCCGCGGTCCTCTGCCCACCCAGGAGCCTGTTTGCCCTACCGCAGATGTGTATCGGCGTCCTCCCACTTCTCATCAAACTGTCCCGTCGCCTCACTCCGGCTCTCAGACAATTATGCCGTGGCCTATCTGAAGGCGCCAACTGGATGCAGTTAGCCTGACTGACAGGTAATGACACTCCTGGAGAGATTGTCTCTCCCTCGGGGCGCGATACCTTCCACTGGAGGACGGACGCATCAATGCAGTGCCAAGGAAAATACATCTCTCTCTCTCTCTCTCGCTCTCTTTCTCGCTCTACTTTCTCTTTCATTCTCTTAACTCCCCCCGCCATCTCCCCCCACACCCCCCGCTCTATCAGGTCCATGGCACTGACAGTCCGTTCACTTTCCTCAGCCTTCCTTTCCGCGTCAGCGGAGGAAAGAGAGGTTTTGGGATAATAAAAAAAAGTTGCCCACGAGGGACACTGATCAATTATGCCCAACCGCCAGTGATGTCAGAAATTACACCACAATCTGCTTTCGCCTGCTTCCCCCGGGGGAGGTTGAGTTTAAAGACCTGCAGTGTAGTCGACAAACTCAGCCTGCAGGGCTACTATAGAACATACATATTAAATATTCATTTTCCTTGTTGCTTCACAAACTATTTTCACTGCCTTCGAAGCAGCTTGTTGGAAACACACATTCCAGAGCTGACGGTTGAGAAAGAAAAACACGCGAACGTGATATCCCATTGTGACTGTTCAGCAAACTTTAACCAGTTTGAATGTGTTACATTCTGTCAATAGACAGCCAATCACGGTAGGATCCAGACTCATTTGAATGTGTAACTTCCAGACAATAGACAGCCAATCACGGTAGGACCCAAACTCATTTGAATGTGTACCTTCCAGACAATAGACAGCCAATCACGGTAGGACCCAAACTCATTTGAATGTGTACCTTCCAGACAATAGACAGCCAATCACGGTAGGACCCAAACTCATTTGAATGTGTACCTTCCAGACAATAGACAGCCAATCACGGTAGGACCCAAACTCATTTGAATGTGTACCTTCCAGACAATAGACAGCCAATCACGGTAGGACCCAAACTTCATTGTGCTGTGATATCGCCAGCAGGTAGATGTGTGAATAGGAGGTGCCACCTGAACAGGCTGGATCCACGGCTCCCCTGTGACCACACTGTCAGTGTCATCACAAACACCGGGCACCATGAATCATCTGCCTCGCTTTCCATGACAACCATTTTTCATCCCAGGGAGGGAACATGTCAAAAATCGTCAACTTCACTTTGCCTCGGCCGGCGCCGACCGGGTGATTTTTTATTCAAAGTGAATTGTGTGACACTATCTGTGACCGACCCACGCGCCCCTCAATATCACCAGAATGGATGGCTCCAGGACGACACGAAGACATTCATATGCGGGGGCACTGCGGGGACAAACAGATACCAAACACAGCCATCAGAAATAGAACGGCATTTATTCATGAAGACTGAATTCTAAAGAACAAAGACGTATACAGGTGAGTTTTGGTTTGAAACCGGGGCTGGCGACCTTTCTCCTAAAGGAGACGATGTGTTTAATTTATCACTAAACTGACTGATTTCCAGGGTGGAAGACAATTCCATAGCAGGTGGCCAAGATCTGGTTTGGAGACATCAATAATATCAGGCGTTAATGAAAAGTGGTCCGCTTGGCTTGGTTGTGAATTAATGCTTCTCTTTTCCTTTGTCCCGCCGCTATCGTCGCCAACGCTTCGCCGCTATACCATTTCCATATTACCAAGAGCGAATCTCTTTTTGTCACGGCTCGACGATGTGGCTTACGGATATGACGTGAAACACATCCAGCGTGTCCCGAAGAAGAACATGTCAACAGGGCTAAATGGCTCGTGGAAAGCCATACCTCATGACCGAGAACGTGTCTCTTCTAATCGTACAACCTCGTTCCGTTACATCCACGATCAGACGATGAGTCATGAATATTCATGACCACGGATTCTCATAGCAAAACTTGTGAAGCGTTAATAATCTTGTACTACTGCCGTTGTGGTTATCGTCGTCGTTTTTATGATTATACGACTCAAGCACCAAGAAACCTGGAGCTCATGGGCAATTCATCAAGTTGTCGCAAAGAAATGCAGATTTGGGCCAAAAATGTGTCCTAATAAACACCTGACACAGTACAATACCCGATAAGAAATGGTGGTCTGAATCCAATGTGAAGACCATAAAACCCTTAACAACGAGTGTCTGGCTGTATGCTGTGTTGTAATCCCAGGTTATGAAGAACCATTTTCACTACTGCTGTCTTGACAAATCCTACGGCCACTGAAGAACTACTGTAAGTCTGAAGGCGTCTGCTAAACGACTAAAATGTCAACCAACAAAAACATCCGAGACATATCTGGCACCACGGAAAGAAACAGCCAAAGGACCCTGGCTTCCCTAGGGGGAATACGTCCAGTAGGTCATTACAAACGCACACTGAGGAGCAGTGACTCTCAGATGGTCGCTCCAAACCAAAACCTCCTACACAATTCGCTGTGACCCTCGGCGTGAATCACACATAACTTGAGAGAACGTTTGGCCTCAGTAACTCATCAATTCTCCCATGACACGGCCGTTCGCCGGCACAGACGAGCAGCTGAGAGTATAGGTACAGTATCTATCATGTGTCTGGGAATACAAACTTTGACAGCCGGACGGTGGTTGAACAGGTCTACTGAGCTCATTTGGAAATCTGAGGAGTTCAGCGAATCGTCACGCTCTCCATTAACAGGATGATCCATCAAATTAACAGTATAGCCTCCTTTTTAGCGGCCACACGGGCCAGTGTGTTGCCACCGTAGTTTCCACAAAACCCTCAATATTAAACGGCACCCCTATTTCGCAATTGCATCGACGGAATTACGAACACGGCCAGGTTATCCAGTCGGAGCCCTGTCGGGAATATCTGACCCGATTTAGAAATACAGTGAACTCCAAAAGTGTTTTGACAGTGGCACGTTTTGTTTCTGGTTTGCCCTGGATGGGAATTGTTTCTTATTCGGATTTCTCAGCTTCATGATAGCACGACACATCTCTAATACTAATCGTCAAAATCCAGAAACTCCAGACGCAAAGCACAGAAACGTAGTTAACCAGTGATAGATTCTGAATGCACTAGTAGTCTAGAAATGTATTATTGGGGCTGGCATAGTAAAAAGCTTTATCAACAGTTCCCCAGTCTGCAATATACCATAATATATACTCTTACCGTCTAAAAATACTGTGATATGCCCTTTAGGTAATTTCGTCCAGCCTTTGTACAATTGTCGTGCTTACTGCAAAATTGTCCACTAGAACTTTTGCCGGAGAAAGTATTGTTCCTTTACCTTCAATAAGCCACGTTCGACGTCACTAAGGAATTTGGCCGTATATCCAGAGGGTCTCTCAACTGCAGATCACATCCGTCGATCACGCCAGCCCAGATCCACCACATCCAGTGTCTTCACCGGCAGGATAATCTCCGACCAGATACCAAGACTTCCGGTTCGTACAACAAGTTAATTTCCGCACAACCATCAGAAACCATATTCTGCATTCTTTCCGTCTTCACCAGGATCCTGGCCTGATTGCAGTTTGGGGTGATATCCGCCATCACTGGTCAAGTACTCCCATTCAATGGCTCCTGGCACACTGGAGAACTGTGCTCTTCACAATCAGGATTTTGCCCAATTTTCAGGCAGACTTGCTGAGGGAAACCTTCCCGGAAAAAGTCCCCAAGTCTCAAACCAACTCATGGCGTTGCACAGTTCTGTA
Organism: Dallia pectoralis; assembly: GCA_029465975.1. NCBI lineage: Eukaryota > Metazoa > Chordata > Actinopteri > Esociformes > Umbridae > Dallia > Dallia pectoralis. Next base: position 7,771,691 of record CM055755.1, read on the forward strand.
CAGAGCCATGACGACCTGGAACCCACTTCCATCTTCAATTATCCAAGCAAACAGCTAGTTTATTTTTAATAGACTCATGGCACAAACTCGCACAAACAAACACACACTCCCACAGACTCACAAAAACACAATCCAGAATCCATTCTGTCATAATATATTATATTTTTAATGTGAGCGAAACGAGTTATATCAACGTCTATTTCTTTGTTCACTGTGGAACCTAGAAAACAGTGACTGCTTTGAAATAAATAATATGTTTCCTCCTTCCCTTTGGCTGAGCGTACCTGGCAGTTCTCCCAGCAGGCTGACTACCTCCTATCCGCACGAACGGGCACATTCCCTTTCTGTCACAAACGCTACTCCTGCATGTCGTGAAACGAGCTCATGTAGGCTAGCGTAGCCTGCTGTCATATACTACACACGCATGGCCATGGCCTCCACCACAACCCTCTGCTGGTCACCACATTACGCCGTAATAAAGCAGCCAGGCTTGGGTGTAAGGTTGAGAGGATCCCAGTGTGACAGCAGAGGACCACGGTGGACCCCATTACGGAACGTGTATCTACGCTGGTCAGACCTAGTCGGTTCCCCGCAGAGTGGCCACATGTGGTGTTACGCTTCCAGAACGTGCCGCATGGACACATCCGGACGGGACGCAGATGAGCGAGTGTCACTTCCTGCACGCCTCTATCTGTCGGAGAATACGCAGGAAGAGGGTCATCTGTCATTCATGCTGCACCGAGTCTGTCACTCATACAAGGTCTTGACCAGAAGACAGATCTCCTCTGTGAGGCATGAACACAGCTGGGAGGTGTACGAGGGACTCATGGATTTTTTTTCATTATTAACTATTCTGTTGCATTGTGGGCATTTTTGTCTTATTAAAAAAAAGAGGAATGAAAATGAAAGAAGATGAATGACAAGAACTAGTTTCACTTTTGTTTGCGTGCGTTTTAATGTTGACATTAATTTAAATCGCTCCCCGCCATGAATGACATTGATGCCAGATCGTACCCGGCTCCAAGAAAATGCATTTATCTCGTCTGCATAGTAGCCTAAGCATCGATAGTCATGGTTGCCTACAGCCCGGGGAGATTTCATATCAAAAGTGAAACTAATCTTCCGAGATAAGAAAGCAACACTGTTTGGTTTAAATTAACACCTGTATCAACAACTATTTTCTGGAGCTGTAATTAAAGAAATACATTTATTTGTTTTCATTGTGGAACGGCGTAGATTGGAAATCTGTCTGCAGACAACTTAAATCTAATCGGAAGCAAGTCATTCATTAGCTGTAATGTGTGTATTGTAGTCTCTCACAATAGGAAAATTAATCCAGACTACACTATCGTCCATAAGTTTGGGGTCACCTAAAAATGTCTTGTGTACAATAGTAATTATATTATTTTGATTCGAATCATGATTTGTACGCTTCATACTTTGCTTTTGTGAAAACTTTATTTGCAGCCACTACATCCTTGCAGACCTTTGAAATTCCAGTTGAGGAGATTTTGATAATCTGAACAGATTTGCTCAGGCATGCACAAAAGCTCTTCCTCCTGAAGTCACGATCATATAATTTGAGCACACTAATTGACCAATTTGCTAGATGCACTTTAACTCTTACTATCTGTATGTAGACTCTCCTTTGTATGTTTTATAGAGTTGTTGTTGCCATATCAATGCGGCTCAACTGACCTAGTCTTCTCTGTATATTGACTTATTTTTTACTCAGATTCCCTCTATAAAGGTATACAACGCACAACAAGATTGTTTGTATCATTGGACATACTAATGTAGATCATTTAAATACCACACCAGTCTCAAAAATGTAAAACAATCAGCTGTTCTCCAGATGGACATCCGTATTGTTAACAATGGTGGAAACTCAATCCAGCCAATGCAGGTCTTCTGTAAGTGAGAATAACTGGGACTTTACCAAAGACAACATCCTTGACTCCTCATTTCAGTTCCCCTCCCTGGCTACGGTCTGACAGGGTGTTATGCTAGCGAGCGATGCTACTTTGGCTCGTTGTAATGTATTCTTTCCATGTAATGCCTGTCAGTGACATTCCCGCAGCCAGAGACAACTGGAGAGGGCTAGCGATGTTAAATATTACCTCTCGGAGCGTAGTGGCAGGCGGTACGGGAAAAAAAACAGCACTGATGCTAATGCCGTCAGCGCGCTATGGCACTGACAGACTCCAACAGCTGCTAGCTCCCGCCAATTGACACCAGCAAGGAAGAAAAACACAGGCCTGAAGGCTTAATTACCTATCAAGTAAAACAAGACAGTAAAAAGCATTAACCCCGGTTTGAAGGTGCCTTCGTATAGAAATGTGAGGTACCGCGAAGGACAAAACAGAGGCGGAGGTACAAAACAGCATTCTTAATTACCAGATAAAATTCTGTGTTTGTTGTTGCCGCCGTAATCACAGGGAGATGGCTACAGCAAACCGATATGTTTCGCTGCAAGCATATTGGGCACTTTAATAATTAATTGGCACGGGACATGCAAAGGGTAGCGAGATTTCAACAAATCACAGTCTCTGACCTTCCCATGACCGCTGCACAGCTTCCTATACAAAACACTCGTTCTCCAAGCGAATTTGAACACAGAACTAAATAATTCACTCCACATTAATCCAACATACCACTGTATGATCAATAGGCATCACGCCGCTGTTAGCACGAACACTTGTAACTTCCAGCCATTTCTTGTTAAAGAATGAACAACAGAGTCCCATCTTTTACTCCACTCAGACTGTCTCACAATCTAGCACTGTCTGGTCTGTCGGTCTGGCAAGTCGTCATGCCACAGCCAGTTATATACGGGAGGGATCCTGTTACGTGGGAGAAAAGAGGGGAAACGATACAGAGACAGCCGCTTGGCCAATCACAATCTCTACAATCTCTCCGGTACCCACGGCAGAAAGCTCTGCCACCGGTGGCTAATTAACATGAAGAGTAGCCTCCTCCATCACCAGCACCCTTTTCTTCACCGTGTAAATAATTATCTCGGGCCGGCAAACGAAATCCGGCAAAACGTGTCCAAACACGGTAACTGGCTTTCGCTGGCAAACACTCAATTACGGCAAAGTGTAATATCATAACTCAATATTTTTAAGTGCAGCTCCGGATATTTTAAGTTCTCGGTTTCACGTAGGATGACATTCTTTACTGTTCAGCTTCACCTTATGTAAACGTAGCGAACACAATATCCCCCTCAGCTCGGTACAACAGGAAGTGATACCGACAAATGGCCGTCGAGCTGCACTCCAAAAGCAATTAGTTCATCGGAGAAAGCCAAGTACCTCAACAAAGCCCAGACTTATGCGTATTCGGATGACGGTTTGCTCATAAATAGATAAAGGAATTAGTTTGGGGAAAGCGGGGTAGTGACCTCCTTCCAGGTTCCTGGGTCGGGTTCAAAGGTCAGGTTCAAAGGTCAACGGTCTGACCGCGGGGCTACTCACCTATTCTGAAGGAGAGCGGTCCAGCGGAGGTGCCTCTCACCCACATGGCTAAGAAGAGCAGATGCGCCCAGGCTGTGAGCATCTTCTATGACTCCTCATGGGTTCTGCCCTGGGGGTCCCCCTGTCACAGCCACCTGCATGACACGACACATGTGTATTACATCACAGCCACCCGTATGACACGACACATGTGGATTACATCACAGCCACCCGTATGACACGACACATGTGGATTACATCACAGCCACCCGTATTACACGACACATGTGGATTACATCACAGCCAACTGCATGACACTACACATGTGGATTACATCACAGCCACCCGTATGACACGACACATGTGGCTTACATCACAGCCACCCGTATGACACCACACATGTGGCTTACATCACAGCCACCCGTATGACACCACACATGACGTGTGGATTACATCACAGCCACCCGTATGACACGACACATGTGGATTACATCACAGCCACCCGTATGACACGGCACATGTGGATTACATCACAGCCACCCGTATGACACGACACATGTGGATTACATCACAGCCACCCGTATGACACGACACATGTGGATTACATCACAGCCACCCGTATGACACGGCACATGTGGATTACATCACAGCCACCCGTATGACACGACACATGTGGATTACATCACAGCCACCCGTATGACACGACACATGTGGATTACATCACAGCCACCCGTATGACACGACACATGTGGATTACATCACAGCCACCCGTATGACACGACACATGTGGATTACATCACAGCCACCCGTATGACACGACACATGTAGCTTACATCACAGCTACATGCATGACACAACACATGATGTGTGGATTACATCACAGCCACCCGTATGACACGACACATGACGTGTGGATTACATCACAGCCACCTGTATGACACGACACATGACGTGTGGATTACATCACAGCCACCCGTATGACACGACACATGACATGTGGATTACATCACAGCCACCCGAATGACACGACACATGACGTGTGGATTACATCACAGCCACCTTGTTAAAATCTACATCGCACAAGGGAATGTAAATCAACACACGCCGGCCTCCACACACACACACACACACACACACACACACACACACACACACACACACACACACACACACACACACACACACACAGTTCATTCATTATGGTTCTTTCATCATTAATTCATTATGGTGAGCGTACTCAGGAGAAACCTTGTCGCATCCTTTGAGGAATGTTCATCGAACGTGTCGTAGCGCGCCCGTCATAATTTAATCGTGTTTGGCTGAACTCTCATAATAGAAATGCATTGACAAAGGGTCAGGAAGTAACTCATTGTATTATCTCTATCTCCAACAGCCTTCCTATAGCCATGTGACCTCTGAACCCTAGTTATCGACCATGGTTGTAACCTACAGTGTACTCACAAATACATCATTGGTGAGACGATTGCGAGTGACAAAGTTGACTGTCTGTTTTTAATTACAGGACTTTTTTTATTAGTGGAACCAATTGTGAACATGAGCCGTGCACAGTAAACTATTTGCATTGATGTGCATGTCCAATACGCAGGTTCCTTGCAGCTCACACACTGAATTCTTTAGAAGTTGTCTGGGGACATTGAGCATCGCTTCCTCTGGCTACGATGCTACGCTGCTACAGTGCTACGCTGCTACAGTGCTACGCTGCTACAGTGCTACGCTGCTACAGTGCTACGCTGCTACAGTGCTACGCTGCTACAGTGCTACGCTGCTACAGTGCTACGCTGCTACAGTGCTACGCTGCTACAGTGCTACGCTGCTGACTTTGTGTGGTTCTGTTTTTGCAACAGGCCAATAAAATAAACTGGCTGCTCACTTTATATGTTCATTAGCAGTGAGTGTAAGTGTTTGTTTTTACAATGTCACATCACACCGGCCATCTCATTTGTCAGGGTGTGAACTCTAAACTCTGGGCACACAGAATTATAGGGCAGTTAACAACGTACTGGCATTTCCTGTAACTACATACAAATAAGGTCTCCATGGCAGCGGTTCCCAACATATTTCAGTTAATGCACCACCTACATATTTCAGTTACCGCACCACCTACATATTTCAATTACTGCACCACCAGCATATTTCAGTTACCGCACCACCAACATATTTCAGTTACCGCACCACCAACATATTTCAGTTACCGCACCACCAACATATTTCAGTTACCGCACCACCAACATATTTCAGTTACCGCACGACCAAAATATTTCAGTTACCGCACCACCAACATATTTCAGTTACCGCACCACCAACATATTTCAGTTACTGCACCACCAGCATATTTCAGTTACTGCACCACCAACATATTTCAGTTACTGCACCACCAACATATTTCAGTTACTGCACCACCAACATATTTCAGTTACTGCACCACCAACATATTTCAGTTACTGCACCACCAGCATATTTCAGTTACTGCACCACCAACATATTTCAGTTACTGTACATGATGTTATTAATAGGGCTATGTTGTCATCAGTGCTCACATGTATTCCTTGTTGATAGACCACTGGTACCACTGATCTAGGGTTGGCATTTATTCCCCCAGTTGGCATTTATTCCACCTGTAACACTCATTTTCTCTGCCCTGTGGGAGTCCAGTACATTAAACAGCTTCCTCTAAGATACTCAGCAATGCCTTATTTACAACAGGAAAATGACTATTAGAAAAACATACACAAAGCTGAAATCAATTCACTAAAGCGCCATTATAGCCAGTTCACTTGGGTAGCTTGTCTTGGGCCACGCAACGGCCTGTTCAGCTGAATATGGAGCCAGAGGAAAGGGCCGCGAGTCAGTGTTAAACAGTTGATTAAATCAGCCACAGTAATTGGCAGTCAATGGCAATGTTACATCATCTCGTTTAGTACACAACGCGATAACAAAACTAACGTGCTCTTCCGCAAACAGATAACGGCCGAGGGATTTTTGCGGGGTGGGTAATTAGTATTGATTTTAGACCTGCGCCTGGAAATGCCTTTGTTCTCTGCAAAGGATCCCAATTCCAGACCTTCCAAAAAAGACTTTAAATGTCGACACACACTCACACACACACACACACACACTGATATATACTTCAGCCTCTATGGGGCTGTGTTAAGGAAACACTTTAATTGTTTTAGTCGCACTGCAAACGGGCCATTACCGACCAGCCGTGGTAGCTACATAATGTTATGGGGTATTTCTCGTTGTTAGGAACTAGAGAACACTAAAGGTACCACAATATGGAAAGGTAATGTTAGCCAGGCTAGCTAACGTTAAATATGACTCAATTCTTGCAAAATTACCTGGCTAATGAAATTCTACTTATGTCTCTATGTGGGCGTCATCAAATGATGACAGTTTTGGACAGTTTTCTTTCTCGGTTTTAAAAATATATAAACGTGATAACCTTACCGTACCTTGCTTTGTATCTACAGGACGGACCCAAAAGCTGTTTTTACATGTTGGAATTGTGATGTGCATTTTCAAGTGTTTTGGGGTCTGGCACAAATAAAAACGTATCAACAGTTGCTGAAGAAACTGTTCCTGAACGTGCGATGAAATTGTGACGATTCACATAACAGTGAACAAGTAACAGATGACACATATTACTCCTTAAACTCAACGCAATGCAATTCTCTTAAAGTGTTTGTCTTACGACACTATCGCAAATTGACGTGGAAAGAATGTGTGCGTCAAAACCCAGACCGGCAAGTAAGGGAGCCTCTATAATGGACTACCTAGGTGACATTCTGGATTGGTTGTAAAAAAAAACGTTTGCACAGAGATGCACGATGTGTTGTTAAGGCCAGAAAAGAATTCAAACATGAGCAATCCCTTTAACATGTTGGTGATGTCATAAAATAGATGTCTTCACCCTGGTCGTCATCGTGTCATCTGGAATCTCTTCCATCAGCCGACATGAGCGGAAAGGCACTCTTTTACAAACGTACGCACAAACCTGACATTTAATTTGGATCGTTTGCAGTGAACCTGTCACCTTAATGGATAACAGTTAAACACGTGTTGAAAAAGTACAACTATGAAACAAGGTTACAACCAATTAGAAATCACTGTTGTGTTTTTACCATGTAAAACCTGCGATATTTTAAGAACCTCACCAAACAACACTTCAGCAGAAACGCAAAAACATGCCTCCAAAAATGTGCACAAACTCACATACCAACAAATCCAGCCCCCTAAACTTCCCGGTATATATTTGTCAGTGTCATCTATTTTGTATCAGTGTCATATTTAAGTATCAGTGTCATATTTGGCAAAAAGAGACACTCGTAAGCTTGACGAGGCATAGGGAGGCTAAACGGCATCCTGGCACATCAAATCCGTTCTAATCTCATTCCACCGTCTGCACCGTGGCCGTGTAAATGTGTTCCGGAAAAACAGCGCCGAGTACGACGAAAGGGGGCACTGAGCTCTGGTGGCGGCAGGCTAAAACAGAGCGGCATTCTGTGACGCATCTAACGTTCGTTGTTTGTTGTGTCAGCACCTGAAATCTCCGGGCAGATTGGCCCGGTGCTCTGGGATGCAGAGGCAATAAAGCACACTGAAATACTGCCCGGTTTCTCATCCCAGGAGAAGAAATGTATCAGCTGGGGACTATTCATATCAATACAATATGCAACCGTGACCTTGGAGGTGGTGAGAGGACAGCGGTAAATAGAAGAAGCGTTGACCTTTGCGCACCCAGAAACTAATGGGGTAATATAACCTGCTAACTGACTGGCTGGACAGACGTATACTGTAGCCTACAACTCAACATAGAACGTCCGGTTAGGGTGGTAATATTACCTGCTGTCTGACTGGCTGGACAGACGTATACTGTAGCCTACAACTCAACATAGAACGTCCGGTTAGGGTGGTAATATTACCTGCTGTCTGACTGGCTGGACAGACGTATACTGTAGCCTACAACTCAACATAGAACGTCCGGTTAGGGTGGTAATATTACCTGCTGTCTGACTGGCTGGACAGACGTATACTGTAGCCTACAACTCAACATAGAACCTCCGGTTAGGTGGGATCCGCAAAATGATCGACGCAAAACCAAATCCTCTTCAGTTGAATGTCTTGACTAAATATCAAATTGAGGATCATTCGGTGACTACAAACACAGTTCCAAACTAGAGTGGTCAGGCTTCATTCATTCGACGGCTGCCAGTAGAATCAACACATTTGATGTTGAGATGTGTCTTCCAAAGCACATCCAATGCCCTTCGGATTTTTATCACAGTGCTCGCTTCACCAGAAAGTCAATACTGGATCTTCACGTCGGAATGAATAAACTCTCTGTTCTTTCATCTTCATTTAGCTCATTGACGTGGCAAGGCAACCGTTTGGATTGCCAACACACCGAACCCAGCCGGCTCTGGCTAATGGCTCTGGCCTTCACGGGATCTCTTTGTTATTTGGGATTTGATTAGAAACCGCAACAATGCAGGTGATTGTGAGAGACTGACTTAAACACCGCACCGTGACTTAAACACCGCATTGTGACTTCTTTTTTTACAGCAACAGCTGTTTCATTGTATTTTTAATGCTTTCAGACTATGATTCTAGTATCTTAATATAACCAGGAAAAAAACGAGTTCTACATGAAAATGACTAAAAGTTTACTCGTTAACCCTGACAGCCCTACATACTGTATATATAACGAATCATAATGTTGCCCGATAACGTAGCGTGGCATTTGACAGGCAAACCAGAATGAACCCATGGACAAACTCTGAATATCAGACGTTTGATGTTAATCACGTTTGTAACTGCTGTCAAATGAATAATATGCACCAACTTAAATATCAAAGCTGTCTCCCATGGATTTGTCAGAATGTGTCAGAATCTCTCTCTGAGTACCCATTACAACTGTCATATCAACCAGACAGACACTTCAAGGAGGGGTTTATGATTGCATGCCATCAGATAATTGCACGGCGCCGTTTAATCGCACACGCTTAGGATTTTTAACCTAAAACATTACGAGAAGAAATGGCACACGAGTGGATTTGGCCGCTCAGTGCAGATCTTTATCATTTAGATTAGACTTGTTGCTTAATCCGGGAGATGTTTACCTGGGATTCTACCACCCTTGTGGGTAATTGGATAATCACGAAGAGTTTTGGGGAAAACTCAAAGAACAGAAATATAACCAATTGCCAACTACTGAATTTTGATAATATATTGCATACATCCTTATCCAGAACAATGTGCACAAAAAAATACCAGATTACAAACATTTCAAGTTAAACAAAGAACAGAAGACCTATATACATACAGTATAGCAACTGTAAAACCGGATAATCTGTGAACGTGTACAACGAAAAAAAACACTGCCATTTCCTGTGCCACTGGAAAAAAAGATTTAAATACAGTATATCTGTACACCAACGATTGACCTCCCCTCAGTAATTTAAAGTCATTAAATCATTAAATAGAATGACTATGGATTAAAACAGGGCCCTGTGACCATTGATCCATGAAGTGGCACACTAATAGACTGCCCATTAGACGGGGATAAAGAATGAAAACACATGTCATAAAAACAAATGTTTGGTCTCAATGGATTCAATGCTGGATGCAAAGCAGGAGAGAACAAATGTCTCTATTCATAGGATTTATTACAGCAGATATGCATATGGGAAATGGAGGCCACGGTAACGGGAAACTTAGTGAACCAGGTCAGAATAAATGAACCAGGTCAGATTAAATGAAGCAGGTCAGATTAAATGAAGCAGGTCAGATTAAATGAAGCAGGTCAGATTAAATGAAAAAGGTCAGATTAAATGAAAAAGGTCAGATTAAATGAAGAAGGTCAGATTAAATGAAGCAGGTCAGATTAAATGATGCAGGTCAGATTAAATGATGCAGGTCAGATTAAATGAAGCAGGTCAGATTAAATAAAGCAGGTCAGATTAAATGAAGCAGGTCAGATTAAATGAAGCAGGTCAGAATAAATGAAGCAGGTCGAATTAAATGAAGCAGGTCAGATTAAATGAAGCAGGTCAGATTAAATGAAGCAGGTCAGGTTAAATGAAAAAGGTCAGATTAAATGAAGAAGGTCAGATTAAATGAAGAAGGTCAGATTAAATGAAGCAGGTCAGATTAAATGATGCAGGTCAGATTAAATGATGCAGGTCAGATTAAATGAAGCAGGTCAGATTAAATGAAGCAGGTCAGATTAAATGAAGCAGGTCAGATTAAATGAAGCAGGTCAAATTAAATGAAGCAGGTCAAATTAAATGAAGCAGGTCAGATTAAATGAAGCAGGTCAGATTAAATGAAGCAGCTCAGATTAAATGAAGCAGGTCAGATTAAATGAAGCAGGTCAGAATAAATGAAGCAGGTCAGAATAAATGAAGCAGGTCAGAATAAATGACGCAGGTCAGATTAAATGAAGCAGGTCAGAATAAATGAAGCAGGTCAGAATAAATGAAGCAGGTCAGATTAAATGAAGCAGGTCAGAATAAATGAAGCAGGTCAGATTAAATGATGCAGGTCAGATTAAATGAAGCAGGTCAGAATAAATGAAGCAGGTCAGAATAAATGAAGCAGGTCAGATTAAATGAAGCAGGTCAGAATAAATGAAGCAGGTCAGATTAAATGAAGCAGGTCAGATTAAATGAAGCAGGTCAGAATAAATGAAGCAGGTCGGATTAATCATCTCCTCTCTGTATAGCCTTAAGTAACATCCATACTTCCCTGTCCTCCTAGAACGGGGGTCAGATGTGATGAACTTATCCATAAACTCTTAGCACCACCTACATGGAATCTGTTCGGCTGGTGGTCACTGACTTCTGAAACAGGTCTGCAGTGTGACAGTAATATAAGCTTCTGACAAGAATACAAAGACAAATAAAATGTTTACATTTAAAACAAAGTGTCAGACTGTCAAGGATTGCTCTTACTACAGAGAAGTCACAAAACAATGACACACAAAGGCCCGACACGCATAACCGGATACGACCGGATAAAACCAGACTACAATCATGACAAGAAGCTGCTAAGTTACACAGCCGGCACATGAGCAGCTCATTTACATACATGTCAGTGACCGTGCGGTCAACGAAATGTGCTGCTCCGGCTCTCGCCACTCACTGAAGGAAGAAAAAGTAAATTTTACATGAAAAGCAATAAGGACCCAAATGATGCTCTGTCAGATTTTTATATTTTTAATTTTGTAAACATCTCATCTCATCTCATCTCATCTTCAACCGCTTATCCGGGGTCGGGTCGCGGGGGTAGCAGCTCTAGCAGGGGACCCCAAACTTCCCTTTCCCGGGCAACATTAGCCAGCTCTGACTGGGGAATCCCGAGGCGTTCCCAGGCCAGTGTGGAGATATAATCTCTCCACCTAGTCCTGGGTCTTCCCCGAGGTCTCCTCCCAGCTGGACGTGCCTGGAACACCTCTCTAGGGAGGCGCCCAGGTGGCATTCTTACAAGATGCCCGAACCACCTCAACTGGCTCCTTTCTACGCAAAGGAGCAGCGGCTCTACTCCGAGTTCCTCTCGGATGACTGAGCTTCTCACCCTATCCCTAAGGGAGAGGCCAGCCACCTTTCTGAGAAAACCCATTTCGGCCGCTTGTACCCGCGATCTCGTTCTTTCGGTCATGACCCAGCTTTCATGACCATAGGTGAGGGTAGGAACAAAGATTGACCGGTAGATCGAGAGCTTTGCCTTTCGGCTCAGCTCTCTTTTCGTCACAACGGTGCGGTGAAGCGAATGCAACACCGCCCCCGCTGCTCCGATCCTCCGACCAAACTCCCGCTCCATTGTTCCCTCACTCGCGAACAGGACCCCGAGGTACTTGAACTCCTTCACTTGGAGTAAGGACTCATTCCCTACCCGGAGTAGGCACTCCACCGGTTTCCTGCTGAGAGTCATGGCCTCAGATTTAGAGGTGCTAACCCTCATCCCAGCCGCTTCACACTCGGCTGCGAACCGATCCAGTGAGTGCTGAAGGTCACCGACCGATGAGGCCATCAGGACCACATCATCCGCAAAAAGCAGTGATGTGACCATCAGCCCACCGAACGGGAACCCCTCCCCCATGACTACGCCTTGATATCCTGTCCATGAATATTACAAACAGGATTGGTGACAAAGCGCAGCCCTGGCGGAGGCCAACCCCCACCGGGAACGAATCCGACTTACTGCCGAGGACACGGACACAGCTCATGCTTTGAGCGTACAGAGATTGGATGGCCCTGAGAAGAGACCCCCTCACCCCATACTCCCGCAGCACCTCCCACAAAGATCCCGGGGTACCCGGTCATACGCCTTCTCCAGATCCACAAAACACATGTAGACTGGATGGGCATACTCCCAGGCCCCCTCCAGGATCCTTGCGAGAGTAAAGAGCTGGTCCGTGGTTCCCCGGCCAGGACGAAAACCGCATTGTTCCTCTTCAATCTGAGGTTCGACTATTGGCCGAACCCTCCTTTCCAGCACTTTGGAGTACACTTTACCAGGGAGGCTGAGGAGTGTGATACCTCTGTAATTGGCACACACTCTCTGGTCCCCCTTTTTAAAGAGGGGAACCACCACCCCGGTCTGCCACTCCTCTGGCACTGTCCCAGACTTCCATGCAATGTTGAAGAGGCGTGTCAACCAAGACAGCCCTTCCCCACCCAAAGCTTTTAGCATTTCTGGACGAATCTCATCAGTCCCTGGGGCTTTGCCACTGTGGAGTTGTTTGACTACCTCAGCGACTTCCCCCAGGGAAACTGACGATGACCCTCCATCAGCCTCCAGCTCTGCCTCTGTACTAGAGGGCGTGTAGGTCGGATTCAGGAGCTCCTCAAAATGCTCTTTCCAGCGCCCGATCACATCATCAGTTGAGGTCAACAGTGTCCCCTCCTTACTGTACACAGCTTGGATGGTTCCCCGTTTTCCCCTTCTGAGGTGACGAACGGTTTTCCAGAAGCATTTTGGTGCCGACCGAATGTCCTTCTGCATAGCTTCTCCAAACTTCTCCCACACCCGCTGCTTTGCCTCTGACACGGCAGCGGCTGCAGCCCTTCGGGCCTGTCGGTACCCTGCAACTGCCTCCGGAGTCCCCAGGGCTAGCATATCCCTGAAGGCCTCCTTCTTCAGTCGGACAGCTTCCCTGACCACCGTGGTCCACCACGGTGTTCTAGGGTTACCACCCCTTGAGGCACCTAGGACCTTGAGACCACAGCTCACCGCCGCAGCTTCAGCAATAGAAGCTTTGAACATTGCCCACTCAGATTCAATGCCCCCAACCTCCACAGGGATGCCTGAAAAGCTCCGCCGGAGGTGTGAGTTGAAGATCTTTCGGACAGGGCCTCCTCCAGACGTTCACAGTTCACCCGCACCACCCGTTTGGGCTTACCTGGTCTGTCCAAAGTCTTTCCCCACCCTCTGATCCAACTCACTACCAGATGGTGATCAGTTGACAGCTCTGCCCCTCTCTTCACCCGAGTGTCCAAAACATGCGGCCTTAGATCAGCCGATACGATCACAAAATCGATCATTGACCTTCGGCCTAGGGTGCTCTGGTACCATGTACACTTATGCGCCTCCTTATGTTCGAACATGGTGTTTGTTATAGACAATCCATGACTAGCACAGAAGTCCAATAACAAACGACCGCTCGGGTTTAGATCAGGGAGGCCGTTCCTCCCAATCACGCCTCTCCAGGTGTCTCCATCGTTGCCCACATGTGCGTTGAAGTCTCCCAGCAGAATGATGGAGTCCCCTACTGGAGCCCTATATAGGACTCCCTTCAGGGTCTCCAAGAAGGCTGAATACTCCGAACTGCTGTTTGGTGCATAAGCACAAACAACAGTCAGAGTTTTCCCCCACCACCCTTAGGCGTAGGGAGGCAAACCTCTCATCCACCGGGGTAAACTCCAACACCGCCGTGCTCAGACGTGGGCTCGTGAGTATCCCCACACCAGCCCGCCGCCTCTCACCCTGGGCAACTCCAGAGAAGAACAGAGTCCAACCCCTATCCAGGAGTAAGGTTCCAGAGCCACGGTTGTGCGTAGAGGTAAGTCCCACCAGATCCAACTGGTATCGCTCCACCTCACGCACAAGTTCTGGCTCCTTCCCCCAGTGAGGTGACGTTCCACGTCCCCAAAGCAAGCTTCTGCCGCCCGGGTCTGATCCGTCGAGACCCCCCACCTTCACTGTCACCCATATGACAGCGCACCCGACCCCTGCGGTTGTTCCTGTGAGTGGTGGGCCCACAGGATGGAGAGGAGAGAGATGCCACGTATCTCGTTCGGGCTGTGCCCGGCCGGGCTCCGTGGCAAACCCGGCCACCAGACGCTCGCTTTCGAGCCCGCCGTCTGGGCCTGGCTCCAGACGAGGGCCCTGGGCTTCCTCCAGGCAGGGTCTCGCTCCTTTTCCCTCTATCTTTCATGGGGTCTTGGTGAACCATTCTTAGTCTGGCCCCTCGCCTGAGACCACTTTGCCTTGGGAAACCCTACCAGGAGCATGAAGCTCCAGACAACCCAGCCCTCAGGTTCATAGGGGCACACAAACCTCTCCACCACGTTAAGGTGATGATTCCCGGGGAGGGAACATGTTTAACAAAATTTCTGCCCCCCTTCAGATTTCTCTCTCTGACCCCAGCAGTTAAGAACCACCGTCTTAGAGTGTGAAATAAACATGACCATTTACCCAGAGTGACTTAAAATAGATCCATGGAATTTTATAATGAGTTATAGAAATTTACTGTGACACCTGACCTAGTGACCCTACTGGTAAAAACCAGGAATGACCAGATGACAATATAAGACACATGATAATACTAGGTAGACTTGCATAGAATCAACACGTAAAAAATGCTGGAATGTGTGGTAAAATATCAATGGAAAAACCAGGTGTTAACGGTACAGATAACATTACTGACACACTACCAACCATTCCTTAAAATGAATGGTGAGAGACAAATTCCTCCAACAGAAAGTGAAGCCTTTTGATTGCCTGAACCCCCCTTCTGAAATACAGTTCCTTTCTGAAATACAGCGGCATATCTTCAACATTAAGGATGATAACTATACGATAAATTAGAACCCAACTGTAAAACGTTGGCGAGAATCCATACTGGAGCGATTTTTATTGTTCAGTGCCAGTCAATCAAGTGATCGACATCCACACATCCTACAGCAAGCTGTAGAGCTATTATAGGACAGACCATTAAAGCTGTGCTAGGCAGGATATTTTCATTGAAAAAATTAGATGTATATATTTTAAATGTCTATACAAATCATGGTGTCTAAGTTAAATGACGCCTTTTGAGGGACGGTTAGCATAGACTACTCCCTGTTCAAGGAATCCTGCTGTAAAAAATAATTCCTTGGCTAGTAACAATGCAGCCAATCCTGTTCCGGCAAATCTTATGGCCAATCACCTTTGAGGAGGTGGGGCATGGCTCTGTACGTGAATGTGCATGCCGCCTAAAGGTAACGACGACGGCAGCTAGAGATTACAAAATGGCAATTCCTCCATTGCCGACAACAGCATATACATAAACACTTGTTTCATTGTATTATTGGCCTCATCTGTTTCCCTAATCAACAACTTATAAACTACTGTAAGTGTACACATTCTCCGTACTCTCAAATCCAGAGAAACGTTACCCAAATACAACTGTAACGTAGCAAACAAACGCTCATTCATCGTTTCATTATATCCAGCAAACGATCGTCCAAGTTAATCTTCCGATGATCGTAGCTAAAGGAAAAAGCAAGCCAACGTCAGATGACCAATGCTGAGCTTAACATGTTTGCTAACCATTCAAAGTGCGTTTTCAGATGCCTGATAACATTATATGTGGTTAAATCGTTTATCTTGATAACACATATTTTGCATTCAGCGCTTCCTTTGTTTGGGCCTTGTTCTATTAAATTTTTAAAGCTATATTTATGGTAGAGAAATGAGTGTAAAAATATACGAGCCGAACGGATTACCTTTTCAGATGGTTTATTATAAGAATTTAACTCAACAATAAACTCTTTGCCCTGTCCTAAGTTCTACTTGCGCAAGTCGAGAGAGAGAATGTGTTAGTGGGCTGCGACTTCTTTTAAAGCCTCTAGGAAGCTCCTCCCAGCTTGTTCAGAAGCGCCTCCCAACTCCTGTTACAAGCATGAACTACTCATTACCGCCCCTAATGGCCGGATGACTAAAGTACAGTTACTACTAACACACGGACTAAAGACCTCATACTAATAAATGTAAAGTTAAACAGAAAAGATCAAATGTAAACAAAATGTAAACAATCAATGCAATAGAATACTGCTATAATAAGGTAAACAGAATAATAATATAAAACAAATTAAGAAATATAAAATGTAAACAACCTGAAATTCTACCACATATATTATGACGAATGGCGCCAAAGTTCTTGTATGCAACATACCTACAGTATTTCTCCTCTGGAACAACCCCTGGGGGGTAAAGAACGGCCAAGTGTTACAGGCCGAAGAATGTGGGCTCAATACACGAGCCAACAAGCAGCCTATATAAGAGATGTAATGAAAATCTACCCCCCAAAAAACACAAAAATGTATAATGCATCTGGATACTTTCTATGAATATCTGAATATTTCCATGCAGCAGTAGAGGGTTTAAACAGAGTCAGAGTCATTTTGCAGTTTCACCAGAAAGCAGTAGCAGCAAAATAAAAATGTCTGGTGATTCAGGGTAATCAGGTATACTAAATAACCGCGCTGTTATAGCTGCTAGCCCCGGCTCAGACTGGGGTCACCCATACGTCTGTCATCATGTGGAATCGGTAATAAAGACTGACGTTTTGGAACGCTTAATCAATCCAACCTGCCAGCTTCTGTTCGCCGGGCAACAACTCTGCAATACCTGAATAAGCATCGTTCCCCACTCAACAAACACCGAGCCACGCACCGAGCTTCGCTCTGAGGAATATGCTAAGGATGTGTACCTTTCTTTTTTTTACCTAACGCAGTTCTGATGGCTTCTACTGTGTGGTTTAGTGCAATGGTTCTCAAACTTTGGGGAAGCCATTTTCTGTTTTTAATCTATTCCAGAGCCAGCGCACCTGATTCAACTAATTATCACGTCTTCGGAAAAAAGTCCATCCCCTGTTCCCTCGCTTTCATGGTTTAGGATCTCGGTGACATCAAGGAGATGGAAATTAGTTGGTTGGCAAATTAATGTTTTCATCCCTCCTCAGTAGGCAGCTTTTATCAAAGGTACTCGTGTATCTAAGGGTGGAAGGGTTTTGAAGTGTGCCTCGGCCCCTTTGTATGAGGTAAAATACAAGTATGCATTAATAAAGCAACGTGTTAGCTTATTCTTTAGCGTTAACATTTCTTTATAACTGCTTGCAAACAGACCTGTAAAAGCAATTAGCTTGACGAAAGGCCAAGCGGAGAAACACTGCCTCACAGCAGACAGGGAAACAGTGACCCATGTTCAGTCTTTACCGTACCGCTGTCTTTCTCGAAACAAAGTCGGAAAGGACGGTCAAGAAAAACATGTAAACTGTTATGAAAGTAACACTGCATATAACCAGCGACTTACAAACTACGAAACGGTGATATGTTAAGCTAATCAAAAGACCCCTTTAACGTGTGACATGGAACGTGACATTACCCAGGAAATTATATCACCCACTGCTAATTTGCTAACTATGCCCCAGTGATAAGCTAACAAGAAACAGCAGTGCTCCAAATCAACACAGTCCACAGAATACAAGAAGTGCACCCCACTAAACACCCCGTGTGGTACACAACTCACCACAGCCGTGACAAGGACGAAAGAATGACGTGTCGAGAAATCCAATTGAGAAAAGGCCCATTTTAAATTAAGTGCGTTAGTTCAAGGCGACGTCAAAGTGAAATCTCTTTGGGTCCCAGAGGAGAGGACTCTACACCGCTATAAATCTTCCCCCTTCCTCTTCTACAACAATCTGCCTCTTAACATGAAAACATCTAAAGAGGACACAAAAAAGACACACATATATATCCAATTAAAATAGCAACAGGTTCAGTGCCATTAGAGTGGTAGCGGTTTGCTACAAGTCAGAAGGAACCATCGTGAACCCAGACATCCATATTTAATAACACTTTGACAGCAGACATGTAAGTGATTCCAAAACCATGCTGTTTGAGGTCACAGGGAGTTCAGTTCTAGGCCCGGGGGCTACTTAACTGAATTATAAAGAGCACATAGGACTAAGCCTACAGGAAATGTACGCACAGGGCATTCCTTACACATTTTAAATACATAGACCTAAAAACTCGTCCGAATACTAAATTACGCAGTAGAGCAGAAAGAGCAGTGTCAGCCTAGAAACACAATACTGCACGCATCTCCACCCTCAGCCAATGACTGTGCAATCTATTGATCTCACACTGTCAACAGATCCGATAGGGCAGGGAAAAGGTGATGTTGGTGAAACACAGAGGCATTGGTCTTCGGCATACGCCGTGCATACAAATGCGTCCAGATGAAAAGGCTAACCAGGACTGCAGCAGGAGGTTTTTTGTGGTAACACAGGGTAGATGGGTGGTCAGATTGTGGAATCCACAATGGATATCTGGTCCCACGTTAACTAACGGGTCAAATAGCGGTAACCAGCGGGTCACATAGCAGTAACTAGCAGGTCAAGTGGCGTTAACTAACGGGACAAGTGGCGTTAACTAACGGGACAAGTGGCGTTAACTAACGGGACAAGTGGCGTTAACTAACGGGTCAAGTAGCGGTAACCAGCGGCTCAAATAGTGTTATTTAATGGAACAAATCACGTTATTTATTGAGTCAACCTGCGTTATTTTTCGATTCAACATGTGCTATTTAACTGGTCAAATAGCGTTGTTTTTAAATTTTGACTCAAACCACAATTCATTGGCAATCGTACATGTTGTACACTCAGCCCATTGGTGTTTGTTCCTTCTTTGCGCTTTACATGTTTTTATTGGTCCAGCTGTTCATTTGCCATTACTGGGCTAACCAGTGCCTTTTCTTCTTCCTAATGCACCAAACAGTTGATTTTGACATGCCCGGTGTCCTGACAGTTCTGATTGATTTTTTCAGATGTACCTGCGGCATATCGGCCAGTTTGACCTAAATTGACAGGCATATGGTACTTCTATTTTCAGATGCGAGCACCTGAATGCAAATGCAGTCTAGAATCAATATGCTAGACATTGACAGCTCTGGTGCAGGCACTTATAATAAGAGACAGCTCTAATGCCAATTGTCCAAATACTTTGGTCCCCTGAAATGGGGGTACTACGCACAAAATATTTCCTCTGATATAATTGAAAAGACACTCAAACTAAAGCTAAATTGTATATTTTCAAATTCAAAATGTTGGAAATTAGATTCATAATGACAAGTCACCGTACAAATCTGATTGAAGTGCATTGTAAATGTATAAACTAAATATACGGTATGTTACAACAACATTAACATTGTAAACGAACATTGTAAATATATATAGGTGCAATGTGGAGAAATATTGTTTTAACATATGCTTACCAAACTTACAAGCAAAATACTAACTACGGTGTTAAATGTCCAAATGCCTGTTCATTGCCCATCAATTCACACGTACAGTCCAGAACAATTCCTGCCATTTTGGCACGTGGCCATAAGTATTACGTGAGGAGAGACTGACAGTGGGTGTTTGCTGAGCAGAGACTGTCAGTGGGTGGTTGCTGACAAGAGACTGACAGTGGGTGTTTGCTGAGCAGAGACTGACAGTGGGAGGTTGCTGACGAGAGACTGATAGTGGGTGTTTTCTGAGCAGAGACTGACAGAGGGTGGTTGCTGACGAGAGACTGACAGTGGGTGGTTGCTGACGAGAGACTGACAGTGGGTGGTTGCTGAGCAGGGACTGACAGTGGGTGGTTGCTGACGAGAGACTGACAGTGGGTGGTTGTTGACGAGAGACTGACAGTGGGTGGTTGCTGACGAGAGACTGACAGTGGATGGTTGCTGACGAGAGACTGACAGTGGGTGGTTGCTAAGGAGAGACTGACAGTGGGTGGTTGCTGAGGAGAGACTGACAGTGGGTGGTTGCTGACGAGAGACTGACAGTGGGTGGTTGCTGACGAGAGACTGACAGTGGGTGGTTGCTGACGAGAGACTGACGAGAGGACTAGCTGGACTAGTCCTCGACTATTAATAGCTCTCTTCCAGGGATGCGTTGGCGAACCACCAGGGGAAGGAAGAGCACAAACGGAGGCAGTGGTAGACGAGAAGATGAGGTGATTTGATTTGATTTCAATTAGCGGAGGAGTCGATAAATCACAAAATATTAAAAGCAAGTGTGGAATCAGATGAACAGGCAGTGATCTAGAAATCAATGTAATTGGAAAAATGTCAAGAAATGTGAATGAACATATTGGCGTGGAAAGCCAAATGCTAATAAGCACAGAGCTGACTCATAATGCTATTTACAGACAGACAATGGGTCAAAGACCGCAAGGCTTTTAAAGATTAATCTCCATGACCAAATTATTCATCATTGAAGCCAGCTCTTTATGCTACTTGTTCAAGTGAAACTGAAGAATGTAGACAGAACAGTGATCATAACCCCTCAGCGCTGACCGATTTCTTCTATTTCTGGGCGACGGCGTTTCGGCGCCCTCGCAAACATTATTAACGGTTCGGAATTCACCTGAAGTTCAGGGATAAATGACTCGTAATCAGCAGCTTCTTTTCATTTATTAGACGACGTGGGCGCCTGATTCCCTCTGATAACAGGGGTGCAGGTGTTCTGGGTGAGGAACAACGGGTCAATACAAGGATACGCCCATTCACAGTGATCATCAGCCATGTGTTTCCTAATTAGCATACCGTTTTGAACTTTCCCAATGACTTTAGACAAAAGCAGAAATGGCCTGACATCCGCGGAAGCTTAAATATCACTTCGGAGTAAAACGAGCAATTTTCACATGGCTGAGGAAAAGAATGAACAGATAATAAATAAGACGAAAGAACTGGGAAAGGCGGCATGAAAGGGTCTTTTAAACGAACAAACTCTGCCCTTTTAACACCTGATCAAAACCCGTTAGATCCTATTGTATTCGATGTTTTCTAAGGGATGTCATTTAGAAAAGGCATTTTAGCCAGGGGAGACTTGTTAATGGCTGACATTGTCTGTGAACCTTTCAGAGTAGCAACAATAGTTCAACTGCCACTCCGTCTGTTCTGTTTTCTAACGTTGTTCATTTATTTTCTATGATTTTCTTTCTAGCACTGACTTTTGCCAAGTAATTAATTGATTTAAATACTAACATATGTGGTTCTTTCACCGAGCTTTACTTAAGCGTATGCTCTTGATGTAAGTCGCTCTGGGGAAAAATACTAAATTGCTTAACGACTGAAATGTGATGTAAATGTAAATTATGTGATCTACTGATTAAAAATATGTTTTTTACAGATTATTATAGCAACCAACAACAAGACAAAAAGTATTTTGAAACAGTTTGACATATAGGCTAGGGCTGTAATGTCTGTCAAATGATCAGCATAAAAAATGCTGATCAACTATAATTTATTTACATCACTGCAATGTGCACAGGGCTGTAGGCTTGACTAAAAAAACTAAATAAAATACATTGGCTGGAATGAGAGGGCAACATGCGAATGAAAATATCGGTTCCAAAAAAGTATAAAATTGAGAAAAAAAATCCTTACTGGCCAGATGCTTCCTGCCAGCTTAAATCTGTTTTGGGAATTGAATCTTAGAATTTGAGATGTTTGTGTCTTCTGTCAGCACGTCTCAATAAAAAATGATGAATATGTAACTATTTGTGATTGTCACGTTTACATAACCCAGTGATGAGATAAGGAAAGATCCGGAGTGAGAACAAAAAGTTCCCACTAGTGACACTGTCTCAAATATGTTACCAAAAAAGGTTTTTATTTAATGTAAAAAATTATTTAGGTTTGTTTTAGTCTGATTACATACATACAACAACAAAAATGCATATGTTTTTACTTTAAGATCAGCATGCTGCAGGTGAAGTGAACCACAGTTTATTACTAAATTACTGAATATACTAAATAGTACAAATTAGATTACTATAGTATCACCCGTTAGTGGAGTGCCCCTAATCGGTCATAACGTTTTGGCTCATAATATGTAATTAAACCCAGTTCCTACTGAATAGCCTAACTCTGCCATACTCTGTCATATAGAAGTAAACAGATTCTACTGTAGAGGTCCCTAAAGCTCTGGCTTTACCAATAAAAATGTACATTAGACAGCCTGCATTAGACAGCCTGCATTAGACAGCCTGCACTAGACAGCCTGCACTAGACAGCCTGCACTAGACAGCCTGCACTAGACAGCCTGCACTAGACAGCCTGCACTAGACAGCCTGCACTAGACAGCCTGCACTAGACAGCCTGCACTAGACAGCCTGCACTAGACAGCCTGCACTAGACAGCCTGCACTAGACAGCCTGCACTAGACAGCCTGCACTAGACAGCCTGCACTAGACAGCCTAGCACTAGACAGCCTGCACTAGACAGCCTGCACTAGACAGCCTGCACTAGACAGCCTGCACTAGACAGCCTGCACTAGACAGCCTGCACTAGACAGCCTGCACTAGACAGCCTGCACTAGACAGCCTGCACTAGACAGCCTGCACTAGACAGCCTGCACTAGACAGCCTGCACTAGACAGCCTGCACTAGACAGCCTGCACTAGACAGCCTGCACTAGACAGCCTGCACTAGACAGCCTGCACTAGACAGCCTGCACTAGACAGCCTGCACTAGACAGCCTGCACTAGACAGCCTGCACTAGACAGCCTGCACTAGACAGCCTGCACTAGACAGCCTGCACTAGACAGCCTGCACTAGACAGCCTGCACTAGACAGCCTGCATTAGACAGCCTGCATTAGACAGCCTGCACTAGACAGCCTGCACTAGACAGCCTGCACTAGACAGCCTGCACTAGACAGCCTGCACTAGACAGCCTGCACTAGACAGCCTGCACTAGACAGCCTGCACTAGACAGCCAGCCTGACAGCCTGCAGACAGCCTGCACTAGACAGCCTGCATTAGACAGCCTGCATTAGACAGCCTGCATTAGACAGCCTGCATTAGACAGCCTGCATTAGACAGCCTGCATTAGACAGCCTGCACTAGACAGCCTGCACTAGACAGCCTGCACTAGACAGCCTGCACTAGACAGCCTGCACTAGACAGCCTGCACTAGACAGCCTGCACTAGACAGCCTGCACTAGACAGCCTGCACTAGACAGCCTGCACTAGACAGCCTGCACTAGACAGCCTGCATTAGACAACCTCCATTAGACAGCCTGCATTAGACAGCCTGCATTAGACAGCCTGCATTAGACAGCCTGCATTAGACAGCCTGCATTAGACAGCCTGCATTAGACAGCCTGCATTAGACAGATCTCCGTTGCTTTGACTGAATCCATGTGTCCAGACCGTCTCCTGTGGGACCCGGCCATCGCACTCAGTAAGCCAGAGATGATGGCATTCAAGCTCCGTTCTTAAATGACTGAGAGGACTAGAACAGCCCTGAGGGATTCCATCTCTTCATCATACAGCCTGGGCCACAGAACAAGACTGCCAAGAGCACGGCACCGTTCATACTGTATTTAGTTTGCAACCAGTAAATGCATTGGGATGTATGATTTATGACTGTGGTAAATCCTCATCGCACATTAGCTTCGCGTCCAACAACTCCATGTGACGGATCTACTACAAACAAAAAGAAAAAGAAACGACGATGAAACGCAGACGGAAATCGGAAAACAATAGCAGTTAACAGGGACACTTATTTTCCACACAAAAGAAGGGGAAAGAGGAAGCGGTAGAGGAGGAGGACGTGGATAAAGGAGACGCGGACCACATTTATCAGATCAGATCGCTCTACATGGGATCGAGGGGGCAAGAACGTGACGGAGGAAGGGGCCACATGTTCCCAGAAGAGAGCCTTCGTAAACATGGCGTGGGCAAATAACGCGAAACGCCTCAGAGATCCAAACAAACCGACTACACAGTTTGAAATAAGGTCCATC
Organism: Dallia pectoralis; assembly: GCA_029465975.1. NCBI lineage: Eukaryota > Metazoa > Chordata > Actinopteri > Esociformes > Umbridae > Dallia > Dallia pectoralis. The sequence goes on from CM055755.1 coordinate 7,796,235, forward strand.
ATGCCTCTCCATCAACATGGGGGCTGAATCCATAAAAAAACATCACACACACACACAGATGAAACAACTCTACCGACGGCCATTTGGAAGAAATTCTGAGAGAGTAAAAGACCCTTGGCGTTAAAATGTGGAGGTAACTAATGTACACTTGGCCACTACGCACAGCACCTTCGTACGCGAGTTCTGCAAAAAGATGCAATCCCACATGAACTTAGATATCTATGGTTATGTTTAACCTGACAAAAGTAGGTGGCAAAAACTAAATGCATCAGTGGCTACAGAGCTATTTTGAATGTCTCAGCCCAACACGGCGGTACCATCTGTGGAACGTTTGTCTGAATATGCGCCGTAATCAGGCAGAATCGAGGTTCTCCACGGCCGTGCAGTCTGAGGTCTTTACGACACGGCCCACATACTCATATTTCGGTGTGAAATCTCGCCTACGGAAATGCACGGATGCATTGACTGATTTTCCAATGTGAAGAGAAATAAATATTTCCATCAGCTTACTGCTGTACTATTCTCTCGTTTGTCGTGTTTGGTCATCACAGTAGGTGACCACCTGGGGTTCAGACTGGAACAGGAAGTAGGTCAAATAAGGGGGCCTGTGATTGTCCTGTCCCAAACATACACACACACACCTACAGGTCTTGTAAAAGTGTACAGACGGATGTGTGTTTTAGCATGAGACCCCCCAGAGAGCAGGTTATGACCAGCCATTATCGTCGTGGCGATGGAGCAATAGATTTAGGTGTCTTGCTCAAGCTGTATGCTCCCTTCCAATAAATACTGTGGGTTATATTCCAGTGACATGATGATCAATGCTTGGCTGCTATTTGACAAATAAAAACTTGATTTCTTTATACGTATTCATTTCATCATGTAGGCTGGCATACAGACACTGTGTATTCGCGGGAGCACAGGTGCCAAAACCAGATTGGACTCATTTGCAATTGTCCGTTTTTTTCAATTGCTAACACGCATCGTAAATCGTGAATACCGAACTCAAAACTGAAATTAATCGGAAATGTAGCAAACAGCTTTAAAAGGTTTAATATGTCAATACCTTGGCGTATAGTAATTTATTGGGAAAGTAAAGTTACAACAATTTCATGAAATGTCAGGGCTGGTGTAACAGCAAAACAATATACAGTATAATGTCACGTAATCCTTGGTGTAGGTCAGTGGAAGCCACACGCAAAGCCGGTTTACCGTTCGTGATATTTATCAAACAGAAAACAAACCTGTAGCAACAAACAGAAAAAACCTATGACTAAATAAATAAAGTAAATAAATAAAGTGTCTACTGTGGCAGCGACTTAATTACCAGACACAGCGATACAAAATAACATACACAACACAACTCTGAAATGATGACAAGCAAAGTGCACCAAAAACCAGTGAAGTAAATACACCTCCTAATTACTAATGACAAACACCCAACTGGTGTGCGCGGTGACAACCAAAAGTTGTGAAAATAAGGTGGCCAACTAAAATAACACACAAAGTGAGGACATAATGTCCTCACTCGTGACATATATACACTCATACTGTACAGTACAGTGAGGTAGGTGCACAAAATTTGCCTCTAGGTTCCCTGCACCATCCCAGGGATGTGCCGATATGCCACAACCAGAAATGTAACACCTGGCCACAACGACAACAAAACTGCCATTTGTAAGCTCTACACACGGTACATTTAACATGAGGCAGAGGCTACGTGTTTATTTTAGTATCGGACCCACGAATCGACTGAAAAAAGAGCTGGTGCAAATGTCAGGTGCCCGTACTGTTTATATTAAGCAAAGGCGCTTTACAATACTCTAGTTAATAATGTATACGAGCAACAGGACCTTAGGCGTGATTACATTTTAGTCTGGAGTCGAAGATTTTGCATGATATTTTGTATTCCCATTGGCGTTCGCTACATTGGCCTCAGCCAATTCCATCAACATATTGATTGGATAAAAATAATCTGAAACCACAGCCACTTTTTTCTTTATGATGATTCACATAGAAATCGGTAAACAACTGGATGAAAACTTAAAGAGCACATAAGCAATAGCGCTGATGTTACTAATGAACGTTGTTATCGAGCTCAAAGACATGCCAAACAAAGAGTTCTACACAAGGGACAAAGACAAGGAAGAAGGTTGATAATTAACACAGTCGCCTGATCGAAAAACAACTGTTCCCTAGCAAAATAACCCTAGCAAAAAACAACCTCAGGTGCATTTTTCAGAACTTCCAACAGCCCAGTGAGATGTTGGATTTGACCGTAAAACAGACGTCTTAGGGAAAACTGCGTGTGTCCGCGTGTGTGCGCGCGCGTCCGTTGCGTCAACTTGAATCACGCCATATAACTGTCTTCGGTGCTAACGAGCAGCTTGCCGTGCATCTTAACTGCGGTGATCTCCCGCGGCAACCTGGGCCCAGATAAAATACCCCACAGTTCCATTATCCGCCCATATTTCCCGGGCACATCTGTGGCAGTGGCCCAGGCTGGAGGTCCGCCTCTCCGGTCTGTGAGCACACATCTCTGTCTGGTCCCCCAGGGGCCCTCTGCAGGGCCCTCAGCTGTCTCCGCACTACAGGCTAATGAGCCACCAGTCAGACCGCCCCCTAATGCCGCAATTATAGGCGTGCCCGCTGGCCGCAGGGCTGTTTTCCTGCGCCGAGCAAAACGCGCGCCGTAAAAGGCCCTCCTTTCATACCGCAGTGCTCTCCCATGACACACACATCTAAAGTGGACTCATTAATATCCGGTGACAGACAAGGCAGGGTGTTTGTGTGTGTGTTTGTGTGTGTGTTTGTGTGTGTGTGTGTTTGTGTGTTTGCGTGTGTGTGTTTGCGTGTGTGTGTTTGCGTGTGTGTGTTTGCGTGTGTGTGTTTGCGTGTGTGTGTTTGCGTGTGTGTGTTTGCGTGTGTGCGTGTTTGCGTGTGTGCGTGTTTGCGTGTGTGCGTGTTTGCGTGTGTGCGTGTATCTGTGCGTGCATGCATCTCTTCGTCTTTTTGGAGTCTCTGTTGTCCTTTTTTCATGAAATTTGTTTATAGGATCAAGGACGCGCACTCTTTTGTGAAATTCATTTAATTTGTCTGATGCCAGGGGGGGTCAAGCATCAAATTTAATAATAAAAAAACAGGGAACAAATTTGCCACTTAAATGTGTAACTAATGATGGATGCAGCACCGCTATACACTAGCGTAAAAAATAAATAAATCACCACCCAAATCCTAATGACACATTGACAAATGATTAATTTTCTAGTGTTTTGTTTAGCCGTGTCACGGACGTCCGGCCTGCCAGGGGTTTTCTTTGAGTCTGCGGCTGGGCTTTGTAAGCAGAAATTACACACTCATCTCCTTCCGATTCGAGATGGAATCTTAATTGGCTCAATTAATCAATTCGGATGAGAGCTCGGTACAACAGTCAAAGACGGAGCCGGCCAATATGTCCTACAGCTGAGAGAGTGGAATGAGCGATGGCCCAGAGCACGCGTGAAAAAGAATAGTGGCGTAGCGAGCTTCTAAAGCCAAAACATGAAATCACGGGCTGTAGGAGCGGTCAGTAAATCAACGCGCATTCTTTCGTAGTGTCACAACAGTACGTTCCTTTATTTCGTAACAGCAACAGCAAAATAAACAAAAACAGAAAAAAAAAAAATGCTTGTCTCACAAAATGCGGTTCAAATTAGTTTGCCCTTCCGCTCTCTAGCAAAACACACACCCACCTGTCCCTTTAGTTAACATCCACTGACGTCATCTTGGTATCACCATCACCGTGTCAACAAAGTGATTGAGTGATCTGTATATTACTGGGCTTCAAGTGCTCACCAACAATGTGTTATTTGATCACCAGTGCTACTAGGATCTGATAGTAATCATGCAAACAGCGTTGATGTAGAAAAGGTCTTGAAGCCCATTGACAAAATCTAACTTAACTTAACTGTTTTTACACGCTGTAATTAACGAACGGACGTGCTATTTATACTTCGAGTGTCAGGGTGTAATCCGTAATTAACATCAGACGGATACGAGGAACGGTGCACGTATGGCTGTCTTGTAATCACTTCAATTCCACTTATCAGCCGAACATCGACCAATTAGTACACGAATGCAATTAGTCATTCCCAAGCTGAATTGCCTGGAAAATGTCTGATACACATTATAACGCCATCACCGACACATCTCGTGGCACTAACTTGACATGCCAACAGGGCATTTTAATCTCGCCTGCAGAGTTTTCTCTAGAAATACCCCGTAGTTTACGACGGTAACGTTCTCGTGGTCCATGATGCATTCTGTCTATCTGAAAAATGGTGCCTGCAGACTCTGATAGTGAACAAATAAGCTGAACCGGGATGTTGGCCGTCAGATAAATGCAAAAACCCTGCAGACACTTTCACGAGGACAAACGAGGTAACCAATCATATCAGAGCAGAATTGGGCTCTCTAGTCATCACGGTGAACAAGTCGGAATGCGGGGACGAACGCATTTTGAAGGGCGCTTTTGATCAGGCTTCAAAGAAAGCCGTACACTCCAGCACACAGGGGGTAGCGGAATGTTTGGGACACGGCATGCGTGATGTTCAACTGAGAAGCGTTTGGGTGAGGAGTTCACAGATGTTACAGTGTTTGGAGAGGCATTCAATTTGACTGGAAGTGGGGGTCGTCCAAGGAGCTCTGGCAGGTACAGTATCAGATGCCTCAGACAAAGTGTCCCTGTGATCGTAAACGCAATGTTTACTGTTGTATGCAAATAAGCAAATACTAATATATTTAAACAATAATAATAATTGTACAGGAAAGTGTGTGTTGGGGGTATACAAAATACAGCAGCGCATGGATTATTGATAGTGATTGGTTGATATACATGTGGTTATTTGGCTAATTGATAGTGATTGGCTGATGTTCATCTGGTTATTAGGCCTATCAATAGTGATTGGCTAAAATGCACATGGTAATTAGGCATATTGATAGTGATTGGCTGATATGCACATGGTAATTAGGCATATTGAAAGTGGTTGGCAGATATTCATGTGCTTATTTGGCTCATTTATTGTGATTGGCTGATATTAACAATTGCTGTTCGTCGGGCCTATGAGGTCATAGGTTGTTTCCAGGGTGCTGTTTCGCTGCCAATAAATGTAATAAAGACTGAGACAGAGGAGGTACACAGTGCTGTTCAATACCAAGCGGATAAACCACAGAGATTTCTCTGTGTAACTGCTTCATGATTCACATGTCACGGTCTTAGTTGGACGTTCACATCAACGTGTTGCGTTCATCCATATTTTTCCGACTGTTATCATAAATGGCAAGGTCACCCCTGCAGGTGCTTCTGAGACGCCGGTGAGAAACGACTTTGTGAGAAACCCTTGAGTCTTTTTGAAGGACTTAATATTCTCTCGAAGAGAGAAGGGCCTATCGTGTGTTCTTACGGCGACAACACGGAGGTGAAGCTTTATCTCTGGAGGTTTAGCCTAATATGGTCCGGTGATATTATACCAGGGAACTCAGAGCCACTCCATTTGCTCATTGCAACTCTCTTATCAGGGACTTGTTAAGATCTGTGACACCATGTGGGTGTATTTAATGATGAGGTAGTGCACGCTAGCTCTGGACCTCATGAGGTAAAAGTTAAATACCCTTGCTCTACATGTTAGCAGTTGTTGCTCGTTATATCCGATTCCTGAGCACTGTAAATGTAATATTGTGCACTGTAAATGTAATATTGTGCACTGTAAATGTAATATTGTGCACTGTAAATGTAATATTGTGCCACTGTAAATGTAATTTGGTGCACTGTAAATGTAATTTGGTGCACTGTAAATGTAATTTGGTGCACTGTAAATGTAATATGGTGCACTGTAAATGTAATATGGTGCACTGTAAATGTAATATGGTGCACTGTAAATGTAATATGGTGCACTGTAAATGTAATATGGCGCACTGTAAATGTAATATGGCGCACTGTAAATGTAATATGGCGCACTGTAAATGTAATATGGCGCACTGTAAATGTAATATGGCGCACTGTAAATGTAATATGGCGCACTGTAAATGTAATATGGTGCACTGTAAATGTAATATGGTGCACTGTAAATGTAATATGGTACACTGTAAATGTAATATGGCGCACTGTAAATGTAATATGGCGCACTGTAAATGTAATATGGGCCAATGTAAATGTAATATGGTGCACTGTAAATGTAATATGGCGCACTGTAAATGTAATATGGTGCACTGTAAATGTAATATGGCGCACTGTAAATGTAATATGGCGCACTGTAAATGTAATATGGTGCACTGTAAATGTAATATGGTGCACTGTAAATGTAATATGGTCCACTGTAAATGTAATATGGTGCACTGTAAATGTAATATGGTGCACTGTAAATGTAATATGGGCCACTGTAAATGTAATATGGTCCACTGTAAATGTAATATGGTCCACTGTAAATGTAATATGGTGCACTGTAAATGTAATATGGTACACTGTAAATGTAATATGGCGCACTGTAAATGTAATATGGCGCACTGTAAATGTAATATGGGCCAATGTAAATGTAATATGGGCCACTGTAAATGTAATATGGTGCACTGTAAATGTAATATGGTGCACTGTAAATGTAATATGGCGCACTGTAAATGTAATATGGCGCACTGTAAATGTAATATGGTGCACTGTAAATGTAATATGGTGCACTGTAAATGTAATATGGTGCACTGTAAATGTAATATGGTGCACTGTAAATGTGATATGGCGCACTGTAAATGTAATATGGTGCACTGTAAATGTAATATGGTGCACTGTAAATGTAATAGGGTGCACTGTAAATGTAATATGGCGCACTGTAAATGTAATATGGTGCACTGTAAATGTAATATGGTGCACTGTAAATGTAATATGGCGCACTGTAAATGTAATATGGTGCACTGTAAATGTAATATGGTGCACTGTAAATGTAATATGGGGCACTGTAAATGTAATATGGTGCACTGTAAATGTAATTTGGTGCACTGTAAATGGAATATGGTGCACTGTAAACGGAATATGGTGCACTGTAATAAAGGATGAAATGTGTTTCCCGTAACAAATTATTGTCGGGCTCGTTATGAGGAAAAACAACTGGAATCCCAGATTCACAAGGAAGTAGATTATGAGGAATTGATGGCGGCATACTTACTGTTTACGAATGAATAATATCAGTCTGGAAGCCAACCTGTTCTTTCTTTATTATAACTCGCTTAACCCCTTCACCACGACCGAAATGGGAAACAAAGAAAGTACATAGTGTAATTAAACTTTGGGATAGCCGGACAAATTAAAAACTGCACCTGACCGTCATTGTGGACTGTGTCGCGTCATCACATGCGCATTTCGAACCTTTTCACTTGTGTCTCCAAGTTGTAGCCCGTTATGTCAAAAGGCAATTGAAAGCTGCGCCGTCGTCCTCAAGGAAACACTCATCCTCAAGTACAAGGTCAGAATCAGCGGTGCAATGGGACTAAATGGGACTAAATGGGACTAAATGGGACTAAATGGGACTAAATGGGAATAAATTCTCCACGTTGGAATGCCCAAGTACATGTGGTGACACAGCGGCCCACTCAGAACAACACACACATGTGCCGCAAACGGACAACTCAAGGGCGAACAATCAGTGTTCACACACACACACACAACGCGTACTTGTCCTTGAAAAGGCAATCACCGGGCCTGCATTCTGTAATCGCAGAACAAGACCGAAGACGAGCACCGTCCCGACATATCAAAAGCATGTTTCTACCCCGTCAAATAAGAGCACCAGAGCCCCGACAACAGAAAAATGTAATTTCACAGGTATTGTGCCGGCACTCTCAATACAGGCCTCTCGGCATACTAATTAAGCGCTAATGCTCCTATGGAGGAGATAAACATGGAGACCAGGCGTGGCTGGGTTTTGTGGAGGTTATTTTTGTGTTCTTTCGATGCTAATCCAGACAGGCTCCCAAACCCTTCGTAAATACAGCCTTCACAAAGACGATGGGTTAATGCGTCCTTTCCTCGCGACGGCTTCCACTGTAAATGAGACGGTGTAATAGGATCTGAGAACACATTCCCTATAAGTCATGTCGTGGTCACACGCCACAGAGTGTATCGCCTTTAACAACAGTCGCCATGGTGCCGACCTCATCCGTGCTCCTCAGCTCAGTTTAATAGCGTGACAACGCTGACGGTAGATGCCGTACACGGTTTCATTACGTACATGGGAGCGCCGGCTATAGTTATCTCGCCGGGTCGAACGGGACAAAGCGTTCGGCTCATTCGCGAGCACAGAGTAGAAAAATGAATGGGCTCAGAGACATCTGGGAAGGACAGGAACGTTTTCATTCACTGACCCTTTGTCAAGAGAAATACATATTCATTATCCTGTCAGCGGCCATGCCAAGTAACACACACACACACACACACACGAAATACCCCTGCATGTATGTACGAGGGTCAAAACACTGGAGTTTCTCTCCAGATCGCTCTCAGTCTTTCTGAAGTTGGTTTCGCCGTTTCCAATTAGCTGCTAGCGACACGTTCTTCTGAGAGGAGGTGTTGTCACATTTTAATACCTAGCAGAACACTGTAAGACACCCCGCCCCAATGATATACACCAGGGGGGGTTTCCCCAAAGGTACTGATCCGAGGTACTGATCAGCATAAGACAAACAGCCACTGCTATGAAACATGACAGAAGATATTTTTAGCATGACTTCATTTATTCAGGTGAATAAAGTCCTAACGTCATTTTGATTATTATGTTCCCAGGACATTCCTGTAATTCAGACAGTTTCTGGTCGTTGAACGTTTACTTTCCATGTATTAAGGTTTTGCCAGCACTGACACACATGTCTAGGATGTCCTGTAAGAAAGAACGCAGACAATTATTGGATGCCCTGTGAGAAAGAACACAGTCAAACATATGATGCCCTGTGAGAAAGAACACAGTCAAACATATGATGCCCTGTGAGAAAAACTCAAACAAACTGCCACATCTAAATAACACACACACACACACACTTGTTTTCTCTCCAGTTAGAAATGAGATATGTATTTAGATTAATGGAGTGTGTCGCTATAAAAGTCTACATGCTTTACAACTGCAATACATTTTTCCGGGCTACACAATGTTTTCCCAGTATCGTACACTGGTAGCTCTGACGCCTGTGGTGCTACACAGGTTTTGGGGGGATGGGGAGGAAATATAATCAATAAATAGTCACAGCAATCGGATGTGATATATAAATTACTGTCCGCGGTCCCGGTCCGCATATGCAGCAGTCAACGACGCTGAGAGCCAGCTGACATTCTCTGCATGGGAAAAGCAAAAGGCGGAAAGCGCTTCCAAAGTCCAGTAAACACTTCGGGATATTTTATATTTTTTTACCTGTTGGGTGGCCATGCAGTTAAAGAAACATAGTGTCTTCCAGCCACTCACAAACAAAATGTTTGCCAAAACTAAACAGAAAAAAACGTAAATGATTTGAGCATGCCGGCATTTTGTGTAATGTTCCTAAAGAAATAATATTAGTAGGCAGTATATTGCTCATTAAACTTTAAAACAGAGGTGAAACAAACAGCGCCCCTTTATGGACGCAAGGTTACAGTGACCGGGGCAACTTGCTTGCTTTTTTGTCAGTGATTTTACCATTGAAAAATAAAAGTAAAAGATAACTATGGAAATAGCCAAGAATCGAGGACACATTTATTCTGTAGCGACTGGCTCTTTGGGTATGCAGGCTGGAAAAGGTGTAAAAGCACTTCGTCTGTAAAAGCACTTTGTGGCAACCGCTGATGTAAGAAGGGCATTACAAAATGCATTTGATTGATTGAACCTTTTCCAATCTCGTTTTAATTATCAGTGTATCATAAAGTGTACACCGCCCCACAAAACACGTATAATTTATTATGTTTGAACAACTCTCTCGTTCAGCTGAATTGTTCGTTTGAACTTCTTGCGGCTCTCTCCTACTCTGTTGGGTCCCATTGGGCGAGGTGGGGGTAAGAAGGTTCTCTGTTGTCACCTGTACTGTGGCCAATAAACATATAAATTAAAAACCGTATTGCGGCTGAGAACTAGTTCAGCACTAGGACGACCGCCAGGACTCATCGGTATCAGTGTTTAATCAACAAGTGTTCGTTTAATGAGCAGAGAGAACACTAGATCAAGCTCTACACGCTGCAGGCAGCATTACCAATGCAAAAATACACGTTTTAAACTGACGGTGCAATGATGCGTGCACGTGGTGCACGAATTATCACAATATATTGATTAACCAATGCTATTGTGGACACAGATTTATAGAACCAACACACACACACACACACACACACACACACACATAGCATCTGCATAGCAAACAAGGACAGCCGAGTGACGCATTCAATTGAATCATGTGTTTGAACGGCTGGCTGGCAGAACCAAATCCTACATTCGGATCAGTGGCAGGATCCCAAGCAGTCGTCCAGCCTGTTCAGACCAACACGCGTTGTTTTTATGCGCCCCCGCAAAATCAGACGAAGCTGCACGAAGCTTTAGAGAAGGGAAAAACAGTCCCAAAGAACCTAATAAACTAGTGCCGGCCCACCTACACTAAAGTACTTCAAGTGGATCGTGCAGGCGCAAAGACAAAAATAAATAGTACAGTGGAAAGGTAAAAGTCTATAATTAAACTTTATTGAAAGTATGCCCTTTAAAAGCTACATCTGTAACATCATGGAAATTTCAGTAGAGAATGTAATGCAAATTATTTTGAATTTGAAGCGCTGAATCACATTTTATAATTATAAAGCTGTACATTAGTATGTAGGCATGTCACAAACTCTGTCTCAGACACCACTAGTCCGATGTTGACAAAACCTGACAGAAGGTACGTGATTTGTCACCAAGTGCATTAATAACAGTGCACAGATGAGCCAAAGGAATTAACAGTAATCTGTTAGTCACGGTCAATATGGCTGGCGCGCGGCTGCACGTCTCATTGGTACTTACTGACACCTTGCTTGTTTTTCACAGCTAATGAATGACCTCATGTTGACCCAGCCTGCGCCTGGAACGGTGCCCTACTTCGACACGTTGTTTTTTTGGTGTATAACGTTTTTGGTGTATATACATATATACACACACACACATATATATGGTTGTTGCTGTAAGTATTAGGTAACAGCCCAGAATGCAACTCTCCTCTTCTCCACCACTCCTGAGATCCACACACAGTTCATGTACGTTTTAAAAATGTGTATTCTAAATGCTGTAGCTTTGGGTAAGAACAAATTCCCTTTTGTGTGTGTGTGTAAACAGAGACGTGGCAAATAAACATGGTTTGGATTCTGATATACACGGTTCATGAGATGCGTGCACACTTATACAGATAAAAAGAGAACTAAAGTGTGTTCAAAACTAGATATAGCCATTTAATGGTCAGCTTTTTGTACATTTATGTTTGAAGTAACCACAGACTGAAACAGCTTCATTCTTCCTCAAATCTCTATTCTACATCCTGGTCTCCTCCGATCGAACTTTTTGTTTTGGGTAAAAATTGTTTTAAACTCCCAGAATGCAACTCAGCTCTCCATGAGAAAGCAATACGCTATAAGAAAGTCGACCTATGATCCTATAGTCTTGTAGTGAGGAAGTTCGTACTCAGCCACTCCTGGGAACGGACGAGGAAGAACCGAAGATGGATTGTAGCATGCCACTTGGTAAATCTCCCTGTGTCTTTTAAGCCGAAGTTTAAGCAGCTTTCCTAGACCACTTCGGTTTGGATTTTTATACTTGATGTGCAAACATGTGGAGACATCCTAAAGAATGTACTGATGTATAATGTCTGGATAGCTCTGTATGGTGGTTTTGCTGCACATGTTTGCATGGGAGTTTCTCTGTATGGGTGAGCTGCAGGTTTTGGAACATAAACCCATTATTTGGGGGTAAACTGTATAACAAACGGCAGGTAACAAAGCATTTATAATGTAACACTAAGGTATTCATAATCGATTAAGTATTTGGCTACATTCATGAACCCAATATGGTCTTCATAAACAATATGTAATACCTAGTTGTCATGTTCATGTATTTATAATAAGATCTAATTTGATTAAGTTTGTTAAAGAAAAGACTCACACATGTACACACCCATGGTTTGGGGTGAGCGCCCTTAACAAAAAGTCTGCATCAATGAAATTTTAGAATTACTTAACGAACTCATTAATCAATTGCGTATATTATAATGTATGCTTGCTGGCTAACAGAGAACATGTCTTTGGTCTGTTAACTTAGAAAAAAATCTCACGCTGTGTGTGGCCCAGCTGACAAAGTACAACGCAATCAGGTGACACACATTAACACAAGTCAAGGCAAATTCACGTATGAAACATAAATACCTAACGGCCATTAAGGAATTATCTAAGGGGTTATTAAATTCAGTTGTATTATAGTTACGAGCGTGCCGGGCCACTGGTGAACCAACTTGGTTTAGTTTCTTTCCCCTGATATCAAGTGAGGAAGAGGAGGGAAGAAGAGAATGGACCCATGTCAGACTTAATAAAATCTGCATGACAAAAGGACTTTAGAAATTTTCATATTTGTGGCATTAAAAAAATCTTCATTATCCCTCTCTGGCCAAGAATCTTCTCCCGGTTCTCCGTGTAGCGTGTGGAAAGCGGAGTGCGGTATGTTTCAGGGTTTCACAATCATAATGTACAGGAAGTGTAAACATGTTTGCTCTACTGACCTGGAATACCTCTTAATGAAGTGTAGTCCACTATTACATTGGCCGGGACTTCTCATCAATCATACTCTGTCATGCATAGACATCCCCAAGCTGATACCGAGCTAGCACTTGAGGAATAACACTCTGAACAAATTACAATTCGTGTACCCTGAGGCCGCCCCTGTTAGTGCTGTTTGCTTTTACGACGGGAACTTGAGAGAAAAGAGCTTCCTAACTTTCGCCAATATATATATATATATCCTGTCTGACACGCAGAGGACAGCCTTCAATGCAAAACTCGGTTTCAGAACGGCTCCATTTTTGTCCCTCACCACCCCCCATTAGGGAAGCCAAAAGGGGCCTTTAGGGACACAGTCCCAGGATCTCCGACCAGTCATATCCAGAAATGTATTAAGTTGTACCTCATTGATTTTCTGACTCCCACTTGGAATATCTTGGATAATCACTTGGCTTTTTGTAACTGAATATGTTCAACTGTGTTGTTTAGTAGCCAATATGATGACGTAAGTATACCATGTAATTCTTCATAGCATTTACAGCAACATAATTACCCACTAGTAAATATCCGATTGACTGACCTCAGCCCTGTTGAGAACCTTTGGAGCATCCTCAAGCAAACGATCTATGAGGGTGGGAGGCAGTTCACATCAAATCAGCAGCTCTGGGAGGCCATTCTGACCTCCTGCAAAGAAATTCAAGCAGAAACTCTCCATAAAGTCACAAGTTCAATGGATGCAAGACTTGTGAAGGTGATATCAAAGAAGGGGTCCTATGGTAACATGTAACTTGCCCTTTTAAGATGTGTTTGTTCGAAATTGCTTTTTATTTCAGTAAATTTGTTAACATGTAACCTGCCCTGTTAACATTTGTTTCATTGAACTAGCTTATGATTACAGTAAATATGACCTCCTAATGCTGCAAATTCAACAAATGTTAACAAACCAACACAGACCATTTTCAGTTCTTTACAACCTATGAAATGTTTTATATTTTTGAAAGAAATACTGTTCATTGGATGGGTCGTTCAATGAAATTCGACTTATACCCTACGGACTGTCATTTGCATCGACTAATTAGGAAAATCAGTGTAAAATACCATTTGCATATTAAATTGGAATGCTGTGTATGTCAATAACGTATATTTATAGCGCTCGCACTGATTTGACTAAACACCAACAACTCGATTAAATTTGGTTGGTAATTCATTCATTACTGAAAACCCACTATATAGATTGATAAGTTACGATTGGCAAATAGCTCACCGAAAGGCCTTATCTTAAGGACAATCCTAGAATGATGAACGATAGACTTGTCTCCCACATCGCAGGGACCCCAGTGTAAACTGTAACGACGGTAAAACGTGCAAATGCGTTGTGTGCTTCCACACGCCGTATCAAAACCTACGCCACGTTAAAAAGCACTCTGCTTAGTCCCAGACGCACACGCCATTTCCCATTTCCATTGATGTAGCAGCCCAAACACACAGAAGTGGAGCATTTTTAAAAGAGCTAGGAGTGATTATGTTCTAACATGGCTTGTGCATGCATTCATGAAACAGAATTCAGCGCCTGAAAGTAAAGTAATCCGCCAGCCCTCCGGTTCTGCACTCTCGTTTTAAGGCAGACGGTTTATTGAATTCTAGAGAGCGTCCTAATTTGTGGGAGTTCATGAATGACGCATGTTAATTACACATGGGTTTTTCGCCGCTCAGTGCACTGCGGTGAAAAGACGGGCAGAGTGTGTGTGTGTGTGTGTGTGTTAGTGTGATTGTGTGTGTGTGTGTTTTACACAGCATATGCAGTGTAGGCACAAGGTTCAGCGTTTCTCCACTGTGGACAAAGAGGGGAGACTAGCAACTAGCCAAGTCGGCAGGATCCTGTGACACTGCCTCAGTCTCAGACACGATGTGGGCCGGTGATTATCAGGGCAGAGGCCAGCAGAGGTTACAGTGTGATTCCTGGTTCTGTGTGGGAGGCAGACGGACAGGGAGAGGAGCGGCATAGAGAAAAGCAGGGAGATCAGAGAGCCACGGAAATCCTGGCATGTCTAGATGTGTCGGGGCGGTCATTATATCATGGCTGGGATAGGTTTCCCTAGAAGGGCTTAAGGCATGTCTTCCGGCATGGACCCCAGTAACGAGGCCATCTCAGAATCCCCTCCGGCCCCCCTATGGCACTCTCCCTACCAGGCCTTTGAGGTGATGTGCAGGGACAACACACGACAAGACACGACAACACACGACAAGACACGACAAGACAAGACACGACAACACAAGACAACACGACAACACACGACAAGACACGATAAGACACGACAAGACAAGATACGACAACACACGACAAGACACGACAACACAAGACAAGACACGACAACACAAGACAACACACGACAACACACGACAAGACACGACAAGACAAGATACGACAACACACGACAAGACACGACAAGACACGAAAAGACACGACAAGACACGACAAGACACGACAACACAAGACACGACAAGACACGACAAGACACGACAAGACACGACAAGACACGACAAGATACGACAAGACAGGACAACACACGACAACACACGACAAGACACGACAACACACGACAAGACACGACAAGACACGACAACACAAGACAAGATACGACAAGACACGACAAGACACAACAAGACACGACAACACAAGACAAGATACGACAAGACACGACAACACAAGACAACACAGGACAAGATACGACAAGACAGGACAACACACGACAAGACACGACAAGACACGACAACACACGACAACACACGACAAGACACAACAAGACACGACAACACAAGACAACACACGACACCACACGACAAGACACAACATGACACGACAACACAAGACAACACATGACACCACACGACAACACACAACACACGACAAGATACGAGAAGACACGACAACACAACACACGACAACACACGACACCACACGACAACACAAGACAACACACGACAACACGAGACAACACACGACAACACACGGCTAGACACGGCTACACACGGCAACACACGACAACAAACGACACCACAACACACGACAACACAACACACGACAACACAACACACGACAAGACACGACAAGACACGACACGACACGACACGACAAGACACGACACGACAAGACACGACAAGACACGACAACACAAGACACGGCAAGACACGACAAGACAAGACACGACAACACAAGACACGGCAAGACACGACAAGACACGACAAGACACGACAAGACACGACAAGACACGACAAGACACGACAAGACACGACAAGACACGACAAGACACGACAAGACACGACAAGACACGACAAGACACGACACGGCAAGACACAAGACACGGCAAGACACGGCAAGACACGGCAAGACACGACAGCACACGGCAAGACACGACAGCACACGGCAAGACACGACAGCACACGGCAAGACACGACAACACACGACAAGACACGACAAGACACGACAACACAAGACAACACAAGACACGACAAGACACGACAAGACACGACAAGATACGACAAGACACGACAACACACGACAAGACACGACAAGACACGACAACACAAGACAAGATACGACAAGACACGACAAGACACAACAAGACACGACAACACAAGACAAGATACGACAAGACACGACAACACAAGACAACACACGACAAGATACGACAAGACAGGACAACACACGACAAGACACGACAAGACACGACAACACACGACAAGACACGACAAGACACGACAACACAAGACAACACACGACACCACACGACAAGACACAACATGACACGACAACACAAGACAACACATGACACCACACGACAAGATACGAGAAGACACGACAACACAACACACGACAACACACGACACCACACGACAACACAAGACAACACACGACAACACGAGACAACACACGACAACACACGGCTAGACACGGCTACACACGGCAACACACGACAACAAACGACACCACAACACACGACAACACAACACACGACAAGACACGACACGACAAGACACGACAAGACACGACACGACAAGACACGACAACACAAGACACGACAACACAAGACACGGCAACACAAGACACGGCAAGACACGACAACACAAGACACGGCAAGACACGACAAGACACGACAAGACACGACAAGACACGACAAGACACGACAAGACACGACAAGACACGACAAGACACGACAAGACACGACAACACAAGACACGGCAAGACACGACAGCACACGGCAAGACACGACAACACACGACAAGACACGACAAGACAACACACGACAAGACACGACAACACACGACAAGACACGACAACACACGACAAGACACGACACCACAACACACGACAAGACACCACACCACAACAACACACGGCAACACAAGACACGACAACACAAGACAACACAAGACACCACAACACACGACAACACACGACACGACAACACACGACACCACGACAACACAAGACACCACAACACACGACAAGACACCACACGTCACCACGACAACACAAGACACCACAACACACGACACCACAACACACGACAACACAACACACGACAACACAACACACGACAACACAACACACGACAACACAACACACGACAACACACAACAACACACGACAACACACGACAAGACACGACAAGACACAACAAGACACAACAAGACACGACAAGACAAGATACGACAAGACACGACAACACACGACAAGACAGGACAAGACACGACAAGACAAGATACGACAAGACACGACAACACACGACAAGACACGACAACACTAAACAAGAGAAAACAACGACACAAGACGACACAGAACAGGACAACACATGACAAGACAACACAGGACAAACCAAGACAACACAGGACAAACCAAGACAACACAGAAAAACTCACAACAACACAAGAGAACAAAAGACAAATCAGGACGACACAAAGCACAAACAGAAAGTAGGAGAGTGCGAAAATGAGACAGTGATGCAAACAACAAAAGGCTGAGGAACATGTTTATAGATGCAAGGAAAACTCCAGCAGCAGCACAACAAATAAAGCCTGGGGGAGAAGCTTCATTAGCAGTGGTCAGTTGATCCATACCATCTCAAAATGGGCTCTTGATCAGACTCAAATCTTAAAGCAAAAACCACAGGACTCTTGGTTTTACGAGACTCTTTGACTTTACATTACTACTCAAATATACAGTTCTCCTGGATACTAAGGTACTCATCAAATCTTCAATTCTCCTGGACTATAAACTCTAAAATACAGTTGCTCTGGACTACATAAAACCCCTCTAATCTACAGTTGCCCTGGACTACACATTACCCCTCTAATCTACAGTTGCCCTGGACTACACATTACCCCTCTAATCTACAGTTGCCCTGGACTACACATTACCCCTCTAATATACAGTTGCCCTGGACTACACATTATCCCTCTAATATACAGTTGCCCTGGACTACACATTATCCCTCTAATATACAGTTGCCCTGGACTACACATTACCCCTCTAATCTACAGTTGCCCTGGACTACACATTACCCCTCTAATCTACAGTTGCCCTGGACTACACATTATCCCTCTAATATACAGTTGCCCTGGACTACACATTATCCCTCTAATATACAGTTGCCCTGGACTACACATTACCCCTCTAATATACAGTTGCCCTGGACTACACATTACCCCTCTAATCCACACTTGCCCTGGACTATACATTCTATACAGTCTTCCAACTGTATGTTTGACCATTTCTTCGCAGCTCTGAACTAGCTGACCAGACCACGGGTTGTAGCTGGAAATCCCACCTTAAAACAAATTGAAACACAACTCATCGCAAAGGAACGATAGTTAACACTGAGCTCCATTACAATATGGCGCACGGAACCTTTCACAAGAAACAGAGTGCAACATGGGAAGCAATAGCCTGTATCCAGGATGTCCTGTCAGTACGTTCTGCCATTACCTGAACGACCAGGCCAAGGTCTTAAACTGCACACTGGAGCACTAAATCAGGAGAACCGTGAACTCTTAACGCACCGAGCAGATATTAATTAAGCCTGTGTACGCGCCTGTGTGTGTGTGTGCGCGTGTTCAAGAGTAGCTCCATATGTTACTGTCAATATAGAAAATGTGTTTAAATGTATGAGGTTTTTTTATTTAACATTGGCGGCAGGAATCAGAAGAGCACTGTCTGTTCCGCAACATAAATGCTAACCATAAACAGTAATAAAAGACATTAAAATGGGAATTTCACCCTGGGGAACCCTTGCTTGGTTAGTATCATGTTTGAGAGATTTCTAGGTCAGTGAGATCTGTTTCACATGTAATTGGCCAAAGGGAGCATGGGGAATATGATTTGCATACTACACATGAGTTTGCATCTCATTACATAAGTAATGGGTATTGAAGGACTTGCAAGATCTGACAAACATGTGTACTGACGTTTGCTTTCATTTTGCAGAGTCAATGCGAAATGATTCACGCTACAAGTCAATGCGAAAAGATTCACGCTACAAGTCAATGCGAAAAGATTCACACTACAAGTCAATGAGAAATGATTCACGCTACAAGTCAATGCGAAATGATTCACGCTACAAGTCAATGCGAAATGATTCACGCTACAAGTCAATGCGAAATGATTCACGCTACAAGTCAATGCGAAATGATTCACGCTACAAATCAATGCGAAAAGATTCACACTACAAGTCAATGCGAAATGATTCACGCTACAAGTCAATGCGAAATGATTCACGCTACAAGTCAATGCGAAATGATTCACGCTACAAGTCAATGCGAAATGATTCACGCTACAAGTCAATGCGAAATGATTCACGCTACAAGTCAATGCGAAATGATTCACGCTACAAGTCAATGCGAAATGATTCACGCTACAAGTCAATGCGAAATGATTCACGCTACAAGTCAATGCGAAATGATTCACGCTGCAAGTCAATGCGAAATGATTCACGCTGCAAGTCAATGCGAAATGATTCACGCTACAAGTCAATGCGAAATGATTCACGCTACAAGTCAATGCGAAATGATTCACGCTACAAGTCAATGCGAAATGATTCACGCTACAAGTCAATGCGAAATGATTCACGCTACAGGTCAATGCGAAATGATTCACGCTACAAGTCAATGCGAAATGATTCACGCTACAGGTCAATGCGAAATGATTCACGCTACAGGTCAATGCGAAATGATTCACGCTACAAGTCAATGCGAAATGATTCACGCTACAGGTCAATGCGAAATGATTCACGCTACAAGTCAATGCGAAATGATTCACGCTACAAGTCAATGCGAAATGATTCACGCTACAAGTCAATGCGAAATGATTCACGCTACAAGTCAATGCGAAATGATTCACGCTACAAGTCAATGCGAAATGATTCACGCTACAAGTCAATGCGAAATGATTCACGCTACAAGTCAATGCGAAATGATTCACGCTACAAGTCAATGCGAAATGATTCACGCTGCAAGTCAATGCGAAATGATTCACGCTACAAGTCAATGCGAAATGATTCACGCTACAAGTCAATGCGAAATGATTCACGCTACAAGTCAATGCGAAATGATTCACGCTACAAGTCAATGCGAAATGATTCACGCTACAAGTCAATGCGAAATGATTCACGCTACAAGTCAATGCGAAATGATTCACACCCATGTCAATTTGGCAAACAGACCTGCAAAAATATACATAATATAATATAGCAATCTACACACAACACATTTATATTCATAGTCTCATAGTTTTTTCGTTTTTCTATTAAAACTGCAGAAAAAAACACAACATTTAATGTGATATAAAAGGAATAGGATGCTATTACAGGAAAATAAACAATTTCAGCCCGTTCCCTGATGTTCGATAATAAACAAAATAAATGCATTCCAGCGTAAAGTTGTGGCTAGGTGTATTTATTCATAAATATTCCTCCTGGGAGCAGTTTAAATATTTATAGTGCTACAGTGATTAACATGTATTGGTGTGAGGCGATAGAGGCACAGCATCACTGTCATACAGAATGTATTCCAGGGTATGGCACTGGATGCTTTGATTTGACTTTAGACTGGAGATTGCTGATATGGGCGTGGATGAGAATAATCGAACCAGATAGCAAGATACTTGTGGGGTTGCAACATAATCTCAAACCCCATCTTATGTGAGAATGTGTCTGCGGCAGGCAGATAAAGTTTGCTTTCTATTCAATAAAGCATGCGTTTTGCTTTAATGGGACTCGGGAGTAGATGGAGATCCATAACGGCATGTTGTATAATCTGGACAGTGAAGTTCAACAAGGGCCAAGGTGTCTTCAAGATAATGTCGTCTGCATAACGGTGGATTAAATCACCGGCAGAAACATTATTGATGTAAACAAATTTAAACATCCAGTGATTTGGACAACAGGCCCTTTGATATAGGACGCATTGTGCAGTTTCAGAAAGTAACTTTGGAGACAGGCCAGGCTGATCTCTGAGAACCGGAGTTTCTCAAGTTTGTTAATTAGGATGAGATGATTGACAGGGTGAAACCTTTTTTTGGATAGTTCTGAATATATGTAGGTGCGACTATGACATCACTTCCTGTGTTGGAGTGTTACTGAAATGTTAACCTTCTTTTGAGGTACAACTTTGTTGAAAACATCACAAAGTAAAATGTACGTCCTGTTGAGGTGTGGGAATGCCACTTCAACTATGATAAAGTCTGTTAAATGAATACAATGTCAATGTTACAGCCCATTTTACACAGAGAAAATGGCATAGTCATGTGTAGTTGTAACCCCAATGGAAACATGTACACACACGTGAATAAACATTTAAACATTGTTTTCTTCACTTTTGAAGAATTGGCTAATCATTCAAATCAACAGCAAGGGTGTGAATATTTTTTGACTGTACATTAACATGACTGTCTGTTAAGTAAATAAACTGTTAATATTACACAGCGAAAAAGTGGACAAGCTCTGCTTTGTAGCGCCTAGAAACCTAATATGGAATCCTAAAGGAAGCCTGGAACAGGCAAAGGCAACAGCTGTTCCCAAACCTAAATATTAAACACTTCTATACAAATGTGAAAACATGCCAACAATTGTTCTTTCAAAAATCATTGTATGGGTGAATGTTAATGACAAATCAAAAGATCTTTTCAGTTCAAGTCAAATGGCATCAATAATGAAGAATTAGAGAATTAAGAAGAACAAGATGGCATGTATTTGCACAGGTAATGATTTGCTATTGAATACCGTGTGGTACACAGATCGTATTCTCTGCCTGACTCAGATGTGGCACCACAGGCGACCAATCGCCATAATTTTCTCTTCACAAAAAGACGAATCAACTCGGAAATAACCAGTGATTTCACACTTCACAATGAGGCGACTGCGAATGAAACAGCCTGATGGAAGAGTGAGATGTTGATGTCATGGGGACGTGTTAACCCTTTAGCAGGAAATTAAAGTCTGTCTTATTTATTGGCACATTATTGGCAAGGACAATATTACACACGCACATGTGGAGTTATACACACACACACACGTGGAGTTATAAACATATACACACACACATGAAGTTATAAAGCTACACACACATACTGGGTTACATACACACACACACACACACACGTAGAGTTATAAACCTACACACACACACACACACACACAGACACACAGACACACAGACACACACACATTAAGTTATAAACCTACACACACATATTGGTTTACACACACACACATTGGGCTACACACACACACACACACTGGGTTACACACACATGTGAAGTTATAAACCTGCACACACTGGGTTACACACACACACACATGTAGAGTTATAAACACACACACACACGTAGAGTTATAAACACACACACACTGGGTTACACACACACACACATATGTGGAGTTATAAACCTAAACACACACTGGGTTACACACACACGTGGGGATGTAAACCTGCACACACACACACACACACACTGTGTTACATACGCACATGCACACACACGCTGGGTCACGCGCACACACACACACACACACCCGCTGGGTCTAACATACACAGACGCACAAACAGAGGCCCCACGCCGAGAATTAATTACAAATTTCACAGTTTTGATGTGTGGAAATTTCTCTGATTAAATTTCATTTACTGCAACTCCAGTTTCATCATCAAATAAATGGCAGGCAAGCTGAGTGCCGATACGTGTTTGGTTTACCCAGGGCCAATATCAAAGACTGCCAGCCAGCACCCAGCAGTTCTCCCACCCAGGCCTGCCACCACCACCCACACCACCAACACCACCCACACCACCATCACCAACACCACCACCAGCAACGACAACAACACCACCACCACCACTCACACTGCCACCACCAACACCACCACCACCACCCACACCACCATCACCAACACCAGCAACGACAACACCACCACCACTCACACTGCCACCACCAACACCACCACCCACACCACCATCACCAACACCACCACCAGCAACGACAACAACACCACCACCACCCACACCGCCACCACCAACACCACCACCACCCACACCACCACCACCAACACCAGCAACGACAACACCAACACCACCATCAGCACCATCAGCAACACCACCACCACCACCCACACCACCACCACCAACCACAACACCACCACCACCAACCACAACACCACCACCACCAACCACAACACCACCACCACCACCCACAACAGCACCAGCACCACCCACAACAGCACCAGCACCACCCACACCACCATCAGCAACAACTCCACCACCACCTCATGCAGTGTCACAATCTCCCCAAATATCTTCTTTGCAGTGTCTCGTCTAAGTTACATTAAAACTAACCCTGCAAATGATACGATGAGTGTGAGATTACACAAAATGACTGTCGTTACGTTATTATTGCCCGCAGGATATTATAGTGTTTCTCGTTCATCAGCCGGATATGTCTTTGAACATTGCTCCGGTTCTCTGCCTAGTCAGCAAAAAAGCTGGCAGAAGAACCAGCGCTATTGTGTAGGTTTAAAAATGATTGACCCGATTGGCAAATACCCCGAGAGTTTACAGTTAAAGTGCACTGATGAGGAGATAAGGAGGAGAAAAGAGATTGGAAATAAGAAACCAATTTCGCATTGACTCACAGTTGAAAGAGCCTCCATAACAGCGTATCCCGCATCAGCGTCAAAAGCCGCCATTATCTAGGCCTGCCCTCTACCTCAATCGCAAAGTGGAAATCCGCTAAACACTTGCCCTAGCCACTCTCCCTCGGAGGAAATCCCATCAAAACCCGGCTCCGTTTTGATTAGCATCTTAAATAATTGACTAAAGCTCCCCCCGAGTGCCCGCGATATTGCTTGAGGGGACGAGTAAACAAGTTTGCTCACTCGCGATGTTAATATCACCCACAAGTCAACGCAAACTGTAATCACATATCGAACACCGGTGGTTTCAAACTGTCAAATTGAACGCAGCTACAATTTTAAGTCAGACACAAACCACACTGGTCAGCCTCCCTGTGAGCTGCGCGGCTAGTAGGTGAGCTAACTGATCACCCTCTCATCCTTGTGCAAAGACACGAGCATGTACACTCTGATGTACCAATTACATTCCCCAAACTCCAATTCCTAAAGTACACAGCCCCTAAACTCCACACCCTCTTGAATGACCTTCTACATGATTTTCTACTTGTGTATATGAAAGGCTAATGGTTGGCGCTATCTAACCCGCTACAGCGTTCACTAACTAGCTCAGCACTTCTCGAGGAGTCCGACCAATAAGGACGGAGCGTAACACAAATAAGTGTTCGTATTGATTTGATTGCATTTGACTTTGCGATCATGTCTCTATAGACGCGTGACAAGCAGAGTTGTTCAATTGTCCTCTGCTGAGAAGGCAGCTTTTGGAAATTAGACTGGCACTTACAACGGCCGTCTTTTGATGGGGACACCAATGTGTCTGGGACAAGTGCTTACTTTGCCAATGGAGTCCAGCCAATATAAGGCCTCATTTAAAGACTGAGGGGTTAGGATTTAGGGGCTGGTCTTGGTACAGTGGTTAAACACTGAAATATTTACTGCGGTTGATAAAGTTGTCTATTTTTTTTGGTTTGCAAGATGTTTTTTTCCTCTCTAAAATGGCAAAGAACTTCCAAAAGTTACAAAGTTAACCAATGACATGCCACTACCTACTTTATTCTCCTCACAGGGGGAGTAATATAAAAAAATAAAATGGCACTATTGATTTATGGCACTGTTTTCTTATAGCCATTGTATTTGCCCCAAAATATGTTCAAAACACCCGCATATGTATGTATGTATTTATATAGATCTGAATATTATTTTTTGCAAATAAAATAATGTATTTATACATTGAAAAACACCTGTCAAAAGCGGCCCACTAGTTGCTAAATGTACGTCTTCACCTCCTGGGGCACCTCCTGGGGCACCTCCTGGGTTATGAGTTTAATTCTCACAAATGAACTTCCCAGAACCGGGAATACTATAAAAAAGTCAGCACTCACTGATGTACGTTGCTCGGAATAAGAGCATTCGATAAAAACACTTCAATGTAGAGTGAATGTAAATTCTACATCTGCATCCAGTATATCTCTACACTATATTCTAACAGCAAACACAGGTCCGTTTTGGCTCCAGGCAGATGCATTGGTTAGAAACCTCATACACTGAGGAAAAGCTTCTACAGTGGACAACATTCATTAAAGTAATTGGACGGCAGACTAGTTGGCACAACAATAAACAACACACGGGTAAAGGAGTTGCTTGGCAACACCTCCAGCCCTACTCCGTCTGCAAAAAGAAAAGTGTTTAGAGAACATTAATACAAATAGATGAGAATCAGCCAAACTGAAGGTATTTCCCCCGCAACAGGTTCAGTTTTAGGAGCACTGTGTCAGTGAATACGACATGAGGGTAACTACTGTAACATTGCAATCCTGCTTTGTCTGCTCCGGTTGCCAGGGCATCAGCCAGGTGGGTGCAATGTGATCAGTGGGAGTGGCGAGGGGGTAGTTAGCCGGCTAGCGGCTAGAGGCCAGTCTGGCTCCACAAGGCACACGGTATCCACAGCATTCATAGTGATGGGTGCACAAGGTTGCGCTATCGTCAGTTGCAGACTAGATGGTCGCTGAAACAAGCTTCTGGCGGGGCGCTGGGGGTTATACGGTCCGCGGAGAATGCGCGTGTGTGCTTTGTGGATTGTATAGATTGGGTTTAGTATGTGCTAGCGGTGTTTGTCCAGATATTAGAGAATGTTTTTTTTCCGTTTTGTTACTTTGTCGTAGCTCATGGAGAATTTCAGATTTTCATTGCAGGTTTAGAAAATCATAAAAGCTTTGAAGGTTATGTTCTCCACCTAAGAAAAAAAACACTTTATAAAAAACTTGATTATTCTGTTTAAAAACAGAGTTCTGTTCAAAGACTCCCGTGAAAGGTCCTCATAATCGCCCCCTGCTGACATGCCTATTGTTTGCAAGAAAAAGTAATTCTGGAACATGAAAACGTTTTCATCGAGCCCAAGCCAATTCTCTGAAGCACGGGTGTTCGGAGAGGCTCAGGGGAGAGCTGATTTGGGAAATAATTTCAGCCCTCGCCCTGGTGGGAAATGCAAGTAAAGAACCTTCCAACATCATATGTAGCCATAATTACATTACCCCCCACGGCCCTTATGATATGAATCTCTCGTCTCTTATCGGTTGAGGTGGTCACAAAGGGTTAACGCTGGGTATAGCCAAGACAACGGGCCTGCTTAGGGGGCTCGTCCGGCATCCCGTAACGATCATTAAAATGGTGACCCAGGGTCAATTCGGTTCAGGCGTACCTGGTATTTGTTGCCTCTGTGCATTGATTGATAAGCCTTGGGTGCCCAATACTCTGTCACCGGGTTGTGGTTTGTCCCTGCTCGGGCAACCCTTTGGTAGGTACTGGTACTTTTGGTAGGTACTGACCACTGCTGGGTGAACCACACAAGCCTTTTTCATTTCAGAGATTCTTTGACCCTGTCGTCTGGACATTACAATCTTCCTTTGTCAAAGTTGTTCAGGCCTTTACTCGTGCCCATTTCTACTGCATCCAACACAATGACTATGAGAACTGATCTGTCATCGTTCCATCTAATCCATCCAGACCTTGCCATGTGCCCTTGTTAGCAGATGATCAACGTTATTCTCTTCACCTGTAGTCTAATGCCTCCATCATTGGGCAAGTTGGTCATTAACGTCGACTAGCCCACAGAGCAGGAGCCCTAGAGCTACTTGAGAAGATCCAGGAGACCATAACCTTACTGATTAAAGGCTATTGTCGGGGTACTGCAGGGGTGCAAGGCAAAATTTTGGTGGTACATTGTGCAGAGTAGTTTTGTGGGAAAGACGAAGCAAGTGTATGGAGATCACAAGTACCAATAAACAGACCTGCGAGAAAGTTTAAATGGGGAATATGTTAGTCACTCTCATTCATTTGGTACAAAAATATAATTACTATAATAATTGGAACATTAACAAAAAATGTTTCCTTATTTGTATGCTATATGGGATGTAGTATTTTTCCCAAATCGTCTTCTGTTTCACGTCTTGTAATTGCAGTAGTCGTAACTTGTAATTGATGCCATTTGTGCGTTATTGAAAATGATAATGTGCAATGCAGCCTTAAATGACATCGCATTTTATCAAACGCATGTATTTCCCTGTACCATTATTCACTTTTATCCAATGTGAGTAACCGAGGACAGGGGTGTCAAACTCATTACACCGAGGGCCCTAGTACCTGCTGGTTTGGGATTTAACTTTCAATTACTATGCAATTAAAAACATAGACAACCAGGTGAGTGGAGTTCCGATCTAATTTGTGACCTTAAGGAACCAATCAGGCACAAGGACAGAGAAAAAAACAGCAGACAATCAACCCAGAAAATGGGTTGGACACTTGTGTCCTAGAAGAAACCTGTTAATGCCATTACACACATGTAATAACAGATGTATGCAATGATTGACACAATGATAGATAGAAATACCCCCAGGCCCAAACTGTATGCCAGCCCACTTCCCAAATCCCAATTTTAACTCCTTACAATAATCTACAGAAGGCGATGTTCAGCAATTGCGTGTTGACATTACTCACACTGTTGATGTGATTTGGATTCACAACGGCTTGTCTTTTATTGGCGGATTTGACGATCACAATTAAACATTTCTTATTTTACTCATGCATTCTAAGTATCCGTTTGTTCTTTGGAAAGCTAATTGAATGTATTAGCGCCCCCCCACACACACACACACACTTTGAGTTTCGTCTATTTTAACCATTCTGCAGCACGTCCAGGACATCATCAGTGGATATTTGAAGGCCATTCTGGCTAATGTGGCCAGTGACTCGTGTAATTAATTTGTTTTAGGCCAGCGTAGTTCCATCATTTCTTTTGCTGTTGAAGAACAAATCAAAAGTGGTATTTAGATCATCACATCGCATGGTGGGGGCAAATGACAACCCTTTACTGAGAGCTAATTCACATGGGGGGCTTATTAGATATGATAATGATGTTCAAACGGTGAACTTTGTTAAATGCTGCTGCTGGAGTCCCTTTCCTCTTAGACACAATGTCAACTACACATAAAAATGTCTTCAATCGAGTAGAGACTAGGGACACACCAAGATTTCTAGCACTGATAGCTTAGAAATAGGACTGCCGTTATTCAGGTTTGAGGGTTCATCTTTTATAACAGGGGCAGAACATAGACAGAATTCCAAACACAAGGGACGACTGGTACCTGAAGTGCGAGATTAAAGGGTTCTCGGGATCTCAGTGATAAAGTTTCCATGGATAGGAATCCAGATTTTCAGGACCAGTTCCTTTTAAAAAATGATTTATATTCATGGAGCCTTATCAAAAACAGAGAAGTGGGGAAAAACAAAAACTCTCTGTCTAGAATTTCCTTGTAACACTAAGAGAATCCTCCGCCAATAGATCAGAGTAAATACACTTCGTAGTTCCAGAGTTGATAACAATCCCGAGAAATATATGTCGCAATGGCATTAACAGGTGACAGATAATTGTTAGCGTGTTTGTATTTGCTAATGTATGCACATTTTCATTACCAGTACGTTTGGATACACCTACTCATTCAGTACTTGTACGATCTATATTAAAAGTTAAAGAAAGAAGCTACAGTTTAGCGGCTGTGAGTGGAGAGCGTAGACTGGCCTGTATGAAAGTGTCTCAAGAAAATAGGCATTATTAAGAAAAAAAACCTGAAAGCATACGTGACATTTACCAGAAAGCATGACAACAGGTTTCAGGTCAGATGAGGTGCCTGTCAGATGAGACCAAGATTATCAAACCCTACACATGTCTCACACAACCCTAAAGTAAAGTATGAGCATTGTTACGATCAACCCAACACAGATGGAGTCCTTGAGAAAGAAGTGAGAACAAGTTCACGGTTCAGAGCAAATTACATCGCAGATTGTAACGGCATGCCAAGATGTTTTACACTGATTACATTTGCATGTACAGCGCCGTGAACATGTATTCGCCGCCTGTCCGATTTCTTTCTGCATTCTTGCACATTTTTGCATTGAATTTTGGTAAGAGGCAAAAACTTTGTACAGAATTCCCAAAGAGCAAAAATAATTTGAGAAGCATTTTCAATTTTGATGTTTAACGCGATTGTTTGACATTTTCTACACCTGGCATACTCTGTAAATTACAATAGGAAGAAAAAATAACTAACTAGGCAATTAACTTCTAATGTGTATGTGTTATGGTTTTGCTTTGGGCGCCTTGCATACAGAATATGAATTCAACGAAATGTTAAAGAAACATAGTCTCATACAGTGTCACATTTTAATAGTCTGAACACAGCTAACAGAAGCTTTGCCAGAGGCAATCATCTGGGAATACCAGATCTCCTCCAAAGAATAACTAAAAGGCTGTGTCCTTCTCCACTAGCACCTGCCGTTTGTTTGTTTGTTCTCAACCATCTTTTAATGTCACGTTAACCAATCACAGTGACCCGTGAACCGTACAAAACCATTGCGAGGTAATTTAAGTGGCTAGAGAGCGCACGACTACAGGGGGCTTGTCCCATACAGTTTCCACATTACATAGACACTGATTAAGTAGACGCGCAGAGAGCGAGATGAACGGGGAACATTCCCACCGCGTTCATCTGACATATTGGCCACCTCCGGTCGGCCTAATGTTTGAAGTAAACGCCATGAACGCGGCACGCTCTGAAGCAGACGGCGTATTCACGCAGGATGGGTTTTACGCTGACACTGATGGGCATGTGCCGTGCAATCAGACAAAGCTACCCCCTCCTGGCATGTCCACAAGTCACCGTAGCCTGTCGATATCAGTCAGAACCTCAGCCATCCCCCCAGGTGCTATATCAGGACACGAGCTCCGTTCCAACAGACAACCTATTCCCGCTCCCCTCAATGGTTAACTATTACTGGGTTAGGATGCTGTATGTGTCACGGTTAACTGTGGAGGAGTACATACTATATCCCTAGTGACAGTCATCACGTTCTGTCGCCTGAAAGTGACATTAAAACATTTATTAAATTCACAAATGTTGGTACATATCTACACACGACTAGTGAACGATGATAACAATCAAATTAATTTAGTACTACGAGAATGTATGGATTGGCTCTGTCAACACACACAGTGATTGGTGGGAGCACCTTGACAGCCATTACAACTGTGAACGCCAACTGTGAACGCCAACTGTGAACGCCAACTGTGAACACCAACTGTGTATAGTACCAACTGTGAACACCAACTGTGTATAGAACCAACTGTGAACACCAACTGTGAACACCAACTGTGAACACCAACTGTGAACACCAACTGTGAACGCCAACTGTGAACACCAACTGTGAACACCAACTGTGAACGCCAACTGTGAACGCCAACTGTGAACACCAACTGTGAACACCAACTGTGTATAGTACCAACTGTGAACACCAACTGTGTATAGAACCAACTGTGAACACCAACTGTGAACACCAACTGTGAACACCAACTGTGAACGCCAACTGTGAACGCCAACTGTGAACACCAACTGTGAACACCAACTGTGAACACCAACTGTGAACACCAACTGTGAACACCAACTGTGTATAGTACCAACTGTGAACACCAACTGTGTATAGTACCAACTGTGAACACCAACTGTGTATAGAACCAACTGTGAACACCAACTGTGAACACCAACTGTGAACACCAACTGTGAACACCAACTGTGTATAGTACCAACTGTGAACACCAACTGTGTATAGTACCAACTGTGAACACCAACTGTGTATAGAACCAACTGTGAACACCAACTGTGAACACCAACTGTGAACACCAACTGTGAACACCAACTGTGTATAGTACCAACTGTGAACACCAACTGTGTATAGTACCAACTGTGAACACCAACTGTGTATAGTACCAACTGTGAACACCGACTGTGTATAGAACCAACTGTGAACACCAACTGTGAACACCAACTGTGAACACCAATTCCACCGATACTGTTTTGCTCAATACATATGGTTAGGAGACATGAATACACAGCAATGTTTTAATCTTGGCTAATTCAAAAAAAAAATATGTTATGAATATAGGAAACTTCCCAAAAATGTTGGGTAAAATGTTGCCATTGTGTGTATGTGTGTAACAATATGCTCCTACTACATGCCAATGTAACAAAAAATGTACACAAGGACTTTCCAAAAAAGCATTTAATTGTTCAGGACGACTGAATAAGCAGACCCTGAACGTGTAACGGCACGCCCAGTCTTGGACAACAAGTCTGGACAAACCACCGCACAAATTGATGAAACAATAGAACCTCAGATAATAGTATATATTTGGAAGTATGGAATTTACAGTAAACATGGATTCATAGGTTCAGTACAATCTATCTGGATTCAGAGAGATGTGTAGAGGTTTTAGCGCAGTATACGACAGCTGTTACATACATATACATACATAGTAGTGTGTGTTGTTGTGTGCTGTTATATTGAGCGTGGGCCTTATTAGCCTCTGTGGGACGGAGACTTCTGGTCATGCCTGACCTGTATAGAGCCTCCCTGCTCTACGCCTCCAGAAATACCACGGTTAAACCGCGGGCGACCGTGGTGGGCGAGGTCAGCGGTTATCTTGCCTGCACGCTCTCTCGCTCCGGAGTCATGCAGGACTTTGATGGAAAGCACCGGGGAAGCCAAAGACGCTTCCTTGTTGACCGCGCAAGGAGTCACCCAAACCAGACGATGATGGAGTAGGTGGGGGTGTGGCCGGGGTTGTAGGTGGGGGTGGTCTATGTGACTGATGTGTAGAGACAGGTCACGAGGCTCTGGGAGATCTTTTTTAATTCAGCCGCCTCACATGGTACATGTGCTAACACTAACACATACAGGAACAAGTGTTGTGTTAAAGTTACTTACGGACAGGACGCGTTTGAGTCTGAGCTGGTTTTGTGGCTTATTTTCTATTTTGGCAGAGCAGAAAAACTTGTGTCCATCAGAAGGCAACCTTGGAATAGCAACCTGTCCCGCGTTCCCCTGGCGTGGTTTATTGTTTTAACCTCGATAAGTGATGTCAGCTTCTGACAGAGTGCTTTACAAAGAAACAAATGAGATGACGAGTATCCTCTTACAGAGGTCCATCCCACCCGAAACTGTCACCAGAGATAAAATGAAGGGCACAGAGAACAACAAGTTCTAACGGTTTAACTTTAGAAACTGCCATATAAAGCAAACACTCTATATATTGACATTTTCACATCAGCAGGAACTGCTGCCTGACAAATAGCCGACACAACACTGTGGTGTAACCGTGAAGCATGCTGTCCAGGAACACATGAGTGGACCTAACTGCTACAATACGTCACCACCAGCAGAGACAAGGGGTTTGTTTCAAGCAGGCATAGAGAAGAAAGAACAGCAGAGGTGACTGGTGTGTACTAGTCTGCACTACGCTGCTTCAGAGACAGCGTGTACTAGTGTGCTCTACGCTGCTTCAGAGACAGCGTGTACTAGTGTGCTCTACGCTGCTTCAGAGACAGCGTGTACTAGTGTGCTCTACGCTGCTTCAGAGACAGCGTGTACTAGTGTGCTCTACGCTGCTTCAGAGACAGCGTGTACTAGTGTGCTCTACGCTGTTTCAGAGACAGCGTGTACTAGTGTGCTCTACGCTGCTTCAGAGACAGCGTGTACTAGTGTGATCTACACTGTTTCAGAGACAGCGTGTACTAGTGTGCTCTACGCTGCTTCAGAGACAGCGTGTACTAGTGTGCTCTACGCTGCTTCAGAGACAGCGTGTACTAGTGTGCTCTACGCTGCTTCAGAGACAGCGTGTACTAGTGTGCTCTACGCTGCGTCAGAGACAGCGTGTACTAGTGTGATCTACACTGTTTCAGAGACAGCGTGTACTAGTGTGCTCTACGCTGCGTCAGAGACAGCGTGTACTAGTGTGATCTACACTGTTTCAGAGACAGCGTGTACTAGTGTGCTCTACGCTGCTTCAGAGACAGCGTGTACTAGTGTGCTCTACGCTGCTTCAGAGACAGCGTGTACTAGTGTGCTCTACGCTGCTTCAGAGACAGCGTGTACTAGTGTGCTCTACGCTGCTTCAGAGACAGCGTGTACTAGTGTGATCTACACTGTTTCAGAGACAGCGTGTACTAGTGTGCTCTACGCTGCTTCAGAGACAGCGTGTACTAGTGTGCTCTACGCTGCTTCAGAGACAGCGTGTACTAGTGTGCTCTACGCTGCTTCAGAGACAGCGTGTACTAGTGTGCTCTACGCTGCTTCAGAGACAGCGTGTACTAGTGTGCTCTACGCTGCTTCAGAGACAGCGTGTACTAGTGTGCTCTACGCTGCTTCAGAGACAGCGTGTACTAGTGTGCTCTACGCTGCTTCAGAGACAGCGTGTACTAGTGTGCTCTACGCTGCTTCAGAGACAGCGTGTACTAGTGTGATCTACACTGTTTCAGAGACAGCGTGTACTAGTGTGCTCTACGCTGCTTCAGAGACAGCGTGTACTAGTGTGATCTACACTGTTTCAGAGACAGCGTGTACTAGTGTGCTCTACGCTGCTTCAGAGACAGCGTGTACTAGTGTGCTCTACGCTGCTTCAGAGACAGCGTGTACTAGTGTGCTCTACGCTGCTTCAGAGACAGCGTGTACTAGTGTGCTCTACGCTGCTTCAGAGACAGCGTGTACTAGTGTGCTCTACGCTGCTTCAGAGACAGCGTGTACTAGTGTGATCTACACTGTTTCAGAGACAGCGTGTACTAGTGTGCTCTACGCTGCTTCAGAGACAGCGTGTACTAGTGTGCTCTACGCTGCTTCAGAGACAGCGTGTACTAGTGTGCTCTACGCTGCTTAAGAGACAGCGTGTACTAGTGTGCTCTACGCTGTTTCAGAGATGGCTTTGGACTGCCTACATAGCTGGGTTGGGAAGCTCTCCTTCGTGCTATATTATGACCCCCCGTCCCCCATTGTGTTCGGCCAGCCTTGGTTGGGTCTAAGGTGGGCAGGGTTTTGTCCCAGCACACCACGGAAATCTGTTTCAGCTTATAAATGTGAGTAACACGCTGGTTAGTTCATTCTTAAGACCAGGGACTCGATGTATGCTTATTCTGTACTGGTTAGAAGAGAAAAACGACGAGGAAATCAACAGAGCCTGAAAGAGGGGTAAAGAATGACTTAAATAGTTTCACTTAATTTACCCATGATTCACTGTGCCTTATTAACAGCCATTACATATTTCAGTTCGGAGCAAGCAGAGCTGCCGATTTAACCACAATGGTCTCGCAACGAAAGGCCCAAATGTGCGAACAAAACACTTCTGTCACTTTTGCTTTTATTGGATTATTCTGAATAATAGGTTTTCTTCTGTGCCTGAGTAAACGTTCGGATCCCTCGTCACAGCTTCCCAGAGGGCCCCTGTCCCGCCGTAAAGTCCCAGCTCCCCGGAGGACACCGTGACACATATAAGAGCGAATGTTACTGCTCAGCTGCATTTTAACATTTTCTCCTGGCGAACAGAGGACGATCACTCATACATGGGGGATGTGACTTTTGTTGCCGAATATCTTTGTTGCAGCATGTGTCCGTTTTATCGGTCGGCGACTTTGGCAGGCTCAAAAGAAGCGAGCTCCAACGCCAACAAAGAAACAGCACGAAGAGTGATGGGATATTGAACGTTATGGACAACAGTCTCGCACTGACTCCTCCGACTACTTTAGATGTACGCTGTGATCCGACAGCGTAAAACCAATAACACGGGCCACTGTAGTCCTCGTAGCATACTGCGTGTGTGTGTGTGTGTCTTCAATATTTGCTTCAATGAGTGAGAGGGATATACACAGACACACACACAACCACCGCATCATCACTCAGAATGGAGTCAATATGAAAATCAGCAGAGTGTTGAGGAAAAGATGGCCGCAGCCCTCGGAACAGCTTCTTATTCCGTCCAAGTGGTAAAAAGTTGCAGCTTCTGCACTTTCTGGGTAATATCTAGATTCTTGTTTTGTTTTTTTCCATTACATCAGCACATTCAAATGACTCCCCGCACTTCTGACACCGGGCCTTCACAGATATAGCCGCTGTGATAATATGGCGAATAAACATGAATACGTAATAGGCTTTCATTTCCACTAGACTAAAACAATCGAGTGAGATTCAAGAATTATCCGCCCTCAACGGAAGTGCTAAAAGAAAACGAGTCCAATCCGGACAGTCATTGTGGAAGTGTCAGTTCCGATCTGAATATTATGTGACCATTCCTGATCAAATGGAAATGAGGGATGGAGGAATAGAACGGACACAATAGGACCAACTCCGTGCCACTACTTGTCATCGCCATGGTTGCATTATGGTAATCTGTAGAACCGTTTGCGGGCGAGATACTCCGTCATTGTGGGGAATAACTTGTATTTACCAAGACAACAAGTGGAACCTAGAATGAGAATTGGAATTAGGAACAAAGTAAAAAAAAAAAGAGTCACGTTATGTTGCATTTTGAGGTTTGAAACCTAGTTTTGCAATTGGGCATTTTGTGATCAGGATTGCAATACGTATTGCATTTGAGGACAGACCCTCTCTAACAAATTCCAATATTTTCAAACGTCTTTCAGTAATAACATAATCATTGTGATTGATGATGGCCGCTGGGGTTATCTAATAAAGATCAAATACTTGCTTCTCTTAAGGCTCCTAATAAAGAAATGTTCATAGTTGACCTAAGGCCATACTCTTAATGTTAAGGCCATAGTCTTAATGTTAAGGCCATACTCTTAATGTTAAGGCCATAGTCTTAATGTTAAGGCCATACTCTTAATGTTAAGGCCATACTCTTAATGTTAAGGCCATACTCTTAATGTTCATAGTTGACCTAAGGCCATACTCTTATCGTTAATGCCATAGTCTTAATGTTAAGGCCATAGTCTTAATGTTAAGGCCATACTCTTAATGTTAAGGCCATACTCTTAATGTTAAGGCCATACTCTTAATGTTAAGGCCATACTCTTAATGTTAAGGCCATACTCTTAATGTTAAGGCCATACTCTTAATGTTAAGGCCATACTCTTAATGTTAAGGCCATACTCTTAATGTTAAGGCCATACTCTTAATGTTAAGGCCATAGTCTTAATGTTAAGGCCATAGTCTTAATTTTAAGGCCATAGTCTTAATTTTAAGGCCATACTCTTAATATTAAGGCCATACTCTTAATGTTAAGGCCATACTCTTAATGTTAAGGCCATAGTCTTAATTTTAAGGCCATACTCTTAATATTATGGCCATACTCTTAATATTAAGGCCATACTCTTAATGTTAAGGCAATACTCTTAATGTTAAGGCCATAATCTTAGGCACAAAGAGAGAACAAACAGTGGGATGTAATATAAAGAGGAAATAAGACAAACCCCATGAGATGCTGTCAACGTCGCAGAGTTGAGATCCGGAAGTGAAGTCGAGATTTGAAGTCGGAGATGTGGTCTGCTGATACATTCCGGAAAAACATGCACTGGGAACTCGCAAATATTGACCGGGGACAGATGCTTATTTCAGGGCCTTATAGTGTCATGAAATAGGTGGGGAAATTACTTTTGAAATCACATAACAACCCGGTGTAGCTATTAAACAAACATTGTGTCGGCATAACAGATTGTCGCCTCTGATGTAAAGGGCTCACGAGATACTACAGTACTACATTACTACATTACTACATTACTACAGTACTACACTACAACACTACTACATTACTACAGTACTACATTACTACAGTACTACAGTACTACAGTACTACACTACTGGCTAAGGTAAACAATCCAACCTAATACAGTAACCAAAGAGTTGACTACAGAATGATCATTTCAATAATAAGATGTCCTTGACATTATGGATTAATGTTAATTACGTGAAATTTAGCAGACGACCTAATGCTCAGCGCAGTAGTAAGTACAAGCGTTTTAACACTGGCCCCAGCAGGAATCAAACCAGTATGATCTTACCAAGTAAGCTACAGTGAATAACATCTGTGGTGTTTTGTTTCTGTTCAGGGTAAACTTTGAACTACGCAGTGCAAATTATTTATTGACATAATGATCTGTATTGAATAGCACTGATTCCTTCCATGGGAATCTGGATTGGTTAAATCGGGAACTCTTTGTTCAATAATTTTGTGTTTGTCATAGTGATTCTGTATTGGTTTGAACAAAGTCACACATTCAAAAGGGCTTTAAACTGAGTGAAATGTCTTTGTTCGTTGTCTTTGTCCCGTCACACGCTGCGAAACAAGGTTCAATCATATTAATGCGTTTACCGAATCTGGCGGAACTGCTGCAATTTAAAAGCCGATTTAGCAGTCTTTTCCATATCTTCTTTTTCTTTATTTATCAAGGAGTGAGGTTTGAATTGAGATGTTTTCATGAATTCAATCTATTTACACAGGTCATACATGACTTTTTGACATACCATCGCAGCCAAAAGTTGGATACACTTACTCATTCCAGGGTAATCCTTTATGTACAATATTGCTACTACTTCTACTCCAATTTCTACTATTTATTTCTACTCTCTCCACATTGTAAAATAATATTGAACACATCATGATAGAATGCCGAAAGTTGCAAAACTGCCATCGAGGCAAAGTGTGGCTGTTTTGAAGAATCTCATATATATAAGTGTGTTTTAATTTGTTATACACTTAATTGGTTACAACATGTTTCTAATGTGTTATTTCATTGTGTTGATGACGTCACCATTGTTCTAATGTGGTTTAAAAAAAACATATCCCCTTGAACGGCTAGGCGTGTCCAAACATTTCACTGGTACTGTATAAAACACCCAACACTGGTACTGTATGAGATCCAACACGCACAGAGGCAGAAGCCGATCTCTGTTCAGGTAGCGTGAGGCTCGGGTAACCAGGGGGTCTGGCCCAAAAGCTGCCTTGGTAATAATGCAAACGTCTGTGGTGATTCGCATTGTCTAATGTTAAGCCATGACCTGGCACCCACTCAATCTCACGAGGGTAAACGCTATCCACAAGGTCACAGAGAAAGTCTCGCAAAGCCACGCCGCCAAAATCATATCAGTGTCATGTTATCCTTGAAAGTGTGCAGAACGTTGTATTGCAGGTTAAATTAAATGAAGGCTCCCAGTAACACGGTATTATATGATTTCGCATTTCAGGAATGCTCCCCCACATCTCTGTTGGTAGTAAGTCAGATCAACAACTTTCCAGGCATTACTTATTTACAGGGGTTAACCACCTTTTTTTTAGTGTGGACATCCTTAGGCTTAACAGAGATAGATTCCTGGTTGCGGACAAGGCTATACACAAGTGTCTGACGTAATTAGCTAAAAAAGGTCGAACCTACTTTTAATCACTCAAAGCTATTCAAAGTAACAGACAATAAACGTATTTTGTAAAACATTTGGCAGCATAAAGGATCAGCATTAAGTCATATGCTCTATAACTCAGGTTTATTTTTGCCATTAAATGGCCCTTGTATGAACTGCACAAAAACACTGTCTGTTCGCAGGGCTGAACAGGCGTGCTTAACCAGTCACACACAGCAAAGTGGAAAGGAAAGATGGAAAGAGTCCAGCAGACAAGAACCAAGTCATGTTGCCCAGAGCGTAAAATCCTGTTTGGCACCGCAACACAGCCTGGTGGTACACCAAACAGAACAGTGATACGCCCTACAAAAGAGCACTACCTTTGTATCAACCTTTTGCTGTTATCCTGGTCGACAATACCATTAAAAATGAACAAGATTACATAATTGAACCATTGAAACGTTTTATAGAATTGACTGATTTAATAAGTTGTTGAAATACCCACAACTATAGCAAGTCAGATAGAACCACTTAAAAACATTCCCATAAGAGCTCCGGTTTTACCTAGAACCCAAAGTAGTTATTTTATAAAGATTGTGTGCAAGTGTGTGACTGCACATAAACACATGTTTGGGTAGTTGTGTGTACATTAAGAGTGAGTTCTACACCCTTCTTCTACTGATCGTTCCATTTATTTTTAATTGTATGCGTTTATGGCATTGCAACAAACATCACCGGAGAATTGTTGGTGGTAAATGCCCTTGCAGATTACTTCATTATAAAATAAATAAATATGATTGGACATTGTGTGCCCATTACCTCAGTAGCAAATACATTTCCATATAGAGAACGAGGCACATTGATTGCTACACATTCAGACTGCATTGTCTGAACTAAAATACAACATTTATTTCCATGGCATGTAAATGAGAACAATACTACTGAGGAAAGGCAAGCGTGTGTATATATTTCGCTTGGTAGTTAACTGCGGATGTACACTGTCATTTCCTGATTTCTGAAAATATATTTTCTGGTCCAACAACACTTTTTTTTTTACTAATTACTTATCATGGAAATTAGAGAAAACATATTTAACTCTGTGCTGGCAGGGTAGCTTGTTATATCTTTCACAAAGGTGGCTAGACTAAATCCCTGAGCAAGGAAATTAACCCTGAATGCTTCCATGTTGTTGCAACCAAAAAAAACTCTACATTTTCTTAGTCCTTTCTGGTAAAACAATGAAAACATGTATCAATACAGTATATTTATAACAGCACATACATGTTTTAGGTGAGAAAACAACAGCTCAAAGCTAAGTAAGTACTTCATTATTTATCTCAACATAATTCCTTTTGTTGCCTTGCATGTTTCATTCATAAATGTGGAAATAATATTACAGAGAAAAGAAATGAAGTTGTCACGTCTTCGCACAGGCAGGATGGCCGTGAAATCGAACGCCTTCTCTCCCTCGTTTGGATCATTGACACTTGTTTTCTTGTTTATTGCCCTCAACTGTTTCCCTAATCACTGTCCTTATTTTAGTTCCTCGGTTCCCAGTGTGTCTTGTCAATCTTTGTTTGGCGCAAGCCTTTGTTGCGGTTTGTGTAGATTTTGTCGTGTTTCGTGTTCTTTTTGTTAGAGTCCACATTTTAGTTTAATAAATGTCCTTTGTTCGCCCTGCGTTTGTGTTCTATCACCCGTTCCGTGAGAGAGGCTGCACATCATTCATTACATATGCTTGACAGAGAGGTTCAAATACTGTACAAATGCTCGTCGTTAATGTTTGCTCAGTCTTATTCAGTCGCAGATCTATGACTATCTTCAACAAAACGTCCACCCCGTTAAGTTCTGCGGTAGGGTGAGAATGAGAAGCTTGCAGGCTCTTTGCAATGATTTTCACAGCGAAAGTAGGCGTGTCCCGATGGCCGTAAATAGGGGCAGCGTAGCAGGTTTCTGAGATACACTAAAGAATGGACTTTAATTTGCTATCCATCTGAGACACCGATCGCACTCGACGAAGGCTTCCGGACTTGATAAGCAATCTGATTTATCGAATATATACAACGCTGTGCATTTTTAATTGTAATTATGCACACGACACGAGTGAGCATGAAGTTACTCACTATCAGTTGAATGGATAAAGGTGTCTGCCAAATTACCTAAATGTACATTTAAAAAGCCTTTAGACAACGTAAATGCTATTGAGCGTAATTACGCCGAGCATTTCTACATTCTTAGACATTAAATCAGACCCAGAATGCATCCGGCGTCCTTAAAAACAGGGGATACTCTGGACATTTGACATCAGTACATTCACAAACGATCACGGATAGTTCATAAAGGTGAAACACTACGGTAAATGTCAACGCAGACGAGCTGAACGACAAACACTTGCACCTTCACCAAGATAACAGTGTGTCTTTGCATTACGGGTTTTGCATAGTTTCAAAACCCCGCCCACCTGAGAGAACAACTGAATTCTGATCTGACGGAGAAACTGACTCAATGTGCAGGAAACCATGTGTGGCGCTTTTTGGTTGGCCAATCGCTTCAAACGGTGTGCAATCATCGTGTGGGACTCATTCTGCATAAACTCCTCTTCAATTTGTATCACTAATGTACACACGTTTGTCCGTAAGCCATTCAAGGGGTCAAGACAGAGTTTCTGTAAGATACCTAACAACTGAAGAAAGGCGGCGCGGATTCTGAAAGGACACAGCGATCAGGCTGCACTGGCGCTGTGAAGAATACCGTTGTCAAACTGAAGTGTCCTCATTATCTCGATATTAACTCGAGCCATTAGCACTCAGTGTTCTGACGTAGACGGTTCAAAACCGGAGCACGACTCCATATCCCAGAATCAACATTCAGTGCCGCGGCATTCGGCCTGTGTCAACAGACTCTGTCGTGGCGTTTTAAAATCGGAGTGCGTTCCCGCACCATGTGTTCCCATTCCGTTATTAGCAACAACCACTGGGCTTGATTATGCCCAATCATGGAGGCAATGAAATTAATTGTTGAACTTTCTAATTCGGTGGCTCATCTCTTTAATAACAACCGCCATCTATTCCAGCAAGCGTCTCGTTTATATTACAATACACAGCTAGAGTAGCTCTAGTGTATACGAACACACTTGCATTTCCCATTAACAATTCAGGTTTTCGATATGAACAGAAGTCAAATAAGGTACTGATGCGATTTTTTAAAAATATTAAACGTCAGATTAATTTCTGAGCCAATAGGGTTGCTGCATCAGTAATGTTATGCAGCTCAATGGTTTCTGGCGACAGCAGTCTACAATACATTGTGTCTCACATCTGTTTATGGAAAAGTCATCAGGCATGTGACCAATTCACCGTGTGGTTGTGGCAGATGAGCGTGTTAATATTACAAGGCGATGGATGAGTTTCTCCAGACACACCCCTGTGCCTCCTCATGTGAGATTAGTGGGTCAATTTGAGTCTATTTGTTTTGTGAACACTTTTGCAGCTCAGTACATCTGAAAGAGGCAGCGCGTTTGGCTCCTAAAAGTATATGCCTAATATGAACGTGTCTAATACGCTGTTGGTCCTCTGCGTGCCGCCAAAACAGCACCGACCTGCGGGGATATTTAGTGGCCATCACTTCCTGGATTAAACAGCCACACATACACGGCCGTCCACAGGATGCATAAGAAAACAGGTCTTATCGGACCAGGCAACAACACGGTGTGTTGTGACACATTCCTCCACTAAGCATCCGGCAAATATTCTGTGACACATGCCACGGTTGTGTCAGTGTAATTGCTGGTTGTTGATTACCAACTGTCGTTGTAAAAAGGGCTTTATAAAAGACATTAATTGATTAACCGTGGGGGAAATCGGTAAAAGGTTTTCATGGCTGCTACTTTGCCACTCCTCGTGTTGTTGGAGTAACAGTCATTAAGAGATATGCATCTGTACTGACGGTTACAAAAATGTTACAAAATGTTGTACAGAGTACTTACTTACATTTGTAAACTCTAGAACCGCAGACAAAATGTATTATTTATTTGAAACAAATGCAAATGCCAATGTAAAAATCACAGAGAATCAATTGCACCACGTACAACAAAGCTCTATGTGTACGCTACATAAAGGAAGGGCAATTGGTATTTCCGTGCTCTAGAAAGGGCTGAGCTGGTAAGACGCTGCTGGGCTTTGGCTGACGGAAAAAACAAACTCACAAAAAGCGGCGGCGGCGGCTACGTGCAATGCAAAATCCGTTTCAATTTCTGCTTGCCGGGTTCGGAGCATTTCTTCCATTGCCCCGGGGCACAAGTTCTGGTTAGACGGATCAATAATAGAATGCGGCCCGCTATTCCTTATAAAATAAGCA
This sequence comes from Dallia pectoralis, assembly GCA_029465975.1. Classification (NCBI taxonomy): domain Eukaryota; kingdom Metazoa; phylum Chordata; class Actinopteri; order Esociformes; family Umbridae; genus Dallia; species Dallia pectoralis. The sequence continues at coordinate 7,839,250 of CM055755.1, forward strand.
GAAGGGAAAACACTACGATCGTCTAACCGGATCATAAACCCTCGACGGAGCGGTCGTAAATAATGGAAGCCTCATTCCATATGACTGCCGTGATACGGCAGCTACCCCCGAAATGCTTCTGTGGGGAATTGTCCGATTGCTCTTGACACAGGTGCGCGCGTTCACGTTTTAATGACAACTAATCACCGAAGCGTGACATCATCGAGATAACTCACATCACGCCACGGCGTGGCTCACATCACGAGCGCGTCGGCGGGGGAATATCAGTTCCCATCGAAACAATCACCACCGCATCCGGCTAATTTAACTCGGCTGTTAATGAACTGCAGACGGGACCTGATAGGCTAATTGTGTTAAGAAATAACACCGGGGATAATTGATTAAGTTGTGTTCATATGTAGCCGGCTGTTTGCTCCTTATCAGGTGCGCCTTAACGCGCACTGCGTGATGTGGCTCTTCAGAACGACGTCGCGGAGGATCGCGTGGCTTTGTTTTGATACATGGTGAACAAGTCGCCGTTCCCAACAAGAGAATTAGCATCTGAAATGTTTCCAAAACCGTGCGAGTGTGAATGCGAGTAGAAATGCTTTTTTTAAAACACTGCCAAAATGCCTTGAACGCCGGCCCACAAATTCAAAGATACTCGAGAAATGAATTGGCAGTTGTGCCGTTCATTATTGAGATGAGAGAGGTCAGTTCCTCTTTGTGTGTTGCCAAGCACTTGCTGGACCAAACAAAGTGGACACTAAATGCACACAGGGCCTGTTAAATAACTTTAAATTTGCACTGGCAGATGTCAGATGGCATTACATTTTATATTACATTGGTCATTTAGCAGCTGCTCTCATTCAAAGCAATATATATATTAGTGATTGCATGTGTTTTAGTACCTATCCAGTACTACCGATGTTTGGTTTCAGGGGAGGACAATGGAATGGAAAGAGTCAACTGGAAGCTGGAGATGATGAGCGGGCTAGCATTGAGCCTTTACCCAGGACTAACACTACGTACCATTGAATCTTAAGACACAGAGAGTCTGGGTACTTGTTTAACGCCCAGTCTGAAAAATGCCACTCCTGCCCTGCACAACAACCGTAGTCCAACCTCAACTCCACAATTGCTGTCTGGTTTGGGTGAGCGGCTCCTGGTGACAGAAGTGAACCTCCGTTGAGATTCTACAACCCCTAAGGCGCAAGGAACGATCACTGAGGTACCACGAGACACCTCTGTCACCTCATGGCTCTAAAATCCAAAGGACAGGGCACCAGTTCTTGATCGAATAATCCCTCCACCTGACCGCTTGATTTCCCCATGCTGTGGGCCTCACCAACCGGCCATCTGTCTTACAAAGACTAACCAGGCTATGTCTACGAAATCAAACCACCTTGAAACCTGCCTCATATCCCTGCCTTAAGATGTAATGACATACACCGGAACAGTAAAACTGATAATGTGCGCGCTAACTGTGCTTGCGAGATGTATTCACCACATATTTGTCATATCCAGCCAGTGTTAATGTGCTCCAACTTAATGTAGATCTCTGTGCATTTGGTCCCCACAAAATGTCCGCCCATTGCAGAACCATCACACGGAAGTGAAGCGCTGATTCCGATTGGCTGTCCAGACTCGCGACAACACGTCTCCGAAGTACACCGTCTGGATCGGTATTTAAAGAGGTCTTCCACGCGCCTGATCAAATACCTCGGCGTATTTGACTAGTGTCGCCCAGCCGGAGCGTAGCCAGAGCGTCCAGGGACGACTCGGGCCGCTTATCCATTCCCTGAACTAATGAACAGCAGCGGGGTACACAGACGCACTGCGGGCGACGACATGCCCCGTCCACTGGCCCAGCCCGGCTCCTGCTTCCAAGTAGCTCTCGCTTCACTTCCATCTCAGATCCTGTTAGCTCCCCGCTCGCTCTGCTGCTGCTGCAGTCCCAGGTTCCTCTCCAGCCACGACCCCCCCCTCCCCCGAAACGCGGATCCACTCCCCAGCGCCCGCTGTGATTAATGCAGGTGCCACTTTGTGCGCCGCGGCGTAATGTGGAGCCGCGATGGTTTCTCCCGCAGTGGACTCTTGTTCAGACAGGGCCAGATGGATAGGACACGGGGGGTTGGGGGATCGAAGCGGGGGAAACGAGGGGAGTCTGGAAGCACATTTCAGGCAATCCCAGTTCAATGAGAGTTACAGGCGGTATAAATCTGCTGAGAAAAAGACAGAGGAGCGGCCGGAGTGGCAGTTCTTTAACTCCCAAGCATGGATGGCCGCCGCTTAGTGGAGTTTCTCTGGTGTCATTGTGACCTCCTCGCATACGGCTGTATCTCCTCCTGGCTAAAGGCTCGGGGGCTGGGCACGCTCCGTCCCCGTCTGCAGCTCGAAACCACGTCGGATAATAAAGATTTGGAGATTTCCGTCAATGTAGAATAACCTATTTCTGCGTAATGCCGGAAAAATACATCAACGATCAAATGTTTTTCTTATTTGTCGGCGTATTTCACACTCAGACGTGCTAGATCTTGAACGGGGAATGAATTGAACCGGGTCAAGTCGTTTGACGGAAGGTGAAATTAATTGTGAGTCGCACTGAAAGAAACCCTCTCAAACGAATGCTTACGTCGAGGACATCTAATTAAAATGAGTGCAGGCTAACGTTTTCTGAAACCCATCAGTTTAGAGGCGGCCACATTCACAGCAGAGCATAAATTATTAATTTACAACATCACACCAGAGCCTCTGTGCAACTGCTCGGTCCCATTGACAGGCATCTATTAGAACAAGCAATCGCCGGTGACCTAAAAATAGACGTTGAAAGAGTACAGAAGAACGTCGGTTAACTTTTGTTCTTGAGTGAGACATTAAATGCTCAAGGACATGGCGGCCATTTTGTCCAGCAGGGCCCCGCGTCAAAGACGATGAAGTAGTCCCCTCCAGAGAGGCATTACCTGGACTTCTAGAACACCGGACAGAGCTATATTAGATGGCCTGTTTACACTGCCAGGGGCCAGTGCTCTAATCTGATTGTATTGTCACCACCCTGTCTATTAGATTGAATTATCTGACTTGAATATGAGTGCCAAAACACTACAGAAGTCTTGGGAAAATGATCACCCATGGTACAGGGTGTGGCAGTGGGACACGTCGACAGCTGGCAAACTGGGCATTGGCAAATAGCAGTCACGTTCATTAGTTTCCGCTGGACCGGCTTTTTCTAATATTTCAGCTTTTAGTAATATTGAATTGTTCAATGGTGAATAGTAACTAGAAACCAAGGGGGGTTTAAATTACGAAGGCTGATGATACATGATACACGAGACCAGATAACAGATGTGCAGGTATCTATCGCTGGTTTAGATGAAGATTACGGCATTTCAGAGTTTTGTGATATATTGCCAGTATACCAAAGCGAAAGTCTTTGTCTAGAGACTCTGCAATGTGTCATTTCCCGAGAAAAGTTCTTAGCAATATATTATTGTTATTGTGTTCCGTCAATATTCTAAAAGAACACGAAGGACGATACAGTCGAGTTTGTAGGAATACAGCCGCAACGATATTCGCTTAATCTTGAGATAATCTCCTATAAACCCTTGAACATTGAGTCCAATGCAGATTAGAGTAATTTCCAGGTGTCTTGCAACAACGGCGAGTTTCACTGACACAGAAAAAAATGTTTGAAATTGATGAATTAACGCTGTAAAAAATCCAAACAGAGAGAAGGTAACGCCGCTCTCAAGGTTCCTGAAGATGAACTGTTGCAGGCCGAGTATTGAGAGATGAAAGGCCTAAACAAAAACGATGACTGTCAGGAGGTTCTTTAAAGAAGGCAATACATCAAAACCTGAGCAGGAACTACCCTCTAGAAGCTCCTTCATGGAGGCCTATTCGTGAAAGTGTAGAGAGCGTGTGTGTGTGTGTGTGTGTGTCGGTGTTTAAGCGCGTGCTACGTGACCCGGCTGACCAGGGCACGTAGAAAATCAGGGCTCCCAGTGAATCCATTCAAGGCGCCAGCCGTCTTGGGTCGGGTGAAGAAATACAAGTTTCCTAAAAAAAAACACCTTTATGGTCTATCCGGTTTGAGATATTACACCTGCTGTTGCCCACCTCCCCAGATCCACCCATCTCATGATCCGGGCCAAGTCAGGAGGCAACCAGCCCAGATTAATTCTTCACACAGACGCTCGGTGAGTAATCACACTGCTTTCGAACTACTCTTGCTACGCTTGTTATTAACTTTTCAGCGCAGATAAGGAGGAACGCTCCGAACACGCCGAGCATCTTGCACGGAATCGAATTTTTCCAACATTTCAGATAATAGCTCGCTTTTATCGTAATCTGTTTAAAAACAGGGTCTCCGGCAATAAAGATAGGACTAGTTGATATCTGGTGGCTTACCGTGGTATAATTGAGGTGCAGCGAACAACGCTCTGGGTCAATATGTGGAAAATTTGAAGAACCATCGATTTCCAGGTTAAGAGCCGGCGACACACACGGCATTCCACTGCGGCGTACGTGAAAGCTGCACGGGTCATTCTGTGTCGAGGGAGTTATTTGTCTGGATCTGAGGACGCTCACGCTTCTTCAGCGGCGCGGAGATTGCCCTCATCAATTTAAGCCTTTTCTCTCTGAGGTCATTGTCATCAGATGGACCACGACACCGTGTCATTATGCTTACTCAACCCGTGTGTCGGTCCGGACAATACGCTCACTATCTACTCTGATTAAGAGCACCCGAGAGTTGAAGGGATTTACGATTTTAGCGTCGGAAAAACATTCCACCTCAGATGGACCCTCACAGAAACGGAGGCGTACACGGGCGGATTTACGCGAGGCAGTCTTGCACATCTTAAGTCCCGGGCTCATTGTGTTATTTCAACAACTGGGAGTCGTCGTGTTCGGCAAGCATCGCAGACGACAACAGGGATTAGATTTGCGCCCGTTACACAGCATCCATTACCTACAGTACATCGGCGGATGTGTTTTGGAAGTGTCACCGGCTGTAAAACATCTCTCCCTCAGCACCGAGTCCCATCGCCCTGGGGACAGCCAGACGGATCCATTAACAGTGACCTTTTCACAACCCCACTGCCGTCTTCCCATCCCAGCAAGATCATCTGCAGAAGCCTGCGGAAAAATTATTACTCGGAAGCCCTTGCGAAAGCGAACAGGAAAATCGACGTACACAAAAACACGGGAATATTTTTGAATAGTCTAGAACAGAATGAGAACCTCCGCAGCGAACAGGAATATTTAAAGAAATAACTAGATACAAAAGAACTAAGATATCTGATGCTGTTGAACTGGGAAGTAACACTCAGACCTCTATTATTCTGGTGCTCGTATCTCATGAGAAGATAAATGAAGCGCTCCTTTGCGCGTACCCTCAGCATTTTAATTAGCTGCTCTTTAATTCCGCCTGACCCTCGTTCAACTTTGATCAGCCAGTAGTAGCAGCGATAAGAAGCCGCCACTCAGTTGCGCGGCCCAGGGTTGCACCACGACAACGGCCTCGTCTTCACCCGTTCCGAGGTTCCATAGTACATAAATCTGCCAGCTGGACGTACAGTGGATATAAAAAGTCTACACAACCCAAAATGTTTTTGTCATGTGAAAAATTTTACAAAGATAAATGCCAGAAGTTTTTCCACCTTTAATATGACCTATAACGTGAACACTTAATTGAAAAACAAACTGAAATCAGTTTCAGGGTCTTGGCAATCTTCTTATAGCCTAGGGAGACCAACAATAGATTTTTTTCAGACCCTCAGAGAGTTATTTGCCATGAGGTGACTTTCAGTGACCAGTATGAGTGTGAGAGCGATAACACAGAACACACCTGCTCCCCATTCACACCGGAAACCTTGTAACACTAACGAGTCACATGACACCAGGGAAGGAAAATGGCTAATTGGGCACATTTTGGACATTTTCACTTAGGCGTGAACTCACTTTTGTCGCCAGTGGTTCAGACATTAATGGCTGTGTGGTGAGTTATGTAGAGGGGACAGTACATTCTTGACCTTTTTTTTTTTTATCCGCCCACTCGTCTTTGCAAAAGCGCTCCAAATCTGTCAGATTGCGAGGACATCTCCTGTGCACAGCCCTCTTCAGATCACACCAGATCTCCCCAAATAACCTGGCACTTTTTCAGGGGTGTGTAGACTTTTCTTAGCGAGCAGACACATGTCAGGCCAGGGTCTAGTAGCTAGGCAGCATCCCTGGCTAGATGTGCCAACATTATTTATCTGGAAACTACTCGCTAAAATGAGTACACAACAAAAGCCATCCAGACGAGGAGACAAAATCCCGCTTACCTTCCCCTTTTTCACGCCCTGTACAGCCCAACTAATTGAAATATAGAACAAATTGGTTTAACGGAGAACAAGTGGGCGGGAGCGAACATCCTCTCACTGATATCCATAGTGACTTACAAAACGAAACAATCAAATTAACGCCACATTCAACTTTTATTAAATGGACATTCTAAATGTTTGCAAATATTTACCAAAATAACCACCATCACACTTCAAGCCCACTCCCACTTAAAATACGTTTAATCAACAAATATCACGCATTTGTACAAATGTTAAAAGATTCCACCAGAAACGAGTAAAATCACCTCATAACTAAACCAATATTAAGTTCACAGCTTATTATGTGACAATTATTACATTATTTAAAGGCGTCAGGTGACTTCAGCCAAGCATATTATTGGCCGCTCACTTATACCCGTAATGAATGAATCATGGCCTGCTCCTGTATGCCAGGTATAATCAGAGACCAGTGGAGTTCGGATGGGGAGAGAGCACCATGAAGGTGTCAATGTGTATTGCATCTCCCTCCTCCAGACCCACACCACCTGCAGCCGGCCCGGCGGACTGACTGCTCGCGACGACAATGAGATCATTTCATGTCAGTCATACGTCCTGGTTTGCTTTTACACCTTTAGCTCCTAGCGCAGCAAACGACCCGAACGCCACACAGTCTGAACGCGTCGGGCCGGAACCATATGAAGGTTCTACCTCCTTTAAATGCATTTGTTCTTCTGTGGAAGGCGCCATCTGCCAGATGGGAACGCCGACAGACTTATATTCCACTGATGAAGTCAAACAGCCAGGCGTCTTCACAATTGGACCCACAAATATTGAGAGAACTATATAAACACCACTGGGCAAACAAGTGGATCCAACAGAGTACCAGTGGGCAATAGGACGGGCCCCAGGACGGACAACAGAGCATCAGAACAGCCCGGTATTGCACATGGATACACAGTCTGTATCAGAGGCCATGATGTGGTGCACAAGAAAATAGGATTTTTAAAAATATATATAATATATAATAAAACAATTGACCGTGACATCAGGCAAAAACAATACACAGGATGGAAGCAGAATTGTAAAGCATTCACCCGGATGCTTTGACCTTCACTCCCTCATCCTTTCCAGTTTGATCTCCTGAGAACGTGAGAGACCGTGCACTGTAAGTGACCAAAAAAGGGGTGAAAAACATTTATGGTAAGAGATAAAACTGCTGATTACACACCCGTATCCACAAGCCAGTGATCGTATCTATTAAAACGAGCACCTACATGGGACAGTCATGACAACCATGTTGCCGTTCTGACACACGCACACACACACACACACACACACACACACACACACACACACACACACACACACACACACACAGCCAAACACATTTGTACTCATTCAGACGGTACTCTGAGGTAAACCACTTCCCTTCTCCAGCTAGCCAGGGCAGACTCCCCCCACCCCAACAAATCTTTCAGTGGGATGTTCCCCGTCGTACAAAGTCCTCTTTTACAGAGCGGCAGACGGAAATCTGTTGGGCTTATCTCCTGCGCTCAGGTTCAGGAATAAAAGCTGGAGACCCCAGCTGCAGCAGAGACCTGATGAGTTCAGCGACCGCACGCTGCAGACTGAGTCAAATCCACTCGGCAGCACGGCAGTTTGTCTTTAACGCAGGGACCAGAATGCCGTGCAGCAACTGAAGAACCACGGAAAGGCAATGCGTGCTAGACAATATGACAATTGCTATGATGATTATAAATGGGAAAACGCATCCACAGTATCTGAAACGGAATGATAAGCGGGGAACATTACGCAATAAAGCGTACAATATGAAATTGAAAAATACCTAGACCAAAGTCAACAAAAAGTCAAAGTTAGTGAATGTCACGTTGTGTTTTTTACATTATGTTTGTAGATTGAACCAACGAGGCATGCAGGATGACTACGGGTATTTAAAGAAATATGAAAAGGCTGTTCTGCAGCGCATGAATTCTTACAGACATTTTGTGTGCCGATACAATAAACAGTTTGACACAATATGTGTTTTTCCCCCCCCTGAGAAGCAAATATGTGTGCGAGTGTGTGTTTCTACAGGTTACTGTAACCTGGTTGGAATCCCCACAAATACAGTAAACAAGGAAATGTTATCTACCGGGGAAATATAACAAAACGACCAAATCGACAAAAATGAATATGGCTGTTGTTTTGAGCGAACGCGGCCCACTGCTCAGCAAAAACAATCTGTTTTTTTCCAACCTTTCTGTCAAATAAAGCCTGATAAGTACTGATAAAACATATCTTAACAGGCAGTTGTTTGCATTTTCCCTGTCAGAGTTGACAAATTGATTGTAAGTTAATTTCAATAGATGTTAGAGCGCTTACTGTTGAGTAAAGCACCTATTCGGATATCTCACTTGTTTGTGCAGTAAATTTACAATGTGCTGATATGGAATCTGAACAGTATTACTTATCTCAGTAGTTGATATAGTCTGGCTCATTTCGCATTTCTGCTTCCTTACCCCGATGGCCACTCACACCATTTGATTTGACAGGTGGGTGGGACTTCCGGTTTGGTGGGTGGGACATCCTGTGCAACGTATGCTAAGGCTGGAACTATCGTTATGACATACGAATGTCCGGTAAATGACATATGACGGGGTGTTTGGTTTGACTATGTTTTTATTATAAAAACTGTGTTGTGTTTAGATGTTTGATGTTTTGCAGAGTCGAGGGAACGCGTGCATTTGAAGACATGATAAATAAAGGAAGAACCCGGTAGACCGATTGAGAAAAAATTCTCATTTGCAACAACAACCTGGGGAGAACCTGGGGATTGAACCCAGGACATCATACATGCAGGGCATGCACTCAACCAGAGCTACCCCAATTACACCTTAGAATTAAATGTTTCAATTCCCATTTTGAAATGTTAAAACAGAATGACATGAAACAATTTGCAATCAACAATGATGTCAAAGCGAGTGTTGTAGAAAGATTTAAAGAAACAATTAAATGATAAATTAACCCTTGTATCGCAAAGAAAATAAAACCCATCAACCAATCTGGAGATTTCCTACTAAACATACTAAGCATTCATGGCCATTTATAAGTACCCTTCATAACCAGTCTAATTGTATCAAGACATAAGTAAACAACATGAGTCATGCTCAGAATTGTATTTATTGGTGACAGCGCATCAAAAATGACAAGGATCCAAAAGGGCTAATCAGATGCAAGACTGTGTGACTATTATTAGACAATGGAAGCTTGACACAAATAAAGTGCCTGTAAATCTGCCAGGTTCTGAGACTGAGGGGGATGTAGCAAGCATCTGAGACGAAACGTTGACCGAAATGTGACCCTTATTGATGATATTTAGGACAACCAGCCCCGAGAGGAGCAAGCCCAATGTTGAATATATTCCTAATGGGATATTCAGGTGGAAAGATTTGACTTCACGGACATCAAACGGCAAATGTATCTTTAAAGTACAGGTTGTTAGGGGCTCACACCTGAGGGATCTGGTTAAAAGTGTGACAGCTACTTCCAAAATTGCTGCGTCTAGAAGACTGTTGGGTTTGGGGGGGGGGGTTAAGAGGCCATTGCATGTGCCTTTCAAAGGAACTGGTTAGAAATAACATTGATTTCTAAAAACTACTGCCTGGTGATGATACACACGAGCATTTAGCCACACCCGGGACCCCTAGTTCTGGAGTGCACAGTACAGTGGCTTCTGCTTGTGTTTATTAATCAACCAAAGCTTTGTTTGCCTCGCCTGTCATAGACCTCACACAACAGCCTGCACGGCAGCGATATGTGGTCGCCTGTAGACAACGGCCCAGGCCACTGCGGCCACACAATTTGCTTTTATTTATTACAATAAAGCAGGAATACACATGACATTTATTTTTACATTACGTCTTTTCTTTTTAACTACCACGACACAACTGAAATGATTCACGAGAGTGAGCAAAGGGTGCGCAGTAAAATGTGTAAAGAGAGAAGTCAGACGTGTCAATAGCCAAGGTTTGGTCCTTCCTTTTTATTCAGAAATGCATTTCCAAAATGTACCCCTGATATCTGGGCTAGTAAGGAGTTTTCTGTCTGTTTTCATTTTTAGGAAAAGCCCCCAAAAATAGGCGGAACTGAGAAAAATGTTTATAGCCACAGTGCAACACCATACAAATTCAACAAAGTGTGCGAAAAAACCTTACGCTTATGTTTAGCCAATACCCTAAACCTGAAACAAATTTGATGACACACGTACATTTCGTTGTGTCCCTATATTTATGTTTGCTCTAACATTTTAAACCTTAAAAGCAAATTTCAGCTCAGAGCCCTGGCTTGGATGCCGGTGATCTCAGCCCAGCTGAGCGAGAGGGTGTCTTTCTTCCAGCAAGTAAGGATTTCAGTTTAGACATCGTGACAACAACAGTGTGCGATGTGCTTCGGATGACACAAATCTTGACATTGAGATTCGATGCAATACAGCCAGCAGCAGCTTAATCCGATAATTTTCTCAAAAGTACAGTTTATTATATCTGTTCATCTAATTGTATAATTATTGTGCATCAAATATATGATAAATATATGATAAACGACCCTACTGCAATAGAGATAAAGATTGCCCTTTATACCAGCCAAATGACAAGCAAACTGCACAACAAATAAAGTAGATTCTCAAAAAATCACTCTGGCTCGTAACGACAATTACATGTTTTTCTCAGGCGACACGTTTGAGACTGATTATTCTACGAGTAACCATGGTAACAGTCTTAGGCATCGTGAAATGTGACCGTTTGACAGGGAGAGAGCCATTCTCACATTACAATCATTTCCCTCATTTTTATTTAAGTAGAATTTAGACTAAACACACAACAATTATTTTGAAGATTTTCATCAGTATAAACCTTTATCTATACAACTTATATATGATGCTGAGCCAGTGGGCGTTTATATAAATAATCTTTCTGACCACTGTCATTTGGTTTTCTCAGCTGTTTGTCATTGGTAAATCACTCTACCTATACAAAATACATGGAGCCCCCTAGCCAATTTCAAAAGCCCCATAGTCACTTTTTCCAGGCACAGGCCTAGATAAGTTCACTAGTAAAATCTCCAGCTTGAACACATTTCATTGAATGACCATATCTGGAAAACACAGTATCTGCAGGTTTGGGAGAATCCAGATCGTCTTTGTGTCAATTTGTCAATTTAAGCCCTTGAATGTGGTGGCTTTATCCGGGCATTTAACAGAACCTGAAAATCCTTATCTTTGGCTAAAAAAAGACTCTACAGAGGCAACTTTGGATTTGTCTCTTAAGACGCACATATAATGGCTTTTAAGACATAGATCTGAACCGAGCCAAGCCGAATGAAGCTGTGCTGAGCTGACATGGTTACGCAACCACCACTATGGCTGTACGTGTTCAGAAAAGGACAATGCAAAAACGAGGAATAAAAGTGAGTATTTCAGGCAGCACTGTTACGTTCAGTTAGGCAAGTCAGTGTAAAACATGGTAGTAACTAATACATCTAAGAACTTAATTCAGCACTATAAGCACCACTTGGCAAGTCCATGATGCTATATTTGCTATTATAGTGGCCTATAATGTTAAATATGTCAGTGTGGGCGTTGTTGTGCAAAGGTGAATGTGTGGTGTTTCTTGGTTGTATGTCCGTATATTTCCAGGCAAATGTAGGCTCAGTCCCTTCCAGTCATGTCCTGCCCCACGGCAAACTAGCCCCTGGCTTATTCTGGTGGTAATGCACATACAGCATGTGTTCAAACTCAATAAAAACCATGAATAAAAGGAGTACATCATGAATACGCATGAATAAAACGACGCCGTTCCCCCGCGGCACTTTAGAAGTTAGGAAATGCTACTCGGGACAAAGTGCTTCCGTCCCCCTCGCGCTGCTTGCGTGGCTCACAGGGAAAAAACATGACGCGTCAGCTCTGGCTTCCCTTAACATCTACCCAGAGTATCCTGTATCTAGCCGAGGCCCCCCCCTCTGCAGACCGCCTTTCTTTAATTCCCCAACCTTTAAAAATGTGATGTCTGCAGCACAATGCGATGCACGGACAAACGGCGTGGCTTTCCTTCCGCCCCCTCTGGCACATTCATCCATATTCACAGTGGCAGCTACGACCGGCCATAATACAGCCCACAGATAACCAGTGGCTGGACGCCGGGGGGCTCCTTTCCCGGGCCAAAGCGTTATTGAGGGGAACGAGTGAGCGGAGGCCGATTAAGGGACATCACATACCTTTGATCTCTGGAGGCTTGGGCTCTAATACATTTTAAAGCGCAGCGGGAAAGCAGACAGCGTTGAGGTGAGACTCCCGCGTGCAGCAGCTCCTATATGGCTATCCACATCCCAGACACCCGTCTCACCACGGCTCAGGTTGGGAACGCCTGGGACTTCCTGTTGCTGCAGAACACAGGGGACAAGACAAGGAATTTACCCAGGAATCAACCCAGGGACTCACACAGGAATCAACTCAGGGACCCACCCAGGAATCAACCCACCCAGGAATCAACCCAGGGACCCACCCAGGAATCAACCAAGGAATCAACCCAGGGCTGACAAAACACATCACTTATTTAGATAGAGCCCTCCATTGCTAGGGTCTAGTGGTTCAAAATATCATGTCCATAAAAATATAACAACCTATTTGCTCTGAAAATAATATTTGTTGGAGCTTAGTAATTATTTTATATACAAATAAGCATTTAATTTCCATTCTTTAATCATAAATACACACTGTTTGAAAAATAAAATGTTTACTCTGGGAAGTCGGATGAGTTGAACTTATTAGATATAATTATGTAGCTGAAAACCAACCAGGGGTTTGAATCAACGCCATCTGTGCGCCACTTGAAGTGCACAAAAGGTTGTCACCGGCAGTTCCCGGAGTGTTGACGTGTGGACACAACATCAGCTCCCAATACAGAGCTCGCTGCTCACACAGGTTCCTCCCAGAGGTGAGAAATGCCTCCGTTTCCATGGCAACTGAACTATTTCAAACTCTTGATCTGGAAGCGTCCACTTTAACGTTGGCTCGCGGACACTCTTATCGCGCGCTGCCAAGGTGGACTCCTGAGGCAGCAGGTAGTACGCCGGGACACTCGTGTACACGGGGGACTTCTGGGTTCTGTTTGTCATTAATCAATTCTCTGCACACCTTTGATGTACTCCTATTTGGGATGTACACCTGTTTTTATATGTATGAACTGTGCCGTGGTCCAGACCAGAGGAAACGCTTCCAGCCACCGGTCTCTCTGCTGAACCGGTTTCCCTCAGATTCCAACTGACTCGATAAATTACTTAGCAACAGTCCCCAAATTCGAGGACGTTTTCTTAGAATTTCAGGAATATGGTTACCTAACGTCATGCTGCTGTCTGTTGCATCTGCAGAAAGTAGAGTACATTGTCACAATGTGGCTGAGACCATAAGAAACCCAGAGAGACTTGTATAAGCGCCTTTAAATGTGTGCTAAATCAAACTGTTGGAAACAGGAGAAAAAGGAAACAGACTATTGAATATGAACCCCAGAAGAAAATACTTTTTTTTACAAATTGGGCTCACAGAGTACAAACAGATGGTTGATATTATAAATATTAAGAAATTGCAGATTGTTTAAATGCGGAGAGGAACTGGCACTCCCCGAAATCATTATTTACAGATTGTATATGTAAGGACTAGTGCAATGTGAAATATAAAGAATTACTGTGTACGCTAGCACAGTTAGGTTCAAACATTAGCATTCGGCACCTTTCCTAAGGCACTCCGAAACGCATATGAATTCTAAACAGGGGGTATGTTGGGAGTATGTTGGGGGTATGTTGGGGGTATGTGGATGTTATATACACAACCAAAAATAATGAGCATCATGGTACATTAAGAGCATGCCTACTCTAAAGATAACTATGTCCATTCCACTGCAGGTGAACTAATCACCTATTGACCCGACCAAAGAAATATCACCTGTGAAACCTTCACACAGTGACACCTGTGGGACGTCTGCGTGCATTGCTGCTTCACTCTGGACTCAACCGAGAAATTACAATCCACGGTTACCGGATTCCCTTCTTGCATTAGAAACATCAAAGAATGATCAGAGGAAAACTGTGCACGGTAAGTAGGCCTTCAGAAAACATGTCAAACAGGACATGTGGTATATAGTCAATGCCATGAACAAATGCAGTAAAAAGGCCTGGTGAATCAAAAGCATTGGAATACACTTGAAAATCAGAGGTCTGCCGATTGACTGGTATCGTTTAACACAGAGCAACCTAGCTGGGGGTGTTTCCCATCCTCCTGAGGTAGTGAGGGTTGGACAGTACGAAAAACAAGCTGCTTTTGTTCAGGCTGAAAATGGCCCGGTGTGTCTTTAAGTAATTACCGAAAGATTAAAGAAATGTACCCATCGAGAGAATACCTAGAGTATGCACGTGAAGGAGATGGATCAAATGAACATCTGAAGCACCTCAACACAGTTAGAGGCTGGAGTAATGTCACGAGGAAACTATTCCAAGTAGAAAATGAAGCGCTGACAGATTGGTGCTGAGATGTCTCTACGGTCTCCATATACTGTGAAACACCGACAGAACGATTGAGAAAACCCAGTGTTGTGTGTGCCAGCAGCTGCTGACATCGTTCAGTCGTCCGTTACACTGCCCGAAGGACCCTTTCAAAGGCTCCCCTCTATACAATAGCTCACTCACCCGTACGGCAGAAAAACGGACCGCACAGCTTTGAGCTTTACCGCTGCTTTGTAGGGCCCAGTACAGTATCACAAAACGCACCACGACAAAACAGGATTACATTTAACCTGCTGGCGGCTAGAATCGTAGCGTGACGAAACATAAAGACGGTGCAGTAGGAGATTATATTTCATTAATCATTTAAAGGCCCATACAGGTCTCTGTCAAGAGGTCAAGAGCACTCAGAATTGACTAAATGGAAGAGTTTAAACATTCCTAGATTCCCGATATCTGTAACAACATGCGCATGAGTACTGCACAAATATAGGCAAGGCTGACAAACAAATCCTCCCATTTTTGGTATTTTACAACTTGATTTTTGTAAAATAGTCTACGGGCCAATAGCAGCTTTAATCCGTGGTTAAATACTCTTTAAACAACACTCAACGAATTCATCTAACTTTAGCTGCCGTAAGGTTGAAAACCACAGAAGAAATGAGGGCATATAGAGTGTCTGCAGTTCTGGACTTTCAGGAATCCACATTTTCGTATCTGAGTATTCTTCTACCAGCTACATCAATTTATTCGTACAATAACGTACAGTAAGCATGACTCGATCGGCAGCCTGGAGATTGGATGATGTTTCTTTAAGATAGAGGGGAGGAGCCTACAGCTATACAGTTGCCTGTGATTCGTCGACTGAGTTGCATAAAAAAACCTGCATACAGTACAAGTGTACCTAACTAATTCCAGTATTTCCATTATATCCAATTATTATTCTACATAACAGACTAAACGGGGTTTGAAAAATGTTTCTCGATGACGGAGTACAGCGTCTGAAGACAACATTGTCGTGTTTGCCAAGATTTCATCAAACTCTCCGACCATGTTTCTACACATCTGTCGATACACCAAAAACATTTGCATGTTATTACGTTCGGCAGGAAATCAGCAATTACTGATGAAATAAAATGAACTGCTGTTTATGTTGACATATATCTGATGTTGGTTTATTCATGACTTCAGTGAAGGCTCAATTTATTGAATAGCTGCAGGGCATGTTTTAAAATATACACAGCGGTTCAGTACGAGTGATTTATTAAAAAAAGATCTCGAGAAGTGATGTTCAAACAGTGTGGACCGTTCGCACAGAAAAACCACAGCCTCCAGGCCCAGCAACTGCGTCTGTGAACCCATTTCTTAAAGTTCTCCGGCTAAAAGTTAGCTTCACATAGCATGCGTGCGCGTTACAAAACGTTCTAGTAATGTATCCACAGTACCATTCAAAAGTTTGCGGTCCCTGGGGCCCCAGGAACAATCCTTGTTTGTGCGTAACGGTTGCAAGACAGGACATCGAACTTCACTCCTTTAATGTTCACGTTTAAATAAAATAACGAACGACGGCTTGGCCCCATCCAGAACCTGTGGCTTATGACACGCAGGGCAGCTACCTAATTGGGGACAGCATAAATATCCACGCAGATATCCCTAAAAACCTGCTGTCAGAACCTGCTTTGCCCTCCAGGGAAACATGAATAGGATGTTGTCACATGGTTGTAACAAATATTTTCTCATTGAAATAACAGAGTCTTTCCAAGCTTTGCTTTTGTCGAAGAATACTTGTACAATGACAATCCTGCAGAACTTTATCAATCTAGTAATCGGGTTGTCCTGAACCCAGGACTGGCTGTTTCTGATAACGGGCCGCTGTACATCTATGCAGAATAATTTCCAGCTACAAAAGTCATTTATAACATACACAATGTCAACACTGTACAGCAGATCCATTCAATCTTATTTTATGAAAAAGTTGTTTTTCATTCAACAACAAGGACATTTCTATCTGACCCCGAACATCAGAACGGTCGAGGGCATGTGATTTTCGTACTTCGATAATGATAGCCTAGTCGCGCGTATGGACCAAAATAGTTGACCCCTGGGATCAGGAAAAGCTCAGACAGGGCAACATATACTTTACAAGCACATATGCATTTCAGCTGAGAGATACATGCACTCTCTCACACACTCGTCAAGATTAGAAAAAAACACACGATTGCAAATAGAGATTCACTGCTAGTTTCCTCAGAAGTGGACGAAAAAGAGAGAATTGGAATATTTCCTGGACTATCAACTTTAGTTGAGGAGATTTGCAGAGTTGAAATCCTGTTTGTGGCATACCAGAAACGCCCGTGGTCCGCAGAAAACAGACCCACATTGTAAACCAAATGTGAGCAAACAGAACAAACAGAACAGTGAGAAGAAGAAATGTGTCCCCAAGTTGGGAACAGCGACGCAGACAGTTATTTCATCAACATATGGACTGATCAAAGTAGCAGGGCGGTTTGCCCGTTAGCAGGGCTCAATCTTTCAAATCCCATTGCTAAGCAACCGGTGGTCCATCACATCATCAAACGATCCTGTTAGACACGACATGTGCAGGGAGCATCATTCCGTCTGCACAACCAACCACCAACAGAGGAAACCCAGACGCTGTGACTGAGTGGGGAGAGAGACGATACCCCGGGATTCAAATGTGATATGAGATCGCGTCAATGTTGTTTTATTGGACTGACAACAAATGAAACGCAGAAAACAAGAAAGCGAGAGAGAGAGAGAGAGAGAAGGAAACAGAGACAGATCAATACAAAGTGACTGGAAGGGGTCCTAGAAGAAGAGACATACAAGGACTCCGAGCCAAGAGGACATTTGGTTACTGAGCTTTCCAAAATAGAAGGACAGTAATTTATCACAGTTTAGCGGCGAGGCAGGAAGTGTTGGGATGAAGTGCCCCAGAAAAGGAATGATCTACGGGGCGAGGGGGAGGTAGGGCGGTGAGGGTGGGGGGAGAGAGGTGGAACCTTGCCAGGGCCGTTGCCGGACAGAACAGACTCATTTAAGTGTCTGCCGTTCTGAATGGCAGTAGAGCTTCCTTTAGCAGTGGCAGAGACGACGTGTTTGGATTGTTGAGCAGTGTCTTTCTGTGGCCTGGGTCCTTAAATCAGCAGAGCCTGGCCCGGTCCAACCAGCAGCTGCCTCTCTCTCTGCTTGCCTCTGTACCTTTATGACCCTTTACTTGTCTCTCTCTCCCTTTCTTCGCATCGGTCTCCATCTCCCACTTTACACGTCTCTTACCCTCTGTCCCCCTCGCTCACCCTCTGTCACCCTCTCTGTCCCTCTGTCACCCTCTCTGTCCCCCTCTCACCCTCTCTGCCCCCCTCTCTCCCTCTCTGTCCCCCCCTCTCACCCTCTCTGTCCCCCCCCTCTCACCCTCTCTGTCCCCCTCTCACCCTCTCTGTCCCCCCTCTCACCCTCTCTGTCCCCCTCTCACCCTCTCTGTCCCCCTCTCACCCTCTCTGTACCCCCCTCTCACCCTCTCTGTACCCCCTCTCACCCTCTCTGTACCCCCCTCTCACCCTCTCTGTACCCCCTCTCACCCTCTCTGTACCCCCTCTCACCCTCTGTCCCACCCTCTGTCCCCCCTCTCACCCTTTGTCCCCCTCTCACCCTCTGTACCCCCCTCTCACCCTCTGTCCGCCCCTCTCACCCTCTGTCCCCCCTCTCACCCTCTGTCCCCCCTCTCACCCTCTGTCCCCCCTCTCACCCTCTGTCCCCCTCTCACCCTCTGTCCCCCCCTCTCAGACCTCAGCACCACATAGGGTTAGGCTGTTTTAGTGAAATAAGGGCGTCTGGACAGTATGACAAAAAGTATGTTTCTTTCTGCTCGTCTCTCTTCCCCTACTTCATTTCTGTTTCTCATCCCGCACACACACACACACCACCCCCCCCCGCGCACACGCGCACGCACACACGCACACACACACGCACACTCCCCGTGGTTCATATTCAACAACTCTCCATCTCTCTTTCATACTGTACAACTCGACTCTTCCTCCGTCACGTCAACCTCTATTGAGCTCTGTGCTTCTCCGTCCACCTCCATCACCATATCCAAGGTCTCCTCTTCCCGTCGTGTCCCCCTCCCCCTCCCCCTCCCCCTCCCCCTCCCCCTCACCCTCACCCTCACCCTCACCCTCACCCTCCCTCTCCCTCTCCCTCTCCCTCTCTCTTTTTGCTGTCTAGGGAATAGGTAGGAATCAGAAACCCGGCAACCAGCCCTCACAGAAACAGAACAGAAACTCCAGCTAGATACGCCGACCCTGACAGTGTCCTTGTGCAAATCGCCAATCCCAAAGGTATCCAACTTGAGTACGTTAAGAGTAGCAGCACGACTCCATGACTTTGAATACTACCAGGACAGTAAGAGAGGCAGATGTGGCTGTAATGTACTAGCTCATGTGCATTAACAATGTAGGACCGTCAGTTTAATCTAGGTCCCCGGGGACATGAACGAACCAGGATGTGAATCGGCAGTAGAACAATGGCAGCGTGTCTAAAACCGTCGCTGGAACCATGAAGCAACAGTCAACATTTGCTTTTACAAACTGCTTCTTTTACTACTGACAGCCCTGACAAGCACTGACAAGGAATATTTTAATTTCTACCTGTCTCACCAACCTATATTCAGATTACCATCGTATCTGTAAGTTGGTTGTGATGCCTCTCTCTGTTTAATGACACACAGTCATTTCTACTACTAATTCTGAAGCATCGTTTTCATTGGTTGTAGCCTGATTAGACACCTCCCACAGCTGTAATGAATGTGTTCATGAAGGAATCAATACTCCCAAAAAGTTAATAAAAAAAATGTCCCATTCTGTAAAATCCATGTCCATTGCCAACAAAAAAAGACTACCTTTTAAAAGAAAACATATACTGTAATGAAATGATTGAGCAAATTGAATTTTGTTCCACCTTTGGGTCGGGGTTGTCCAATGGTACTTCCTGAAATGACGAGAGAAAGCAATCTAAAACGGCCACCCGAAGAGGCATGACAGCCATTAGCCATCACACATTTACCAGCTACACATGGACATACTATATATATATATATATATGACATACAATATATATATATGACATACTAGATATACATGACATACTATTAACCCTCTACTTCACTGTCACCATATAAAAACCCTCTACCTCACAGTCACATCTATAAATCCTCTACCTCACTGTCACATCTATAAACCCTCTACCTCACTGTCACATCTATTAACCCTCTACCTCACTGTCACATCTATAAACCCTCTACCTCACTGTCACATCTAATAACCCGCTACCTCACTGTCACCATCTATAAACCCGCTACCTCACTGTCACATCTATAAACCCGCTACCTCACTGTCACCATCTATAAACCCTCTACCTCACTGTCACCATCTATAAACCCTGTACCTCACTGTCACATCTATAAACCCTCTACCTCACTGTCACCATCTAATAACCCTTTACCTCACTGTCACCATCTAATAACCCTTTACCTCACTGTCACCATCTAATAACCCTCTACCTCACTGTCACCATCTAATAACCCTCTACCTCACTGTCACATCTATAAACCCTCTACCTCACTGTCACCATCTAATAACCCTTTACCTCACTGTCACTTCTATTAACCCTCTACCTCACTGTTACCATCTATTAACCCTCTACCTCACTGTCACCATCTATAAACCCTCTACCTCACTGTCACATCTATAAACCCGCTACCTCACTGTCACATCTATAAACCCCCTACCTCACTGTCACCATCTATAAACCCTCTACCTCACTGTCACCATCTATAAACCCTCTACCTCACTGTCACATCTATAAACCCTCTACCTCGCTGTCACCATCTAATAACCCTTTACCTCACTGTCACCATCTAATAACCCTCTACCTCACTGTCACCATCTAATAACCCTCTACCTCACTGTCACATCTATAAACCCTCTACCTCACTGTCACCATCTAATAACCCTTTACCGCACTGTCACATCTATTAAACCTCTACCTCACTGTCACCATCTAATAACCCTTTACCTCACTGTCACATCTATTAACCCTCTACCTCACGGTTACCATCTATAAACCCTCTACCTCACTGTCACCATCTAATAACCCTCTACCTCACTGTCACATCTATAAACCCTCTACCTCACTGTCACCATCTAATAACCCTCTACCTCACTGTCACATCTATTAACCCTCTACCTCCCTGTCACATCTATTAACCCTCTACCTCACTGTCACATCTATTAACACTCTACCTCACTGTCACCATCTAATAACCCTCTACCTCACTGTCACATCTATAAACCCGCTACCTCACTGTCACATCTATAAACCCGCTACCTCACTGTCACCATCTATAAACCCTCTACCTCACTGTCACCATCTATAAACCCTCTACCTCACTGTCACATCTATAAACCCTCTACCTCGCTGTCACCATCTAATAACCCTTTACCTCACTGTCACCATCTAATAACCCTCTACCTCACTGTCACCATCTAATAACCCTCTACCTCACTGTCACATCTATAAACCCTCTACCTCACTGTCACCATCTAATAACCCTTTACCTCACTGTCACATCTATAAACCCGCTACCTCACTGTCACCATCTAATAACCCTCTACCTCACTGTCACATCTATAAACCCTCTACCTCACTGTCACCATCTAATAACCCTCTACCTCACTGTCACATCTATAAACCCGCTACCTCACTGTCACCATCTATAAACCCTCTACCTCACTGTCACCATCTATAAACCCTCTACCTCACTGTCACATCTATAAACCCTCTACCTCGCTGTCACCATCTAATAACCCTTTACCTCACTGTCACCATCTATAAACCCTCTACCTCACTGTCACCATCTATAAACCCTCTACCTCACTGTCACATCTATAAACCCTCTACCTCGCTGTCACCATCTAATAACCCTTTACCTCACTGTCACCATCTAATAACCCTCTACCTCACTGTCACCATCTAATAACCCTTTACCGCACTGTCACATCTATTAAACCTCTACCTCACTGTCACCATCTAATAACCCTTTACCTCACTGTCACATCTATTAACCCTCTACCTCACGGTCACCATCTATAAACCCTCTACCTCACTGTCACCATCTAATAACCCTCTACCTCACTGTCACATCTATAAACCCTCTACCTCACTGTCACCATCTAATAACCCTCTACCTCACTGTCACATCTATTAACCCTCTACTTCCCAGTCACCATCTAATAACCCTCTACCTCACTGTCACATCTATTAACACTCTACCTCACTGTCACCATCTAATAACCCTCTACCTCACTGTCACCATCTAATAACCCTCTACCTCACTGTCACATCTATAAACCCTCTACCTCACTGTCACATATATTAACCCTCTACTTCCCTGTCACCATCTAATAACACTCTACCTCACTGTCACATCTAATAACCCTCTACTTCCCTGTCACCATCTATAAACCCTCTACCTCACTGTCACCATCTATAAACCCTTTACCTCACTGTCACATCTATTAACCCTCTACTTCCCAGTCACCATCTAATAACCCTCTACATCACCGTCACATCTATTAACCCTCTACTTCCCAGTCACCATCTAATAACCCTCTACCTCACTGTCACATCTATTAACCCTCTACTTCCCTGTCACATCTATAAACCCTCTACCTCACTGTCACATCTATTAACCCTCTACTTCCGAGGCACCATCTAATAACCCTCTACCTCACTGTCACATCTATTAACCCTCTACTTCTTGGTCACCATCTATTAACCCTCTACTTCCCGGTCACCATCTATTAACCCTCTACTTCCCGGTCACCATCTATTAACCCTCTACTTCCCGGTCACCATCTATTAACCCTCTACTTCCCGGTCACCTCTATTAACCCTCTACTTCCCGGTCACCATCTATAAACCCTCTACCTCACTGTCACATCTATTAACCCTCTACTTCCCTGTCACCATCTAATAACCCTCTACCTCACTGCCACATCTATAAACCCTCTACTTCATGGTCACATCTATAAACCCTCTACCTCACTGTCACATCTATAAACCCTCTACTTCCCGGTCACCATCTATTAACCCTCTACTTCCCGGTCACCATCTATAAACCCTCTACTTCCCGGTCACCATCTATAAACCCTCTACTTCCCGGTCACCATCTATTTACCCTCTACTTCCCGGTCACCATCTATTAACCCTCTACTTCCCGGTCACCATCTATTAACCCTCTACTTCCCGGTCACCATCTATTAACCCTCTACTTCCCGGTCACCATCTATAAACCCTCTACCTCACTGTCACATCTATAAACCCTTTACCTCACTGTCACATCTATAAACCCTCTACCTCACTGTCACATCTATTAACCCTCTACTTCCCGGTCACCATCTATAAACCCTCTACTTCCCGGTCACCATCTATAAACCCTCTACTTCCCGGTCACCATCTATTTACCCTCTACTTCCCGGTCACCATCTATTAACCCTCTACTTCCCGGTCACCATCTATTAACCCTCTACTTCCCGGTCACCATCTATTAACCCTCTACTTCCCGGTCACCATCTATAAACCCTCTACCTCACTGTCACATCTATAAACCCTTTACCTCACTGTCACATCTATAAACCCTCTACCTCACTGTCACATCTATTAACCCTCTACTTCCCGGTCACCATCTATTAACCCTCTACTACCCGGTCACCATCTATAAACCCTCTACTTCCCGGTCACCATCTATTAACCCTCTACTTCCCGGTCACCATCTATTAACCCTCTACTTCCCGGTCACCATCTATTAACCCTCTACTTCCCGGGGCGCGGGCGGCGGGGGGGTTGGGTGCCATCAAAGCATCCGGCTCCAAGGATCCTCTCACTCACCACACGATTTAATAAACTTTCATATCGGATTTTGTCTTTGTTGTTCATTCAGTTAAGCCTAAAACTCGATTGCAATGCACAACAGGACCAGGGACAATGAGATGACTCGAGGGGGGGAGTGTCACCTGAGGCTCATTGCTAGACATACTGTATACTTACAGACCCTGCAGAAAGTAGACCATTTGAAAAGGATAATTACAGTACTTCATGATGGATAGTGTGTCAAAACTCCAACATGAATGTAATGCCAATGTGACACAGCCATTTGTACCGAACGGAGGTTAAAAGATAGGTTTCTAAATTGACGTTGAGCAGACGGCAGTAAGAGAACCTTACGCCGGGGTTTTCATGAGACATAATTATAAACTGGAGAGGGCAACCGAAATCACAGGCCATAATCTTGTTCATTGACACTTTCATCTCGTACACAGAAAGTATTGCAGATGGAAAAGTATAGCTGGACCATTTTCAGCAGAAAGATTGTTTAATGAAACGTAAAAAAACTAGATCCCTGAAAATGATGGTCATGAGATTGTCATGGAGGTTCTCTCCTGGGCAAATGTGGAGGAGTTAAAATGGAGTGTTGCCTTGAAGTCTTGTCACAGGCTCTCACATCCCGTTTTCCCTTTGTACAATTTGAAACTTTAACATTCCTCGGTTGCACAATTCAGATACAAATATAACACATTCTATGTTTACCCAGTACATACCAACAGTGCAATGTCTCTTGACTGTTCGTGTTGTGTTTTGTTCTGTTTGTCGTGTTCGTGCACGTCTTAAAATGCTGAAGCTAAACAATTCTGTGTGTGTGTGTGTGTAAACAGACTTGGCGAATAAACCTGATTCTAAAATAGAAAGATGGGATGAAACTCACTATACATTTGTATTTGGGCTTAATCACTTAAATCTGCCAACTAAACGTCAGCATCCACCCCCTTAGCGCACTGCATTCTTTTATTCCTTACTATTTCTCTCAGTTGTATGATTCGCTGTGGCAACTCCAATTAGGTCCAACTTAAAATTCTTCAAAGCGGGCCAAGTTGCAAGCTAGGGTTCGCCAAACGTGCGTCAGCATCAAAAAGCTGCATATCAACTTGGCAGAGACAATAACTATTACTTTAATTAACAGATGTGTTCGTTTCAACAGATTTTGGGGAGGGTATTTAATCTGCTCCAATGTGCACGGACCAATAATAACAAGAAAAAAACATATTAGGAGCTTCATAAAATCCTCTGTGTGTTTATTGATTTCAGACTTGTTTTTATCCATCCCGTAGCTGTTATGACCGTGCTTTTATCGTAAGAATGACGTTTGGCTTACGGGTGATGACTACGGAACCAGACCCACCGGAGCATATCTGAAGACACCTGACGGTGAGCAGAACTTTAAATTCCCCGGGCTGGCCCTGGGCCCGTCACCGTCGGACATTGCAGTAATGTATGAAGACGCGACAAAGTGCCGATGTGTGCAAAGTAATTCAAATGCATCGTGAACATTTAAACACGGACGAACTGGGCAAATGCAGCAAACCCGTAGTTCCGATTGTACGGGTCAAAGGCAATGATGGATGACAGGTCGCCGGAGTTTAAGTGTATATGTCATCGCATAAGGCACCATCTGTACGCTGGAAACCAAACATTTCCACCTCACCTCTGTCATTATAGGTCAAACTTTGTGGACAAAATGAAAACTCGGTGACCTTCGAACGCAAAATGAAAACTCAACAAATATCCGAACAAAAAAATAGTGTCACGGTCGAGTTCAGCAGGAAACGGGTGCAGAGAAAACGTTAAACATAAAACGAAAACTACTCACACCAGGAACAGAGGAACTAAACAGGGACTTGATTAGGGTAAACAAGACACGAGACAAATCACAGAACATAGAAACACAACCAAAAGACACTGTATATAGAGATTTAGCAGCCAGGACGACATAGGCCATGTCTGGCAGTTACAAAGAGCTTATTGATAAATGCTATTATATCCAATGTAATTACAATGGATTTCAAATGGCCCCACTGAGCGTATACGATAATCTTCAATTGGATAAATGTTCATTAATTTAAGTGTTCCCTCCAGGCAATCCTCTTTTCTTTTGTTCTCGTGTCTAGCAGCTCTTAACCTGACCTCCCGCAAATTCGTTTGCTGAGCGTCTCGCGTGCTTTCACTGAGCGTCTCGCGTGCCTCCTTGATGTGTCGGAGAAGATGTGCAAGCTCTCCGTGATCTCTGTCTAACCCCTGGTGAGCGGAGGAAGACCTGTCACGTAATGAATCACAACAAATAACACTGTATCCCCCTTTGGGTTCGTTGGTAACAAACACAATGAACAACTTGGGACGCTTGCTCAACTGCCAATTACTTGAGGGTGACTTGTCCATTTCCTGCATGGTGACCTCTGATGTCAGCGGCCAACAAAATGACCTTCAAAACAGCATTTGATGCAGGATTTCACAGCCCTATTCTTCATTTACAAGCGTGACAGCTTTATGGTTTTCTTGTTGGCCATTACTCAATCAGTTTCTCAAGGTGTTCAAGGCACGTCAACGCATCCAACTTGTATTAAGGACTGAAAATCCACCTAGCTAAAAATGACACAATCTTACCAAAAATCCCAAAAGGGTATTTTACTGATTATATCCAGTGTATGTGATAGTAAACACTACAGGAGGTCACAGTACAAACAAGAGGACCATGAGAAGATGTTTAGTGGAGGATGGTATCAGCTGCCTCTCATTTCTACCTGTTTGTAAGTACTCTACCAGTACTCTACCAGTACTCTACTCTAACTAACTGTTTGTTAGTACTCTACCATTACTCTACCTACCTGTTTATTTGTACTCTACCTGTTCTACTCTACCATTACTTGTACTCTACCTACCTGTTTGTTAGTACTCTACCAGTACTAGTACTCTACCAGTACCAGTACTCTACCTACCTGTTTGTTAGTACTCTACCAGTACTCTACCAGTACTAGTACTCTACCTACCTGTTTGTTAGTACTCTACCAGTACTAGGGGTGCACGATATTGACAAAATGTGATATTGCGATATTGATCATGAATATTGCGATATCGATATTAATTTCGATATTCTTAAACATATGTAAAAACACAAGTTATGGGAAAATGCCTCATAATAGATTAATATATATATAAACAAAATCGATTGTGGCGTTTGCACTCATCCTATAGTGGCTTGTGGTGGTTTTTAAGATGGGGGGGAAAAAAAGGTTGGTTGTATTTCCTCTTGCCCGGGGTATCACCATACTGCAGGTTTTGCAGAGTAGGCTACAACAGATTGAGAGACATCAGTTTGCTGAAACTTTTCTTTAGCTTCTCTAACTCGCCTTTTCTCGCTTTGTCCGGTTGTCTCTATTTCTCTTCACTTCGCGTTTTCGGAGTTAACACATACGTCACGTGTTCCATAGGGTCTTCGTTTAGTGGACCCGTGCACTCACACATACGTCACGTGTAATGTGGGTCTGTTCATTTAATGGACCCGTTCGCTCACACTTGCATGTGACAGGGCAACTGGCCAATGAAACATGATCATTATATATAGTTTTCAAGCGGGCGCTTAAATCGAACACAACTAAGCCACAAAGCCAACCAACGCGTCTCTCCGCAAAATAAGTGTATAAATAAATATCGCACTTCTTGCGACTTTTTCGATATTGTTATCGAGCAACGTGATATCGCAATAAAGGTATTAAGTCGATATATCGTGCACCCCTAACCAGTACTCTACTCTACCAGTACTTGTACTCTACCTACATGTTTGTTAGAACTCTACTCTACCATTACTTGTACTCTACCTACCTGTTTGTAAGTACTCGGCAGATTTCGTTCTCCCCTGCTAATGAAGTATGGACAGAATACAGACAACATGCTGAAACACCAATACCCGGTAAGATCAATAATTCCAATGGCCATGACGGAACAGACCTCTTGTTTGACTGCTCTGAATCAGCTGGTTATAACGTTAAAAACGGTTCTGGAGTCTTCTCCAAAAAATAAACGTATTTGGACAGTGACTGCTCAGAGGCAAACCAAATGCATCGGATCGCATTGAGCACAACATTATCATAAAGTAGGACAATGAAATAAATCACACTGCCATAGCCAAATAGGATTTATTTCAGGGCCTAAAGTAGGATGTCGTTTACTGGCCAAGTACAGGTCAGGTGGAGTACAGGCCATTTATATTACAGGTCAGGTGGAGTACAGGTCAGGTGGAGTACAGGTCAGGTGGAGTACAGGTCAGATATATTACAGGTCAGATATATTACAGGTCAGGTGGAGTACAGGTCATATATATTACAGGTCAGATATATTACAGGTCAGGTGGAGTACAGGTCAGATATATTACAGGTCAGATATATTACAGGTCAGGTGGAGTACAGGTCAGGTGGAGTACAGGTCAGATATATGAAAGGTCAGATATATGACAGGTCAGGTGGAGTACAGGTCAGATATATTACCAGTGAGGTGGACTACAGTTGTGGTGGAGTACAGTTGTGGTGGAGTACAGTTGTGGTGGAGTACAGTTGTGGTGGACTACAGTTGTGGTGGACTACAGTTGTGGTGGACTACAGTTGAGGTGGACTACAGTTGAGGTGGACTACAGTTGAGGTGGACTACAGTTGAGGTGGACTACAGTTGAGGTGGACTACAGTTGAGGTGGACTACAGTTGAGGTGGACTACAGTTGAGGTGGAGTATCGTCACAAAAGTCCAGCAGAATGTTTAGTCTTCCCATTTCATGCAACATCCAAACAGCTTCTTATCAACCTACTTCTCCAACAGGAAGACATATTATAATTCCCCCGAGGACCACAAACGTTTGCACATCACGGTCCCTGAAACAAGTCATTTATCAGGCAAATGTAACGTCCATAATTACAGCATCGCCCTCCAGGCCGTTTACAGAGCAAAACCGAAAATAAACCTGAATGTTCAGGGACTCAAAACTCAAGCGGCTGTTTAGCTTGACTGAAGCATATGACACGTATCAGGGCCGACGTAAAGACTGACTCGCAGACATCTGCTACAGTAGGCCTCGATCCAAACAGGCAGCTTGGTATCACTGAGCCCCAGATATTGCTGATCTGAGTGTCAACACCGAGACAGCCATCCGGTTGAGCCCAGTTCCTACTAGCCCCCTATGCTTTAGCATCGCATGCAGGCAGTGACTGGAGTTTAATCAAACAGTATTTCTATGTGGGCTTCGGGTGGTTCTAAGCCGCTGCCTCCAGAACACAAACGTTTCCGCGCTACGGGGCTCTAATAAGACCTAGCGCTCTTTCAGCGAAACCTCTCTGCATTTTTCACCAATTTCCTGTTCAATAGAGCCTAACTAATATATTTGATGAAAGCGCATGAGCGTCTACAGCAGTAATGAACTATTGACTCCGCAACAATATCGTTGATGGATATTGCGGTTACAATCACGTCTCTATGGGCTTCCCCCATTACAGGTAGCATGCCTGCGCTAAACGTAAGATGACAGAGTATGGACTCTATTGTATGAATGCAGAGAATGTATACCGTTCAACACCTATGCCATGGCAGTGAATGTATATTGGCTAACCTCCAACGCACTGATCCAGACAAACAGTCAAACATCCACTTGACTGATGCCGTACCCCAAGCCTTGTTTAGTGCTTACGGGCAAATCCAATAGTGCCAGAACGCCGCTCCCAAATGTAACGACAACGCTAACAAAGTGTTCATAAACAGCTGAGAGACCGCGGCTGGGGGAATCCAATCACGAACAAGCTGGATTCTTCGAGAATCTATTAGTTTCGAATATCCCAGGTAGGCTTTTCTTTGACATTTTGAAAGAGGAAAAGAAATTGTTAAGGTCAGGGTGCACTTTCTACAAAACAAATCTAAAAAAGTTCTAATGTAGCCGGGATCTGTGGCAAATAATTAGCTCATAAGAGGATACGGCATTGAATACTGGTGACGCGCGTCATGTAATTTCACACTTTTCCTGTACTTTTTCCCAACGGTAAACAGAACATGTTAATGAGGCACTGGCACGTTCTGTGTGACCTGGTCGTTTAGAGCTAATCAATCGAGTTGAGCGATGTCTGGATTTATAGATCGTCGAAATTAACTTTACAAACTGAAAGACTTATGTAATCATTTTATGAACGGTTGATTTGAATGGTTGCAAGATCACGTCGCTGCTAGCTCAAACCACTTTTTTTATTATTTTGCAAAACGTATTGTTACCGAAGGAGTTACAAGACATAAATATATTGCACTGATTGCAAGTGCCACGGCATCCTGCTTAGCACTAACGGCCTGTTGAAGTACTTGCGAAAGCTGCAAGCTAGCTAAGTTGCAAAGTCGTATGTTAAAGTTGCATGAGATAATGAAGTGCTGAAGGTAGAAAACTATCTTTTCAATCATTTTATATTCAGTTCAGTTGCCAAAGCATAACCAACAAGACGTGCCACCATGAGATGTTTCACAGTCCTCGAAACAATACGACTTTAAAAACAAAGACAGCATATGTTGTTAACGGCACAATAAGAAGTGCAATGAGACTGGCACAAAGACAAACAATGTGGTGTTTATAGAGCATGCAGTCACATTCACACCACACACAGACCACTAAATGTGTTGGTAACATCATGAGTTTTACTGGTGTCCCAATGTTAATTGCTAAATGTCTAATGTTCAAGATGTTTTCCCCCAGATTGTATATTGTTTTTGTGTCTGCGTGAACTCCAGTTGGCACCAACAAACCTCTAATACAATGTTTGAAAAAAAAATTCAAATAAGATGTACCTAAACATGTTATTTGGAGCAAAGAGACGGTTGGCCCTGACATGGTATCTGCTTGACATGGTAGAGAGTACATTTCATCTTGATTCTTCATGAGCAGTTGCCTATCTGGCATTTTGCTGACTTACTGAAAATTACATTTCTTGGAATCTCAGCATCTCAGTCCTTCAGATCAACTTCATCGCTTACAGTGATGACTAGCCCCAACGCAAAATAAAAATGGATTTACAGAATCTCGCATCTCGTTTCATTCTCCTCATTTACATAAACGTAAGGTTGATAGATTCCAGTTTTTTTCTAATCAGGTCACTACCGTCTATCAAAATAGAGGATCAGATCGAACAGCAAAAAAATTTACAAATCTACTACACACAACTCCAATCCAAACCCATTCCATTTCATCTCTCATTTTCTCTCTTTAAAAGGAGAATGCCCTTTCATTATATTAAGACACTTTAGCCCGTCAGAAAAGATTTGAATGCCATATAACCGCGCAAATGTGACTGGAGATGATAAGCAATAAAATGTGCATGCATAAATTAACACAGAGAACTAAGCCTCCTTTGGGACGCTCGAGGAAAGGTCATTGGTATAACCTGACATGTCGTCCTTTCAATTGTCCCTCGGTTAATTATGTGTTCTTACCTCAGCTCAATGAAGACTTTAATAATGAATACTAACAGCCTTTTCAGAAACCTTTCAAAAAGAGACCACAGCGGAAGTGATATCTGCATATGGGCTGGCCAAGTTAACACTGAGCAGTGCTTTTCCTGCAATCGTCCAATAAAAACAGATTCCATTAAAAGTAATATCATTTTCCGCTGTCCATCACTTTTCCCAATGATTCCGGGAAATGCAGGCGATCAGTAACAATGCATTGTTAAAACAAAGTAAAATCACATTCAGAATCACGTCTACTTGTATTCAAATGATGTTAGTTGATGCCATAAGTGTCACTTGACACACATAATTACATACTATAATACTCTGTTTGCACAATTAAAATTTTCTAAAGTACTTCAACATTTAATTGGCCCTGAAAGGCCCAATGGCATTTGTTGTTAGAGTAGAAGTGTCATCCCTGGCGTCCTCGATAGATTCATTCTTGTGTCCTCATATTATCATGACCATCTACTTCTTCCAGGTTTCTAATGAGCTCGTTCATCTCTTCCCTCCATCAAACAAAACAAATAAACACTGTAACCCCGTGTAGATACAAATATATTTGAATTGATCAGGATAGCAACATAAACAGCTTATTTAATGTTTAAAAAAGAACCTGCCACACGTTAACTCTACCCTGCAGGACCTTTTTCGTGGACTGAAATTAATTCAAATGTGCTCCATCTGTGCAAGGAGTTCAAAGAGGTTAACTAAATTACGCTAGTGGAGTTATTACAAGTCTCATTAAAACACACTGTGAACATTTAAAGGATATTATTTAAAGATCTCAGTTAAGTTATAAACCTCCCAGAAAAAACGTTCAAGGAACTACAATAAAACACCCTCATAACCTCCATACAACATAACAATTGAAATTCTCAGAAATGACCAAGTGTAGCCTTTTGTTATTAAGTGTTGAGAAATGTCATATGGCGCTTTCCAATAACAAAGGTGAAACTAAAAACAGAACAAATGCGCTCGCTGGGATGTAAAGGTTGGCTAATTAGACAGCCTTCACAATAAAAAAGCATTTTTTAATTTTCAAAAGTGGTCAATGATAAATCCTTAATAGAGACGCGGCGGTCAAAGGGAACTCCCCATCCACTCTGATAACCACCGTGTCTTGAAAGAGGTCATTCTTGCCCTTCGCGCTAATTAATAAAGCCAACTTTAATAACTGTAGTTGGACGACGACCAATCATTCATACGATCTTCCCGTTGGATTCAATTGGATAAGGCTGCTCGTATTACAGTGTTTAATAAACACGATCACTCGCTCATGTCATCAACATATTAAACGTTATAGCGTCAGAACGGAGGCATGGATACGGTCAGAATATCAAACATCCAACCGCTCTGTTTCACTAGTTCTCATCCGGATGTTTGAGAAATGCCACAGTAACAAATACTTGCAGCTACTTTTTATTTAAATACATACAGTAAACTTGTATGATAGGTAAGGCATTGCATTAGCATTGCTCCCAGGAACATTTGAGTGTTCTTTTTGAGTGACTCACATGTTTATAAGTGCACAGTAGGAAGTGGGAATTGGTGAGACATGCAGAGCTAGCAGGCTAGCGCAAATACACACACCTGTACACGTTTCTAAATGTGTTCGTTTTTGCTTAAAAATGGCCAAACTCACCTAAGATGTCATTAATTCCTCGAGCTTCACGAGCCACATTGGCTTTCTTTACTTATTTGCATTTACTGCTGTTTGCTCCAATGAGGTATATAACAATACGAAAAAAAGGACTTGTTTTAAATGAAACAACTAGAGGGTTACAGGGTACACACGAATAACAACAAAGAATATGATAAAGGATTTTCGACGTCACACCAGCTAACTCTCAACAACGCCCTACTCTCTGTTTTGGCTGAATAGAAACAGAAGGGCTTGTTTGCAGTAGAGTAAATAGGCAAGCCAGGAGCCAGGTAATTGGTACAGTCTAATGCCATAAGAGAGTCATAAAGACTGTAATTGATCAGAGCGGCCTTTATATCATATAAAAACGATTCGGAATATTGGTTTTGATTTATGTTAGGTGCATTACATGGAATGGGTATCTTGATTGCTTGGAAACGTGTTTGGTTAAATAACCTCGTTCTATTCCCCCCTCTGTAGAATTGGATGGGCCAAAGAGGAGGGGCATTAGAATTGGATGGGCCAAAGAGGAGGGGCATTAGAATTGGATGGGCAAAAGGGGAGGGGCTTTCGAATTTAATGTGCAAAAGGGGAGGGGCATAGGGTTTAAGAAGGTCAATGGGCTGAGTCGTGTCGAGTTGTGGAGGTGATTCACCAATATCTGCTTCGGTTTTGTAAAAAACTCTTTTATTGAATCCGTCTTTATATGTATCTAGGTGTCATGTTTGCTATTCATTTCATTACTATAGTTTCACAGTGACATGGATTATTATATTTGTAATTTTTACATAATTTCTTCAGTTATTTGCTACTATCTATTATCTGTAATATTAAACATAATATCTAATTCTATTTGTATCTAAAATGTCAAGTATAAAGTGTTTCAGATGATAATGTTTTGAGTTTTTTTATTTTATTTTTTGTAATCCAGACTTTTCTTTACATCAATACTGTCCAGTAATCTGTGTAAACCTCAACATTTTGGTGCCTTGCCATCCATTATCTTGGTTGTTATGAAGTTCTGCTACAATAAGAGGTTACCCTGCCCAAACTGGAACATCTAGTGTGACCGTACTATACAAACAATAGGGACCAATTTTGTCTCAAAAGCACTCCTTTCAAAACGACTGTCTGAAATGATAGAAAAGCTCTGGAGTCCATTTAAGTGAAGAGAGCGCTAATGAGCTGATGACCACGTCTGATAACACACACCGCCTGAGACGAATGATGAGGACCGCGAAGACGTTAATGGGAAAGAGGGAGCGACAAGTTGATTAAAGGGGTGGGAAAGAGACTAGCCTGTGGTCCAATCTGTCACCGAGACAAACGCTTGAGAGTGTGCACGCCTGTGATCATACAGTCCAAGTACCACATGCATGCAGACTCTCCCTGACACACACACACACACATTACATTTCAAATGTACTATCCTTGTGGGGGCCTCACACATTATTCCTCATCAAAAAATTGCAGAATGGCATTTCTCATCGTAGCCGTATCCAAAAGTAACGTCCCAGGAAGGAAGTCATGCCGCCTAAATAAAGCAAAAGCAAAGTTGTGACTCTAATGGGAAGATGGAATGCAGTGGAATCAACTAATAAGACGCGCTGGCGGGCGGCATCCTGACATCAGAAGCTGTGGCGCAATGGAACGGAGTTGGACAGCGACTGTGAATAAGCGAAATTAATTAAAAAACTTGACATCGCTAACAACAAAGAGGGAGAGCCTATTCTTTTTCCTGTTTAAGAAATAAGACGTGAGCTACCTGTGTGACGGATGCAATTATGCTACCCGCAGTTTCGTCTGTCACCGTGCACTTCAATATCGCCGTAGAGTTTGGTTAAAATCATCCCCGGAATTTATCTGCTATCTCTGGGCGTGCCGTTCCTCTTGATAAAGAAAACTGGGCCAAACGATTAGGTACGGTTAAATACGATGTTTCGTTAATCACAGAAGTCCTAGACTGCATGTTTAACATATGACAAAAGAGAACAGGAACACTTCCATGACAGGTGGGTTCTACCAAATAAGCAAGGATGAGAGATACAACCCATCAACAGCTAGTCATGTAATGTATTTCCTTCACTTGGTCCCCGTCTTGTGCATGCCTGCGTTGGCCATCTGTCCATCTGTCACTTACATACAAATCAGTTTATATAAATAATTAATCTTAAAATGAGACTCACAGAAGACACAAGGTTGAAGCATATGGTGATGTTTTTGCTTCGTCCCTATGATATTCTGAGGCAAAGCTAAAGGGATTTGAAAAGAGACTTGTCTGCTATTCTGCAGTTCTGGCTTCCCAGACAGAATATGGCCGTGCATAGCTGTTGAGCAGCAAATATTCACACGCCACAAACTAGCGGGTTCCAGCTATTTCCGTTGACATTGATATTGACATTGCCCATGAGGATTCAGCGAGCAGCAGAACAAAGGAATTAACCTTTAGCTTGCTTAAAGACGTAGATTTAAATTAATTCCAGTGACGGTCCTATAAAATGCGTTGCGAATGTGTTTTTGGTTCATTAATTATTAACTCAGAAACCAAAAAGTTGATGCTTGATAGTCAGGACGCTCTATCAGTACGCTCTCCAAGACAACAGTTGATGCTTGATAGTAAGGACGCTCTATCAGTACGCTCTCCAAGACAACAGTTGATGCTTGATAGTAAGGACGCTCTATCAGTACGCTCTCCAAGACAACAGTTGATGCTTGATAGTAAGGACGCTCTATCAGTACGCTCTCCAAGACAACAGTTGATGCTTGATAGTAAGGACGCTCTATCAGTACGCTCTCCAAGACAACAGTTGATGCTTGATAGTAAGGACGCTCTATCAGTACGCTCTCCAAGACAACAGTTGATGCTTGATAGTAAGGACGCTCTATCAGTACGCTCTCCAAGACAACAGTTGATGCTTGATAGTAAGGACGCTCTATCAGTACGCTCTACAAGACAACAGTTGATGCTTGATAGTAAGGATGCTCTATCAGTACGCTCTCCAAGACAACAAAAGTATGGTGTTACTCAAGTCGTGGCAAGTGAACAGAACACAGTTTCCTTCACATCTTTAGTAATACAGCTGTAATATTGAAAACAAAAAATAGTATTAATTTTTTGTAGTCCGTACATATTTCCATGATACAGAGAAAAAAAATGTGTCTATGTGTTTTAAGGACAAATTTCTCACAATGGTGTTTGACTAGCTCTGAATTTTTTTTGCTAGGGCTGTTGACAGCTCCTCAAAAATAAAACGAAAGGAAAATAGAAAACAAAAGAAATACAATTAAGCGCGTTACTGTGTATGATGCTATGTTTCGAGTGTTCTGACACGTCAGGAGGATACGAACGCAATTAAGAGATGATTTAGCTTTTAATCTCCTCAATAATTCACCATTGTTTACAATAAGGTGAAGCATATATTACAAACCTTGCTTCAGGGTTCATTTGCATACTGCAAACCAGGATGAAAGAGACACACACTCATTTACAGCAAGGAAGCATATGTTTGGCTGCAGTTACCATCTCATCTTGATTTTGCCTTGAATTGTCTCAATGCTTTTGTCGAAAACCCATTAGAAAGCTAATGTTACAGTATCTTGCAGCCTTTGGAAAAGCGCATTATGAGGATATATGGGAACGAGGTACTGAGCATAATATGTTTTCAGATCATGATTAATCAGAGAGTATCTGGTTTCAACAATACATAAAAAACAGGAGCAGTTAGAAGAGAAAATACTGTCTTTTACACCAAGCAAATGCTCCGTGGGTGTGTGTGTGTGTGTGTGTGTGTGTGTGTGTGTGTGTGTGTACACGTTTTTACATTATTCCGTTTGTAGAGCACAGTAAAGCACTATATGACAATATGACACTGGAGTAACTGTGATAAGGGGGAGGGACATGTTATAAAGGAAGCACTGGACCAGAACCAGACATGATGGACGGACCAAGGAAATGTAGTGTTTCTCTCCTGTAGTGTGACGACGACAGCACAAACCACGACGGGAAACACAATGGACACACTGATCTGTAGTCAAATCAAAATGTCCCACTGAGTGACAAGACCGTTAAAATAAAATCACAAAAAAATTACTAAATGTGTGTGTAACTTACTTGTGTGTGTAAAAACATGTGTTGTACATTCAAACATACATTCGTACATACACACACTAAACCAGACAGCTTAGACACAGGCAGACAGACGAGTTGAAGTGGACACAGCTGCGTCCAGCACACCGACCCTCAAGTCAAGTTTCACTTCCGCACTCATATATAAGAGTGTAAATACAAGAGGGGTATCTGTGAGAGGAGCAGTCCATGAGGAGATTCGCAGGTTTTAGCATATGCAAAATAGTCTCACCTCCTGGGAGAAAGTATTAAAGAACTACAGTTCACTGCTAGAATTGATCAAAGTCCATAAACTCTTTCATCAACTTGCCCTGCTTTCCATCTCAAAGCAGATGGAGTGCGTGAGGGGGAAACATGTATGAAAAATACATTATGGCCGAGCAGGTGGGCAAAGCATTGCGAAGTAATCATAAACAAATTTGCCTTCAATTACCCAAGTCCCAGTTTATCTTGTTTGTTGCTGTTGCCTATGGAGTATAGTTAATCTCTTTAATCTTTTTGTGTTCACATTTGTGTGTTTATTTTTAATTTAAAACATAGTTTTTTTTCATATTGTTAAATACCCTGTCGGAGCAGAACGTCTTTGCTGTTTTGAAATTGAATCTGTGCTACTTTTTCAGCAAACACATGTCTTGCTTATTGCCATATAATCATATGTACTGTATAAAAGACTAACAAACTAAATGCAAATACATTGAACTGGGAACATACTATTTACCTAGCTCAGGAATCCAGTTGACTCTATGTAAATGTAGGAGGTCCTCAGTGTCTTTTACACCATTCTGATTTTAAAACGTACCCAATATGGTATTCTGATATTTCATGCCAATGGCAACGTATACGTTTACAAGTAACAAACACATTTGCAACATGTAATTCTTCCTGAAAATATGACAAAACTTGTAAATCATCTATCAAGCGTGCTCTGTCCCGGAGTCTGGCTACCTTTCCTGAGGTAAAAACCAAGCACTTGTCAGACAGCGACTACATTTTGAACATATTCAGTGGCCTTCTTCCAAGTACACGAATGTGTCCCATTGAGCAGCTGAAAGCAAGCACTACCCAGATCGTCTGCAACAGTTCACGTTTGTACATTTCTAAAAAAAAAAAGTTAAACCCAATATAAGTTGATTTGAGGGGGAAAACTTCTAAGCTCAGAGCTTCGATTTTGAGATGTTAATACCGTATGCCTGTGAGAGCAACATTTTATATAACAGTCGGTTATTGCAAATTACGTAAAATAGCACAGAGAGAACTAACAATATTTAACTTCAAAACTCAACAGGATGGCTGATTGTGTACAGTTTACACATTCATTCAATTTGCCTTTTGACAAAAACAGGATTGCGAAGCACTGGCAGAGAACATACTGGATGAGAGGTTAATAGTTTTGAAAAGGAATCATTAGATAGAATGCCAAACAACTTTGCACATGCACTCTAGCCTCGAGGTGATGGGTTAATGAATAGGTTGGCAGGGATTTCTGCTAAAACACTAAATCGCATCTGGTTAATTCCAATGCTAAAAAATACATTGTGGGAGAAGTGATTAACCGCAAGGCCCTTGTCTTCTCTCTGTCCTAACACATGCCTGTCCTGGCCCACTCCTGTCCTGGCCCACTCCTGTCCTGGCCCACTCCTGTCCTGGCCCACTCCTGTCCTGGCCCACTCCTGTCCTGGCCCACTCCTGTTTTGGACCACTCCTGTCCTGGCCCACTCCTGTCCTGGCCCACTCCTGTCCTGGCCCACTCCTGTCCTGGACCACTCCTGTTCTGGACCACTCCTGTTCTGGACCACTCCTGTTCTGGACCACTCCTGTTCTGGACCACTCCTGTTCTGGCCCACTCCTGTTCTGGACCACTCCTGTTCTGGACCACTCCTGTTCTGGACCACTCCTGTTCTGGACCACTCCTGTTCTGGACCACTCCTGTTCTGGCCCACTCCTGTTCTGGCCCACTCCTGTTCTGGCCCACTCCTGTTCTGGCCCACTCCTGTTCAGGCCCACTCCTGTCCAGGCCCACTCCTGTTCTGGCCCACTCCTGTTCTGGCCCACTCCTGTTCTGGCCCACTCCTGTTCTGGCCCACTCCTGTTCTGGCCCACTCCTGTTCTGGCCCACTCCTGTTCTGGCCCACTCCTGTCCTGGACCACTCCTGTCCTGGACCACTCCTGTCCTGGCCCACTCCTGTCCTGGCCCACTGCTGTCCTGGCCCACTCCTGTCCTGGCCCACTCCTGTCCTGGCCCACTCCTGTCCTGGCCCACTCCTGTCCTGGCCCACTCCTGTCCTGGCCCACTCCTGTCCTGGCCCACTTCTGTTCTGGCCCACTCCTTTTATTGAGAGCAAAGGCTACATCCTTCTTGACCTCAGAGTCTGCGGAGTGACTTTTTAACAATTGATAATCAACAAGATAATCATTCAATCATCTCAAGAGCTGAATTTGGTGAAGCCACCTTTCTTAAATAGATCGCTAGGATGAGAGTATAATGATGTCCTCAGAATGGCATGGAACCGGCTTGCTTAACTCTACTCAGACCCATGGGGAACCATTCTTTTTTTTAACACCTTGGAAAGGTATTTTGCTCTTGGCATAATGATGCACATGTTGGAGAACAAGCCAGACCCGTTTTTGGTAAACCTGATTCAAAATGTGGTGTGATTTGCAAAAGTGAGTTACTATAACAAATCGAAAGATCATTCCATTCTAAAATATAATGAAATTATATGTAGCTCAGCTATCCTTGTTTCAAATTTCGTACTTACATTTTCACATGACTGCAGGGATGTTGGGTTTAAGAGATTTGTTGCATTGTCTGGAAGTATCATGGAGTGGCAGTTCTCCTTACTGCAGGCAAACAGCATGGTCAGCAAGCATCAACTAGAAGCCAGTGAGGCATATGACGTGTGTGCTGTGATATAATTCATTTCACTCAATGTAAAACGCCTTTAACAAACATGGTGAGCTATTGCTAACGAATGGTGTCAGAGTTGATGCTCTTATAAGGCAAAATAGTATCCATAAAACAGAATCATGTTTTATAACTTCAGAGCTTTTACAATTTTGTTTTGAAGATTTATACCATGCTATAAAAAGTGTAACACATGTAACTAATTTCACTGCAACTGTACATGTATCTAATTGCACTGCAACTTTACATTTATCTAATCGCAATGCAACTGTACATGTATCTAATTGCACTGCAACTGTACATGTATATAATCGCACTGCAACTGTACATGTATCTAATTGCACTGCAACTGTACATGTATCTAATCGCAATGCAACTGTACATGTATCTAATTGCAATGCAACTGTACATGTATCTAATTGCACTGCAACTGTACGTGTATCTAATCGCACTGCAACTGTACATGTATCTAATTGCACTGCAACTGTACATGTATCTAATCACACTACAACTGTACATTTATCTAATTGCACTGCAACTGTACATGTATCTAATCGCACTGCAACTGTACATGTATCTAATCGCAATGCAACTGTACATTTATGCGTTAACCTCAGAAACAAGCATTTCTCTCCTCAAGAGCTCCAGTATGAATGATGTAGTATCAGGCAATCTATCACTGTCGTTGTAATTAATCTGCTGGTATTTAGTGGATAATGAGATGCTGTTGTGTCATTTGTGTGTGGCTAGTTCCATTTTTCAACCCTTTCTTTTTTCCCTGTGTTTGAAGTGAATTGAAGAATCACGAGCAGAAGACAGAAGAAGCTTTAAGCCAAGCCTGGCTCGATGGGTTCCAGAGCCCTACAATACTAGTTTCCCGGTTTTTATTATTATGTTTCCATTTTCTCTCTCGTGTTGCTATTTTTAAATTGCTGAGTGTATTGGAAAATCTGGGAGCTGGCATGATGGCAAAAAAGGAGGAACATGTCAGACGTGGTCTCTGCTTCAATGACAAGACCCTTTGTATTTCTGCATCTGCCGAGCGATACTGTGTACTGTGAACAGTTCCATATTTACCAGATTACCGGGAACATGTGCCATTTCACTAAACTAATCTGACAGCAATGGCCCTGTCTGCTGGAGACAGAGACATTTTTTCAATCGTAAGTGAAAATTAAACGCTGAACTAGATGGGGGCTCTCGTCTCCAGATAGAAATTGCACTGCCACATATAATATCTCACACTGGGCTATTGCCTTTCACATGTAGATAATTCACCGTCCGTCACTCTTATGGCTTCACAATGGTGGAAATTCACTTTTTCAAATTGAAAGACAATGGCCACAGCTATGCATCGATTTTGTAGACTTTACTTCACTAGGTTATGATTGCAGTCAGAGTATGATATATATGGCCTTGATGTGTCAAATTTGATTGTCACACTATGTGGTGCAAATGAGGGCTGAACGATTATGGCCAAAATGATAATCACGATTATTTTCATCTGTATTGAGATCACGATTATTTATCACAATTATTCATTGATTTTAGGGACAACGTATTTGTATTGCCCTTTCACATTTAAATAAACAAACTGCTTCCACTTCCATGTTGTGGTAGCTTCCTGCTTACACAAATCTTTGCATCATTATAAAACAGGCCCTTAAGGCGCATTATCACCTAGAAACAAAATAAAAATTAAATTGCACCCAGAATACAGGCAACTAAGAATACATATCACAAAAGCAAACCAAATAAAAAAAATCAGGCCTATGCAGAAAAGGTTGACGATCGCCAAGGACGTGGACTCAGTGAGGTAACGTTAGCGACGTCACTGTTCTTGGCCTTCAGGCATTCCTCGTACTTCACTTTGTGGTGATTTTTCAGCTGGTTGAAAAGTAAGTTGTGTTGTTGTTCGACCCAGACATTATTCTAAAGCACTCTGTGCAAACGATTTGTTCTTGCTTACCATCACTTACCCTAATGAAAAAATACTTACAAACAACAGATACTGGTCTGTTTCGAGGGACTAGCTCTCGTTTTGTCTGTCTGCCCTCTGTAATATTATATTATATTATCTGTATATTACTCAGACAGGCTATCGCTGGAGGCTGCGCGCACAGCCAAATATCCCCCTGGTGGCTGGCTTAAGGAAGTTCAGGAAATGCTCGATTTGATATGTGCGGGGGACTCATTGTAAACATTAATATCGAGGCCAATCATGTTCATTTAATTGCGGGAAGCCAAAATCGTAATCGCGATCAATATTCGCTTAATTGTGCAGCCCTAGTGCAAATGTACATTTGCGCAATTTATCCCATAAAATTTCCATAATCCATGGTACAGTCATTAAAATTTCCAATATGAGGCAGTTTCAAATTAAACCACGAAATATGATTGTGTTTAAATGATTGCATCAGAGCCATTCTTCCCTTCTACTTTAAAATCAGAGTGGGTTCTGCCCAAAGAACACAGCCAATCACGTGCAAGGAACAAGGCAGCTCAATCAGATAGGCTTCTGTGCATGCTACAGAATGATGTACTATATATTTTCCAAATAAATGCGTAAGACTTCTGCACAGTATTGCATCCATGCTAGGTAACTAGCATATG
This sequence comes from Dallia pectoralis, assembly GCA_029465975.1. Lineage (NCBI taxonomy): Eukaryota > Metazoa > Chordata > Actinopteri > Esociformes > Umbridae > Dallia > Dallia pectoralis. Next base: position 7,881,824 of record CM055755.1, read on the forward strand.
TATGTGAACTTGAATGGGGACACTGTGGATAGCATATTTGATGTTCGTTAGATGTCCGTTAGATGTCCGTTAGATGTCCGTTAGATGTCCGTTAGATGTCCGTTAGATGTCCGTTAGATGTCCGTTAGATGTCCGTTAGATGTCCGTTAGATGGTCGTTAGATGTTCGTTAGATGGTCGTTAGATGGTCGTTAGATGGTCGTTAGATGTCAGTTAGATGTCAGTTAGATGTCAGTTAGATGTCAGTTAGATGTCAGTTAGATGTCAGTTAGATGTCAGTTAGATGTCAGTTAGATGTCAGTTAGATGTCAGTTAGATGTCAGTTAGATGTCAGTTAGATGTCCGTTAGATGTCCGTTAGATGTCCGTTAGATGTCCGTTAGATGTCCGTTAGATGTCCGTTAGATGTCCGTTAGATGTCCGTTAGATGTCCGTTAGATGTTAAGGAGCAATCTGATAAATCTGTTGCATCTGATAAAGTTCTGAGGCTGAAATCAAATCTGACACCCTGAAATGGAGCGTGACATTCTGGTGCTTTAAGTGACTCAGAATGTCTGGAATTATTATATAGTGTAAAAGCTAAACAACGGCGTAGATGATGTCTACAATTGCATCTCTTCATATTGGCATCAACAATGAAAGCAAAGAAAACCGGCAAACAAACATTTACATGAATTAGCACCATCCAACGCTGGACATTTGGCCTTGTTGAATTCTTTAATCAGCCAACATTTAGCTGTAACAAAACGGTGTCACGTGTACAGCATAGAAACATATCCTAGTGTCTGTCCTTTGATGGGACACACATTTAAAGACCAAACATCAGTGTAATGAATCCAACTAACTACTTTGTTGGTTTGTCCATCACCACACCTGGTTCGTCTGAGCGGGCGGGTTTACTCTGATTGCCCACCTTGTATGTCTGCTCTTCTGAGGAAGCAAATAGGTTCATGTGAGATGTGAGAGAGGGGTGTAAGATTAGGAACCCCCCCGCTGAGTTGATACGCCAGACAACATGGCACCCTCGCAGACTGTCCAAAACACATCTTTCATCTCACTACACTGATTAGCTAGCTCACAACACTAGCCAAGTTAGCTGTGTTGTTTCTTGCACCTGATTAGCTGTGGTCATGGGGGTGGCATTGCAGGCTGGAAGCCCGGCTTCAAAGAAATGTTTAGAGCAGAAAATGCCGCACAAGCATGTAGGTGAGGTTGTTTCCTCATGCAGCTTCACTTTCAACCTTATTTGCGGTCAAGGGTTTTCATTATCCACCACTGGTCGCTGAGCCTATTCTAGTTGACAGATTCCCCTCAGCCTATCAACAGAGGGGTGAGCCAACTGCCAAATCGCAAGTCTCCTGAGTCAACAAAGCAGCACTAAACAAGGTTAGCGGAGAGCGACGCGAACGGAAAATAATTCGAGAAAAATCGTCCGTCCGATACCTCATAACGAGTGAAGCGGCACTCGACGGTAGGCTGGTGAGGAGTATCTATCAACGGATGTCTCTCGTTTCCTAGATGGATGGTACGAGGGGAGTGCTGTGGGTGGCACAGTCAAGCATCGTTTGGCCGACCGTGCTTCCTAGGTACCCTGTTAATGGCAGTTTGAGTGCTGCGTGAATCAGCGCGAGGCCCTCAATAAGGCGACGCCGCAAAAACACATTTGCTAAGCCGCGTACGTCGACCCACACCGACGTCCGAATCGAATGTGTCCGTCACACGACACTCCGACCAGGTGGTGCCAGCGTGCCACAGATCCAGTCCGGGTTTTATGGATTCCGCGATGGATAATGACGCGGGTCGTGGTTACACAAAGCAGCGTGTTTGTAACAGACTCCGAGCATCACCTTGTACATTCATCTCGCCAGCTGGCCTCTGCCTCTGCACATTAATGTGACCGCGGATTTGGCCGGCGAAAGTAGCTTGTGAGAGACACGGACTACTCACAAGGACATCAAAGGCCGCGTTCCCATGCCGACGTCAGAATAGGACCTGGGCCTGGGCAAAAAATAGCCCATAGTCGAACATAATGAGATTCTGAGACGGTATTTTATCCCACTGGGAAATGTTTAATTTACACAAGCTGTCACTGTGTTATTCTGACTGAGTAGTGTGGACATGTCATCAAGAAAATCAAGTGGAAAATGTGTATGCGTTAAAACAAGGGTTTTGAGACCATGTACTAAGTCATGTTTTGCAAAGGGGTGAAATTCTTATTTAAAAGCAAATCAATTTATAAGTTATTTGAAATGCGTTATTGCAGATGTCTCTCACAGTTCAAATAAACCTACCAATAAAATCATAGACTGATCATGTCTTTGTCAGCGGGCAAACGTACAAAATCAGCAGGGGATCAAATTATTTCTTCCATCCCTGTATATCCACGGATTCCACGAGCACATTTCAGATCACATGCCTAACATCCACATTACGAAATGTATCTATTGCAGACAACAACAAACAAAACATAGGTACGTTTCTTCAATTCTATCATCTCCCAGGATCTTTAAGGATCTAGAAAACCTTACAGAGCCACTATGGGAGATTGTATGGTCCACCAGTAACAGTTATGACTTTACAAAGCCAATATGGGTAGATTGTATGGTCAGTAAAGATTTTACATTTGAACACAGGATGGTTGCTGATAACGGTTGCCGTAGGCCTATGTAAAGATCCCGCTACAATAGTCATATAAAACATCAACAATATAAAGACTGTATTTGGATCAACTTCATGTTATTTCCATGGATCAAAAATATGCGCTTCTCTTGCAAAAACAAGCATGTTTCAAAATGACCTCGACATTTTGAACCGTATGTTTGTTACATGTAATGTAAATAGGTTGTTTTCCAAAAACCTATTTACCAGAACCTCCGCACGACTCAGCCCGACACCCAGCGGGCCTTAGCCTGGCCATCGGTACATCTCACTAATCACGTTCTGTCAAGCCATTCTCCGTCTTATCACACTGCTGACTTAACCTTCCAGCATTTCATAAACAGGCCTACAGTCAAACCCATTACCATTGGAATCGAGGTCAGTATACAGCCAGAAGTCTCATGGTTAATCTGGAACCGGTTATTTTCTGAACAGGTCCGACACCTAATAGAATGCCAACCGTGAGCCGCAAAAAAAAAGGCTGGATATGGAAACAAAGTCAAGGTTCAAGGGACCCCGTTCTTTTCATGAACAATACTAAAGCCAAAAACTATAATCTCCATTTCCTCAGCAGAGCAATGGTCGATGCTCCGTTTTCCGTAGCCTGCAAGGTTGCATTCTGCTTTGTGTTTATTCTACATATGAGGTTACAATATACAGGCCTGCTGAGAGAAAGCTAGCATGTGTTCAGCTTTTGAGCTGGGGGGTGTCTCCCTGTAGCAACCTTAACATGTGTTCAGCCTTTGAGCTGGGGGGTGTCTCCCTGTAGCAACCTAAACATGTGTTCAGCTTTTGAGCTGGGGGGTGTCTCCCTGTAGCAACCTAAACATTTGTTCAGCCTTTGAGCTGGTGGGTGTCTCCCTGTAGCAACCTAGACATGTGTTCAGCCTTTGAGCTGGGGGGTGTCTCCCTGTAGCAACCTAGACATGTGTTCAGCCTTTGAGCTGGGGGTGTCTCCCTGTAGCAACCTAAACATGTGTTCAGCCTTTTAGCTGGGGGGAGTCTCCCTGTAGCAACCTAGACATGTGTTCAGCCTTTGAGCTGGAGGGTGTCTCCCTGTAGCAACCTAAACATGTCTTCAGCCTTTGAGCTGGGGGGTGTCTCCCTGTAGCAACCTAGACGTGTGTTCAAGGTTGAATTGAATGGTAAACTTGCAGTACATGTAATGAACCGTTCGGCCCTCTTTATGCTCTTATTTTATAGTAAGTTGTTCTGAGATTGTACAAACCTACATTAATATGTTGTTATATAATGTCTGATGCTCTTTGTGGACCCCAGGGGAACCTAATGAAACGTGAGCTCTGAACACTGCATGTTTGAAGGTGAGTAGTTTCACCGACCAATCAAAACCAACGGAGCTTGCATGCGCCCAACCCACCACAAGGAGTCGCCAGGGAATAAGGTCTTTACGACCTTCTCAACACACATCCTGGACAATGCGGAGCCAATTCGCACCGCCCACCCAGAGGGCCCTGGGGACTGTCAGTGTGCGGCTCTCACCATCGATGTAATATCGGCCGGTGTACTGCGTTTAGCAACGAAGCCGCAAACGACTGTTCTGACGACGATGCTGAGCTTATTACAGTTCGGTCCGTCTGATCTCTCTCTCCGAACACTAGAAGGTCCCTTGCGGAGGTCCTGAAGGCCTAGCCACCATCTGTAGCAGCCTGGCAGGGCGCCCTGTATTGCCCCTGTATTGCCCCTGTGCTGCTACCATCTCCAGTTCCCAAGACAATTAATAAGGGAAAGGGCCGGCCTGCTGGTTCAACTCCCGGGAGTGACACCTCACCGTCTTGCCTCCCCACAGGCAGAGGAGGAGGGCAGGAGGAGTGACACATCTTGTTTAAGAAGCCGTTACCGACGGGGCTGGATTAGACTTAATCGATCCATGTGAACGCCCCCCTCCCGTCTAGGTCTCGCTGACATTGTAATTACACGGCAGTGACAATTAGAGCCGTGAAGTTAGCTAACGGGCGCCGCTAATATGCCGACGTTCATGCGGCGCACATCTCCCGTTCGGGGGTTTCGTCTCATTTCCTGACGACGCCCCGTCAAATAGACAGCATCTTTCACGTCGCCGCTCACTGTCCGATCGGAATCTGTCGTCTCGAATTGGATTATACGCGACTCGCTCAAAGTCGGCGTCTCTAACCCTCTCGATGATTAGTAACGACATTGTGTTTTCCGTCTGCGTGACACGGGTGCACGCGGCTTTGATGAAATAAAAACTCATGACAAATCGAATTAAATCTCCAACTCGGCGCTCACACTATTGTAAAGGGTATTCGATATGTTTTACATATTTCCCAACTGGCCTTTGCGGTGTGAAACAGGAAGTATCTGGACTAGAACAATACTAACTTCCTTTATTGTACATCATAGACCACAGGTCGATTCATAATGTTGTTTAGCATGTTGTTGACCGATCATAACATAGAGCTCAAGGCAATAGTGATTACATGGGAGAGCAGAAGAGAAAAGCAAACGTTGCAGACTCTGGTTCTACGAGCTCCTGGGCGGCACTCGTACTTGAAGACAGCTTGCAAAAAAAAACTTATTTATCTGTTGTACCAATGAACTATCGCAAACATGAGCACAAATCTGTCTAGAGAAGTTTCCACGCAGGACAGGAAATGAGAGCAGCCAAGATTTAATACGCAGCATATCACACAGGAAGGAATGACAGCCTGACGAGAATATTGTGCGGAGGCTGGCTATTGGGAGACGGTTGTCTTCAGCAACTCTATATGGTTGAATAATTAAAAAGATGACATAAATATCACACAGAGTTCTGAGTGTTTTAGGCGATGCGTTAACAGCATCTTGCTTCTGCATCACGCCGCTTCGAACAAACAGCTAGTATTCATAAACCTTCCAGAATGTTCATTGAAAACACTGCCAGGTGTTTTATTCCAGCTGGAGTGGGGTAAACAGAGACAGGTGAATGTATAATGTGTGTGAATAAGGCAGTGGGTCAGCTGGGCCAGGGGATTTTCAAATAAATTCATGTGCGTGGGCCAGTTCCTGGTGAAGAAAATAGTCTTCCCCTACTAAAGTCTGTGCAGGCAAGTCTGATTTTAGGCAAAAGGGACAAGCATAGATAATAGCGTTGTTTTTTAACTGCATTAAAGTCACGACTTTATATCATTGATGCTATGTTTTCATGTCGTTGTGACTAGGCAGATACTGTCTATCATGATTTTATAAGTTATTTATTTGGAAGAAATTAGTATGGTTATAACTATATAACCTAAAAACATAAAAAAGATATACCATTTAAGAAAATAAAGATTCAAAAATGCGAATTTGATTTTGTTGAAATATTTTTGCTGATTTTTTTATCTCCCGATTCCAATGTATAACATCAGTACAAAGAGTTACACATATAAAAAAAATACAATATTTTTTTCCTATCGCTTATTTGCCATTGTATTTGCAGCTACAGAAAAAAATATATAATAATTTATTGACCAAGTGTTTGTCATGACAACATGTCATCGTTCAATATACAGATATACACAACACACAATATGTCAGAAAACATGTCAGAAAACATGAATGATAAGCATAACGTGTCAGTTACACAGAGACACACCAACAAACACAGAGACACACCAACATACACAGAGACACACCAACATACACAGAGACACACCAACATACACAGAGACACACCAACATACACAGAGACACACCAACATACACAGAGACACACCGACATACACAGAGACACACCGACATACACAGAGACACACCGACAAACACAGAGACACACCGACATACACAGAGACACACCGACATACACAGAGACACACCGACATACACAGAGACACACCGACATACACAGAGACACACCGACATACACAGAGACACACCGACATACACAGAGACACACCGACATACACAGAGACACACCGACATACACAGAGACACACCGACATACACAGAGACACACCGACATACACAGTGACACACCGACATACACAGAGACACCGACATACACAGAGACACACCGACATACACAGAGACACACCGACATACACAGAGACACACCGACATACACAGAGACACACCGACATACACAGAGACACACCGACATACACAGAGACACACCGACATACACAGAGACACACCGACATACACAGAGACACACCGACATACACAGAGACACACCAACATACACAGAGACACACCAACATACACAGAGACACACCGACATACACAGAGACACACCGACATACACAGAGACACACCGACATACACAGAGACACACCGACATACACAGAGACACACCAACATACACAGAGACACACCAACATACACAGAGACACACCAACATACACAGAGACACACCAACAAACGGTGAACAACTTCAGCATTTTAAAAGAGAAAACAACAGCAATCGAAGACATAAATTACCAGTGGGTACAAGAGACACAAACACAGATGTATATTATCGTGATCAACCGTTGACCTGTCCATAACAGACACAAAATGCACAATCCCTATGTCATTATCCACTATACTATTACTTTCCGTGAAATGTCTAATACTTGACAGTCCGCCTGTGATAGAGAAATGTAATAGCATGAAATCACTTTCTTTAATTATTCCTTTAACACAGAAAACTGGTTGCAGGTCCTATCTGTGCAAGAAAGTCCAAAACAGGAAATTTGTATTGGCCCCTGAAACCCACACCGGTGAATTCCTTATTAAATGTCTCAAGAAAAAATAATAAAAGTAGAAATGATAATGGGACAATTTCTTTTATAAATCCCTTTTTTCTGGCTTGAATAAATGTTTGGTCCCCGAAGACAATCGGATAAATTTCAAACTTATGGTGTGCTCTAAAGCGTCTTAAATTCATCCCTAAATTTGTTTTGATATGTATGAAGACATTCTGAAGTGGCAAGCGAATCAAACTTCAAAAGGCTGCTGCACTCAATGGAAAATATTAAAATATGATTTCTAGAAAAAAAAACATTCCGAAGCCTTAAGCCAAGGCCAGCCATGCTGAGACTTGTGCAATCAATATTGCAATTTGCATAACATTGTACATATTGTTCATATTTTTATTTCCCAGTTGAGCAAAAATATATTCAACACTGTAATTTTTTAATCGGCTGGTTTTGCACGTGAGGATTAAGTTAAATTAATTTGTTTAGTTAGACCACTTTCAAGCCTCTCTGTCAATACAGCTAGTTTTCTGGTTAGGCTACATTTTTCCCACAGACCATTTCACTCTAGTGGAGTGATTTACTCTGTGGTGCATGCATCACTTTGGTGACGTCACTCGCGCCCTGACTCCAACATGTTTCGGGCGTGGAGGAATTTGTTTTATTCTGAAAATTACACTGTGAACAACGCTCACCACTCACAAACAATTAGCTAGGTACTGGAAATGAGCCATTACATCACAGAATGCTAACTAGGAAAGTAGTTCTACTTATACATCCCATTAACAAGGTTGCCCATTAAGATACTTACTGTAGCTGTAAGAAAACTACACATGAAATTTGACTTATATCCTAACGGTTGGTGACTTGAAAAATATACTGACTGTCATTCGCATTGACTATTTAGGAAAATCAGTGTAAAATATAATTTGCATAATCATTTGGAACATTGTGTAAGGCACAGTTCTATTTCTACGCGTGTCTTATTGATGTTTGAAGGGTAGACATGTTGGTAATATTTGCTTCAACTCAGCGTGCCGAGTTTTTCCTACAAACTAGAATAACAGTAGAATGTATTCAAACAGTGTGTCAAAAATACATTTCACCCGACTATCTGACAAAATGTCCCCAAACTGTGAGATCGCTCCATGCCGGATTATCAAATGGCCTGTGAAGAACCTGGAACTGCTGCAGTTTAGCTTTTCAACCACTCTTGCTAGCGCTTGTATGGGGTACAAGTCAGACGTCAGAGAGGGTCTTGACCCCTTCCCTTTGTACCGCCACAGTCCCTTTGTAGAGCCAGAGTCTAACCGTGGCATTTCCAACACACTGGTCCTCTTTTAACAATACACTGTCGACCATATCGGCAGGCTTAGGCTCACAGTTATTTCTTACATTGTCCTTTCCAGCTGAGCTCCAACAACTACAATGGACACATCACAAGGCCAACGCAGCTTGGCTTAACTTGGCTAAGCTCCGCTTGGCTCGTCAGTCTACTCTAGAAGGTCATGCGTGGGTGGCGACCGGTTCTGTTGGGCAGACTTCTCCCTTCTTCACACCCTCTTGAGAGAAAGGCCCGAAGAAGTTGTTATTGGACTGAGAGGTTTTAGAAAGGAGAGGACATTTGCATGTACTGTAATTTGGAAGGAACTAAGCTTCATGTGGTGGGTGGTATGTTTTATCAGAGTTGTTCTCATTCCAGTCAACCAATGGGAATCAACTCCACAACCCTGCATTTTCTGCCACTCAACTACACAGGGCCCATGGATACAGGATAATCACCATACATAACTACAATATGATCAGTCATGCTAAGTAGCGACTCAAACGCAGTTCACTTTAACTATCCTCGTACAGTATTGACCAATATAAGCACATTTTTGGTAAAAACCAACACTCAACATTTGACAAAGAAAGGTTCTTCCGGTCAACAGTTCAAAAACAGGTTGAGAATTATGCAGCCGTAATTGTCATTTGTACTCAACCTAACAGCTTTCATGGTCTTAAAATATGTGGGAAATGCAAAAGCTTCTCCTCACATGTAACTTACGTTGGCTGTGATGTGGTTAGTCCGTGGTTGTAGAGCATTGGACCACAGTGTGCCTACACGAATATGCATTGACGGTTTTCCTTTATCCAAATGTCTTTTGAATCAATTGAATTGACTGGATTTGTGATGATACCGGGTTCCACTTATAGGAATGTAACATTTAATTCAATAATGGGTTAAAAAGTATTATGTTTAAAACAAAGTGACCTTTAGGTTTTGGTTCATGGGGTCTTGGACAGGTAGCTTAAGTTGTAATCTTGCCTGAATGTTAACGAGAGCTTTGACAGCAGAGCCCTTTTAATATTTTTTTTACAGAATGAAAGCTTACGGGCTGGTATTAGCTATTCCGTTTAATGCCATTCAATTCATGCCAACATTTCAGTCCCAGTATTTGTACAGTCGAATCGCAGACTGTTTCTATAGGCTGATTTAAATAAGATAAGCTTAAAATTCACTAGGAATTAGTACCTAATGTCAGTTCAGCTCATTGACATTAGAAGCACTCTGAGACAACTAGAAGGGCATCTCTGCCCTCCATTTTGTATTTTCTGTTTAACACCACACAACCCAGCGGAAGTTAACAAACCTTTGATCTTGTTCGGTAATCATCATTTTCACCTGTTCCTTGTTAGACGTCATTAGTAAGTGTATTAAAGTTGATCCTTTTCGCTGAGTTATCTGGCCCGATATTTGCTGTTGCTTCACGTTACGCGAGTGCGGCCATTTTGTGTTTGGGTAATTTTGTAGCTGAAAGTAAAAATAAATTAGAATGTTCCATCAATGCTCTGCGCCAGTCCTCTATCCAGCACCGTGACACGCTGACTAACACCGTAAAAAACCTCCCCCCCAAAAAAACCCAGTTCTCTTTATCTCCAGCTGACAGACGCGGTCATCTTGGACCGTGCCCTCTCCTAATCATCTGAAACAAAGAGCCGGCGTCCTACTTTTTCTTTCCTGACCTGAATAGTCACAGAAAAGACCCCCATCTCTGCTCTTTAGACAGCCTCATTAATAATTGTTGTGTAATCAAATTAAGTGTCCTCTCCCTTTTGCCGATGGGAGTGATTAGTTCCCCTAACTGTCCCTGATGGCCTGCTCCCTCCGCACAGGTCCCTTCAGATTCCCACAGAGCTGCTGCTGATAAAGGTGGTGGGAAACACAATCAACAGACGGGGGCGGAGGTGGGAGAAGTCGCACTGACTCATGCTCCCCGTGGGAGGAGGTGGGAGGAGGTGGCAGGAGGCTCAGAGATCAAGGCAGTAAGTATTCACACAGAACTTATCACCCCGGCCACAGCAGAGACATAATCAGCCATTAGCAGACGGCCAGATCTCTCCTCCCCCAAAATGACAGCCGATAAATCACCGATGCGAAACGGCGACAGTCTGGTTTGTTCAAAAATGCACTGTTCCCCATCGCACCTCTTCCTTTAGCCCCCCCCCCTCCACCCTCAGTCAACCTTCAACTTCCCTTAAAACTCCACTCTCGGCCAGCATCTTGGCAACGGAAACACTTCAGATGCCTCAGACAGGCCTTAGACAGGCCTCTGAAAGAGCGATGTCTCACAGGGGCCCGGACCTGGCGCGAGCCCAGACCCCCTGATGAATCGATTCCCTCGGGTGTCACAGTCAAAGAACTGACCGGTCAGGTGTGTGCCTCCCCCCGGCCTGTCACTCCGCTACCTGTCACAGGTGTTAGCCGTCAAAGAAAAAGATGGACGGAGAGAGTGAGAGGACAGGGTCAACTGTCACTACAGGCTGTTCTACCTCATGCCACCCATCTAAGGTTTTTTCCCCCGGCGCGTTCGTTGAGAATATCAAGCTGTTCTGGATGTGCTGTATCCTTCACCTGTAAGTCATTCAAGGGCATCTCAATCCGCCAGTCCATCCTCTGTGCTACTAGTTGTGTGTCAGGGCCATCTTATTAAAAATGTCCCGGGCCAACAAACAACTGTCATTTGTACGTGTCAAGGATTTCTCTGCGGTTTTGACAGGCACGGGGTGAAACAATGTCTTCAATTCTTCATTTGAACACAGATTCCCAATATGTTGTCCTATGCAACCTGACCAACATAGTTTGTTATAGTTTTAATTCTGACTATATACAGTATAATGCCAAGAGTCTATGTCCAAAAATATTGAAATAACTTTTTTAAACTCATCCAAAAAATGGCATACATTGTGGAGTTGAATACATCAGTTAATATCAGACATTTTCCAATGAAAATGGTTGAGGTTTACGATTCACTTTTTCTACTTCTACCTCAGTTGACATTTTAGTTATTTAGCATATATGAAGCTTGTTACATATGTTCCAGATGTTGGAATACAACAGTATTGTATAGTGACTAATTATGTAGGAAACCTTTGATTACTTATTGAAACACAGATAGGTTGGAGGGTTACAGTCTTGTCAGACAAGATTCTCTCAGCCAAGATGGCTGCCGCAGAGTCAAAATAGCAGTCAGATGCAGGATCTAGGCCTGTCAAACCTAGAAACATTACACATCACTGAGATTGAACACAAATGCTTTCTTTACCCCTACTAATCCCATAAAACTAATTGTGAGAAAACATAATTCATACAATTAATGCCCAGTGAATATTTCATAATTCATGCACATATTCAACAAGCTCCTTGCTTTCAGCCACTACAACATATGTGGTCTTTGCACTTGGGGACTAGCAACTAGGCACCATTAACCACATGGCTATCTGCTATTACGCACTTTCAGCAACCGTATCTATAGCGGCTCAGTGGCACTCAGACCGCATGCATTCACTATACAGACGCAATTAGGTGCACTTGATAAAAAGAAAAAGAGCGAAACACCAGCTAGCCAGTGAGCTAGCGAGGCGCCAAGAAGCACAAAGTAGCACTATTCTGGTCTGGCAGTCTATACGTTGCCAGAGACGACAGATTAATCTGACTGAGTGGCCTGCTTCCACGCGGAGCTCGGGGTAGCTTGGAGTAGATCTGGGGAGCTAGTGCCAGTGCAAAAAAGCTCTGAAATTATTCAAACATACAGGCAGGGCCGGGTAACTGATTACATGTAAGATTGTTACGTAATCCGATTACATAAATTAAGTAACTAATCATACAGGACTACTTACTCACATTTGCTACCGGATTTAGTTACATTGTTAAAACCATATTTGGCGTTACTTGATCTACCACCTTGAACATCCGATAAAATGTTGTCAACTCTCGGAGATGCAGGTTTCCAGCGAATAACCTATGAAGGGAGGTGGAGTGTTTATGTTGTAATTAGCTGGTTGAACTTATTGGTTCCACAACATGAGCTTCAGGTCCACTGGTCAATGAGAGTCTTTGGCTTCCTGCTTTTTGCGGTTATCTCACTGTCCCTCGTTTGCGTTCTCAGATTTGCAATAAGAAAAAATGCTTCATTGCTGTGCAAAATATCACTAGGCAACGATAGTGTAAATACATGAACGCAATCACTGCTACAGTTAGGATGTATTTGGCGGTTGAGGCTGTTGGTGATTGGAGATGTTGACAGGAACATACTCAGATACAAATGTCTTCTAAAATAGTTTTTCCTGCACATACGTAAATGGAGGCTAATGCTAACGGCTAACTAGCTCAATATTTCACCCATGGAGAGGTATTTGCTTGTCCAATGTAGTAGGTGAGGTTTGAGTGATCTCTTTATCACATCGATCTAATTACAAAAGAGTATTTTATTTGCAATTTAATTACAATCAGTAACAGCTTACAGTAATCTGCCCAACTCTGCCTACAGGCAAATTGTCTTATTTGATTGCATAACTGGGGGGTAAAAAAACTAACACAAAAAGAGTAAACTTGTTTTTTCTCCTTTTAATCTCCTTCTGGTACACGCAGAGTCAACAGTTACTTACTTCCTGGTGTGATTGCTAGTACCCTAAGCATTCTGGGAGGAGAGGAGGAACACTGTAGCAATTAGCAATAATGAGTGAGAATGAATCATGTAAGCGGGGCTCATTTGAAATGATTCACTCGAGCTATTACACTAAAGACTCATTGCCAAACTCGCGTTCATGTTCACACACGCGGCCAGACTCGTAACAGCACGGTGATGATGGCGATGACGTAAAGGAATATGCGTACATTCGATAAATGAGCAACACACTTGAGGACGTCATGCCATGGGCATCTGTCATGACTCATGTTATTCAGCGTGATTTTTAAATAGTCTATGTTTTGTCTGAATAAATTATGTAAGTAGTGAGTGAGTAGAGATGTCAAAACATCCAAACACATCTTCAGCTAACTGCGTAATAGTGCTGTGCAATTAATTGAATTGTCTCTTATTATTTACTGTTTTCTTTATGTGAAATGATATATAGGGAAATCCACTGTTAAAACTACACAAAAATAAATGCATGGTGTTTCCAAAGTCAATTATTAATCGTGTTTAATAACCGTGATCTCAATTATGACCAGAATAATCATGATAATGATTTTTGCCTTAATTGTGCGGCCCTACTGCGTGATAAGATTTACTTTCAGCACTGGCTTCAGGGGGTAAATATGGGAATGAAAAACATTCTTTGCAGAAAAAAACATCCAATTTGTGAGTGAGACACCCTGCGATCAGACATCAATATCTACACAGCGGGAGTCCCAGGGAGATGTAAAGCACTGCCTCTGGTAAAGGGAAAACATGGAATGTCATACAATAAAATATACATCACAATATCTTACCAATAGTCAATACACGAATTAGCCGTTTTCGCCCCCTGAAAACCAACCGTATCAGAGTCCCATACACACACACACACGCACACACACATACACACTCATGCATGCGAACACATACATACACACACACACACACACACGCACACTCATACACACACGCACGCACGCACACTCATACACACTCATGCATGTGAACACATACACACACACACACACACACACACACACACACACACACACACACGCACGCACACTCATGCATGTGAATACATACACACACACACACACACACACACTTGCACACTCATACACACTCATGCATGCGAACACATACACACACACACACACTCATACAGACTCATGCATGCGAACACACACACACACACACTCATGCACACACACACACACTCATGCACACACACACACTCATGCACACACACACACACACTCATGCACACACACACACACGCACACGCACACATTGTAACCGGGTTTAGGCAACACAGTAATGCACACGTCTCACCATAATCAAACTAAATAACTACTTTCATTAAATTAAAAGGCTTTTCATCAGAAGTGTCCCCATGAACAAACACTCTCCCCTTTCTCTTACTAACTCTGATTTAGTCCACATCCCTTGGAGCTGAGAAATGGCTGAATTGCTGCATCCAGTAAAGTAGGGAAGTACAGGTGGCAGGATATGTGCAACCATCCTCCGGACCTATTATCAACCAGCCCCACGCTCTCCCAGAAAGCTCGGTAATTTCAAAATAAATAAATCATTACAGACTTCACCAGGGGGACTAATCAGGTAGCTAGCACGGCTTCCTTCAGAGTGTTCTGTCTCTCCCACCACATTCACATCAGCCATCGTCAGGTATTGGGCTAGTGATTGGAAGACCAGGCGGAGGGGATTAAAAGTGGAAACGTTAAAACCTTAACTTCAGATTGACTGCTTCCCTTTCTTCTCTTTTTCTTTCTCTCCCCATCTGTCTTTATATCTCGCGGTCTTTTTCTGTCTTTATTTGTTGCACTCTGTCTCTTTCTCACTCTTTATTTGTTGCACTCTGTCTCTTTCTCACTCTCTGTCTTTATTTGTTGCACTCTGTCTCTTTCTCACTCTCTGTCTTTATTTGTTGCTCTCTGTCTCTTTCTCACTCTCTGTCTTTATTTGTTGCACTCTGTCTCTCTCACTCTCTGTCTTTATTTGTTGCACTCTGTCTCTTTCTCACTATCTGTCTTTATTTGTTGCACTCTGTCACTTTCTCACTCTCTGTCTTTATTTGTTGCTCTCTGTCTCTTTCTCACTCTCTGTCTTTATTTGTTGCTCTCTGTCTCTTTCTCACTCTCTGTCTTTATTTGTTGCTCTCTGTCTCGTTCTCACTCTTTATTTGTTGCACTCTGTCTCTTTCTCACTCTCTGTTTTTATTTGTTGCTCTCTGTCACTATTTCTTTTGATTATCTCTCTGCATCAGCTGCATCAATACATTGCATTGCAATACATTTTGAGGGACAAACATACAATGTGTGTGTACAGTATATTCATATGTGAAGATAATCTATAATGAAAATCAGGCTTAGTGGATCTAACTTTGGAAATGTGATGATAGGCGTTTTTAAGAGGCCCTGGTAATTGAGTTACATAGTGGAGAGTTTGGTGGAGTAGGAGGGGTGGAGAAGAGGAGGGGTGGAGTAGGAGGAAGAGGAGAGGTGAGGTGAGGAGGGGTGGAGTAGGAGGGAGAGGAGGAGGGTGGAGTGGGAGGAAGAGGATGAGGGGTGGAGTATGAGGGAGAGGAGGAGGGTGGAGTGGGAGGAAGAGGAGGAGGGGTGGTGTAGGAGGAGAGGAGGAGGGGTGGAGAAGAGGAGGGTGGAGTAGGAGGGAGAGGAGGAGGGGTGGAGTAGGAGGGAGAGGAGGAGGGTGGAGTAGGAGGAGAGATAAAGCAGGTGAGCGCTATGCTGGATCGACCACGAGTTAAAGAGCTCATCTAATCTCTCACCAAACAGCCGCCATGGGAAAATCAAATGGATTGTTTTTCTCAACTAACATCAGATGTTTTTTCAGATGTGACGTGGATTTATTACACAAGCCACTCTGGAGGAATGGTAGAAAATCACAATGTTGTTCGTGTGTTGGTGAAGTACCAAGCCGGCCATTTGTCATTTGAAATCGGACTGTCTGACAAAAAGAAGAAATGATAATATATTAACGACACTTCACACTAAGTTCTATATCCATTTACAGTATTTACACCGGATTAACTGCCCAATTACCATGGATGCACTGTTCAATTACACTAACGACAATTAGTCAGATAACGCCATAATACCGCACTAGGATCGTGATCGCTTTCACACAGAAGCAGCTGTACATTGGAAGCTAAATCGGAGAGCATTTTCTTTTTTCCACCAAGTCCGACAGTAAACCCTGTTATTCATCATCAATCACGCAGTCCCGAACTACAACAACAGCAGCAGCAGCAGAAGCCCATGTGGGCGGTGTGGGTTAAGATGAAGAATGCAATAGCGGGGCCTCTGTGAATCACTCCATCCCAAACAGACCACATTCGGTCCTCGTACACTACGTTTGCCCAGGGCCCCTGTGGGCTCCCATAAGAATCCATCTCGCACGTTGCGGTCCTTACGGCTCACGTCAACTGTAGGAGACTCGGGGGCCATTTTGGATCCGGGTCCATCAACATACCGATATCAAGGTCTCTGTGGAGCAGTGCCACGTTGTAATCGTTCTCCGGTTCCCTCCTGGGACGGAACCCACATCAGGTTCATTCAAGCAGCTTGGAATTTATTCCGCCTGCTTATGTTCCCTACCAGTTTTTGATTTGCCTACGCAGCCAAGCTCGTCCCACAAAACTTTATAATTAAATTGAACAAGTACTAATTCTATGTGTTTCTATTTTCTCCCTCTGGCGTAGCTAAACGACTGTGATTTTAATCACGAGACTGTCTATCCACGAGCTCCCACGCCAAACCACCAAATGATGCTCCTTAGTTTGTTTGTCCTTTGGCTAACCGGCACAACGACACTAATAAACAGGCAAAACAAACTACAGCCCAAATCAAAGTGGCATGTGTCGAGAGAGACTCAAAGGGGCTGTGTTGGAAGAATTAAACAAAAGATGTGGTTTTCTCCATACTGCATCTCAGACACATCGTCTGAGTGTGTCTGGGGCAGGGGAAGCAGAGCAGGCAGCTCTGTTTAGGCATGCCAGGCCCAGGCTACAGACAAGCTACAGGCTACGGTCTGGTGGTCTGGCTGACACCGGGTCTCCTCATGTGGGTCACGTCCACCGGGCCAACGGGCAGTTTACAGCTCGGACAGACAGGTGGAGAGACTGGCGGGCGGACAGACAGGCAGACGGACAGACAGATGAGACTTTTATCTGAAAAATGTATCTCCAATTCAAAAGAAGCAAATATTTCAAGATGTATTAGAAATGGTTGTGGTTAAAAAAATTCTCTTTGTCACAAAACTAGAATAAATGGACATATGTGATGACTCCATCTGATGAATAGTGGTTAGTACACCTGCCTCTGCTAGTTCTGAACCAAAATCGATTTTTTTGGCTTCGAAACCCTAAGATAATTTTCTGTCTGATGCAAGCTTACACCACACATACACCCGTGAGGAATTGTAGTGGCAGCTTTATGCTATAAGGATGCTGCAGCTCGTGAATAGAGGGCAACAGAGATGCAACCAGAGTCAAGTGAAGGAAATCTTCAAGGAGGACAATAACTACAAACCTACAGACAAAAGCTACTCTGGAGTGGCAAACAGAGAGGTCTATATCTGGAGTGGCCAAGTCAATACTCATTTGGATTGGAAAGAGTTAATAATTGCTCTTGTGACATTGACATGGGTGTATGTTCAATATTTAATTTGAAACACCCCGATCATCAGGTGACATTGGTTTCATGATGCAAAATTTGTAAGATAAATGCAAATGCTGAAATCTGTTTCTTGCATGAGTACAAAAACCCGTACACATTTATATTTGGTAGAGCCACATTTCTCCACAATATAAACTTTTGTTCTCCTAATACGCATTTACCAGCTTGGCACACAGCGCCAGTATGATTTTGACCCGTTTGTCTTCGGTGGTTTGGTCAGACTGGTTGAACACAATGCTCATGGACTGGACCTTTCAACTAACGCCAGACATTCCCAATTGAATTGAGGACGTGACAATAGACCTTATTGAGCCACTCCAACATGTCATTAGTCTTGTTCTGGGGTTGATTCCCCTGTTGTAGGGTGAATTACCATCGAAGCTCAATTTATTCTTCTGTAAAGCACGTTATTTTGCAGGACTTCCCGGCGATACTCTACATTCATTCCACCTTCTATATCTCGATATCTGAACATATACCCTATCCTACATCCACAGGGTCTATAAGACCCAAGTATCATCACTCCACTCCCAGATAAATCTTGTTCCTTCAAAGTGATTGTTTGCTTCTGTTGTTTCTCTCTGGAACGCTCCATCTAGTTTGGTGGCTGAGATATGACTGTTTTATGAATCTGAATCCGGTTTGGGATTGTCGATCTAACTCTCTGGGATATCCAAACGCATCCAAGGGGTGAGCTGGAGGCGACATTACAGGCCACGTCGTTCTATTTCATGCCACGTTGTAGATTCACCACAGTTTTTCGAGAGGTTGATAATGACCGTTCAACCCAATGCTTAATTATGGACGTCTTAAAATGCAATCAGCCACTGTTGTTCACAACCACTGGGGTTAATAAAATGATGCTTTTTGGATTATTTTATAAATCCCCCATTTTCGTAGCACACAACCGTTGGCAATGTTGTTCATGAGGTGAATAAAGTTCCGGAGTTCAAACACCCAGACGGTCCCACCCACCCCCACAACAACAACCTAATAACACAGTCACATGGCTACTAGTCACCAATCACAAGTCTCCCATCTCAAATGTGTGCGTCATTCGAGATTATTTTAATGACTCCCCTTTGATCTGAACAAAAAGGCAAAAGCTTTCCAGGAATCCATTTTTGTATCCTCAGTTGGAAGATGACAAAATTGGCATGATAAACCGGAGAAATCAGATGAGCTCTTTCTTCTGTTGCCGTGCTTACATTAGTGGCAGCATCTCAAAGGGGGGAGATTAACATGTTTCATGACTAACTGAAATAAGGCTAATAGGGCTGAAATAGGGGAACAACATCCAAATGGATCTGGATTGTTCCATTTGTATAGGGTTGGATTTTCATGCAACGCCGGGTAAATTAGTAGAAACTCAGTAAAGTAGTCTTCCACACAAACTACAGACGTCTATGTGAAGTAGTATGTACGACCAACTGCCAAACTCTCTGAGGTAATATGTACTTGTCTACTACAGAACTCTCTGTGAGGTAATATGTACCTGTCTACTACAGAACTCTCTGTGAGGTAATATGTACCTGTCTACTACAGAACTCTCTGTGAGGTAATATGTACCTCGTCTACCACAGAACTCTCTCTGAGGTAATATGTACCTGTCTACTACAGAACTCTCTGTGAGGTAATATGTACCTGTCTACTACAGAACTCTCTGTGAGGTAATATGTACGACCAACTGCCAAACTCTGTGAGGTAGTATGTACTCGTCTACCACAGAACTCTCTCTGAGGTAATATGTACCTGTCTACTACAGAACTCTCTGTGAGGTAATATGTACCTGTCTACTACAGAACTCTCTGTGAGGTAATATGTACTTGTCTACTACAGAACTCTCTGTGAGGTAATATGTACCTGTCTACTACAGAACTCTCTGTGAGGTAATATGTACGACCAACTGCCAAACTCTGTGAGGTAGTATGTACTCGTCTACCACAGAACTCTCTGTGAGGTAGTATGTACTCGTCTACTACAGAACTCTGTGAGGTAGTATGTACTCATCTACCACAGAACTCTCTGTGAGGTAATATGTACCTGTCTACTACAGAACTCTCTGTGAGGTAATATGTACCTGTCTACTACAGAACTCTCTGTGAGGTAATATGTACCTGTCTACTACAGAACTCTCTGTGAGGTAGTATGTACCTGTCTACTACAGAACTCTCTGTGAGGTAGTATGTACCTGTCTACTACAGAACTCTCTGTGAGGTAATATGTACCTGTCTACTACAGAACTCTCTGTGAGGTAGTATGTACCTGTCTACTACAGAACTCTCTGTGAGGTAGTATGTACTCGTCTACTACAGAACTCTCTGTGAGGTAGTATGTACCTGTCTACTACAGAACTCCCTGTGAGGTAGTATGTACCTGTCTACTACAGAACTCCCTGTGAGGTAGTATGTACCTGTCTACTACAGAACTCCCTGTGAGGTAGTATGTACCTGTCTACTACAGAACTCCCTGTGAGGTAGTATGTACTCGTCCACAATATTAGGAAACCACAATAGGTTTGTAAAGCAGTAGCAGGATACACCGGTAATCCGGATTTCAGGGCATGCCGTGGATGCAATGTATTTACAAAGGGTTCAACATTGAATCATCTCTCTTCTGCTCAACTGTACACAAGAATTGAAAGGATGCGAAAAGACCAGGAAGAAATTCAAACAAGCAATTCATACTAGCAACCACTAAGGTATGTTTATACCCTAATAACATGTTTAAATGCATTAGATTGTAGCACGTAGAGGGCTACGTATATGTTCAGTCTGGCTGCCTGGAGCTACTGTAAGTGAAGTGCTCCTGTACTCGGTTTGAAAACCACCATGAAGCACCTGAGGATTCGACTCTCCTCCACGTTGCCTGTAGTCAGATGGGAATTGTTCATAAGAGAAAAGTCAACTGATGAGGACGGGACGATGGCAGCTGTTTGATTAACCTCTGCATGTGCGTCAATTGAAACTGTATTTGTCACATGCGCAGAATGTCAATGGGGCAAACCTTACTATACAAATCCCCTAAATGACATACCCTGTGCCAACAACACAAACATAATGTAGAACAATAAGAATAACGTACCAAACACAACGTACCAAACACAATATGAGATATCATGAGATGACTATACAAAACCCAGGGCAACTACATAGAAAAAATGACCAGGTTCATCCAAGGGAACATTATGGGGTTGTGGCTTTGGGGTAAAAGCTGTGCAGGACCTGTTGAGCTGCCCTTCGTCTTGATGAAATTGAGGAAGAGGTTGTTGTCAGGGAAACCACATTAGGTCCAGTGAAAATCTTCATCGTCTAAGAAATGAAGGCAATGTTATGCCAGAAATTGCCAATAAAAAATGACAGCGCAAACTGGCTCTAACCAGAATAGAGAGAAAAGAGTGTGAGGCCCCAGTGCACAGCTGAGCAAGACATTCGCCTGTGTAGTTGAAGAAACAGACGCCTCACAGGTTCTTAACCGGCAGTTTCCTTAAATAGTACTTGCAAAGCACCAGTCTCAAAGTAAGAAGTGAAGAGGCGACTCCGAGATGCTGGCTTTGCAAAGAAAAAGCCATATATCAGACTGGCCAGTAAAAAAAAGATTAAGGTGGGAGCGAAAGAACAGACACTGGACAAAGGAAGGTCTCGGCCAAGAAGGCCAGCATCCCGGAGAACTAGAAGGTCTTTTGAAAACAAAGATATGTCTATGTGACCCCAAACTCTAAAACGGTAGTGTACATAGAAAATACACTAATATTAACGCAGCATGCAATATTTATTTTTGCTGAGTCACAGTTTATATGAGGACATGTATTGACGACTGTAACAACTAATCAACAACATTGATAACAGGGATTATGGAAATGAGTTTGCCACAGACTTCTTTGTTGATTACTTTGGTCGAAGTATGACACAGCAAAAAAAAATCAATCGGAAACATTAAAGAAATGGCACACCAGTGAAGAACAATATAATTAGAAGACATAAAAAGACAGTTAAAAGACTAGTTATGCATGCGCACCTAAGAAAATTAATTGGATTTATGGATTGTCATATTTGCATCAGTCTATTGAAATATATTAATTTGTTCCAATATGACTCCAGCACAGGCAAAACCTCCCCAGAGGAGAGAAACTGTGTCTGACGGGCTCAATGAACTGGCAGTCTTTAGGCTGTTATTGCATTAAATTAATATCCAACCAAATAATAATAACAAGTGTTTAATTTGGACATTATATGAATTTGTCCTGAAGCTCTGAAATCGGAGCACATTATAAAAAATGCACTGCCAATATCTATAATGGTGAAACAAATATTTTACAGAAATACCATAATCCATGGTAACCTCATTGTAATTCTCACATTTTAAAATTGTATGACCCTGGTCAAAAGACGAGCACATGCTTCCATGCCCCTGGTACTAACACAGAACACGCTACATGCTACATGCTACATCAGACATGTGTCCTCCTCTAAAGCCATAGATCATCGCCAGGGGTCTGACCTCAGATATTACAATGTCAAACGACAGAGAGCGCAACGGGAGAAAGAGAGAGAGAGAGGAAACTGATAACCTCTCTTTAAAGGGAAGTGCAACAGTAAAAAGAACATCTAATTACGGTTATGAGCTCATACAAGGGACCGATTCTGAATTTAAAAAATGCTAAAAGGCTGCAAGATATGCGGACGGGGGGGAGGATGGATGAAGGAGCGGCGCAGTAAAAGAACGAGTGATTAGAAATGAAGACGGCATGATAGGGTTAAACACTGTGGGGTAAAGACAGAGGAGAACCGGAGGAGAACCGGAGAGGAGGGTTAAACATTGTGGGGTAGAGACAGAGGAGAACCGGAGAGGAGGAGTAAACACTGTGGGGTAAAGACAGAGGAGAACCGGAGGAGAACCGGAGAGGAGGGTTAAACATTGTGGGGTAGAGACAGAGGAGAACAGGAAGGGAACCGGAGAGGAGGAGTAAACACTGTGGGGTAGAGACAGAGGAGAACAGGAGGAGAAGGAAAGGAGTATTGGCCATAGTGGTTCCAACATCACACTAAGCAGACATGCATGGGATAAGTAGAAAAGCAGAACCCATTTGCCATAATAGAATCTGCACGTACCGAGTCCTTTGGGGCCTTTGATGTTGTAGCTAGCATTTCAATCAAGGCCACTCCGACATGTCACTCAAACAGGAAACAAATTGCACCTATGGTGCCCTGAAACATGTAGGCCCGTGTTCTATTCAGCCTCATGCACAGAACTGTCCCACTGAGCTACGCCGCCAAGTGACAGGAGGGTCGGGCGCCGGCACTCAGCTCCCACTGGGATTGTCTGGTTACGCCGTCAATTCAATCAATGTGACTACAAAGCCAAGCCCATGTCTCCAACTGCAAACCCATGCAGGGGCACCGGGAAGGACGCGTGTGGTGATGGCGGAGAAGATAACGCGGCTTTCAGCGTGACCGACCGAGCCTGAAGGAACGTACTGCAGTTAGGATCTAGAAGCCATTAGTGTGGAGGAACCAACGCCAAACACAGATTACCCAATGGAAACAACTCCTGGGCCCCGATATCACTTCGACGTTATGTTTATCTATTAAGCAATTTCGACACGTTGCATTTCGTCGAACTGCCTAAAAACGTGTGAAATTGTCTGCGGCAACCGGAAGCTGTCGTTATAATATCCTGCCAAACGACGGTGTACACCAGGCCAGATAACGATGTGCAAATCAAAAGAGGAACCTTCGGTACGTCACGGTGCAAAGTGGCCAGACTAGAAGACTCTTTCTGACACGCCAACCCGGGTACACAGCAACAAAGCTCCCATTAAAACTGACGCTAATGGCGTTTGTAGATATAAAATCATTACCGTTAACTGCCATATGCTTGCAACAGGACATCGTGTCGAAATTTAAAGAGCTGTTCTTTCTTTGACCCTACTCAAATTCACTGGCTGGCATGTGGCAGCGAGAAGGCTGGTGGGTAAACCAGGTCCAGTTCTGTGAGCCTAAAGTGCTTATATCCTTATTGCAAATTCTGCAGCCTTATAAGTGGGCGAACCACTTGATAGAGAACAGCGCTCACAACCTAAGAAGTCCAAACCCGGCATGTTGCCACTAGATTTGGTGTGTGCGGCGAGGTGGGGAATGCGACGCACCGCGTGTGTGTGTGCGGCGATATACGCGAGGGGAAAAGCTTCCGCCCTGGCTATTCGTCCAAATGGCACCGATGACTCAGACTCCGAGTCATTACCAGTTATCGTGCTGGAAACTCATCCTCCTCCCGATTGACTCGGTCTGAACTTGTTCCCAAAAAACTATTGGCAGGATTTAGCAAGACTGCGCGTGTGTCTCGGACCGCCTACAACGGACCGTCCACACAGCAATGACACGATTCACTGATTGTCCCCTTGTGGTCGTCAACGGGGGTCGTTGCCTCGTTGGTCTCGCCAGCAGCTGATTCGCTCCACTGAACTGCTGAAGGACACACCTTCTGATAGCATGCTAATTAATTTATATCACGCCAGGATACTAAACGTATTTGCACCACACACCACGGGCGGGTTCTGTCGTTTGACTGACAGTGCGCTGTACATGGTTTACTTCTGCCCATGCGTCGCACAGCTGCGTCCTCACCCTGCAGCTCGACAACCCCCGGGGACCTAATCCTTTTTGCGTGTCAAGCCCGCGTGATGTATTTTCTAACGTACTGTATGTTATTATCCACTCGGAACGAGTTATGTCTTTCAAACCCCTTCCGTTCGCGAAAGGTTAAACAAAACGAGGCAGATGTAAAACAATAAATAAATAATCTAAGTTGAAAGTTATTTTTCCTGTCAGCGATACCAAGCGGACGGAGGTCTAGCCGGGGGGGCCCACTAGAGCCTATAAGGGAAGAGGAACCAGGCAGGCTGAGCCATGTACCATGGCTACAGGCTACGATCCATCCCAAAGGCTAGCCAGCACGAGAAGGTCAGACACGGGTCTGCGCTGTGGAAATGTCATCCCGTCTGGGAGACCAGAGGCAGGTTAACACTGGGACAGTCACGCAGTGGAGGTTGAACGCCCACAGTTACAGTGGCTCCAGCCATCAGAACTACCTATCAATGGCTGCTGTGAACACTGCAATATGAGACAGATCAGAGATGGTTGGCGGCTGAGAGACATTACATGGCATGGTCAGGTGGGCATGTGGGTAGGTGGGCAGGTGGGCATGTGGGTAGGTGGGTAGGTGGGCATGTGGGTATGTGGGTAGGTGGGCATGTGGGTAGGTGGGAATGTGGTCATGTGGGCATGTGGGTAGGTGGGCATGTGGGAATGTGGTCATGTGGGTAGGTGGGCATGTGGTCATGTGGGCATGTGGGTAGGTGGGCATGTGGGTAGATGGGTAGGTGGGCAGGTGGGCAGGTGGGCATGTGGGTAGGTGGGCATGTGGTCATGTGGGTAGGTGGGCATGTGGGTAGGTGGGCATGTGGGCATGGTGAATTAGAAAACACAACAAACATGGCCCGGAGCATCATCCTACCGACACACAATATGCTCTGGATCGACATGCTGGGGCTCTAAACGAGAGAGCAGCCAGTGTTCCCATGGCAATAGGTGTACATGTTTCTAGCAGACATTCCGTCCCAGGTGTGAAAGGACAAAATTGAGAAAAATTACACCCAGTCAGGTGGACTGGACCTTTGCCCGAGACAATTGTTCGGCAGATGAGTGCCGGTGACCTTGTGCGCTCACACCCAGAGCTACACATTGTGACAAACACCACAACGCCGAAGAGCACGTCTGAAATGAACGAGGAACGCGCAGGTCAACTGGACTGCTTCACCTCCCCACTGCCACATGTACAGCACAATCCGTACCACACAACAACTCCAGGTAAGAAACGTTCACCCAAAGCGATCTTCTGCCGACAACAAAAAGGGAACACGAAACTCCGCGGAGAACAGCCGCCGTTCGTTCACCCTCGCTGACACACCGAACACTTCGTGCCTCCGATAATCTTTGCATGCAGACACTCGCTCTCTGAAGACACGCCCGTTTCCTTTGGCTTTGAGCTGCTGGAGGGAAGCAGAGCTTTGAGGAAACGCCGCTGGGAAGCAAACAGTAAAAGGGCACCCTGAGGCTTGTCTATCCATTCATGGGGCCAGGGCCTTTATCTTTAGCTAAATGTGGTCACATCCAAAGCAGTGTATTAAGCAGTAAAACACAGCCCGGCTGCTTTAATAACGACAACACTGCGTTTGTCCCATTAAATTCGGTTAAACTGTAAACACTGGGGCGTACCATCTCCCAGCAGTCCAGTTTGGAAATCGGTTGGGTGGAAATCAAATGATCTGTTGTTTCAGTCTGGCTGAACCGCCGTGAGGATTATGGACAGGACAGGGGTCTCACGTCTCGGCGAGGCCAAAACTTTTCTCGGTAACCGTCGTGATATTATGCCAGACGGTACTAAACTCCACGCTGACCATTTCGGTCCACACAAGCCTTAAACCACGGCGAGCAAGCAGCTGGTGAAACGTCCAACAAGACATGATTGAATCCCGGGCCGTTTTTACTGCATAACGGGTCAAACCGCGCGGTCACTTAACAGACACTTTTATCCAAGCTACCTTCAGTCATGTGTGGATTAACGGGGACGCTCATAAAACCCTCAACCAACAACAAATGTGCATTAGAGGTACTTAGGTAGAAGAGTCGTAATTATTCCCTCTATTTATCACAGTCCATTTATCATTATTGCTTTTTAAATCCGAGTTAAAGTTGTTTTTCCACTTTTCCGGAGGAGAGACGGTAAAATACCAGCAAGTCAACTGCAGATCGGAAAAGATCTTGTTATTAGAGAATTAAATTGTCGCTTTGAGATATTAAAACTTCACCCAGTAATTACATCTTTCAAAATGAGAATTTGCATTCAGGATGACTACTGCAAACACTAAATACATACATTTCACCATAACTAAATTAATTGAAATCCAATATTACTTTCCTAGCCCAATTTTGGTGCATTTATATTTCAATAGATGTGTGTGTAACCCACTTCCCTCAGTCACATTTCATTCTGCTCAACTATCCACCTTGAGTGGTGCCTCTAATCTCTTAAAACTGGGCCTAACACGCACCACTGGACAAATCCATCAGACTGGACTCTTATTAATCCTATCATCCTATCAAACACCCGAGTGAATAGAAGACTCGAGATAGAAGAGCTCTGTTTTCCTCTTCGGTCACCGCGAGGCGTCATTTAATGGTTGAGCCGTTGTCCTCAAAGAGTTGACGTCGGTCAAACGACATATCGAACTCTGCTCCTGTTGGGTTATTGTGTGTCCCTAGATGGCCACAACACCCACCTTCCTAATTGGTCGAATAAGACCTCTGTTGTTCTGAACCGTCAGTCAACAAAGTAAGATGGCTCGGCGTCACAAACGGAAGGGTTGTTCTTCTGAGGGTTCTGCGTAACTTGTTATGGGAAACAGATGCCAACGTGTGTGTGTGTGTGTGTGTGTGTGGTCAGACCACAACCCAGCATGCCCGCTGTCATCATTAGTCCCAACTCTGCGTTTAAACGGCTAGCACCGTAGCAGCCTCACATCCTCGGCTATGGCATCTCAGAGGAGAGTCGCAGGAAATCAAACTGAAATTTGATTCATTACAGCATTAAAAGAAATATATCCGAGTAATGAAAAACAGCAGAGCCAAGCATAGGGTTGGCACAATTACTGCATAACCGTGTAACGGACGTTTATGGA
Source organism: Dallia pectoralis (assembly GCA_029465975.1). NCBI lineage: Eukaryota > Metazoa > Chordata > Actinopteri > Esociformes > Umbridae > Dallia > Dallia pectoralis. The sequence continues at coordinate 7,909,555 of CM055755.1, forward strand.
TGAATAGCGCCGTGCAAACAAAATAAACACCATAACTGTTGCTGTTGCAGAAGACAAACACAGCCATCACACCAGCCACCATACCAGCATCACACCAGCATTACACCAGCATCACACCAGCCATCACACCAGTATCACACCAGCGTCACACCAGCATTACACCAGCATCACACCAGCAACCATACCAGCATTACACCAGCATCACACCAGTATCACACCAGCATCACACCAGCCATCACACCAGTATCACACCAGTATCACACCAGCGTCACACCAGCATTACACCCGCATCACACCAGCAACCATACCAGCATTACACCAGCATCACACCAGTATCACACCAGCATCACACCAGCAACCATACCAGCATCACACCAGAATCACACCAGTATCACACCAGCATTACACCAGTATCACACCAGCATTACAACAGCATCACAACAGTATCACACCAGCATCACACCAGTATCACACCAGCATCACCCCAGCCATCATACCAGCATCATACCAGTATCACACCAGTATCACACCAGCATCACACCAGCATCACACCAGCATCACACCAGCCATCATACCAGCATCATACCAGTATCACACCAGTATCACACCAGCATCACACCAGCACCACACCAGTATCACACCAGCATCACACAGGTTAGTAAGTACAGTCACCAGTGACACTGTGCAACCCTCTTGAAGTCGGCACAGTTTGGCGTTAGAAATGATTTATTACACGTTAATGGCATTCACTTTTTGATCTTAGAAATAGGTCAGCTCTCGATGAAATCCAAAACAAGAGTTTTTGAAATCCAAAACCAGAGTGTTTGGCACAATGCAGTAGAAGAAGGGAAACATGTATTTTTTTAGCTTTTGTAACTGTCAGTTTACAGAAAAACAATTAACCATGAATATTGGTGGCGCAGCCTGTAATAGTAAATATACTCGTACTATATAGGGACCCATAAAGCTGATTTGATGTTTAACAAAGCCAGTTTAACAGATCTTAAAGGGGGGCCGGGGGAAATAAAATCGTTGTATTGGGTTTTGGGGCAGATTTAGGCTGCCATGAATATAAAAGTTAAATGACTTGGTATTTTTCACTGGCTGACGTGAATTATTACATCAATTCCCATATCCTAAAATGTGCTAGAGACTAATTAAGGTACTTATCCCAGTAAGAGCTGAATTCCCCATGGGCTACTTTCATTATTTCACCTCTTACCAATTTTGCTCGGGTAATTACGCAATTTGAAATTTGATATGCCAACTTGTCTTTCAAACAAATATGAAATCAAAACCATTTCCAATGAAGGCTATGCACTTGCAGTTTCTTGTGGACAGAGTTGGATAGAGTCCGTGAATAAAGACTTCAGTGATACGCTCCTCGCCTTATATGTCGTTCTGAAATATTAGCAGCCAGAAATCAGAAGCACAGAGGGCATTGGCACTTTCTGCCCGTTTGGTTGTGTGATAAACCGAATAGAAAGTTAATTATGTGTATTTCTAGCCGACGTCACTACAGACAATACCCCGTAAAGTGAAAGCAAAAACACTTATTTTGACAATCGTGCCAGTTTACTGAAATGCCTAATGTACATAAGCATTCAGACGCTACAAATTAAACGCATATGTCACTACAACTTGATTGTGGCCCATCGAAAGCAAATCCAATTGACTGGAGAATATTCCGAATAAAAGATGTCGGACCAAAGCAGCCAGAGCAGCTTCAGTGCACCTCGGTATAGATTCTATGAGTTTCTAGAACTCTCTGAAAAGGATGGAACACAATTCCTCTTAAAGACATTCCCTCATTATGACGTTACTATTAATATATTCGAACCAGTTTTATTAATGTCCACCCGTTGGCGTGCTCTATATGCATGTCATGAATACACAGAAACCGGTAAAGAATACTCCTTCTATTATTTAACACGATCCAAAAACAACGTCCAAGGCCAGGCAGTGAGAAACGTTACACAGTAAAGCAAAAGAACAAGACGGCCAAGGCTAAGACAGGTGGTCGAAAACAGAACAGATTCAAGGTGTACACGGAATCGCAAACAATTGGCAATGTCTAAACAGGCTCAGTATGCCGTTTGTTTCTTTGTGAGGTATTGTTTGTTTAAGAGTGCTGTAAAAAACTAAATAGGTAACGCTCCACACACGTGTTGAGAAAAAACGGTAAAACCAACGATGACATTAGCAGACATCGCTAACCGAGGACTGAGCGTAGATATATAAGATCCTAGATCTGTAATGGAAATATAAAGAAATACACTTTACCAGAAAACCCAACAACGGAAACCTCACCATGCGTGCCAACCCTCCCACAAGCGATCATTTGCACCGTATCGGCGACGTCTTTTCATATGCTAGCACGCTAGACACCACGGCGTTACAGAAACATGTAAAGTCCAGGCTGGCAAAAAAAGAAGCTGTTGTTGGATCACAGAGAAGTGTTGGGCACGACGCGGCCTCCATTCACCCTGGATCAAACAACCAGCTGTTATCATGGGGCTGTGGAGTAGGCCGGCGTGATTCCTCAGCAGACGGTGCAGATTACCGGGGTAGAATTTACCTCAGACGAGTGGAGCTGTACTTCCTGCTAATCAACATAACTGGATAACCCCTGGTCTGTGAATCTGTGCACAGGATTTATAAACTCATCGCACTTCAGTCGAGGTAAACAACTTCGTCGGCGCAGAGCGACACTCTTTTCGGCGGAGCAGTACAACAGATGCACACATTGGCATACATTTATTGTATTCTGTGATAGCATGAGATTAGCGAGGCGACGCATCCACAATGAGAACGGTGCTTCTAGATGCATCTTCTGTTCGTCTGAAGAGTATGAAGCCTGCATATAATTAAATGATACAACCGCGAGCCCCCCGTGGTGCCAGCCGTGAAAAAATTATAATATCAACACTGTGAAGTTTAAAAACCACACACGAGCATCGACGAGGCTTGGAACGAAAAGGAAATAAAGCAAAAACTAACAAAACCAGTTGTTCAGCGAGAGTGAATACGGAGTAAGGAGAACCCGTACTTCGGTTCCTCGTGGAGAAACGTCATGTCAGTTGAGTATTTTTATTTTTTACATGTCGATGTGGCCGGAGCGGGCCGGTGGAACGGAGCAGACAGGCTCCGACTTGAGCAGCATGGCTGAGTAATGGTCTGCTGCAGTTTCCCTTCCTGTCAGATCAATAGGAGACACAGGATCACAGGGCCAGGCAGCACACAGATTCCTATCTCTGCCCTTTAGCAGATTCTGCCCGTCGCTGAGGTAAGACTGCTAATTGCTAGCGCCGCCTAACTGAACGGCTCGCGTCCTGTTTGTCGGTCAACTCATCAGGCTCATTTATATTCTAATGACAGGGTTAGTATAAGCCGGCATACCTGCTGTACTCTGTGAACAAAAAACGTCTTCTCTCTCTCTATCTCTCTCTTTCTCTCGCCTGTCTCTACACTCCTTTTCCCCCACGTCCCCGTTTCTTCTATCTTGACTTTCCTGTCACCGGTCTCCTTCACCGCACCCAGAATATTTATGTGAGAATCCAAAAAAATACATGAGAACCGTTTCTCAGATGAAATATTTCCCAATGCATGTATGTTTCAGGTACACTTAAAATTGCATTACCTTCTTCACTGAACAATGGCTGCGTGCTCTCGAACAACGCAAAATATTTGCATTTGTGTTAGCATCGGGCCGTGGACACTCTGAGTCGCGGTTATATCAATTACGGGCAGAAAGGTGTGATTTCTGCGGTTGGTTAAGAGGGAGCGACTGGGTCCAGGCTGACTGCATTGTCTTGGCAACGGGACCGGCGACGCATGTCAGAGGACAATGGTCTGACCGTAGAGACGTCCGTACCATCACCACTTGGCCGGCCGGCAAGAAAGCAAGCAGGTGCAACTCTGTCTCCCGTGGCCCCGGGAACAAGGAGACAGTAAATCTGACATCATGAGAATAATAACCACATTGCTTTAGCCAAGAATGACCGAAAAAACCTGGCAATCTTCGCGAGCTCACTCGGGGCTCCCGTAGACATGAATTAATCCATCTTAATTTAGCGCGCGCCACTCTTGTCGACGCGCTCCTGGCGCATCGAATTGTAAAAGTGTGCGAGACACTGAATGTGACACCGAATGGTGAAACGCGGGGACCTGAAACACGACTGCCGGGGGGAAAAATGAACAGGTGAGACGTGAACCGGAGTGAGAAGGTGGTGAGCTGAAGTTCCTTCCCTCGGGGTTGGGTGTGTGGAGTCCTGCTGCTGTGACACCCAGCTGAGACAGTCTCGACGACACCTCTCGGACTGAAGAAGATCCCCGACTGTGCACGCAGGCAGATGCATCAGGCCCATTATGAGGAGCTGACGCACGAGAAGCGACAGGTGAGAGGAAGAGAAAGGCGGATGATGTGGGAGGGGATGAGGGGGACTGGGAGTGGGCGTTTCTTGTTGATGCTTTAACTAATTTCTGTGATTCTAGGAGATTTGTATTTGATCAGATATTAGATCATATCAAAATGCTTGAAGCATGTGGTGTAATCTGGCAATGGGGTAGACTATTCCAAAACAAGCCAGAGAATGTTGTCGAATTCATACAAAACTCCCCTAAAAACACCACAATAATATCGTTTGAAAACAAGAATATTAGTTCTGGCGGTTCGTTGCGTCTGAATTTCACACTGTAGCTTGATTACTTAATACCTGTCGCGCTACAAGTAAAAGTATTTCCACTATTAGCCTGTTGGGCCACCACATGCTACCATCACACCTGACATAGACTCCCCACAAAGCTGAAACTTAATAGAAGTGACACCATTCTAACATGGGAAATTGCATTGCACTGTTTGCGTCACTGTAGAATCTCCCAGAAGCATTTAAATAGGATGAGATTTGGTGACTTGGGTGACAATGGCATATTGAAGAACATCAACAAGTTTAGCAGTCGTCACAGAAGCTACGGCGATGTTCTGCCCGTAATTCCTCACTTAAGTCACTGAGTTCACAGGTGCTGGCCGCTGAAGCCATTCATGTGGCTCTAACATACCTATTTACGGGAGTAAATATAAATGGCAGTTACTAATCAAGCTTTCGAAACAAGTGTATATAATTTGTGCTTCAGCGCAGCGTGAACACCTGCTAATGATTTACATAGTAGAATATTGTAGAACGCAAAAAGCAAACATTCAATCACCTTTCTTGTCCTCTAAAAACATCTAAACGTATTCACTCTTTATGAATTCAGCCGGACCTGCGGAGAACAAGGTTCTCTTATCCAAGAGACAAGACTTCAGATGTAAATTTCACAGAACTAATCCAACTAATCTCACTGCTGTTTCATAGTGTACGATGTACTACATATTTTATGCAGCGACTGCAAATTAGGGCTACCATTAGTTGTTGGGCTAACCAGCACGTGGAGTTACGCCTGTCACGCATCAGAATGTTTCATAAAACACCGTAGTGCTATAGAACATCTGTCAAGCGTTCATGGAAAACACACTGAAAAAGGTCAGGAAGTAAAAGAATCTAATGAAGAGAGATTCTCGTACAGGCCTTTTGTGTGTAGACCTTGTTAAGCCCTGAAAAGGAGTCAAATTGTGCATTATGCCAACTGAGACAATCTGTACATCTGAGTACATCTGTAATTATAGACGGTCGATCCGCTGAAATTCCGCTGGAGTTGTCTGATAGCCAGCTCATTAAGAAGTGTCAGCCAATGAATTGGACATCGCACAATTTTTGCCTAGATTAAATCGAGGTAGACTGTAATGGGCACACAGGCACTTGTAAAGACACACACACTCTAACAATATGTGTGTTTGTGTTGAGATGGAGGAGAGGGTGGAAGAGGGGCGGGGGAGTGTCAATCCTCTCGAGACAGGAACATATCCTACTCGTCCTTGTCCTTCTTGACGGTCCCGGAAATGGTCGAGCAGTACTCCGGGGTTCAGTCTGTCGATCCGAGCTGATATCCGTCTCTCGGTGCGGCCAATCGGCAGTCGAAGCCCCATCCAGTGCGATAGAGCATGAATGTCAAAATGTCAACAGCTTTAAGACCCGTCGAGGAGATGAGATTCCTGTCACGGCGTTCATTCAAGTGAATCGAGGACAGGTCCGCGTCACCTCGCACTTACGCCAAATACAGGGGGAGTGAAGCTAAAACCAACGGACAATTTGCCGTACATCCGAGGGACCTGGTATACGACGGTAATCGTTGTACGTGTTGAATCAGATAGCGTGGCATGGTAGGTTCCTGGTTCCAAACGTTCTCCAGTCCTCCAGATGCAACCGTGGAACATCCCTTATGAGTTGACCGTATGTATACTGAGAAATCAACGGAGATCCAGGTCTCTTTTACAGATGTGTCGTGTATTGGTACAAAATAACAGTTTTTTGGAAATAAAACATACAGTTCAAGAAAAAAAACAATCACAATTGACAATAGATAGATAATTAAGAAATACATTTAACATTTAAAATGTCTCATAGGTAACAAAAACTTTAAACTAAAGATATATTCGGAAGCCAATCGCCAGGCCTGTTCAGTCAGAATTGGTAGAAAAAAATCCCAGTTCAATTATTTTCCAAAAATGTTTAACCCTAGTTGCTTCCCACCACAGATGACCGGCAGAACCCCACAAGCCTTGTTGTTCCCGAGATACTCTGACCCAGTCATCTGGCCATAACAATTTGGCCCTTATTAAAGTCGCGCACATCTTTATTCCTGCCCATTTTTCCTGCATCCAACGTGTTGACTATGAGAACTATGAGTTTGTTCAACTACCATCTAATCTTCCCTTCACATGTGCCCTAAATAGGATATGATCAGCTTTATTTGCTATCTCTGTGAGTGGTCATTATGTTTGGCTCATCAGCATATTTAGTATAGTGCTGTAATCAAGTAGATTAGATGTAGCAACGTTAAAAGTTGCTGGCACAATATCTTTCTATGCTGACATAACAGACCTGATTTTAATTCTCAGCTTTCATTTTACCAACTCGCTAACACTCGTTTTGAAAGAAGCAATATAGAATAAGCATTTAGGGGAGTCATTTTAGCGTTATCCAATGCTAGGTTTTGTGACCTAGAGAATAGACTGCACTCTTATTTGCATTAAGTACCAAACTATGGTCCAGAAATTACTTCCGTGACCGTCGGGAATCCCTGCAGATGAGGAACAGCAGAGTCGTAGCATTTACAGTAGTAGTGCTGTGTTGAAAAAATCGATTCATTAATTGATTCAAGATCTTGAGAATCGGAATTGAATCGATTCTTGAAATTTGAATCGAAACCCAGCTCTGTGGTAGTACTGTGTTGTCAGTGTAAAAATTTAATTCACAATCTCTTAAAGAGTTCTCATTCATATATAGAGCAAACAATATAGTCCCCAAAATGGAACCCAGTGGTAGTCTTTTTCAAGAGAAGTACCGGTAGGTAAAATTACATCACCAGCGATAGTCTGTGTTCTGTGACCAGAGTAATTTTCAAACCAGAGGCAGTTGTCCTTGGCCAGACCCAATAAAGACAGCTCTTCCAATAAGATCGAGTGATCTACTGTGCGGCACCCCTCGACGGGTCAACAAACAGAGCAACACATCTTAATTTCTCATCTAAGGCTTTGACAATACAATTTACAACCGGCGTAGCTGCTGTGATATCCGAAACCAGATTGAAATCTGTAAAAAATGCAATTTTCTGTGAGGACCTGAGGTCTATCCCTCCCTCTGTCCCTCTCTATGCCAGTATTGGCACTTCCCCCTGTCAGCAGAGAGACAATCAAGGACATTCACTGCACCTGAGACTTCTCCGCACCTGTGTTTGGTTGGGCATTTAGCCCCTGTATTTAACCCTGCCTCATTCTGTTGGTGATTGTGGGATCATTGTTTGTACGTGTTGGATGTACGTACAGAGGTACGTTCCTGTGTTCTCCTGTTCGGAGTTTCTGATCGTTACGATCGTCTGTTTGTTGTTTTCGTGAGACCCGAAGTGTTTTCGGTGTTAGTCTGAGTAAATAAAGACTTTATTATAGAATTCTCTGCGCCTGTGTCCGCTTCCTGCTACCTGCCTGTGAGCCAGACGTGACAGTATGATCCCACCAAGAAGGACGCAGCAGAGGAAGCAGAGCTGTTTGCGGGGATGCGAACAGTCTGCGGAGGCACCGGCTTATCTGCGCCGGTGCGCGATACGGGAAGGACCCCCGCTTCCTCCGCGATCATCCGCCCCACCACCCATCTGGGTGCCGGGTGATTACGGAGCGGAGTCTGAGGAGTCGGAAGAAGAGTGGGAGGACGAGTCGGAGGAAGAGTCCGAGGAGGATGCCTTCGGCTGGGATGCGTACATCCGGAGGGATGCCTACATCCGGCGGCTGAGCACCGCATTACCTCCCGGAGCTCTTCCTGGCAACCCGCGGGCCAAGATGGCCGCCACTCCACAACCCTGGAGGGTTGACACCCCGCAGCCCAAGATGGCTGCCGAGTTGCCGTATCGTCACCTGCCCACCCCCCGCTCAAAGGTAGAGCCATTGCCTTTTCTGGACATTCCCCAGAATTTTTTTTGGGGGGAGGGGCGCAGATCCGAGGCCGAATTGGAGGTCCTGTTCGGTCTTTCTGTCCTTCCCGAAACTGGGTCTCCTGCCGACCCTGGGCCTGACCGGTATCCTGACCGGTATCCTGACCGGTATCCTGACCGGTATCCTGAGCCTGACCGGTATCCTGACCGGTATCCTGACCGGTATCCTGACCGGTATCCTGACCGGTATCCTGAGCCTGACCGGTATCCTGACCGGTATCCTGAGCCTGACCGGTATCCTGACCGGTATCCTGACCGGTGTCCTGACCGGTGTCCTGACCGGTGTCCT